>CM076676.1:158590554-159790554 GCA_038501925.1 Xenopus petersii | reverse complement strand
CATATTTCTATAGAAGAGAACATGTGAGCTGTTTAGAGACTTTAGTTATTATTTAAAGGGATACTGTCATAGGAAAAAAATGTTATTTCAAAATGAATCAGTTAATAGTGCTGCTCCAGCAGAATTCTGCACTGAAATCCGTTTCTCAAAAGAGCAAACTGATTTTTTTATATTCAATTTTGAAATCTGACATGGGGCTAGACATATTGTCAGTTTCCCAGTTGCCCCCAGTCATGTGACTTGTGCTCTGATAAACTTCAATCACTCTTTACTGCTGTACTGCAAGTTGGACTGATATCTCCCCCTCCCTTTCCCCCCAGCAGTCAAACAAACGAACAATGGGAAGGTAACCAGATAGCAGCTCCCTAACACAAGATAACAGCTGCCTGGTAGATCTAAGAACAACGCTCAATAGTAAAATCCAGGTCCCACTGAGACACATTCAGTTACATTGAGAAGGAAAAACAGCAGCCTGCCAGAAAGCATTTCTCTCCTAAAGTGCAGGCACAAGTCACATGACCAGGGGCAGCTGGGAAACTGACAATATGTCTAGCCCCATGTCAGATTTCAAAATTGAATATAAAAAAATCTGTTTGCTCTTTTGAGAAATGGATTTCAGTGCAGAATTCTGCTGGAGCAGCATTATTAACTGATGTGTTTTGAAAAAAACATGTTTTTTGATGACAGGATCCCTTTGGATCCCACTGGATGAGCAGAGATAAACATCAATGGTAAATAAAATGTCATTTTTATGGGGTTAATATTCCTCCATCTGACCACAAATGATCCACAAGCCATTAGACTATAAAACCCCCTACATTACATTTACATTACCCAACGTAGGTCTATTTCAGATAGTTCCTGGGTGAGATCTTTGTTTGATTTACTGTTCCTGCCTGTTTTGACCTTTGCTGTATCTCAGCCGGATTCAACTCTTGCCTGTTGGACGACTCTTCTGGATCCTGACTCTGTACCATGTTACTGATTGGTACTGACCCGGCCTGTTTATCCTGACTACTGTCTCTGTTCCTCGTTCTTCCTGTATACGTTATGGTTCCCTTGTGTGCCCAGAACTTGCCCCTTGTTCCTCTCACTTTACAACCTGGTGGCATCTGAGTAGCAGAGGGCTCCTCCTGAAGCAAAAGGCACTTGTTATAGGCAGAAGTGTCATGACCAGGACCTTGGGGTTTTCTCCGGGTTTTGGGATACCGTACGTTACACGTATGTCATATTCACCCTTGTTCCAGAACATTTATTACATTTATTAATAGCAAATAATTACTGTTTATTGCTGTAGAAATCTTGATTTCTTTTTATTTCTTTTCTGATTTATGTAAATATTTTCCAATCAGAATATAAATGTAATTTTACTACAATTGCTGTTTGGGGATCTCCTTGTCACACTATACTGCCCAATACTCAATATTTACAACTTGGAGTTTACTGATAGTGGAGATATTCACATAGTATCACTATAGATATTTGTAGGGACATATAAACAATGATAGTTATGGTGTAAAATTCAGATGAGCTGGTGGAATGCACACAGGAGCTGACAATCCTTTGTGTGAAATAGAAGATTCTTTAGGTATTGAAATCAGATAAAAGTAATTATCACAAAAGAAAGGGAGGGGAACATTTTTATTCTTTGCAGGCTGGATTATTGGCAATTATAAAAATGGAAAATTCATCCATGTCAGCATACAGTCATAGGTTAATACCCAACAGTCAGATGGGGGGGGGGGGCAGATGTTTCTAATAGGTTCTTAGGGAAAAACCAATAATGTAAGAACCTCACTTTCATTCTTAGACAAAGCCCTTGTGACATGTCTCAAGCCATAAGTTGTAGAAGACAAACCTTCAGCAGTGATAAACGGTCCTTTATCTTAATCTGCACAATGGAAACACGTGACTGAGAAGTACTAGAAGTTCATCACCTCTTCATAAGAAGTTTGTTTATGTTCTACCAACATTTCCATTGCTCATATTAATAGAGAGCAACTGTGCTGAGAAGTACGAAAATACTTATGAAACTGTTGAAATGTAGGGATGTAGCGAACTGCCGATTTGATGTTCGCGAACGCCGTTCGCGAACACCGGCAAAAAATGCGAACGTTCGCGGACAGTTCGCGAACTTCGAACACCCGCTAAAATCGTTCGATTCGACGATCGAAGGATTTTAATCATTCGATCGCAGGATTTTCATTCGAATCGAACGATCGAAACCATTCGATCGAATACTTTTCATTCGATCTAATGCTTACAATCGTTCGAACGAATGGAAATTGTTCGATTTTTAGCGGTCGAAGGAATTCGAATGGTCGAATGGTCGAACGAATCGAACGCGAACCCAAATTGGCGAACGTCGCGCGACGTTCGCGAACATTCGGCGGACGCGAACAGTCGAGGTTCGCGCGAACAAGTTCGCCGGCGAACAGTTCGCTACATCCCTATTGAAATGTCCACCATGCCTCAACTGTAATGATTATTGAAGCAACTCTAAAAGAATATATGAAGAAACTAATGCAGATACATTTTACCTTAACATTTACATAGAAATAACTGCAGTATTTATTTGCCACAGAGGTGGAGAAACCTCTTGAAATGCTGAAGGCAGATGGAGAAGTTTAGTAATAGTAAAGCCACTGAAATAGCTCCATGAATTGCACTTGTACCAACTAGACAGTCCAACTATCTCCATATTTGCTCCATCCAACCAACATGTCTCATTAAAATTGAGCTTGAGATGGGATCATGAAAATACTTCTTTTGTACGGCTATCATTTTATATAAAATTTCCAAATAGTGGAAAACTCTTCAGAATTGCCTTATTAAAGATTATACCAATAGATGCCCCACCACATAATTAAATATAATAACATACGTACTGTACAACAGCCTCCCACCTGCAATAGTAGAGAATGTTTTATCCCAGTCCAATCGTAGGCCATGAGAAATCTGCAACACAATTTGCAATATTAATCCATCCGTCTAAGATTAGACATGAATATCGCCAATGTTTAACAAAAAAAGATGGTACTCCCCAAATATTGAAATAATGAGTAACAATGTAAGTAGATTAGTGTACTGAAAATGAATTGTAATTATAGACCAACCATTAATATAGTAACAGAAATCCTAAACGAACAAGCAGTGATTTAACAGATCTGATGTAAGAAACAAGAAACATCAACATCAAGGGGCAGATTCACTAACTTCGAGTGAAGGATTCGAATGAAAAAAACTTCAAATTTCGAAGTTTTGTTTGGGTACTTCGACCATCGAATTGGTTAAATTCGTTCAAATTCGATCGAAATCGAAAATCGAACGATTACGAAGTAAAAATCGTTCGACTATTCGACCATTCGATAGCCGAAGTACTTACCCTTTAAAAAAAACTTCGACCCCCTACTTCGGCAGATAAAAGCTACCGAAGTCAATGTTAGCCTATGGGGAAGGTCCCCATAGGCTTGCTAGCTTTTTTTGATCGAAGGATTTTCCTTTGATCGTTTGATTAAAATCCTTCGAATCGTTCGATTCGAAGGATTTAATCGTTCGATCGAACGAAAAATCTTTCGATCGTTCGATCGAACGTTTAGCGCTAAATCCTTCGATATTCGAAGTCGAAGGATTTCAATTCGAGGGTCGAATTTCGAAGTATTTTTAACTTCGAAATTTGACCCTTAGTGAATCTGCCCCCAAGTATCTCTGCCATATCTACACTAGGGCTTGATTTATTTCTTTTTTATTTGGAAACCAGCCCATATCAATGTGTCCATATTCCACAGCAGTTTCTGTAGACACAATAATATGTCAGACCATGTTCCCAATAACTATTCGGTGTCACCACAGTTTTTGGCGAGATTTAAATGAGACTGAATAAGGTATATGAGTAGAGCAGTAGTAGAACCATATTAGAGTTGAATACACCAGTTGTAACATAGATGTTTAATACAAGAAATGGTGGTGCTTCAATGGATTCTATACATGTTGGATTAATATCCAGATAAAATGAGACATTATTGTGATATCATAACTGCAGTGACCATATAAATATTATAACATGCAAAGGTACAAGTATTATATTGTGTATATATAGATTACAAATAAAGGCACAGTAATTCAATTCTGCAAAATAATTTAGAAATAGCAAAAGACGCCATAATGATACTTACTGAATTGAACAGATGAACAATGTTACTGTCTTACAATCTAACCCCAGTGTTACTCCTAATCAACTATAATAGTCATAATATGGCGCTAGTAATACTTACCCTGCAGTGATCCCTTAAACTGATTATAGGAGAGACAGCAAATATCTAATTAGTGATCCCACTCAATCTGGCAGATAATGTTGCTTGAAGTGCCATCATATTGTACAAATACAGAAACTAGTAGAGGTATAAGGTAGGGATGCACTGAATCCAGGATTCGGTTCGGGATTCGGCCAGGATTCGGCCTTTTTCAGCAGGATTCAGATTCGGCCGAATCCTTCTGCCCGGCCGAACAGAATCCGAATCCTAATTTGCATATGCAAATTAGGGCGGGGATGGAAATTGCGTGACTTTTTGTCAGAAAACAAGGAAGTAAAAAAAAAATGTCTCCTTCCCATCCCTCATTTGCATATGCAAATTAGGGTTTCGGATTCGGTTCAGTATTCGGCCGAATCTTTCGTGAAGGATTCGGGGGTTCGGCCGAATCCAAAAAAGTGGATTTGGTGCATCCCTAGTATAAGGATGTCTTTAACTTGTGATCATGCAGTAATATACTGAATAACAAGGTAGATTCATAGTTCACTTACATAGAACTAACAAAGGCATATCAGCTTTAGCTGGTAATAAAAAACAGTATTTATTAGTAGAAGCAAAGTCCTGCTTATCTTACACTAATATTAATATCCTACAAATAGCAGAAGTCTAGTAATGCTAATCTGAGATAACACAATTCATATAGTAAATATACTAAATATACCAGGTATAGTTACCCCATCCTGTGATAATACAGAATTAACACACTGAACATAAAGACATATCAACTTTACTGAGCAAAAATACAGTATTATCCTCAAATATGTAATGGTGACCTATAATGATACAGCATTAATATATTAAGTATATCAGGTATAGTCAACCTGCAATAGTACAGTATTAATATCCCAAGCAAAGCACAGGTACATTAACTTTAGCAGCAGTACATCATACCAAGTATTACTAGATTGAAAATAAACACAGCGTAGTAATGGTAACTTACAATACTGCAATCCTAACACTAAGCATAGAAGAACTACAACATCGCAACTCTATGTGTTAATACACTGAACACCTCAAAGTTGTATCAATTTAATTATTAATAAACTGAACACAGCAGAAACGTAGCACAGCAATACTACAGTATCTATACACTCAACATACCATTGTAGTGTTAACCTGTAATACTACAGTATTAATATACTGAACATAGTGGAAACCTAGTATAGTAATGTTAATGTGTAATCCTATAGTATTAATATACTGCACTGAGTAGGTACATAGCATTGCAATAACCTGCAAAACCTCAGTATTTAAATATAGTGGAAATCTAGTATAGTAATGTTAATCTAATACTACCGTATTAATAAACTACACACAATAGGTACTTAACATAACAATGATAACATGCAAAACCACAGTAGTAATATAATGAACAGAGCAAGAATACTGCAGAGCAATGATAACCTGCAAAATCACTAATATACTTAACATATTGGAAACCCAATATAGTAGTGTTATTTTATAATACTACAGTATTAATATACAGCACACAGTAGGCACATAGCAATGATAACCTGGAAACCACAGTATTAATATACTGAACATAGTGGAAACTAATACTACAGTATTAATATACTGAACATAGTGGAAACTAATACTACAGTATTAATATATTGAACATAGTGGAAACTAATACTACAGTATTAATATATTGAACATAGTGGAAACCTAGTATAGTAATGTTAATGTGTAATACTACAGTATTGATATACTGAACATAGTGGAAACCTAGTATAGTAATGTTAATGTGTAATACTACAGTATTGATATACTGAACATAGTGGAAACCTAGTATAGTAATGTTAATGTGTAATCCTATAGTATTAATATACTGCACTGAGTAGGTACATAGCATCGCAATAACCTGCAAAACCTCAGTATTTAAATATAGTGGAAATCTAGTATAGTAATGTTAATCTAATACTACCGTACTAATAAACTACACACAGTAGGTAATTAACATAACAATGATAACATGCAAAACCACAGTAGTAATATAATGAACAGAGCAAGAATACTGCAGAGCAATGATAACCTGTAAAATCACTAATATACTTAACGTATTGGAAACCCAATATAGTAGTGTTATTTTATAATACTACAGTATTAATATACTGCACACAGTAGGCACATAGCAATGATAACCTGGAAACCACAGTATTAATATACTGAACATAGTGGAAACTAATACTACAGTATTAATATATTGAACATAGTGAAAGCTAATACTACAGTATTAATATATTGAACATAGTGAAAGCTAATACTACAGTATTAATATGTTGAACACAGTGAAAGCTAATACTACAGTATTAATATACTACACACAGTAGGCTCATAGCATAGCAATGATAACCTGCAAACCACAGTATTAATATATTGAAGATAACAGGAATATAACAAAGTAAAAGTGACCTGATCTGGAAAAGACAGTCATTTGCTAATAAGCTTTGTAATGTTTTGTCATTTAGACAGCGGAGTACTTTAGCAAAACTAGTAGGCTCAATATGCGATAAGTATTTTATCTTTCCCATGTAATTGTAGCAGCACATTCTGGAATCTCAGTCTTGGCCAGAAGTGAATAGAGGAGTTGCAATTGTGCCTCTAGTATCTGCCTGATACTGATGTGCAGCCTGCAGGAGGATTTAATGAAGCCATAATGGAATTAATCAGGTCATTGGATGTTCCTTTCTTAAGTGGAATGGGACAGAAATAGTTACACAGTTAAATTGGGTTGAAAAAAGCCAAAGTCCATCAAGTCCAACCCCTCCAAAGTAAAACCCAGCCCCATACACACACCCCTCCCTACTGTCACATAAATGATATATACCCATATCTATACTAACTATAGAGTTTAGTATCACAATAGCCTTTGTATTATGTCTGTCCAAGAAATCATCCAAGTCCCTCTTATAGTCATTAACTGAATCATCACCCGGCAGTGCATTCCCCAACCTCACTGTCCTCACTGTGATGAACCCCCTACTCTGTTCCTTTAAATGAAACTTCTTTTCCTCTAGTCTGAAGGGGAGGCCTCTGGTACGTGATTCTCTTTATGGGTAAAAAGGTCCCCTGCTATTTGTCTATAATGTCCTCTAATGTACTTGTAAAGTCTAATCATGTCCCCTCACAAGCGCCTTTTTTCCCCCAGAGAAAACAACCCCAACCTTGTCAGTCTCCCCTCATAATTTAACTCTTCCCTCCCTCTAACCAGTTTAGTTGCACTTAGTCTCTGCACTCTCTCCAGCTCATTTATATCCCTCTTAAGGACTGGAGTCCAAAACTGCCCCCATACTCCAGATGAGGCCTCACCAGGGACCTATAAAGAGACACAATTATGTTTCATCCCTTGAGTTAATGCCCTTTTTTATACAAGAACTTTATTTGCTTTAGTAGCCACAGAATGACACTGCCCAGAATTAGACAACGTGTTATCTACAAAGACCCCAAGATCCTTCTCATTTAAGGAAACTCCCAACACACTGCCATTTAGTGTATAACTTGCATTTATATTATTTTTGCCAAAGTGCATAACCTGCATTTATCAACATTGAAGCTCATTTTCCAGTTTGCTGCCCAGTTTTCCAGTTTAGACAAATCACTGTGCAAAGTGGCAGCATCCTGCATGGAACCTATAGTTCTGCACAATTTAGTCTCATCTGCACAAATAGAAACATATAGAACTTCCCTGATCCCCCCAATCCTTGCAGTCTTTTCTACCACCTCACTTACCAAAAAGACTTACCCATAACCTTAGTTTGGCAGCATTTTTGGGCTTTGCATTTACAAGGATCACCCACCAGAGGGGATAGAAAGAAAATCAGCAAAACAACTGATAGGAAATAAACAAACAAAGCCAATAAAAAAGATCTGGTAAAGAGATGCCAGTGATCCGCCCTGTTAACCCTTGTGGAAAGGGAATTGTCAGACCACTGCTCCTGACCAGCCATAATGGCATAAGCCTAATTGGCATCTGCAAGTGGAACCTTTAGTCCCCAGCTGCCTAACAGGGACAGTCAGGATACAAATGTAACACAGTGTCACTTCTATGGCTCTTCAGAGAAGGAGAGACTGAACTTTCTCTGGTGTCAGTACCCAAAACTGGGCCAAGTAAGCCTAAAAGAAAAATTCTAGTCTGAAAACAGGCTGAGGCAACTATTATATACAGTATGTCTCAGTTTTAAAGAAGAACTAAACCACAAAAAGCCCCTAAATTGCCTGCCATTTCCCCCCACTCTCCCTCTCCACACTGTACATTAGTAAAGAAAGAACCCTTACAGAATCTGACCCTATAATGCAGAGCGGCTCAGGTGAAGCAGATTCCTGACTTTAAACAACTGCACTGGCTCCGCAGCCTTTGTGTCGCATTGAGACCTGGAAGAATATTCCTCCCTGTGTCTCTGTTCCCAGTGTCGGCTGTAAAAGATATAGAAGCAGAGAGGGCTTACCCCTGAGAAAAGAGTTTTATGGGTGGTATTAATCCACACAGAAAGTAGCTAAAACAGACTTCCATAAAGTCAGTTTATTATAGCGCTACAGTAATAACAAATCCTTCAATTTAACATTAGATCCCATGTTTTAGTGCATTCTTAAAGGACCATGAAAGTGTAAAATAGAATAAGGCTAGAAATGCTGTATTTTGTATACTAAACATAAACATGAACTTACTGCACCACAAGCCTATTCAAACAAATGATTTATGCTTTCAAAGTTGGCCACAGGGGGTCACCATCTTGTAACTTTGTTATACATCTTTGCCGGACCCTGCACATGCTCAGTGTGGTCTGGGCTGCTTAGGGATCATCATAAACAAAGCTGCTTGAGTTCTGCATGGCTGGGAAGTAAGGCGGGGGCTCCCCCTACTGTACATAAGTATGATTGTTTCCCTGCAGAGCAGTTAGGGACCGTCTGACAATTCCTATCCACAGCAGTAAATGAAGGGAGAATTTCACTGCATACAGTCAGGTTTCTTATAAAAACGGTACACATTTTTTAATTAAAGTTTATTGAAGATAGGTTTCTTTTTCATTAAAGAAACTAAAAATGGTATTTTATTTTTTTGCCTTTCCTTGTCCTTTAAAATGTATGGAATATGTCCCCTTTAAGAAACCATGGCAATAATGACCATTCCCAAATCCAATCAGGAATACAAGAAGTGAAAGAGCAGTTGGGAAGAAGGTTTTCCATTGTTGGACATTGCAGGTAATGTTGCTGTACTGTGTTAGTCAGTAAAAGTCGAAATAAAAAATAACAAAAGTGGTATAAATGTGATACAATTATTGGCTAACTAACAGAATCAAACTTTCAGAACATTTTAGTTCCTTTCTCAAGCTGATTACAATGAAGCTGTCAGTTCAGCAGGTGAGTGTATGGAAGTGGCATCAGTGATATTGGCAGCAGAGGGGGCAGGGGGTGGTAGTGATCATTATGGGTGGGGGGGTGTATGGTCACAGTGGGACCTTGGGGGTCAGGTCCTCTGGTGGGTCCTTTGGGTCTGAAGTCTGAAGGTGTTTATCCAAACATTATATTCCATTTACTTATAGTTTCTTAAGGGCATCATTCATGTCTTTATTTCTCAGGCTGTAAATAAGTGGGTTAATCACAGGAATCAATATGGTGTATAAAAGAGACAGAACTTTGCTCATGGTCTGTGATTGGTTTCTAGGGGGAACCACATAAATAGCAATGAGAGTCCCATAAAATATGGAGACCACAGCCAAGTGGGAGCTGCAGGTGGAGAAGGCTTTTTGTCTCCCGGTATTGGACACTATCTTTAGGATTGCATGGGCAATACACATATATGATACAGTGATCAGTATAAAGGGGGAAATAACCACAGGGATAGTAACTATCATTACTTCTAATTGGACAAAGAAAGTATCTGAGCTGGAAAGTTCTAGAAGAGGTAATAAATCACAAAAGAAATGATTAATGGTATTTTGGTCACAGAACTGTAGTGTCCCTATTAAATTCACTGTAATCAATGAAATGCTAAAGGCAATAGCCCACAACATTAACATTATAGTAACACAAACCCTGTGGGACATTATAGAAGAGTAACGCAGTGGGATACAGATGGCCACATATCTGTCATAGGACATTACTGCTAGAAGCAAACACTCAAAGGCTTCTGAACCACCAAGAAAATACAATTGTGTTACACAGTCAAGAAAAGAAATTGTTGTTTCTTCATTTTTTACAGTTTGGAGCAGGGTGGGTATGATATTTGTAGATCCCAGTAGATCAGACAAGGACAACTGTTGGAGAAAGAAGTACATGGGGGACTGGAGGTTCAGGCTGGAGGACACCAACACTATGATGAGGACGTTCTCCCAAACTGTCATATTGTAAATCAGAAGGAACAGAGAGAACAGGGGAATCTTGAAGTTGTGGAGATTCTGAAATCCCAAGAGAACAATCTCACTGACCAACGTCTGGTTCTTCTCATTCATTGTCTGAAGATGAAATAGAAATACACCAGTATAATAATAATAAAAGTCCTAATCTTACCAATGTGATTGCTGCTGTGATTAGTCTACATAAACTGCGTACGTTTCATTGGAGAAAAGTAAAACTCAATCACACTGTACAGTATAATAATAATAATAATAATAATAATAATAATAATAATAATCATAAAGCTCAACTGTTGTGTTTCTTGTTATTGGTGTTGTGGTTGGTCTGAAAATAAACATTTGCATTAATGGGAGAAATGTGTTATACAAATTCTGAACAGAATTAATAGTAATTATATTTATGATATTGTAACATCTGCCTGGAGTTGAACCAGGGACCAGGTGTTTCTGTGCTACCGCTGCTAAGGCTCTGATTCACTGCTATTACTTTCCTTCTAATTGCAAGTAGATATGGCTTGTTACCAATGCTGGGCTCCCTGGTCTCGGCTCTCACTTCTGCCTTTAACAGCCGCTTTCACCTCAGGAGGAGCCCTCAGCTTATTGGATCCCACCAGGTCTTACTAAGAGAGGCGCAAAGCTAAAAGTTCTGGACAATCAAAGGGGCACGATTGTCTCACCAGGATACTGGATGGAAGAAACACAGCTTGGAACACAGACCAGACAATACAGTGTGGAACAGACAGGCCGGGCCAGCACAAGAGAGTTAAGAATAGTCAGACAGGCCAGAATTAGGATTGGAGAGCGTAGAATAGTCAGACAGACAAGGATCAGCTTGGAGAGGTCAGAATAGTCAGGTAACAGGCAAGGGTCTCACCAGAAGAACAAGCAGGATACAAGTAGAATTAAGCACCAGGAACTAACTAATAGAACCTAACAATGGGCAATGTGTTTAATTATAAAGCCCCTTTAAATACATTGAATTTGGCGCCATTGTACACTGGTACATAAACCCGGAAACGCGCATCCGTACACGCCATAGTAGAACTGGCGCTGATGGGAAGAACATCCATGCAGTGGGCGTCCCCGCCAGACCCCAGACCAACAAGGAAAGCCACTGGACCACCAGGGTAAGTTAATATCGTTACATTACCCCCCTCTTGAGGAAAGGCCACTGGACCCTCAAGCTTACCAGGAGACCTGGGATGGAACTGTTGCCTAAGATGGTTAAGCCAGACATCGGATTTGGCCAGACTCTTTACCAACACTGGAGGAGGACAAACTTGCTGATGGACCTGTATAGCTGGTTTCAACACAGAAACATGAAACAAGTTACATAACTTAAACAAATCAGTTAACTTGAGACAGACAGAGGTAGGGTTAGCAATCTCTACAGTATATATTGACCAATAGATCTGGGCCCCTGCTTAAGAAATTGGATTTTAAGATTGATATTTCCTGTGGATAACCAAACCAAGTCCCCAACCTGATATTTGGGTACCTTCCTACGGGGCTTATCGGCTGCTCTTTTCTTAGTGGATACAATTGCCGAAAGGGAACTATGTACCCCAGAACAAGACTTAGAACAATGCTCAACAGAAGGGAGTTTCTCTAGGGAAGCAACTGCCACCATTAGAGTGGGAGCTAGACATGAATCTTTACACTTGGAACCCCACTGAATAACCTCCCCAGTTACCCAATCAATGTGGGGGTTGTGTACCTGTAGCCAAGGTAACCCCAGAATTAATGTTGATGAGGAACATGAAAAGCTAATTTTTCACAATGCATATTGTTTACACACATGGACAAAGTATTGGATTTTTGGGTTACCAGACCTGACCCCAGAGGGCTTTTATCAATTGCAGAAATCCTCATAGGAGGTGTGAGGGGAATATTATACCTTTCTGCGAAATCATCATTTTAAGCAATTACCCCCAGGCCCATCATCCACCATGGCTGAAACTGAACCCCCAGGCCAGGACAGAACAACAGGTGCTACATTTTTAGTGGCAAATTGAGGAGAGGAAATCTCTCTAGCCAAATGGAGCTCCCCTTCCCCACTTAGGTTTTGAGGTTTTCCTGGCCTATTGGGACAATTTTTAAGGAAATGCCCCTTATCCCCACAATATATGCACAGAACCATGAATCGTCTAAGGGCCCTTTCCTCGGGAGGCAAGCGAGTAGCCCCAATTGCATGGATTCCCCCTGAGGGTTAGGAAACAAGGTGAGTTGGGTTGAGTTGGTGATTCGTCATTATCACATATAATAGGGAAATATGTATCCCATTCAGCCGCCTTTCTCTTTGCCTCCTATCAATTTGGATGGCTAACCTCATAAGGTCATCCAAAGTAGATGAAGGAGGGTAATTAACCAGGCTGTCTTTGACAGAGCTAGAAAGCCCTACCCAGAATTATCTACAAAGAGTTGTATCATTCCACCCCGTCTCAACTGACCAGCGGAGGAATTCCGTACAATACTCCTTAATTACTCTTTTCCCTTGACAGAGTTTACAAATCGCGTAATTGACAGAGTTAGCACGATCCAGGTCATTGTATAACATGGTGTTGGTAGCAAAAAATGCTTCTAGGGAAAGACGGGCAGGATCAGAGGGGGGTAATCTTAGTGCCCAAACTTGTGGGTCACCTTGTAGTAACGTCACAATGAACCTTACTTTATCCTCACCAGTAGGGAAGTTGTGAGGGAAAAAACTGAGGTATAACTTACATGCCTCCAAAAAATGTACTCCTATCTCCACTAAACTTATCTGGAAAGGGGATTTTGTGGTTAATGGGAAAAACCTCTATTACCTGGAGTAGCTGATGGGGCAGACCCCTCAGGAATTGCAGAGGATTGCTGAACTGCATCCAGTGCGTCAGAGAGGGAACGCAGACCTTGAATAATATAGTCCTGTTTTCCCTCTTGTTCCTCCAGGCACAGAAGAAGGGAAGAGTAAAGCAGCTCAGCAGTTTGTGGAATAGCAGGAGCTTCTTCCATTTTTTTCCTTCTCATGGGCCATTGTACTGTCATGTTCGGCACCCTAACTTCAGAACCAGTGCATAACGTGTATACGTTATGGTTCCCTTGTGTGCCCAGAACTTGCCCCTTGTTCCTCTCACTTTACAACCTGGTGGCATCTGAGTAGCAGAGGGCTCCTCCTGAAGCAAAAGGCACTTGTTATAGGCAGAAGTGTCATGACCAGGACCTTGGGGTTTTCTCTGGGTTTTGGGATACCGTACGTTACACATATGTCATATTCACCCTTGTTCCAGAACATTTATTATATTTATTATTAGCAAATAATTACTGTTTATTGCTGTATAAATCTTCATTTCTTTTTATTTCTTTTCTGATTCATGTAAATATTTTCCAATCAGAATATAAATGTAATTTTACTACAATTGCTGTTTGGGGATCTCCTTGTCACACTATACTGCCCAATACTCAATATTTACAACTTGGAGCTTACTGATAGTGGAGATATTCACATAGTATCACTATAGATATTTGTAGGGACATATAAACAATGATAGTTATGGTGTAAAATTCAGATGAGCTGGTGGAATGCACACAGGAGCTGACAATCCTTTGTGTCAAATGGAAGATTATTTAGGTACTGAAATCAGTTAAAAGCAATTATCACAAAAGAAAGGGAAGGGAGCATTTTTATTCTTTGCAGGCTGGATTATTGGCAATTATAAGGCTCTCATAGCAAATGCTTTTCACAAGAAGGTAAAAGGTCCAATTGAGAAGCTGATGATGAATATGGGACACTATAAAACTGACCCTATAATACAGAGCAGCACAGTAGAAGTGGATTCCTGACTTGGCCCAATTGCACATGTTCCCAAAGGCTTTGTTTTGGTGTTGAGACCTGAAGGAATACAAAGCAGTGGAAGATGGAGTCCTGGAGCTCCACTGAGCTGCTCTGCATTTTAGGGTCAGATTTTTTTTTAAGGTGTTCTTTTTTTACTAATGCAAATTAGGGGGGGAGCAATGGAAGGCATTTTGGGGGCTTTTGGCTTGGGGGTTTAGTTCTCCTTTAAGAAACTACGGCAATAATGACCATTCCCAAATCCAATCAGGAATATAAGAACTGAAAGAGCAGTTGGGAAGAAGGGGTTCCATTGTTGGAAGCAGCATTTATTAAGATCATTTTCAGGAAAAGATGGTAAATTGTGCCCTTTTGCTTATGTATGCAAATTATGGGATGGGGAGCAATGGAAGGCAGTTAAGGGGGCTTTTGGCTTGGGGGTTTAGTTCTCCTTTAAGAAACGATGGCAATAATGACCATTCCCAAATTCCATCAGGAAAATAAGAACTGAAAGAGCAGTTGGGAAGAAGGGATTCTATTGTTGGACATTGAAGCAGCATTTATTAAGGTAATTGTCAGGAAAAGATGGTAAATTATGCCCTTTTGCTTATGTAGAGATAAAATACACAGTCCAGAAGAGTCACTTCTCAGCCACCTTCTATGTCATGGAACATTTTACTTATATTACAGGACTTTAGCTTACACTATACAGGAAAGATGTTCCATGAAAATTCACCTGATCTGCACCTACCAGAACCATCTCAGATACTGTGGGACCACAGGAAGATGTCCATGAGCTTCTCCCAATGTGTAACCTGCTCTGTATTTCTCCTGCCATTTTGCTAACACAATCCCAACCATTTCTTTCCAATGAAATCACTTTACAGGAAAGATGTTCTTGGAATATTATACTCACCTGATTTGTACCTACCAGAACTACCCTAGATATTGACTGGACAGGGAAGAACAGATCAGTTACCCAGATAGTGACTGGGCAAGGAAGGGCTTAACTGATCTCCTTTTATTAACCGGTGCCAGAAATAACCACATCTGGGAAACCTACTGAGAAATCTCTAGGAGAATCTGGGGTTTAGGGTAATTACCAATCCTTGGGGAAATTAATTCATCTTAATAATAAACAAATACTTTAGAAACAACACAATATATTTTTATAATATTTAAGTCTATAATAATATGTGATATATTTCTTCTCATATCAATGTAGAGTTACATGAATATTTCTTCTAAGGGGGAGCTAAAGGGACAATTCACCTTAAAGATAACTATTAGTTACATTACATTGGTATTTTTATTGAAATTTGTAGTATTTATTGGCATTGATAAGAATAAACCACCATAAGACAATGTTAATAAACAAGATTCTAATACACATGTCACATATGTCAGTGGGTATAAACTGTATTCAGGTAGTATCACTCCATGACAAAACATCACAAATACAGTAATACAGTCAATAAAAATTATAGTATCAATAAGTGTTATGTTTTGGGTAGCCGAGGATGAGTAGAGTATAACAGTGCTTTATTAGCAGAGTCATGCAGCCATTATACAACAGTAACTTTCACTTTTAAGCTACCAGGAAGTATACACAGTATGAGTATGAGCACAGTGACATCTACAGGTCATTTGCATGAACACCACATATTCCCCCTATAGTAGGAAAGCAGTTGGGCAAATATAATAAACAACAACAATGCATCTTAAAGCAATAATATACATTATTCCCATGACATAGTCCTGGGTCCATGCAGGTAGTTTTCTGATTCTCTCAGTACGCCTTATAGGTTCACTTTCTTCAGGCCTATTGCAGCTGGCATCAAGAGTAGGAAAATGTCCATCATCAAATGGAGCTTCTCCAAAGTCATATCTAACAGGAGCAAGACGACTTGCATTCCATATACGTCCATCAGACATTTCATATGTGTATGGTCCACACTGGCGTCTCACTTCAAGTGGTGTAGTAAATTTAGATTGTCCTTGTTTCAGTATTCCTGGTTTCTTAATTCTGACTAAAGATCCAGGCTGAAAGTGCACTTCTCCGGCACCACATTTTCTCTCAGTATAAGCCTTGCATTTGGCTTGTTGACGTTTCACAATGTCAGCAGTAGATGATTTTGTAGGCACAGTATTTTGTGGAACTTTGATGTCTGCAACATGTAACTTAGTGCACATCTGTCTGCCATGTAATAATTCAGCTGGAGATGATTGGGTTGTTGCATGGCACGTTGCTCTGTAGTTATGTAGGAACTCTGATGTAAATACTTTCCAAGATTTGCTGTCTGTAGTGTTTCTTTCAGACTTCTGTTGAATCGCTCGTTTTCTCCATTTGCTTGTGGGTAATACACTGAAGATTTCCTATGCACAATATTCCTCTCTCTCAGAAAGAATTCAAGCTCCGATGAGACAAACTGTGGTCCGTTGTCTGATATTAACTCCTTTGGATTACCTTCTCTGCTGAAGACTGTAGACAGAAATGTTATTACTGTAGCTGATGTTATATGAGAAACAAATGCAATTTCAGGCCATTTACTGTAATAGTCTATCAAGGTTATAGTAAATCTACAGTCTATAGGAGCATCTGTAAAAGGACCGACAATATCAATAGCAAGTTTTTCCCATGCTGAATCAGGGAATAGTACTGGCTGAAGTAATGAGACCATCAACTAATTGAAGGTTTAATGCAGCAAAGAGATCCCTTCCAAGTTTAGCAGTTCCCTTATTCATAATGTAAAAGTCACATTTTGCAGTATTTGATTCAAATTGTACAGTCACTGGCAAGCAACCAAGCACAGGGATTGGATCCTTTAAGTAACTGACAGTTTCAGGGCAGGTACAACAAGCGGATCTTTCGCAAAGTATTTCAAGAAATTCTCCTTTGGTTGTATAGAAAGAGCTGAACCTGTATCACATCAGGTTAATGGAGTGTCTCTTGTCAGCAGAAGCAGAACTGACACTGACATATAAACTTGTCTGGAATAAATGTACCAGCTTTATCCACACTTAATACTGTGACATTTATAGTAGTGACTTCATGAACATCTTTAGCAGAACTACAGCAGACATGATTTGCAGTGTGTTGTGTTGAACCACAGTGAAAGCAGTATTTTCTATTTGTATTTGCTGCACGGTTTTGCATTGTAGGTGAATCCCTTTCCTTAGCACTGTATTTTGCCTGTGACTATGTATTATTAGGCCACAGTGCTGGATTCACAGTCTGTACATTCCCAACAGTTCCCTGACTGAGAGTTTTAGCCTCTGCCACTGCTGTTTCAATTTGGCTAGTAACTGTAATAGCCTTTGTAAGGGTTAAATCCTTCTCTAGGAGCAGTCTCTCTCTAATGCCAGGTGAGTTTGTTTTTTCCACTATTTGGTCTCTTAGCATTTCATCTGATTCCCAAACTCACAGGTAACAACCAGCTCTCTCAAAGCTGCAACAAATTGTTCTGTGAATTCGCCATTACGTTGTCCACGTTGACGGAATTTACTCTTGATATGAAAAAGTTCTTTATAGCAGTAAGAGCAGTTTCTATAGTCTCATCAGGTAATGGTAATGTATAGAATATACGCTGTCCCTCTGCTCCCAGCCAGTGAATAAGTAAAGCTTTCTAGCAGCACAAATCTCCCCTTGGTCAGCAGCAATAATGTAATTGTCAAACATACGAATCCGATCAGTAAAAGGTATGGTAGTCTCACCAGGGTTTGAGGAGCAGGCTGCTGCAGAGGTAGAAGAGACATCCTTGTCGCCATTTGTTATGTTTTGGGTAGCCGAGGATGAGTAGAGTATAACAGTGCTTTATTAGCAGAGTCATGCAGCCATTACACAACAGTAACTTTCACTTTTAAGCTACCAGGAAGTATACACAGTATAAGTATGAGCACAGTGACATCTACAGGCCATTTGCATACACACCACAATAACGTAACATGAATATACTTATATTCAAAGTATATAAACAGAAAAGAAAAACAAAGAAAAGCAAATAAAACAAAACAAAGCAATGCCATGACTTCCAAAATGAATCTTAAAGTCAGTAATTAAATCTAAAACAACAGATTATATCTCTCTTTTTTGTTCAACAAGTCAAAGTATTATAACTACTTTATCATATATTCTCTTCTATATTTTTCTGTACTAAATCTAAAAAAATGCTGTTCCCTCCAAATTTCGGAGTCAAATAAACTATTATTAGAAGCCCTCAGAGATGAAATCAGCTGATCAGGAGAAATAGAAGTGTCAAGAAATAAAGACGAATTAGCACTGGTTTTGTCCAGCAAGTGTTTAGGGTCAAGAAGCCACAAATAATCCAAGTCATGGATTTTGTTTAACCTCTTTTCTTTAAAGTTTCATGAAGACATTCTATCACGTTTGCCTTGTTGTCTGAAACCAGTTCAACTGCTGTATTTGTACATTTGTCCTTACCAGACAGTCAGTCTACAAGATATATTGACAGGGCCTCAAGATTAAATATTCTTAGTTCAGGTATATTAAGGCCTCCAAAACATTTAGATTGTTTTAGCTTAATTAGAAAAATCTTTCTTTTTTCCCTTTCCAAGAAAGTAGTTTAAGGTCAAATCTAATTCTTTAGTGGCAAATGAGATTCAATGTTGATAAATGTAAAGTCCTGCACCTGGGATGTAACAATATCCACTTATACCCTTAATGGGACTGCACTAGGCAAATCCATAATGGAGACGGAGCTTGGAGTCCTTGTAGATAATAAACTTGTCTGTAGCAAGTAATGCCAGTCAGCAGCATCAAGGGCAAATAAGGTCTTGACTTGTATTAAATGGGGCAGAGAGTCACGGGAGGAGGGGGTCCCACTGTATAGAGCACTGGTAAGGCCCCATCTAGAATATGCCGTACAGTTTTGGTCTCCATCACTCAAACAGGACATTATTGTATTAGAGAGGGGACAGAGAAGGGCAACTAAGCTGGTAAAGGGAAAATCTTAGCTATGAGGAAAGACTGGCCAAATTGGGGATGTTCACTCTGGAGAAGAGGCGCTTAAGGGGTGATATGATAACTATGTATAAATATATAAGGGGATCGTATAATAATCTCTCTGATGATTTATTTACCAGTAGGTCTTTCCAGCTGACACAAGGTCACCCATTCCGATTAGAAGAAAAGAGGTTCCAGCTAAATATTGGGAAGGGGTTTGTTACAGTGAGAGCTGTGAAGATGTGGAATTCTCTCCTTTAATCAGTGGTACGAGCAGTTAGGCAGGTTATATATAGACTTAAGGTTGAACCTGATGGAAGTATGTTTTTTTTAACCCAACTTACTATGTAGTGGCACATACTGCTTAAAAAGTATATTATTATGAAAATGTTTCATTCAGATGAAGCCGGGTTTTACATATGAACTGTTTCATGCAATATATTTTTATAGAGACCTACATTGTTCCAGGATCCAGGGTATAGATTTACTTTAAAAGTTCACCCCCTGCCGGTATTATAAGACTATGGAAAAACTAAAAATATAACCTGGGTGACTGTGAATTTGGTGGCAAAGGATTTCTGTTCAAAAACAAATATTTTGAACCACATTAATAACTCAGGGTTCTTTTTTTACTAATGGGTAAGTGTGGGGATGGGGGCAATGGCAGGCAGTTTAGGGGGCTTTTGGTACAGGGGTTTTAGTTCTCCTTTAAAGCAGATGTAGTGCTATAGTAAATTGAGTGCACTGTTCTCTACTATGAGCTCCACTCCCAATACTGTGCTCTGGATGAGACCTTAAATCTTAGGCATATACTCATAGCACCTTTGGTCAGTATTAGTCCCCTCAGGGAAGAGAACATACACACCAGTAATGAAGGTACACCCAGCTTTCGGCCTTTTCCCTAAGTGGAACCCAGGGGAATTCTACATCCCTAAGTCTATGCACTTAGTCCTTACTCTGGGCAATTAGTACCCAGTATCTTAATCCCTGTAACTCTCCTCATCAGAGCTTTAAGCTGCTCAGCTAAATATCCTGACTGTCTGTTACTCCTAGAGTGACCTCTTAAGGTGAATAGCCTATCCTTACTAGACCTGACCTGTCTAGGTTCCACTCGAGCTCTGCCTGCCTGCTCAGCCGAGAGTCAGCACAATATGGACCCTGAGCACATGGCTACAAAGGGTTTAATACTTTGGCACAGTGCCATCTACTGGTCACTATTGAGAACATCAGAGGAATAGCATAAAGCAGAATAATGAAATAGGTCCCCTGGTAGGACCCATTTAGGCGTCTATACCACTGGGGATTTGCCTGCCAATATAATAAGGGGTGTCTAATTTACCAGACCCCTACACAGACATTTCATATAATGTTCATATTCAGTTATACGATTCAGCTTTCCTTACAATATGTAATGAAGCCAAGAAAAAATGTTGTGAAAGTATTTTATTTACTAAAAATTTTATTATATCAAAGCTGAAGAGAGAACCTTTCTCCTCAGAGCTTAAAGTGAAATGAGGAGTGGGAGTGTCTCTATGTTCTCTTACAGGAAGTGGTCACAGGCTGAACTCCTCCCATATTCCTCCCTGTGTCTCTGTTCCCAGTGTCGGGTGTAAAAGATATAGAAGCAGAGAGAATGGTGATGGAAGCCCTCCACTTCTGGATTATTTTACTTTTTGTTTGATTGAAGAAAGAAATAGAAGTGATAGAGTTAGTAGATGAGTTGTGCAGGACAGCAGTGATTTAGGAGACAGAGTGAGGCTCGAGAGGTGACAGGGATGGTACATTGGAGACAATCGTAACTGAAGCAGCAGGGAAGGACTGAGCATGACATCATCAACTCTTCCTCAAGCCCCTCCCCTCAAGCTGCCGGCCCAGTCTCCTTCAGTGGAAGTAGCGGCACCTTCGAGATATTGAGCTGATTCAGGGGCCGGAAGTAGGAACAGGGGGTGGATCCAGAGCACTGTTCAGGCTTTACCAGCAAAGGTAATATAGTAATAACAAATCCTTCAATTTAACATTAGATCGCATGTTTAGTGCATTCTCAAAATGTATGGTGTATGTCCCCTTTAAGAAACCATGGCAATAATGACCATTCCCAAATCCAATCAGGAATACAAGAAGTGAAAGAGCAGTTGGGAAGAAGGTTTTCCATTGTTGGGCATTGCAGGTAATGTTGCTGTACTGTGTTAGTCAGTAAAAGTCAAAATAAAAAATAACAAAAGTGGTATAAATGTGATACAATTATTGGCTAACTAACAGAATCAAACTTTCAGAACATTTTAGTTCCTTTCTCAAGCTGATTACAATGAAGCTGTCAGTTCAGCAGGTGAGTGTATGGAAGTGGCATCAGTGATATTGGCAGCAGAGGGGGCAGGGGGTGGTAGTGATCATTATGGGTGGGGGGGTGTATGGTCACAGTGGGACCTTGGGGGTCAGGTCTTCTGGTGGGTCCTTTGGGTCTGAAGTCTGAAGGTGTTTATCCAAACATTATATTCCATTTACTTATAGTTTCTTAAGGGCATCATTCATGTCTTTATTTCTCAGGCTGTAAATAACTGGGTTAAGCATAGGAATCAATATGGTGTATAAAAGAGACAGAACTTTGCTCATGGTTTGTGATTGGTTTCTGGGGGGAGCCACATAAATAGCAATGAGAGTCCCATAAAATATGGAGACCACAGCCAAGTGGGAGCTGCAGGTGGAGAAGGCTTTTTGTCTCCCGGTATTGGACACTATCTTTAGGATTGCATGGGCAATACACATATATGATACAATGATCAGTATAAAGGGGCAAATAACCACAGGGATAGTAACTATCATTAGTTCTAATTGTACTAAGAAAGGGTCAGAACAGGAAAGTTCTAGTAGAGGAGATAAATCACAAAAGAAATGATTAATGGTATTTTGGTCACAGAACTGTAGTGTCCCTATTAGATTCACTGAAATCACGGTAATGCCAAAGCCAAGAGCCCATGAAATGAGAATGAATGTAACACAAACCCTGTGGGACATTATAGAAGAGTAACGCAGTGGGATACAGATGGCCACATATCTGTCATAGGACATTACTGCTAGAAGCAAACACTCTGAAATTTCTGAACCACCAAAAAAATACAATTGTGTTACACAGTCAAGAAAATAAATTGTTGTTCCTTCATTTTTTACAGTTTGGAGCAGGGTGGGTATGATATTTGTAGATCCCAGTAGATCAGACAGGGACAACTGTTGGAGAAAGAAGTACATGGGGGACTGGAGGTTCCGGCTGGAGGACACCAACACTATGATGAGGACATTCTCCCAAACTGTCATAATGTAAATCAGAAGGAACAGAGAGAACAGGGGAATCTTGAAGTTATGGAGATTCTGAAATCCCAAGAGAACAATCTCACTGACCAACGTCTGGTTCTTCTCATTCATTGTCTGAAGATGAAATAGAAATACACCAGTATAATAATAATAATAAAAGTCCTAATCTTACCAATGTGATTGCTGCTGCGATTAGTCTACATAAACTGCGTACGTTTCATTGGAGAAAAGTAAAACTCAATCACACTGTACAGTATAATAATAATAATAATAATAATAATAATAATAATAACAAAAGCTCAACTGTTGTGTTTCTTGTTATTGGTGTTGTGGTTGGTCTGAAAATAAACATTTGCATTAATGGGAGAAATGTGTTATACAAATTCTGAACAGAATTAATAGTAATTATATTTATGATATTGTAACATCTGCCTGGAGTTGAACCAGGGACCAGGTGTTTCTGTGCTACCGCTGCTAAGGCTCTGATTCACTGCTATTACTTTCCTTCTATTTGCAAGTAGATATGGCTTGTTTCACCTTTTGCCAATCTGGCCACAAGTGATCAGTGTGTCACGTTCGGCACCCTAACTCCAGAACCAATGCTGGGCTCCCTGGTCTCGGCTCTCACTTCTGCCTTTAACAGCCGCTTTCACCTCGGGGAGGAGCCCTCAGCTTATTGGATCCCACCAGGTCTTACTAAGAGAGGAGCAAAGCTAAAAGTTCTGGACTAGCAAAGGGGCACGATTGTCTCACCAGGATACTGGATGGAAGAAACACAGCTTGGAACACAGACCAGACAATACAGTGTGGAACAGAAAGGCCGGGCCAGCACAAGAGAGTTAAGAATAGTCAGACAGGCCAGAATCAGGATTGGAGAGCATAGAATAGTCAGACAGACAAGGGTCAGCTTGGAGAGGTCAGAATAGTCAGGTAACAGGCAAGGGTCTCACCAGAAGAACAAGCAGAATACAAGAAGTAGAATTAAGCCGGATTCAACTCTTGCCTGTTGGACGACTCTTCTGGATCCTGACTCTGTACCATGTTACTGATTGGTACTGACCCGGCCTGTTTATCCTGACTACTGTCTCTGTTCCTCGTTCTTCCTGTATACGTTATGGTTCCCTTGTGTGCCCAGAACTTGCCCCTTGTTCCTCTCACTTTACAACCTGGTGGCATCTGAGTAGCAGAGGGCTCCTCCTGAAGCAAAAGGCACTTGTTATAGGCAGAAGTGTCATGACCAGGACCTTGGGGTTTTCTCCGGGTTTTGGGATACCGTACGTTACACGTATGTCATATTCACCCTTGTTCCAGAACATTTATTACATTTATTATTAGCAAATAATTACTGTTTATTGCTGTATAAATCTTCATTTCTTTTTATTTCTTTTCTGATTTATGTAAATAATTTCCAATCAGAATATAAATGTAATTTTACTACAATTGCTGTTTGGGGATCTCCTTGTCACACTATACTGCCCAATACTCAATATTTACAACTTGGAGCTTACTGATAGTGGAGATATTCACATAGTATCACTATAGATATTTGTAGGGACATATAAACAATGATAGTTATGGTGTAAAATTCAGATGAGCTGGTGGAATGCACACAGGAGCTGACAATCCTTTGTGTGAAATAGAAGATTCTTTAGGTACTGAAATCAGTTAAAAGCAATTATCACAAAAGAAAGGGAGGGGAACATTTTTATTCTTTGCAGGCTGGATTATTGGCAATTATAAGGTTCTCATAGCAAATGCTTTTCACAAGAAGGTAAAAGGTCCAATTGAGAAGCTGATGATGAATATGGGACACTATAAA
This sequence comes from Xenopus petersii, assembly GCA_038501925.1. Taxonomy (NCBI): domain Eukaryota; kingdom Metazoa; phylum Chordata; class Amphibia; order Anura; family Pipidae; genus Xenopus; species Xenopus petersii. The sequence goes on along the minus strand of CM076676.1, from coordinate 159,765,992 downwards.
ACTGACCCTATAATACAGAGCAGCTCAGTAGAAGTGGATTCCTGACTTGGCCCCATTGCACATGTTCCCAAAGGCTTTGTTTTGGTGTTGAGACCTGAAAGAATATAAAGCAGTGGAAGATGGTGCCCTGGAGCTCCACTGAGCTGCTCTGCATTTTAGGGTCAGATTTTTTTTTAAGGTGTTCTTTTTTTACTAATGCAAATTAGGGGGGGAGCAATGGAAGGCATTTTGGGGGCTATTGGCTTGGGGGTTTAGTTCTCCTTTAAGAAACTACGGCAATAATGACCATTCCCAAATCCAATCAGTAATATAAGAACTGAAAGAGCAGTTGGGAAGAAGGGATTCTATTGTTGGACATTGAAGCAGCATTTATTAAGATCATTTTCAGGAAAAGATGGTAAATTTTGCCCTTTTACTTATGTAGAGATAAAATACACAGCTCGGAAGAGTCACTTCTCAGCCACCTTCTATGTCATGGAACATTTTACTTCTATTACAGGACTTTAGCTTACACTATACAGGAAAGATGTTCTATGAAAATTCACCTGATCTGCACCTACCAGAACCATCTCAGATACTGTGGAACCATAGGAAGATGTCCATGAGCTTCTCCCAATGTGTAACCTGCTCTGTATTTCTCCTGCCATTTTGCTAACACAATCCCAACCATTTCTTTCCAATGAAATCACTTTACAGGAAAGATGTTCTTGGAATATTATACTCACCTGATTTGTACCTACCAGAACCACCCCAGATACTGACTGGACAGGGAAGAACAGATCTCCTTTTATTAACCGGTGCCAGAAACAATCAAATCTGGGAAACCTACTGAGAAATCTCTAGGAGAGTCTGGGGTTTAGGGTAATTACCAATCCTTGGGGAAATTAATTCATCTTAATAATAAACAAATAGTTTAGAAACAACACAATATATTTTTTTAATATTTAAGTCTATAATAATATGTGATATATTTCTTCTCCTATCAATGTAGATTTACATGAATATTTCCACTAAGGGGGAGCTAAAGGGACAATTCACCTTAAAAATTTTAGTTTGTTACATTACATTGGTATTTTTATTGGAATATGCAGCTCATTATTTTATATTCAATAGTATTTATTGGCATTGATAAGAATAAACCACCATAAGACAATGTTAATAAACAAGATTTGAATACACATGTCACATATGTCAGTGGGTATAAATTGAATTCAGGTAGTATTACTCAATGACAAAACATTACAAAAACAGTAATACAGTCAATAAAAATTATAGTATCAATAAGTGTTATGTTTTGGGTAGCCGAGGATGAGTTGAGTATAACAGTGCTTTATTAGCAGAGTCATGCAGCCATTATACAACAGTTACTTTCACTTTCACTTTTAAGCTACCAGGAAGTATGCACAGTATAAGTATGAGCACAGTGACATCTACAGGCCATTTTGCATGAACACCACATATTCCCCCTATAGTAGGAAAGCATTCCAACTTCACAAATTAAAGGCGCAGGTGCGCTGGTGTGATGGCACCAGCGTGCAATGGTGCAAAATTTGAACTCTTTAAAAGGCTCATTCGGGCTTCCAGAGATTTCCTAGTTGTTACCTAGTGGTGTTTTGAGCTATTTTATATCTTGATCTGATCTTGTTTTGACCCCTGCCTGGCTATTGACTATTCTGAACTCTTGTATCCTGACCCTTGCCTGAATACCCACTACCTCTTCTGCTAAATCCCTTCTGATTGATCACCCAGTTTGACCTCTGCCTGCCTGACTACGTTTGTACTCCTCCTGGCCCGACCTGGCCTGTTCTGACTACGATTCTGTTTCACACCTTGTACAGCGACCTTCTGCCCAGAGGCTTTGCTATCTGGTTGTGCCCCTCTGCTTGCCCAGAACTCCTTGCCTTGCACCTCTCATTATAAGACCTGGTGGCATCTGAGTAGCTGAGGGCTCCTCCCAAGGCCAAAGGCGGATGCTACAGGCAGAAGCACGAGCCGTGACCAGGGACCATGGATGAAGACAGTTCCGCTACTGGTTCCTGCTGCTGACGCTACTCCTTCCACCACTGAAGCGCTCCTCACAACTCTGCTGCAGCACTTGGAAGATCATGAGCGGTCACCCCGCGGTCACCCTGCCTGTGGCTGATCCTGTGGGTTCTTCTGCCATAATGGGTAACGTACCTAAAGCCCATGAACCCAAAATTGTCTTCCCCAAGAAATTTAATTGGGATAGAACCAAATTTTTTGTATTCAAAGAGGCATGCAAACTTTACCTCAGTTTTTCCCCTCAATCTTTCGCCACTGGTGAGGAAAAAGTGAGGTTTGTAATGACCCTGTTACAGGGTGATCCCCAAATTTGGGCCCTAAGATTACCCTCCACTGATCCTGCCCGCTTTTCCCTAGAAACTTTCTTTAAAACCATGGTGATACTTTACGTTGACCTGGATCGTGCTTCATCTGCCGATTCCACGATTCGTAAATTACGCCAGGGAAAGCGGGATGTGGAGGTGTATTGCACTGAGTTCCGCCGGTGGGCAGTAGAAACTGGTTGGAACGACATGGCTCTTCGTAGCCAGTTCCGTATTGGGTTCTCGGACTCTGTCAAAGACAGTCTTGTAAACTATCCTCTATCTACCAACTTGGATGATCTCATGTCTCTTGCCATCCAGGTAGATAGAAGACAAAGGGAAAGAAGGGGTGATAGGGGTACTTCCTTTCATATTGGTTTTACCAATGTTAAAACCTCTTTTTCAAATGTGGGTACCGATATTAAGCCTCCTAATCCCTCTGTACCTTTATCTCTGGAGGAGCCCATGCAATTGGGCATATCCCATCTAACTCCTGAGGAAAAGGCCCGCAGGCGATCTTTGGGTCTTTGCATTTATTGTGGGGAAAAGGGTCATTTTCTAAATCAATTTCCCAAGAGGCCGGGAAACATCCAAGCCTAAATGGAGAAGGGGGCTCCATTTATCTTATTCTACCGCATCACCCTCAAACAAATGGTCAAACCGAAAGGGTTAATCAATCTCTTGAGCAATTTCTAAGGTGTTATGTGTCTGACAAACAGTCCTCATGGGCTGAATTATTACCCTGGGCAGAGTTTGCTTACATTAATGCAATTCATTCTTCAACTAGTGATTCTCCTTTCTTTATTGTTAATGGTTTACATCCCAAAGCATTTTCTTTTTCTGGTTCTTTGTCCCCTGTACCCTCTGTCAATTCTTCTATCCAACAGTTTGCCAAAATTTGGTCTGGGGTGCACATCTCTCTTTCTACAGCTACGGCCGATCAGAAAAAAGCAGCTGGTAGGTCTCGTAGAGAGGCACCCAAATATCCGATAGGAGACTCTGTATGGTTACCTACAAAAAACATTAAGCTTAAGGTCCCTTCTCTCAAGTTAGGCCCAGATTTATTGGTCCATATCCCATCATTGAAATAATTAGCCCTTCTGTTTGTTTTAAACTTCCTATTTTCTATTTGTATTTGCTGTATGGTTTTGCAGTGAATCCCTTTCCTCAGCACTGTATTTTGCCTGTGACTGTGTATTATTAGGCCACAGTGCTGAATTCACAGTCTGTACATTCCCAACAGTTCCCTGACTGAGAGTTTAAGCCTGTGCCACTGCTGTTTCAATTTGGCTAGCAACTGTAATAGTCTTTGTAAGGATTAACTCCTTCTCTAGGAGCAGTCTCTCTCTAATGTGAGGTGAGTTTTACTATCAGTATCATCAGGTAATGGTAATATATAGAATATACGCTGTCCCTCTGCTCCCAGGCAGTGAAGAAGTAAAGCTTTCTAGCAGCAGAAATCTCCCCTTGGTCAGCAGCAATAATGTAATTTTCAAACATACGGATCCAAACAGTAAAAGATATGGTAGTCTCACCAGGGTTTGGAAGAAAAGGTGCAGGCTGCTGTAGAGGTAGAAGAGACATCCTTGTCACCATCTGTTATGTTTTGGGTAGCTGAGAATGAGTAGAGTATAACAGTGCTTTATTAGCAGACTCATGCAGCCATTACACAACAGTAACTTGCACTTTTAAGCTACCAGGAAGTATACACAGTATAAGTATGAGCACAGTGACATCTACAGGCCATTTGCATAAACACCACAATAAGGTAACATGAATAAACTTTCAAAGTATAAACAGAAAAGAAAAACAAAGAAAAGCAAATAAAACAAAACAAATCGATGCCATGACTTCCAGAATTAATCTTAAAGTCAATAATTAAATCTCAAACAAGAGATTATCTCTCTCTTTTTTGTTCATCAAGTCAAAGTATAATAACTACTTTATCATATCTTCTCTTCTATATTTTTCCTTACTAAATCTAAAAAAAATGCTGTTCCCTCCAAATTTCGGAGTCAAATAAACTATTATTAACCCTGAGATGAAATCAGCTGATCAGGAGAAATGGAAGTGTCAAGAAATAAAGACCATTTAGCACTGGTTTTGTCCAGCAAGTGTTTAGGGTCAAGAAGCCACAAATCATTCATTAGAATTTTTACTTTAATAATATATTAGTTATTTATATAAGTCTGAAGTGCACTTAAATAGCACAATGTTCTAGGATTAACCACGTAGAATTTTGGATGGACTAATAATAACTCCAAGCTGGTAATATAGTCATTTATCACTTACCTCTAGGAGACTGCCAGGATATCAAATGCCCATTACTAGACTCCACAACAAGCTTCAAGGATTTCATTCCCTTTGTCTTCCATCATGATTTAAAGGGCCAGTCAAAAAAAGCATGAACATTTGAATTTTCTTAAATTATCTAAAGGGAGAAGGGGATTAAACTGATAATTGGTATTTTAATGCCGGTGTAAGAGCCTCCAAACTATATTAATATCTCTGTGCAATGGATTTTCTTTCCTAAGTTTTATGAAGACATTCTATCACATTTGCCTTGTTGTCTGAAACCAGTTCAACTGCTGTATTTGTACATTTGTCCTTACCAGACAGTCAGTCTACAAGATATATTGACAGGGCCTCAAGATAATACATATCCCTAGGTCAAGTATATTATGGCCTCCAAAACATTTAGATTGTTTTAGCTTACTTAGAGAAATCTTTGTTTTTTTCCCTTTCTAAAGAAAGTAGTTTAAGATCAAATCTAATTCTTTCACATCTTTTTATATTAGCAGTAACGGCAGCTGTAGGAGATGGTAAATTAGTTACAGAAAGTCACTCTCCCAATCAGATTTAATGGAAGATTTATCTATTTGGAGCAAATGGACTTGACATTTTTATAAGTGGGGGCTAGTAATTGGCTCATGTGTCTAACATATATGGTTTGTTTGGTTTGTGGGCACCATGACTTGTAGGATCCCAGTGTAAGAAATTGGCATCCTGATTTTGTTATTTCATATGAAAGCTGTTGTTCAGGGTACTTACATGAAGCCCTGATTATCATAACAAAAGTTTTCCTGTGACTACTAAGGCCTATGTCTGCTGTGGGGACCATAAAATTGATTGTGTATGTGAGAAAACTTGTTCATCAGGATGTAGGCAAGTTGGGGGTTTATCACAGCATCTTGGCAGTTGGGAGGGTTTTTGTGGGGGCAGGTGAGAACCCAGGATAAAAGAACGTGGGACAAATGTGAGGGAGCGGGGCAGTATAGAGGGGAGGGGGGCAGTAGAGAGGGGAGCGGGGCAGTATAGAGGGGGGTGGGCAGCTGAGAGGAGGCAGGAGAGAGCTGGAGAAGCCAGAGGAGTCTGGGACAAGACATGTGAGGAATGAAGGCCAGAGGGGAAGGCAGAGATGAAGCTGAACTCTATTCCCCTGACTTTTTGGTAACAACAATGTAGACTTGTGTAATGTGGAACTGTAAATATTGTAATTATTCTTTAGTCTAAGTGTAGTCATTTATATATAACAATCCATTGATTTATTTTACAATATATCACTTTACTATAAGCTCATTGGTGTGGATTCATTGTCTGCTTACTCAAAAGATCCAGAAACCCTAGTAAGTGGGTTGAGGTATATTGATATTATTATTAATGATTTAATATAATATATAAACTTACAAATGGCGAGCCAGGCAGGAGTTCAATGCATGGCATTTAATCCATATTTATGAGTGTGTAATATTATGTAGTAAATTAATTGATTGTTTTGTGTTGTTTTAATTGTTGTTAAATAATCATGGAGGTTTTAGCTAAAAAGATGGCCATGGTCAAATGCTCAGGACAGATTGTTAAATGGCTAAGGCTCAAGATTATGTGGTCAGGGCAATTCATGACAAATCTCTAGTGATGGGTGAATTTATTCGCCAGGCGCAAATTCGGCACCAGCGAATAAATTCGCGAAATGACTGCAAAAAATTGCGGCAAAAATTTGCCGGCATCAAAAAAAAACATTTTCAAAAATGAGATGCCGTCGCCATTTTGTGAATTTTTTGCAGTTTTGCGGATTTCGCGCGAAATTCGCGCATTTTTCGGTGAAGCGAAACGGCACAAATTCGCCCATCACTACAAATCTCTGTCTAAGTCCAAGGGTAAAGGTGCACTGGTTTATGCTGCCTGTTGGATAGCAGAACAATATACAATTTTATCTGTGCAAAAAGGGAATCTTGAAGAAAAGGTTCATTGTTTAAATTTGTTAGTAGATTCTCTAAAATGTTCTGTAGAAAATGCTGCTGCTATTACAGTTAGTAACCAGCAAACTACTGCAGAGTACAAGCAGGTTTGCTTAGAGAATGAGCAGCTCAAACAAAGGCTGAGGGAGGCAGGGGCTGATCATTCAAATTGCAAATCTGAGTTTAAACAGTTAAAGGCTGAGTTGGGAGCAAGAGATTGTGTGATTTCTGCAGTTAAAGTAGAGAACACTGCTAAAAATGATAGAAATGTAACTGATGTGAAATACATAAAAGACAGCAATATGAATTGTGAATTAGCAGTCATAAGTAAAATGCTAAATGTGGATTGTTATAGACAGGCCAAGCCTCCTATAGTGACATTGACATGTACAGAAAATAGGATTGTGGAGACAAAAGCAGGACCTTACACTTGTGAGGGTTGAAACCTTAAACTTGTGAAGGCAAAGCGAGTGTGGGAGCTGCTTAGTGAGTGTTGCATGTGATCCAAGTGTTGCATGTGAATTAAGTGTTAAGCAGCGTTAAAAACCTTAAGGCGTTTAAAACTGAAAAGGTGTTGGTGAGGAATTACATTTGGGAGACTGTAAGTACCCAGTGTAAATATGAGTGGATTTGCTGTTATTACTCAGTGTGTGTCTTGTCACATGTATGTGGTGTTGGAGCAGCAGTTCCAGGCAGTATTTACATGTGAGAGATGTCGCTGGGTTTTCATCTTGGAATCTGAGCTGCAGACACTAAGGGGGGAACTTGCAGAACTGAGGGGCAAACGAGGGGAATGACAGGAGGCTGCAGAGCAACCAGTGGCAGGGGCTAGTGGAGTGGGGGGAGGAGAAGGGGCAGTGGAGGCTAATGAGGGAGGAAGGTTTGTGACAGTCAGGAGGGGAAGTAGGGGACAGAAGAGTAGGGGGGCTGGTCCACAGTTTGTCCAAAACAGCAAATTCGCCGTTTTGGCTGAAGATACTGGGGAGGAAAACTCCGAACTGGCATGTATGGAGCAGGCTGACTCTCGGAGCACCCCAGGAGGCAGTGGCTCTAATACGGGTGGTGGGGGAAGTGCAAGGAAGGAAAGGCAGGTTCTAGTTATAGGGGATTCAATTATTAGAAAGGTGGATAGGGTAATCTGTCGCAAGGCCCCTACATGCCCAACAGTCTGCTGCTTGCCTGGTGCTAGGGTTCGGCATGTGGTGGAACGAGTGGACAGATTATTGGGAGGGGCTCGGGAAGACCCAGCGGTCTTGGTACACATAGGTACCAATGACAAAGTTAGAGGAGGTGGTGAAGTCCTCAAAAATGATTTTAAAAAACTAGGTGCAAAGCTGAGGGCGAGGACTTCCAAGTTCATTTTCTCAGAGATATTCCCTGAGCCACGAGCAACGCTAAGGAGACAGCGGGAGCGTAGGGAGATTAATGTGGGGCTGAGAGATTGGTGTAGGGAAGAGGGTTTTGGGTTTTTGGAGAACTGGGCTGATTTTTCAGTCGGCTACAGGCTCTTTGCTAGGGATGGGCTGCACCTCAATGATGATGGGGCAGCTGTTTTGGGAGAGAAGATGGCTAGAGGGTTGGAGGAGATTATAAACTAGGTGTGGGGGGGGGAGGGTTCAGTAAAAGATTCAGTGGTAGACAGGTTAGATGAGATAGTGGGCAAAGAAAGGGAAAATGGGGGAGGAGATTTGGCTGGGGATACTGTTAAGGATAGGGAGGAGCACATGTCATATGTTCAATATGGTACCAGTATTAAATGTATGTTTACAAATGCAAGAAGTCTGACTGATAAAATGGGAGAACTGGAGCTGCTGGTGATGAAAGGAAAATATGATGTGATTGGTGTGGCCGAAACATGGCTGAATGAGTCACATGACTGGGCAGTAAATATCAGTGGCTATACTTTGTTTCGGAGGGACAGAGGCAATAGAAAAGGAGGAGGGGTATGTCTGTATGTTAGGCAGGATTTAGAAATGAAAGCTGGAAGTCCTCTAGGTGGGGATTCCAAAATAAAAGCAAGAGTTGGAATACATAGATTCCCTACCATGTTCTTAAAACTCAAAATGAAAGGCTGAGTGAAGAAAACTCAAGTCTGAGAAATGCATGGGGAAAATTTAACAATGAATTGGAGTTGCTGAGTAATCAATGAAGACGTTTCACTACTCATCCGAGCAGCTTCTTCAGTACAACTGACTGGTGTGGGAAGTTCTCGGCATATAAACTCTTCCACTAATCCAATCACAATGGCACATTGTAACTCTTCAAAGAGGTGACATCTGAAGAAACTCACAGAGGTGTTGATTGTGTGTAGTTGTGATAGGATTATCCAATGTGTCATGCAACTCCTAGATACAGGTGTTACTTGTGAGAGTTACATGAATGGATGTGTGAAGTGTTCTGAATCCGCCGGGGTACAGATCTGTAAACATCTGTACCCCGGCGGATTCAGAACACTTCACACATCCATTCATGCAACTCTCACAAGTAACAGCTGTATCTAGGAATCACATGACACATTGAATAATCCTATCACAGTAACTACACACAATCTACACCTCTGTGCGTTTCTTCAGATGTCACCTCTCTGAAGAGTTACAATGTGCCATTGTAAATGGATTAGTGGAAGAGTTTATATGCCGAGAACTTCCCACACCAGTCAGTTGTACTGAAGAAGCTGCTCGGATGAGTAGTGAAACGTCTTCATTGATTACTCAGCAAGTCCAGTTGTTTTTAGATTGACCTATACTAGATATACTATGACCTGGATGAATGAAAATCTTCATAGTCATAATGAATTGGAGAGTCTCAAGATAGAGATTTCTCAAATGAAAAGAACAAAAGATGATGTAAATCGGTGCTAATGTCTTTTATGAGGACCTTATCTATTTTTTTTTACTTTGTAGTTAAGGAAAAGCCTCTAAATTGATATGGTACAGTCAGGTTGAACCAGTTCTAAAATATTTTTTATTTTTAATAGTTGAAATTGCCTGTACTGTGGAATTTTGTAATAGTTGCTGTGTTAGTTGTAGAAGGGTAAAAAGGACTGAGGCATATTTTGAATTTTTATTTTATTTTCGCCTGAGTGACATGTTTTCTTTTACTCTTGTTTCAGCAGCAACACATTAATAACATTTTTACATAGACTGAATGCTGATAACATCACTATGTGTTTCCCAATCAAAGCAGTATTCACTCTCTATTTTTTTTTCTCTTTTGACTTTTTTCCAAAGTGTGTCTGTTATTGTTTGTTTCTACATTGTGTAAAATGTACAGTTGTCAAGGTGGGGTGACAACACTCCAATATACAGTCTACATGTTAAAAGTTACCAGAGCCTTCAGCAAATGCAAATGTCCAAGTGTCTTACATTGATATGCATGGGGTTATTTACATAACAGATCTGTGAGAGACAGCAGTTTACTTCTTGTGTTGTTCTTTGGTTGTTAAATAACTCTTGTGTGGGGTCTGTCCCAAATGATCTCTCTTCTGATAATAACGCTAATTTCTCTTTTGTTCAGATGTGATAATCAGCCATGAAACTGATATGGAAATACTGAGACAAAGGCGAGAAACATCTCACTAGTGATTTGGCCAAGATAGTGCTGCACACTTTAGGGTAAGGACACACTGGACCATTTGTCGCCAACGTTTTTAAAAAGCAAATCGCGGCGACATATCGCTCGTTTTGTCTCTGAACAAAAACAAATGAAAGATGCCAGCTCCTGTGCCCACAGCGCGTTTGTGAATCGCCTGTAGCTCCAAAACGCACCGAGACCCTTTTCCGAGCGATTTATCAGAAATAGCATGTACTTAGAAAAGCATTGAAATCTCCTAGACACGCACACACATACAGATAAGTAGCAGCAATTGTATTCACATTACAATGCGAATGCAATGACGCAAGAATGCAAAGACGCCAGGTTACAGCGGGAAGCACAAACCGTTTCAGGTTTGGGTGGAGCACGTACCGCACAGAGTAATGGGATAGAAATCGCTCGGTGCCCATAGTCACTGTGAATCATCTGTTCAAAAAAGACAATCGTCTTGTCGCCACGATTTACTTTTTTAAAAAGTTGGCGACAAATCGTCCAGTGTGTCCTTACCCTTAGTGTAGTGTATCTTCTGAATTTCCTGAGTATTGGTATTACATTCACACCTATTGCTGAATTGAGGTGCACTTTCCAGCTATGCTGATTAATAAAATGTGCCACAGACATTTACACCCTACCCTCAAATAATAAAATGTTTTCCCTGTGTGGTCTCTTTAATATGAAAACTGTGGTAAGCAGAAATGTGTTGGGTGTTGCAAACACCAAAGTGCAAAGACCATGGTTTGTTAAAAGTAGAGGCCTAAGATGGGATCCAGCCCAGACCTGGGGGGAGCAGGGTCAGGTGGTAAGTGGGGCACAGACAAAGCAGCGCAATAAGCTGGATATTAAACCTCTAAAAGTTGGGGTGTGGGCTCATAACTGGCTGAAGGGTTATACATTATGAGTATGAACAACTGTGAGTGTTTGTGTAATTAGGTTCAAATTCAACTCACAGTACCCCAAATTACAAATATCTCTGAGTGTTACATCATTTGGGTCTCAGTAATCCTATCACTTTCAGCTCCAATACATACAGTAACAGTGTATTAATGGATGTCCCTGCATTGGTAATGTTATGCTTTTTGTGAATTTAGAGGGCTCTTTCCTTGTGAAGTCCTTCGCCCTCTAGGTGGGGATTTGTAAGAACTTGCCATCCAGATTTTGTTATTTCATATGAAAGCTGTTGTTCAGGGAACTTACATGAAGCCCTGATTATCATAACAAAAGTTTTCCTGTGATTACTAAGGCCTATGTCTGCTGTGGGGACCATAAAACTGATTGTGTATGTGAGAAAACTTGCTCAACTGGATGGAGGTATATTGGGGGTTTATCACAGAATCTTGGCAGTTGGGAGGGTTTCTGTGGGGGCAGGTGAGAACCCAGGATAAAAGAACGCTGGACAAATGTGAGGGAGCTGAGCAGCTGAGAGGAGGCAGGAGAGAGCTGGAGAAGCCAGAGGAGCCTGGGACAAGACAACATGTGAGGAATGAAGAGCAGAGGGGAAGGCAGAGATGAAGCTGAACTCTATTCCCCTGACTTTTTGGTAACAACAATGTAGACTTGTTTAATGTGGAACTGTAAATATTGTAATTATTCTTTAGTCTAAGTGTAGTCATTTATATGGAACAATTAATTGATTTATTTTACAATATATCACTTTACTATACGCTCATTGGTGTGGATTCATTGTCTGCTTGCTCAAAGAACCAGAAACCCTAGTAAGTGGGTTGAGGTATATTGATATTATTATTAATGATATAATATAATATATAAACTTACACCAGAGGGTGGGCCTTAGTTCTTCAAATGCCAATTTTCTATTCAAGATTACAAATGACTTCTTTCTAAACTAAGGTCTGTTGGGCTTAATGAAGTCGTTTGCACATGGATAGGAAACTGGCTACAGGATCGGGTACAGAGGGTGGTTGTTAATGGGACATTCTCTACTTGGAGTAAGGTTCTTAGTGGGGTCCCCCAGGGCTCAGTATTGGGTCCACTTTTATTTAACTTGTTCATTAATGACTTAGGGGAGGGTATTGTAAGTAATGTATCAGTGTTTGCAGATGACACAAAACTATCAGCCCAATTAATTCCATCCAGGATGTGGCACTTGCAACAGGATCTTGACTAACTGGCAATCTGGGCAGCTAAGTGGCAAATGAGATTCAATGTTGATAAATGTAAAGTCCTGCACCTGGGATGTAACAATATCCACTTATACCCTTAATGGGACTGCACTAGGCAAATCCATAATGGAGACGGAGCTTGGAGTCCTTGTAGATAATAAACTTGTCTGTAGCAAGTAATGCCAGTCAGCAGCATCAAGGGCAAATAAGGTCTTGAGTTGTATTAAATGGGGCAGAGAGTCACGGGAGGAGGGGGTCCCACTGTATAGAGCACTGGTAAGGCCTCATCTAGAATATGCCGTACAGTTTTGGTCTCCATCACTCAAACAGGACATTATTGTATTAGAGAGGGGACAGAGAAGGGCAACTAAGCTGGTAAAGGGAAAATCTTAGCTATGAGGAAAGACTGGCCAAATTGGGGATGTTCACTCTGGAGAAGAGGCGCTTAAGGGGTGATATGATAACTATGTATAAATATATAAGGGGATCATATAATAATCTCTCTAATGATTTATTTACCAGTAGGTCTTTCCAGCTGACACAAGGTCACCCATTCCGATTAGAAGAAAAGAGGTTCCGCCTAAATATTGGGAAGGGGTTTGTTACAGTGAGAGCTGTGAAGATGTGGAATTGTCTCCTTTAATCAGTGGTACTAGCAGTTAGGCAGGTTATATATAGACTTAAGGTTGAACCTGATGGAAGTATGTTTTTTTTCAACCTAACTTACTATGTAATGGCACATACTGCTTAAAAAGTATATCATTATGAAAATGTTTCATTTAGATGAAGCAGGGTTTTACATATGAACTGTTTCATGCAATATATTTTTATAGAGACCTACATTGCTCCAGGGTATAGATTTACTTTAAAAGTTCACCCCCTGCCGGTATTATAAGGCTATGGAAAAACTAAAAAAATACTTTGGATGACTGTGAATTTGGTGGGAAAGGATTTCTGGTCAAAAACAAACATTTTGAACCACATTAATAACTCAGTGTTCTTTTTTTACTAATGCAAAGTGTGGGGAGGGGGCAATGGCAGGCAGTTTAGGGGGCTTTTGGTACAGGGGTTTTAGTTCTCCTTTAAAGCAGATGTAGTTCTATAGTAAATTGAGTGCACTGTTCTCTACTATGAGCTCCACTCCCAATAATGTGCTCCAGATGAGACCTTAAATCTTAGAGAGTAAGTCCTCGCAATGGTGTGGAGGCAGGGTGTAGTGTAACTGTAACTTCATGCAGGGTACAATAATTTGGTCCTCAATGGAGTGTATATAATAGCAAAACAGGATCATACAGAACAGAAGATAGGCATATACTCACAGCACCTTTGCTCAGTATTAGTCCCCTCAGGGAAGAAAACATACACAGCAGCAATGAAGGTACATCCAGCTTTCAGCCTTTTCCCTAAGTGGAACCCAGGGGAATTCTACATCCCTAAGTCTATGCACTTAGTCCTTACTCTGGGCAATTAGTACCTAGGATCCTAATCCCTCCTCATCAGAGCCTTATACTGCTCAGCTAAATATCCTGACTGTCTGTCACTCCTAGAGTGACCTATAAAGGTGAGTAGCCTATCCTTACTAGACCTGACCTGTCTAGGTTCCACTCGAGCTCTGCCTGCCTGCTCAGCCTAGAGCCAGCACAATATGGACACTGAGCGCATGGCTACAAAGGGTTTTATACTTCAGCACAGTGCCATCTACTGGTCACTATTGAGAACATTACGGGCATAGCATAAAGCAGAATAATGAAATAGGTCCCCTGGTAGGACCCATTTAGGCGTCTATACCACTGGGGATTTGTCTGCCAATATAATTAGGGATGTCTAATTTACCAGACCCCTACACAGACATTTCATATAATGTTCATATTCAGTTATACAATTCAGCTTTCCTTACAATATGTAATGAAGCCAAGAAAAAATGTTGTGAAAGTATTTTATTTACTAAAAATGTTATTATATCAAAGCTGAAGAGAGAACCTTTCTCCTCAGAGCTTAAAGTGAAATGAGGAATGGGAGTGTCTCTATGTTCTCTTACAGGAAGTGGTCACAGGCTGAACTCCTCCCATATTCCTCCCTGTGTCTCTGTTCCCAGTGTCGGCTGTAAAAGATATAGAAGCAGAGAGAATGGTGATGGAAGCCCTCCACTTCTGGATTATTTTACTTTTTGTTTGATTGAAGAAAGAAATAGAAGTGATAGAGTTTGTAGATGAGTTGTGCAGGACAGCAGTGATTTAGGAGACAGAGTGAGGCTCGAGAGGTGACAGGGATGGTACATTGGAGACAATCGTAACTGAAGCAGCAGGGAAGGACTGAGCATGACATCATCAACTCCTCCTCAAGCCCCTCCCCTCAAGCTGCCGGCCCAGTCTCCTTCAGTGGAAGTAGCGGCACCTTCGAGATATTGAGCTGATTCAGGGGCCGGAAGTAGGAACAGGGGGTGGATCCAGAGCACTGTTCAGGCTTTACCAGCAATTTTTAACTCGAAAGGTAATATAGTAATAACGAATCCTTCAATTTAACATTAGATCCCATGTTTTAGTGCATTCTTAAAATGTATGGTATATGTCCCCTTTAAGAAACCATGGCAATAATGACCATTCCCAAATCCAATCAGGAATACAAGAAGTGAAAGAGCAGTTGGGAAGAAGGTTTTCCATTGTTGGACATTGCAGGTAATGTTGCTGTACTGTGTTAGTCAGTAAAAGTCAAAATAAAAAATAACAAAAGTGGTATAAATGTGATACAATTATTGGCTAACTAACAGAATCAAACTTTCAGAACATTTTAGTTCCTTTCTCAAGCTGATTACAATGAAGCTGTCAGTTCAGCAGGTGAGTGTATGGAAGTGGCATCAGTGATATTGGCAGCAGAGGGGGCAGGGGGTGGTAGTGATCATTATGGGTGGGGGGGTGTATGGTCACAGTGGGACCTTGGGGGTCAGGTCTTCTGGTGGGTCCTTTGGGTCTGAAGTCTGAAGGTGTTTATCCAAACATTATATTCCATTTACTTATAGTTTCTTAAGGGCATCATTCATGTCTTTATTTCTCAGGCTGTAAATAAGTGGGTTAATCACAGGAATCAATATGGTGTATAAAAGAGACAGAACTTTGCTCATGGTCTGTGATTGGTTTCTGGATGGAGCCACATAAATAGCAATGAGAGTCCCATAAAATATGGAGACCACAGCCAAGTGGGAGCTGCAGGTGGAGAAGGCTTTTTGTCTCCCGGTATTGGACACTATCTTTAGGATTGCATGGGCAATACACATATATGATACAATGATCAGTATAAAGGGGGAAATAACCACAGGGATAGTAACTATCATTAGTTCTAATTGTACTAAGAAAGGGTCAGAACAGGAAAGTTCTAGAAGAGGAGATAAATCACAAAAGAAATGATTAATGGTATTTTGGTCACAGAACTGTAGTGTCCCTATTAGATTCACTGAAATCACTGTAATGCCAAAGCCAAGAACCCATGAAATGAGAATGAATGTAACACACACCCTGTGGGACATTATAGAAGTGTAACGCAGTGGGATACAGATGGCCACATATCTGTCATAGGACATTACTGCTAGAAGGAAACACTCAAAACCTTCTGAACCACCAAAAAAATACAATTGTGTTATACAGTCAAGAAAAGAAATTGTTGTTCCTTCATTTTTTACAGTTTGGAGCAGGGTGGGTATGATATTTGTAGATCCCAGTAGATCAGACAAGGACAACTGCTGGAGAAAGAAGTACATAGGGGACTGGAGGTTCCGGCTGGAGGACACCAACACTATGATGAGGACGTTCTCCCAAACTGTCATAATGTAAATCAGAAGGAACAGAGAGAACAGGGGAATCTTGAAGTTGTGGAGATTCTGAAATCCCAAGAGAACAAACTCACTGACCAACGTCTGGTTCTTCTCATTCATTGTCTGAAGAGGAAATAGAAATACATTGACCAGTATAATGATAAAAGTCCTAATCTTGCCAATGTGATTGCTGCTGCGATTAGTCTACATAAACTGCGTACGTTTCATTGGAGAAAAGTAAAACTCAGATCACACTGTACAGTATAATAATAATAATAATAATAATAATAATAATAACAAAAGCTCAACTGTTGTGTTTCTTGTTATTGGTGTTGTGGTTGGTCTGAAAATAAACATTTGCATTAATGGGAGAAATGTGTTATACAAATTCTGAACAGAATTAATAGTAATTATATTTATGATATTGTAACATCTGCCTGGAGTTGAACCAGGGACCAGGTGTTTCTGTGCTACCGCTGCTAAGGCTCTGATTCACTGCTATTACTTTCCTTCTAATTGCAAGTAGATATGGCTTGTTACCAATGCTGGGCTCCCTGGTCTCGGCTCTCACTTCTGCCTTTAACAGCCGCTTTCACCTTGGGGAGGAGCCCTCAGCTTATTGGATCCCACCAGGTCTTACTAAGAGAGGCGCAAAGCTAAAAGTTCTGGACAATCAAAGGGGCACGATTGTCTCACCAGGATACTGGATGGAAGAAACACAGCTTGGAACACAGACCAGACAATACAGTGTGGAACAGACAGGCCGGGCCAGCACAAGAGAGTTAAGAATAGTCAGACAGGCCAGAATCAGGATTGGAGAGCATAGAATAGTCAGACAGACAAGGATCAGCTTGGAGAGGTCAGAATAGTCAGGTAACAGGCAAGGGTCTCACCAGAAGAACAAGCAGGATACAAGAAGTAGAATTAAGCCGGATTCAACTCTTGCCTGTTGGACGACTCTTCTGGATCCTGACTCTGTACCATGTTACTGATTGGTACTGACCCGGCCTGTTTATCCTGACTACTGTCTCTGTTCCTCGTTCTTCCTGTATACGTTATGGTTCCCTTGTGTGCCCAGAACTTGCCCCTTGTTCCTCTCACTTTACAACCTGGTGGCATCTGAGTAGCAGAGGGCTCCTCCTGAAGCAAAAGGCACTTGTTATAGGCAGAAGTGTCATGACCAGGACCTTGGGGTTTTCTCCGGGTTTTGGAATACCGTACGTTACACGTATGTCATATTCACCCTTGTTACAGAACATTTATTACATTTATTAATAGCAAATATTTACTGTTTATTGCTGTATAAATCTTCATTTCTTTTTATTTCTTTTCTGATTTATGTAAATATTTTCCAATCAGAATATAAATGTAATTTTACTACAATTGCTGTTTGGGGATCTCCTTGTCACACTATACTGCACAATACTCAATATTTACAACTTGGAGTTTACTGATAGTGGAGATATTCACATAGTATCACTATAGATATTTGTAGGGACATATAAACAATGATAGTTATGGTGTAAAATTCAGATGAGCTGGTGGAATGCACACAGGAGCTGACAATCCTTTGTGTCAAATGGAATATTCTTTAGGTACTGAAATCAGTTAAAAGCAATTATCACAAAAGAAAGGGAAGGGAGCATTTTTATTCTTTGCAGGCTGGATTATTGGCAATTATAAGGCTCTCATAGCAAATGCTTTTCACAAGAAGGTAAAAGGTCCAATTGAGAAGCTGATGATGAATATGGGACACTATAAAGCTGACCCTATAATACAGAGCAGCTCAGTAGAAGTGGATTCCTGGCTTGGCCCAATTGCACATGTTCCCAAAGGCTTTGTTTTGGTGTTGAGACCTGAAAGAATATAAAGCAGTGGAAGATGGAGTCCTGGAGCTCCACTGAGCTGCTCTGCATTTAAGGCTTAGATTTTTTTTTAAGGTGTTCTTTTTTTACTAATGCAAATTATGGGGTGGCAATGGAAGGCATTTTGGGGGCTTTTGGCTTGGGGGTTTAGTTCTCCTTTAAGAAACTACGGCAATAATGACCATTCCCAAATCCAATCAGGAATATAAGAACGGAAAGAAGGGGCTCCATTGTTGGACATTGAAGCAGCATTTATTAAGATCATTTTCAGGAAAAGATGGTAAATTGTGCCCTTTTGCTTATGTAGAGATAAAATACACAGCCCGGAAGAGTCACTTCTCAGCCACCTTCTATGTCATGGAACATTTTACTTCTATTACAGGACTTTAGCTTACATTATACAGGAAAGATGTTCTATGAAAATTCACCTGATTTGCACCTACCAGAACCACCCCAGATACTGTGGAACCATAGGAAGATGTCCATGAGCTTCTCCCAATGTGTAACCTGCTCTGTATTTCTCCTGCCATTTTGCTAACACAATCCCAACCATTTCTTTCCAATGAAATCACTTTACAGGAAAGATGTTCTTGGAATATTATACTCACCTGATTTGCACCTACCAGAACCACCCCAGATACTGTGGAACCATAGGAAGATGTCCAGGAGCTTCTCCCAATGTGTAACCTGCTCTGTATTTCTCCTGCCATTTCTTTCCAATGAAATCACTTTACAGGAAAGATGTTCTTGGAATATTATACTCACCTGATTTGCACCTACCAGAACCACCCCAGATACTGTGGAACCATAGGAAGATGTCCATGATCTTCTCCCAATGTGTAACCTGCTCTGCATTTCTCCTGCCATTTTGCTAACACTATCCCAACCATTTCTTTCCAATGAAATCACTTTACAGGAAAGATGTTCTTGGAATATTATACTCACCTGATTTGTACCTACCAGAACCACCTCAGATACTGTGGAACCATAGGAAGATGTCCATGAGCTTCTCCCAATTTGTAACCTGCTCTGTATTTCTCCTGCCATTTTGCTAACACAATCCCAACCATTTCTTTCCAATGAAATCTTTTTACAGGAAAGATGTTCTTGGAATATTATACTCACCTGATTTGTACCTACCAGAACCACCCCAGATACTGACTGGACAGGGAAGAACAGATCTCCTTTTATTAACCGGTGCCAGAAACAATCAAATCTGGGAAACCTACTGAGAAATCTCTAGGAGAGTCTGGGGTTTAGGGTAATTACCAATCCTTGGGGAAATTAATTCATCTTAATAATAAACAAATAGTTTAGAAACAACACAATATATTTTTTTAATATTTAAGTCTATAATAATATGTGATATATTTCTTCTCATATCAATGTAGATTTACATGAATATTTCCACTAAGGGGGATCTAAAGGGACAATTCACCTTAAAAAATTTAGTTTGTTACATTACATTGGTATTTTTATTGGAATATGCAGCTCATTATTTTATATTCAATAGTATTTATTGGCATTGATAAGAATAAACCACCATAAGACAATGTTAATAAACAAGATTTGAATACACATGTCACATATGTCAGTGGGTATAAATTGAATTCAGGTAGTATCACTCAATGACAAAACATCACAAATACAGTAATACAGTCAATAAAAATTATAGTATCAATAAGTGTTATGTTTTGGGTAGCCGAGGATGAGTTGAGTATAACAGTGCTTTATTAGCAGAGTCATGCAGCCATTATACAACAGTTACTTTCACTTTCACTTTTTAGCTGCCAGGAAGTATGCACAGTATAAGTATGAGCACAGTGACATCTACAGGCCATTTTGCATGAACACCACATATTCCCCCTATAGTAGGAAAGCATTCCAACTTCACAAATTAAAGGCGCAGGTGCGCTGGTGTGATGGCACCAGCGTGCAATGGTGCAAAATTTGAACTCTTTAAAAGGCTCATTCGGGCTTCCAGAGATTGCCTAGTTGTTACCTAGTGGATTTTGAGCTATTTTATATCTTGATCTGATCCTGTTTTTACCCCTGCCTGGCTATTGACTATTCTGAACTCTTCAATGCATTCAGTAGTTGTGGAACAAATCCAGGGCAGCAACTTGTCTGCAAAGTTCTTTATTGGGAAACTGAGTTACACTGGTGTAACTCAGTTTCCCAATAAAGAACTTTGCAGACAAGTTGCTGCCCTGGATTTGTTCCACAACTACTGAATGCATTGAACTATTGGGTATTATACACAGAATACCTGTGGAAGAAGCCAACAAAGAAATTCGGTGAGCTTGCTCTGAATATTATATTTGCATCTATTCTGAACTCTTGTATCCTGACCCTTGCCTGAATACCCACTACCTCTTCTGCTAAATCCCTTCTGATTGATCACCCGGTTTGACCTCTGCCTGCCTGACTACGTTTGTACTCCGCCTCCCCGGACCCGTCCTGTTCTGACTAAGATTCTGTTTCATACCTTGTACTGCGACCTTCTGCCCAGAGGCTTTGCTATCTGGTTGTGTCCCTCTTCTTGCCCAGAACTCCTTGCCTTGCACCTCTCGTTATAAGACCTGGTGGCATCTGAGTAGCTGAGGGCTCCTCCCAAGGCCAAAGGCGGCTGCTACAGGCAGAAGCACAAGCCGTGACCAGGGTGCTTGACATCGGTTCTGGGTGCCAACCATTACATTATAAGGGACCATGGACGAAGACAGTTCCGCTACTGGTTCCTGCTGCTGACGCTACTCCTTCCACCACTGAAGCGCTCCTCACAACTCTGCTGCAGCACTTGGAAGATCATAAGTGGAGGCAAGACTACCTAATGCAAGGCTTCCATAATCTGACGCGCAGACTGGATTCTACATTACAGTCTCCTGGTCCAGTAGTCACCCCGCCTGTGGCCGATCCTGTGGGTTCTTCTGCCATGATGGGTAACGTACCTAAAGCCCATGAACCCAAAATTGTCTTCCCCAAGAAATTTTTTGTATTCAAAGAGGCATGCAAACTTTACCTCAGTTTTTCCCCTCAATCTTTCGCCACTGGTGAGGAAAAAGTGAGGTTTGTAATGACCCTGTTACAGGGTGATCCCCAAATTTGGGCCCTAAGATTACCCTCCACTGATCCTGCCCGCTTTTCCCTAGAAACTTTCTTTAAAACCATGGTGATACTTTACGTTGACCTGGATCGTGCTTCATCTGCCGATTCCACGATTCGTAAATTACGCCAGGGAAAGCGGGACGCGGAGGTGTATTGCACTGAGTTCCGCCGGTGGGCAGTAGAAACTGGTTGGAATGACATGGCTCTTCGTAGCCAGTTCCGTATTGGGTTCTCGGACTCTGTCAAAGACAGTCTTGTAAACTATCCTCTATCTACCAACTTGGATGATCTCATGTCTCTTGCCATCCAGGTAGATAGAAGACAAAGGGAAAGAAGGGGTGATAGGGGTACTTCCTTTCATACTGGTTTTACCAATGTTAAAACCTCTTTTTCAAATGTGGGTACCGATATTAAGCCTCCTAATCCCTCTGTACCTTTATCTCTGGAGGAGCCCATGCAATTGGGCATATCCCATCTAACTCCTGAGGAAAAGTCCCGCAGGCGATCTTTGGGTCTTTGCATTTATTGTGGGGAAAAGGGTCATTTTCTAAATCAATTTCCCAAGAGGCCGGGAAACATCCAAGCCTAAATGGAGAAGGGGGGCTCCATTTATCTTATTCTACCGCATCACCCTCAAACAAATGGTCAAACCGAAAGGGTTAATCAATCTCTTGAGCAATTTCTAAGGTGTTATGTGTCTGACAAACAGTCCTCATGGGCTGAATTATTACCCTGGGCAGAGTTTGCTTACATTAATGCAATTCATTCTTCAACTAGTGATTCTCCTTTCTTTATTGTTAATGGTTTACATCCCAAAACATTTTCTTTTTCTGGTTCTTTGTCCCCTGTACCCTCTGTCAATTCTTCTATCCAACAGTTTGCCAAAATTTGGTCTGGGGTGCACGACTCTCTTTCTACAGCTACGGCCGATCAGAAAAAAGCAGCTGGTAGGTCTCGTAGAGAGGCACCCAAATATCCGATAGGAGACTCTGTATGGTTACCTACAAAAAACATTAAGCTTAAGGTCCCTTCTCTCAAGTTAGGCCCAGATTTATTGGTCCATATCCCATCATTGAAATAATTAGCCCTTCTTCTGTTTGTTTTAAACTTCCTATTTTCTATTTGTATTTGCTGCATGGTTTTGCAGTGAATCCCTTTCCTCAGCACTGTATTTTGCCTGTGACTGTGTATTATTAGGCCACAGTGCTGAATTCACAGTCTGTACATTCCCAACAGTTCCCTGACTGAGAGTTTAAGCCTGTGCCATTGCTGTTTCAATTTGGCTAGCAACTGTAATAGCCTTTGTAAGGGTCACTCCTTCTCTAGGAGCAGTCTCTTTCTAATGTGAGGTGAGTTTGTTTTTTCCACTATTTGGTCTCTTAGCATTTCATCTGTTAGATTCCCAAACTCACAGGTAACAACCAGCTCTCTCAAAGCTGCTACAAATTGTTCTGTGGATTCGCCATTATGTCGTCCATGTTGACAGAATTTACTATCAGTATCATCAGGTAATGGTAATATATAGAATATACGCTGTCCCTCTGCTCCCAGGTAGTGAAGAAGTAAAGCTTTCTAGCAGCAGAAATCTCTCCCAATAATGTAATTTTCAAACATACGGATCCAAGCAGTAAAAGGTATGGTAGTCTCACCAGGGTTTGGAAGAAAAGGTGCAGGCTGCTGCAGAGGTAGAAGAGACATCCTTGTCACCATTTGTTATGTTTTGGGTAGCTGAGGATGAGTAGAGTATAACAGTGCTTTATTAGCAGACTCATGCAGCCATTACACAACAGTAACTTGCACTTTTAAGCTACCAGGAAGTATACACAGTATAAGTATGAGCACAGTGACATCTACAGGCCATTTGCATAAACACCACAATAAGGTAACATGAATAAACTTTCAAAGTATATAAACAGAAAAGAAAAACAAAGAAAAGCAAATAAAACAAAACAAATCAATGCCATGACTTCCAGAATTAATCATAAAGTCAATAATTAAATCTCAAACAAGAGATTATCTTTCTCTTTTTTGTTCATCAAGTCAAAGTATAATAACCACTTTATCATATCTTCTCTTCTATATTTTTCCTTACTAAATCTAAAAAAAATGCTGTTCCCTCCAAATTTCGGAGTCAAATAAACTATTATTAACCCTGAGATGAAATCAGCTGATCAGGAGAAATGGAAGTGTCAAGAAATAAAGACCAATTAGCACTGGTTTTGTCCAGCAAGTGTTTAGGGCCAAGAAGCCACAAATAATTCATTAGAATTTTTACTTTAATAATATCTTCGTTATTTATATAAGTCTGAAGTGCACTTAAATAGCACAATGTTCTAGGATTAACCACGTAGAATTTTGGATGGACTAATAATAACTCCAAGCTGGTAATATAGTCATTTATCACTTACCTCTAGGAGACTGCCAGGATATCAAATGCCCATTACTAGACTCCACAACAAGCTTCAAGGATTTCATTCCCTTTGTCTTCCATCATGATTTAAAGGGCCAGTCAAAAAAAGCATGAACATTTGAATTTTCTTAAATTATCTAAAGGGAGAAGGGGATTAAACTGATAATTTGTATTTTAATGCTGGCGTAAGAGCCTCCAAACTATATTAATATATCTATGCAATGGATTTTCTTTTTCATGTTTTATGAAGACATTCTATCACATTTGCCTTGTTGTCTGAAACCAGTTCAACTGCTGTATTTGTACATTTGTCCTTACCAGACAGTCAGTCTACAAGATATATTGACAGGGCCTCAAGATAATACATATCCCTAGGTCAAGTATATTAAGGCCTCCAAAACATTTAGATCGTTTTAGCTTACTTAGAGAAATCTTTGTTTTTTTCCATTTCTAAAGAAAGTAGTTTAAGATCAAATCTAATTCTTTCACATCTTTTTATATTAGCAGTAACGGCAGCTGTAGGAGATGGTAAATTTGCTTCAGAAAGTCACTTTCCCAATCAGATTTAATGGAAGATTTATCCAAATTTATCCAAATTTGTCCAAATGGACTTGACATTTTTATAAGTGGGGGCTAGTAATTGGCTCATGTGTCTAACATATATGGTTTGTTTGGTTTGTGGGCACCATGACTTGTAGGATCCCAGTGTAAGAAATTGGCATCCTGATTTAGTTATTTAATATGAAAGCTGTTGTTCGGGGAACTTACATGAAGCCCTGATTATCATAACAAAGGTTTTCCTGTGACTACTAAGCCCTATGTCTGCTGTGGGGACCATAAAACTGATTGTGTATGTGAGAAAACTTGCTCAACATGATGTAGGCAAGTTGGGGGTTTATCACAGCATCTTGGCAGTTGGGAGGGTTTCTGTGGGGGCAGGTGAGAACCAGGATAAAAGAATGCTGGACAAATGTGAGGGAGCTGAGCAGCTGAGAGGAGGCAGGAGAGAGCTGGAGAAGCCAGAGGAGCCTGGGACAAGACAACATGTGAGGAATGAAGAGCAGAGGGGAAGGCAGAGATGAAGCTGAACTCGATTCCTCAGCCTTTTTGGTAACAACAATGTAGACTTGTTTAATGTGGAACTGTAAATATTGTAATTATTCTTTAGTCTAAGTGTAATCATTTATATATAACAATCCATTGATTTATTTTACAATATATCACTTTACTATACGCTCATTGGTGTGGATTCATTGTCTGCTTGCTCAAAAGAACCAGAAACCCTAGTAAGTGGGTTGAGGTATATTGATATTATTATTAATGATTTAATATAATATATAAACTTACCAATGGCGAGCCAGGCAGGAGTTCAATGCATGGCATTTAATCCATATTTATGAGTGTGTAATATTATGTAGTAAATTTATTGATTGTTTTGTGTTGTTTTAATTGTTGTTAAATAATCATGGAGGTTTTAGCTAAAAAGATGGCCATGGTCAAATGCTCAGGACAGATTGTTAAATGTATGTAAGGATCTCCAGATCCATGGGCTAAGGCTCAAGATTATGTGGTCAGGGCAATTCATGACAAATGTCTAGTGATGAGCGAATTTATTCGCCAGGCGCAAATTCGCCACCAGCGAATAAATTCGCGAAATGCCTGCAAAAATTTGCCGGTGTCAAAAAAAACATTTTCAAAAATGAGACGCCAGCGGCGTTTTGTGAATTTTTTGCCGTTTTGCGGATTTCGCGCGAAATTCGCACATTTTTCGGCAAAGCGAAATGGCGCAAATTCGCCCATCACTACAAATCTCTGTCTAAGTCCAAGGGTAAAGGTGCACTGGTTTATGCTGCCTGTTGGATAGCAGAACAATATACAATTTTATCTGGGCAAAAAGGGAATCTTGAAGAAAAGGTTCATTGTTTAAATTTGTTAGTAGATTCTCTAAAATGTTCTGTAGAAAATGCTGCTGCTATTACAGTTAGTAACCAGCAAACTACTGCAGAGTACAAGCAGGTTTGCTTAGACAATGAGCAGCTCAAACAAAGGCTGAGGGATGCAGAACGTTTGGTTGTAACCTTCAGTGAAGCAGGGGCTGATCATTCAAATTGCAAATCTGAGCTTAAACAGTTAAATGCTCAGTTAGGAGCAAGAGATTGTGTCGTTTCTGCAGTTAAAGTAGAGAACACTGCTAAAAATGATAGAAATGTAACTGATGTGAAATACATAAAAGACAGCAATATGAATTGTGAATTAGCAGTCAAAAGTAAAATGCTAAATGTGGATTGTTATAGACAGGCCAAGCCTCCTATAGTGACATTGACATGTACAGAAAGTTCAGGTTTATAAACTTGTTCAACCATAAAGGCTACTCACCCTGAGAAACAAAGTGTGTACAGTACAGATAAAAAGTATACACAAAAGAAAGTGTTTAGATGCTATGTATGTTCCAGAGTTGGGCACATAGCAAGAAATTGTACCATGAATTTTAACAACACAAACTATCATAAAAATGTGTACAATAGAAATGAAAGCTGGAAGTCCTCTAGGTGGGGATTCCAAAATAAAAGCAAGAGCTGGAATACATGGATTCCCTACTATGTTCTTAAAACTCAACATGAAAGGCTGAGTGAAGAAAACTCAAGTCTGAGAAATGCACGGGTTAAATTTAACAATGAATTGGAGAGTCTCAAGATAGAGATTTCTCAAATGAAAAGAACAAAAGATGATGTAAATCGGTGCTAATGTCTTCTATGAGTTTGTTTTCCAGGTAACAGGAGGGCAGATCACAAAAAGAAGAATTTCCAGATAATTCCCCCCATTATCTCATGAAAAAAAAAAGAATTATAGAGGACCTTATGTATTTGTGTTTACTTTGTACTTAAGGAAAAGCCTCTAAATTGATATGGTAAAGTCAGGTTTAACAAGTTCTAAAATATTTTTTATTTTTAATAGTTGAAATTGCCTGCACTGTGGAGTTTTGTAATAGTTGCTGTGTTAGTTGTAGAAGGGTAAAAAGGACTGAGGCATATTTTGAATTTTTATTTTATTTTCGCCTGAGTGACATGTTTTCTTTTATTCTTGTTTCAGCAGCAACACATTAATAACATTTTTACATAGACTGAATGCTGATAACATCACTATGTGTTTCTCAATCAAAGCAGTTTCACTCTATATTTTTTTTTCTCTTTTGACTTTTTTCCAAAGTGTGTCTGTTATTGTTTGTTTGTGCATTGTGTAAAATTTACAGTTGTCAAGGTGGGGTGACAACACTCCAATATACAGTCTACATGTTAAAAGTTACCAGAGCCTTCAGCAAATGCAAATGTACAAGTGTCTTACATTGATATGCATGGGGTTATTTATATAACAGATCTGCGAGAGACAGCAGTTTACTTCTTGTGTTGTTCTTTGGTTGTTAAATAACTCTTGTGTGGGGTCTGTCCCAAATGATCTCTCTTCTGATAATAATGCTAATTTCTGTTTTGTTGGGTTGTGATAATCAGCCATGAAACTGATATGGAAATACTGAGACAAAGGCGAGAAACATCTCACTAGTGATTTGGCCAAGATAATGCTGCACACTTTAGTGTAGTGTATCTTCTGAATTTCCTGAGGCCAGTATTGGTATTACATTCCCACCTATTGCTGAATTGAGGTGCACTTTCCAGCTATGCTGATTAATAAAATGTGCCACAGACATTTACACCCTACCCTCAAATAATAAAATGTTTTCCCTGTGTGGTCTCTTTAATATGAAAACTATGGGAAGCAGAAATGTGTTGGGTGTTGCAAACACCAAAGTGCAAAGACCATGGTTTGTTAAAAGTAGAGGCCTAAGATGGGATCCAGCCCAGACCTGGGGGGAGCAGGGTCAGGTGGTAAGTGGGGCACAGACAAAGCAGCACAATAAGCTGGATACTAAACCTCTAAAAGTTGGGGTGTGGGCTCATAACTGGCTGAAGGGTTATACATTATGAGTATGAACAACTGTGAGTGTTTGTGTAATTAGGTTCAAATTCAACTCACAGTACCCCAAATTACAAATATCTGTGAGTGTTACATCATTTGGGTCTCAGTAATCCTATCACTTTCAGCTCCAATACATACAGTAACAGTGTATTAATTGGTGTCCCTGCATTGGTAATGTTATACTTTTTGTTAATTTAGAGGGCTCTTTCCTTGTAAATTCCTTCGCCCTCTAGGTGGGGATTTGTAAGAAATTGCCATCCAGATTTTGTTATTTCATATGAAAGCTGTTGTTCAGGGAACTTACATGAAGCCCTGATTATCATAACAAAGGTTTTCCTGTGATTACTAAGGCCTATGTCTGCTGTGGGGACCATAAAACTGGTTGTGTATTTGAGAAAACTTGTTCATCAGGATGGAGGCAAGTTGGGGGTTTATCACAGCATCTTGGCAGTTGGGAGGGTTTCTGTGGGGGCAGGTGAGAACCCAGGATAAAAGAATGCTGGACAAATGTGAGGGAGCTGAGCAGCTGAGAGGAGGCAGGAGAGAGCTGGAGAAGCCAGAGGAGCCTGGGACAAGACAACATGTGAGGAATAAAGACCAGAGGGGAAGGCAGAGATGAAGCTGAACTCTATTCCCCTGCCTTTTTGGTAACAACTATGTAGACTTGTGTAATGCGTAACTGTAAATATTATAATTTTTTTTAGTATAAGTGTAATCATTTATGTAGAACAATTAATTGATTTATTTTACAATATATCACTTTACTATACGCTCATTGGTGTGGATTCATTGTCTGCTTACTCGAAAGATCCAGAAACCCTAGTAAGTGGGTTGAGGTATATTGATATTATTATTAATGATTTAATATAATATATAAACTTACACCAGAGGGTGGGCCTTAGTTCTTCAAATGCCAATTTTCTATTCAAGATTACAAATGACTTCTTTCTAAACTAAGGTCTGTTGGGCTTAACAAAGGTCCAGGGCCAGATGGTATTCATCCCAGGGTAATTAGCGAGCTTAGCTCTGTGATTGCCAAACCTCTTTACTTAATTTTTCAGGATTCATTGAGATCTGGCATAGTGCCGAGAGACTGGCGAATTGCTAATGTGGTGCCTCTATTCAAAAAAGGATCCCGTTCTCAGCCTCAAAACTATAGGCCAGTTAGTCTGACGTCAGTGGTAGGAAAGCTTTTCGAAGGGTTAATAAAGGATAAGATACTGGACTTCATAGTAAATCATAATACTATGAGTTTGTGCCAGCATGGTTTTATGAGTAATAGATCTTGCCAGACTAACTTAATTTCTTTTTATGAGAATGTAAGTAGACACCTCGATTCTGGGATGGCAGTGGATGTGATTTACTTAGATTTTGCTAAAGCATTTGATACAGTGCCACACAAAAGGTTACTGGTTAAATTAAGGAATGTTGGCCTGGAACATAGTATTTGTACCTGGATAGAGAACTGGCTAAAAGATAGACTACAAAGAGTGGTGGTAAATGGAACATTTTCTAATTGGACCAATGTTGTTAGAGGAGTACCGCAGGGCTCTGTACTAGGTCCCTTGCTTTTCAACTTGTTTATTAATGACCTGGAGGTGGCCATTGAAAGTACTGTTTCTATTTGTGCAGATGTGACTAAATTGTGCAGAACTATAGGTTCCATGCAGGATGCTGCCACTTTGCACAGTCATTTGTCTAAACTGGAAAACTGGGCAGCAAACTGGAAAATGAGCTTCAATGTTGATAAATGCAGGTTATGCACTTTGGCAAAAATAATATAAATGCAAGTTATACACTAAATGGCAGTGTGTTGGGAGTTTCCTTAAATGAGAAGGATCTAGGGGTCTTTGTAGATAACACGTTGTCTAATTCTGGGCAGTGTCATTCTGTGGCTACTAAAGCAAATAAAGTTCTGTCTTGCATAAAAAAGGGCATTAACTCAAGAGATGAAACATAATTATGCCTCTTTATAGGTCCCTGGTGAGGCCTCATCTGGAGTATGCAGTGCAGTTTTGGAATCCAGTCCTTAAGAGGGATATAAATGAGCTGGAGAGAGTGCAGAGACTTGCAACTAAATTGGTTAGAGGGACGGAAGACTTAAATTATGAGGGGAGACTGTCAAGGTTGGGGTTGTTTTCTCTGGAAAAAAGGCGCTTGTGAGGGGACATGATTACACTTTACAAGTACATTAGAGGACATTATAGACAAATGGCAGGGGACCTTTTTACCCATAAAGTGGATCACCGTACCAGAGGCCACCCCTTTAGACTAGAAGAAAAGAACTTTCATTTGAAGCAACGTAGAGGGTTCTTCACAGTCAGGACAGTGAGGTTGTGGAATGCACTGCCGGGTGATGTTGTGATGGCTGATTCAGTTAATGCCTTTAAGAATGGCTTGGATGATTTTTTGGACAGACATAATATCAAAGGCTATTGTGATACTAAACTCTATAGTTAGTATAGGTATGGGTATATAGAATTTTAATTAAAAGTAGGGAGGGGTGTGTGTATGGATGATGGGTTTTCATTTGGAGGGGTTGAACTTGATGGACTTTGTCTTTTTTCAACCCAATTTAACTATGTAACTATGTAACTATGTAACTATGTTTGCACATGGATAGGAAACTGGCTACAGGATCGGGTACAGAGGGTGGTTGTTAATGGGACATTCTCTACTTGGAGTAAGGTTCTTAGTGGGGCCCCCCAGGGCTCAGTATTGGGGCCACTTTTATTTAACTTGTTCATTAATGACTTAGGGGAGGGTGTTGTAAGTAATGTATCAGTGTTTGCAGATGAGACAAAACTATCAGCCCAATTAATTCCATCCAGGATGTGGCACTTGCAACAGGATCTTGACTAACTGGCAATCTGGGCAGCTAAGTGGCAAATGAGATTCAATGTTGATAAATGTAAAGTCCTGCACCTGGGATGTAACAATATCCACTTATACCCTTAATGGGACTGCACTAGGCAAATCCATAATGGAGACGGAGCTTGGAGTCCTTGTAGATAATAAACTTGTCTGTAGCAAGTAATGCCAGTCAGCAGCATCAAGGGCAAATAAGGTCTTGACTTGTATTAAATGGGGCAGAGAGTGACGGGAGGAGGGGGTCCCACTGTATAGAGCACTGGTAAGGCCCCATCTAGAATATGCCGTACAGTTTTGGTCTCCATCACTCAAACAGGACATTATTGTATTAGAGAGGGGACAGAGAAGGGCAACTAAGCTGGTAAAGGGAAAATCTTAGCTATGAGGAAAGACTGGCCAAATTGGGGATGTTCACTCTGGAGAAGAGGCGCTTAAGGGGAGATATGATAACTATGTATAAATATATAAGGGGATCATATAATAATCTCTCTAATGATTTATTTACCAGTAGGTCTTTCCAGCTGACACAAGGTCACCCATTCCGATTAGAAGAAAAGAGGTTCCAGCTAAATATTCAGAAGGGGTTTGTTACAGTGAGAGCTGTGAAGATGTGGAATTGTCTCCTTTAATCAGTGGTACTAGCAGTTAGGCAGGTTATATATAGACTTAAGGTTGAACCTGATGGAAGTATGTTTTTTTTCAACCCAACTTACTATGTAATGGCACATACTGCTTAAAAAGTATATTATTATGAAAATGTTTCATTTAGATGAAGCCGGGTTTTACATAGGAACTGTTTCATGCAATATATTTTTATAGAGACCTACATTGCTCCAGGGTATAGATTTACTTTAAAAGTTCACCCCCTGCCGGTATTATAAGGCTATGGAAAAACTAAAAAAATACTTTGGATGACTGTGAATTTGGTGGGAAAGGATTTCTGGTCAAAAACAAACATTTTGAACCACATTAATAACTCAGTGTTCTTTTTTTACTAATGCAAAGTGTGGGGAGGGGGCAATGGCAGGCAGTTTAGGGGGCTTTTGGAACAGGGGTTTTAGTTCTCCTTTAAAGCAGATGTAGTTCTATAGTAAATTGAGTGCACTGTTCTCTACTATGAGCTCCACTCCCAATAATGTGCTCCAGATGAGACCTTAAATCTTAGAGAGTAAGTCCTCTCAATGGTGTGGAGGCAGGGTGTAGTGTAACTGTAACTTCATGCAGGGTACAATAATTTGGTCCTCAATGGAGTGTACATAATAGCAAAACAGGATCCTACAGAACAGAAGATAGGCATATACTCACAGCACCTTTGCTCAGTGTTAGTCCCCTCAGGGAAGAAAACATACACAGCAGCAATGAAGGTACACCCAGCTTTCAGCCTTTTCCCTAAGCGGAACCCAGGGGAATTCTACATCCCTAAGTCTATGCACTTAGTCCTTACTCTGGGCAATTAGTACCTAGGATCCCAATCCCTCCTCATCAGAGCCTTATACTGCTCAGCTTAATATCCTGACTGTCTGTCACTACTAGAGTGACCTATAAAGGTGAGTAGTCTATCCTTACTAGACCTGACCTGTCTAGGTTCCACTCGAGCTCTGCCTGCCTGCTCAGCCTAGAGCCAGCACAATATGGACACTGAGCGCATGGCTACAAAGGGTTTTATACTTTAGCACAGTGCCATCTAATGGTCACTATTGAGAACATCAGAGGAATAGCATAAAGCAGAATAATGAAATAGGTCCCCTGGTAGGACCCATTTAGGCGTCTATACCACTGGGGATTTGCCTGCCAATATACCTGTAATTAGGGATGTCTAATTTACCAGACCCCTACACAGACATTTCATATAATGTTCATATTCAGTTATACGATTCAGCTTTCCTTACAATATGTAATGAAGCCAAGAAAAAATGTTGTGAAAGTATTTTACTTACTAAAAATGTTATTATATCAAAGCTGAAGAGAGAACCTTTCTCCTCAGAGCTTAAAGTGAAATGAGGAGTGGGAGTGTCTCTATGTTCTCTTACAGGAAGTGGTCACAGGCTGAACTCCTCCCATATTCCTCCCTGTGTCTCTGTTCCCAGTGTCGGCTGTAAAAGATATAGAAGCAGAGAGAATGGTGATGGAAGCCCCCCACTTCTGGATTATTTTACTTTTTGTTTGATTGAAGAAAGAAATAGAAGTGATAGAGTTAGTAGATGAGTTGTGCAGGACAGCAGTGATTTAGGAGACAGAGTGAGGCTCGAGAGGTGACAGGGATGGTACATTGGAGACAATCGTTACTGAAGTGAAGGCGGGACACAGTTGTGAGCAGCAGGGAAGGACTGAGCATAACATCATCAACTCCTCCTCAAGCCCCTCCCCTCAAGCTGCCGGCCCAGTCTCCTTCACCTTCGAGATATTGAGCTGATTCAGGGGCCGGAAGTAGGAACAGGGGGTGGATCCAGAGCACTGTTCAGGTTTTACCAGCAATTTTTAACTCGAAAGGTAATATAGTAATAACGAATCCTTCAATTTAACATTAGATTCCATGTTTTAGTGCATTCTCAAAATGTATGGTATATGTCCCCTTTAAGAAACCATGGCAATAATGACCATTCCCAAATCCAATCAGGAATACAAGAAGTGAAAGAGCAGTTGGGAAGAAGGTTTTCCATTGTTGGACATTGCAGGTAATGTTGCTGTACTGTGTTAGTCAGTAAAAGTCGAAATAAAAAATAACAAAAGTGGTATAAATGTGATACAATTATTGGCTAACTAATAGAATCAAACTTTCAGAACATTTTAGTTCCTTTCTCAAGCTGATTACAATGAAGCTGTCAGTTCAGCAGGTGAGTGTATGGAAGTGGCATCAGTGATATTGGCAGCAGAGGGGGCAGGGGGTGGTAGTGATCATTATGGGTGGGGGGGTGTATGGTCACAGTGGGACCTTGGGGGTCAGGTCCTCTGGTGGGTCCTTTGGGTCTGAAGTCTGAAGGTGTTTATCCAAACATTATATTCCATTTACTTATAGGTTCTTAAGGGCATCATTCATGTCTTTATTTCTTAGGCTGTAAATAAGTGGGTTAATCACAGGAATCAATATGGTGTATAAAAGAGAGAGAACTTTGCTCATGGTCTGTGATTGGTTTCTGGGGGGAGCCACATAAATAGCAATGAGAGTCCCATAAAATATGGAGACCACAGCCAAGTGGGAGCTGCAGGTGGAGAAGGCTTTTTGTCTCCCGGTATTGGACACTATCTTTAGGGTTGCATGGGCAATACACATATATGATACAATGATCAGTATAAAGGGGGAAACAACCACAGGGATAGTAACTATCATTACTTCTAATTGTACTAAGAAAGGGTCAGAACAGGAAAGTTCTAGAAGAGGGGATAAATCACAAAAGAAATGATTAATGGTATTTTGGTCACAGAACTGTAGTGTCCCTAGTAGATTTACTGAAATCACTGTAATACCAAAGCCAAGAACCCATGAAATGAGAATGAATGTAACACACACCCTGTGGGACATTATAGAAGAGTAACGCAGTGGGATACAGATGGCCACATATCTGTCATAGGACATTACTGCTAGAAGGAAACACTCAAAAGCTTCTGAACCACCAAGAAAATACAATTGTGTTACACAGTCAAGAAAAGAAATTGTTGTTCCTTCATTTTTTACAGTTTGGAGCAGGGTGGGTATGATATTTGTAGATCCCAGTAGATCAGACAGGGACAACTGTTGGAGAAAGAAGTACATGGGGGACTGGAGGTTCAGGCTCGAGGACACCAACACTATGATGAGGACATTCTCCCAAACTGTCATAATGTAAATCAGAAGGAACAGAGAGAACAGGGGAATCTTGAAGTTGTGGAGATTCTGAAACCCCAAGAGAACAATCTCACTGACCAACGTCTGGTTCTTCTCATTCATTGTCTGAAGAGGAAATAGAAATACATTGACCAGTATAATAATAATAAAAGTCCTAATCTTACCAATGTGATTGCTGCTGCGATTAGTCTACATAAACTGCGTACGTTTCATTGGAGAAAAGTAAAACTCAGATCACACTGTACAGTATAATAATAATAATAATAATAATAATAATAATAATAATAATAATAATAATAATAGTCATAAAGCTCAACTGTTGTGTTTCTTGTTATTGGTGTTGTGGTTGGTCTGAAAATAAACATTTGCATTAATGGGAGAAATGTGTTATACAAATTCTGAACAGAATTAATAGTAATTATATTTATGATATTGTAACATCTGCCTGGAGTTGAACCAGGGACCAGGTGTTTCTGTGCTACCGTTGCTAAGGCTCTGATTCACTGCTATTACTTTCCTTCTAATTGCAAGTAGATATGGCTTGTTTCACCTTTTGCCAATCTGGCCACAAGTGATCAGTGTGTCACGTTCGGCACCCTAACTCCAGAACCAATGCTGGGCTCCCTGGTCTCGGCTCTCGCTTCTGCCTTTAACAGCCGCTTTCACCTCGGGAGGAGCCCTCAGCTTATTGGATCCCACCAGGTCTTACTAAGAGAGGAGCAAAGCTAAAAGTTCTGGATGAGCAAAGGGGCACGATCGTCTCACCAGGATACTGGATGGAAGTGACGTGGAAATTTCTTATATTTCGCCATATGGCCGCCACCGATGCGGGAAAAGCGTCTTTACGACCGACCTTTGCACAGTTGCCCAATCTTTCCGATTCCCATCCGATTTGTGTTCATCAGGCATGACTGCAGCATGTCGGGTGTGGCGCCGGTTGGGATTGAGGAATACGGACCACTGAACAAAGGTGTACTTTTCCAAGATCACTGTGTCTGTGTATATGTATATTACCGGGGGAAGTGCCTTTTGTCCTGGTGTCTTTTGTTTGCCTAGGGCAGTCTACCTTCCCCCCCCCTCTTCTATGGACATGTGTCTGTGTGCTGGTTCCACCAATTGATTCATAGCATAACATGCTCATTGATTGGATATATTGTAAGACCACCTTTTGTCTTGGTGTATAATAAACCACTGGCCATTGTAGAAGCAGGCAGAATACTGGACCCCGGCTAAGAACGACTGCTGTGACGTTATTTCCGGGGGATTGCGCAACATCACCACACGATACATCAAGGTTTTCAGATCGATTGTCCATTAAGGCAAAAGATCATTTAATTAGGCTACAACAGAAGAAACACAGTTTGGAACACAGACCATACAATACAGTGTGGAACAGACAGGCCGAGCCAGCACAAGCAGAGTTAAGAATAGTCAGACAGACCAGAATCAGGATTGGAGAGTGTAGAATAGTCAGGTAACAGGGAAGGGTCTCACCAGAAGAAGAAACAGAATACAAGTAGAATTAAGCACAAGGAACTAACTAATAGAACCTAACAACGGGCAATGTGTTTAATTATAAAGCCCCTTTAAATACTTTAAATTTCGCACCATTGCACAATGATGTCATCATGCCGGCGCATAAACCCGGAATCGCGCGGCCGTGTGCACCATAGGGGAACCTGCGCTGACTGGAAGAACATCTATGCAGCAGGGGGTGTCCCTAGACCACCAGGAAAATACACTGGAGCACCAGGGTAAGTTAATATCGTTACACAGTGTAAGCCATTAGTCTGACTATAAAACCCCCTACATTACATTTACATTACCCAACGTAGGTCTATTTCAGATAGTTCCTGGGTGAGATCTTTGTTTGATTTACTGTTCCTGCCTGTTTTGACCTTTGCTGTATCTCAGCCGGATTCAACTCTTGCCTGTTGGACGACTCTTCTGGATCCTGACTCTGTACCATGTTACTGATTGGTACTGACCCGGCCTGTTTATCCTGACTACTGTCTCTGTTCCTCGTTCTTCCTGTATACGTTATGGTTCCCTTGTGTGCCCAGAACTTGCCCCTTGTTCCTCTCACTTTACAACCTGGTGGCATCTGAGTAGCAGAGGGCTCCTCCTGAAGCAAAAGGCACTTGTTATAGGCAGAAGTGTCATGACCAGGACCTTGGGGTTTTCTCCGGGTTTTGGGATACCGTACGTTACACATATGTCATATTCACCCTTGTTCCAGAACATTTATTACATTTATTAATAGCAAATATTTACTGTTTATTGCTGTATAAATCTTCATTTCTTTTTATTTCTTTTCTGATTTATGTAAATATTTTCCAATCAGAATATAAATGTAATTTTACTACAATTGCTGTTTGGGGATCTCCTTGTCACACTATACTGCACAATACTCAATATTTACAACTTGGAGCTTACTGATAGTGGAGATATTCACATAGTATCACTATAGATATTTGTAGGGACATATAATAGTTATGGTGTAAAATTCAGATGAGCTGGTGGAATGCACACAGGAGCTGACAATCCTTTGTGTGAAATAGAAGATTCTTTAGATATTGAAATCAGTTCAAAGTAATTATCACAAAAGAAAGGGAGGGGAACATTTCTATTCTTTGCAGGCTGGATTATTGGCAATTATAAGGCTCTCATAGCAAATGCTTTTCACAAGAAGGTAAAAGGTCCAATTGAGAAGCTGATGATGAATATGGGACACTATAAACCTGACCCTATAATACAGAGCAGCTCAGTAGAAGTGGATTCCTGGCTTGGCCCAATTGAACATGTTCCCAAAGGCTTTGTTTTGGTGTTGAGACCTGAAAGAATATAAAGCAGTGGAAGATGGAGCCCTGGAGCTCCACTGAGCTGCTCTGAATTTTAGGGTCAGATTTTTTTAAGGTGTTCTTTTTTTATTAATGCAAATTATGGGATGGGGAGCAATGGAAGGCATTTTGGGGGCTTTTGGCTTGGGGGTTTAGTTCTCCTTTAAGAAACCACGGCAATAATGACCATTCCCAAATCCAATCAGGAATATAAGAACTGAAAGAGCAGTTGGGAAGAAGGGGTTCCATTGTTGGACATTGAAGCAGCATTTATTAAGATAATTTTCAGGAAAAGATGGTAAATTGTGCCCTTTTACTTATGTAGAGATAAAATACACAGCCCAGAAGAGTCACTTCTCAGCCACCTTCTATGTCATGGAACATTTTACTTCTATTACAGGACTTTAGCTTACACTATACAGGAAAGATGTTCCATGAAAATTCACCTGATCTGCACCTACCAGAACCACCTCAGATACTGTGGAACCATAGGAAGATGTCCATGAGCTTCTCCCAATGTGTAACCTGCTCTGCATTTCTCCTGCCATTTTGCTAACACAATCCCAACCATTTCTTTCCAGTGAAATCACTTTACAGGAAAGATGTCCTTGGAATATTATACTCACCTGATTTGCACCTACCAGAACCACCCCAGATACTGTGGAACCATAGGAAGATGTCCATGAGCTTCTCCCAATGTGTAACCTGCTCTGTATTTCTCCTGCCATTTTACTAACACAATCCCAACCATTTCTTTCCAATGAAATCACTTTACAGGAAAGATGTTCTTGGAATATTATACTCACCTGATTTGTACCTACAAGAACAACCCCAGATACTGTGGAACCATAGGAAGATGTCCATGAGCTTCTCCAATGTGTAACCTGCTCTGCATTTCTCCTGCCATTTTGCCAACACAATCCCAACCATTTCTTTCCAATGAAATCACTTTACAGGAAAGATGTTCTTGGAATATTATACTCACCTGATTTGCACCTACCAGAACCACCCCAGATACTGTGGAACCATAGGAAGATGTCCATGAGCTTCTCCCAATGTGTAACCTGCTCTGTATTTCTCCTGCCATTTTGCTAACACAATCCCAACCATTTCTTTCCAATGAAATCACTTTACAGGAAAGATGTTCTTGGAATATTATACTCACCTGATTTGTACCTACAAGAACAACCCCAGATACTGATTGGACAGGAAAAAACAGATCTCCTTTTATTAACCGGTGCCAGAAACAACCAAATCTGGGAAACCTACTGAGAAATCTCTAGGAGAGTCTGGGGTTTAGGGTAATTACCAATCCTTGGGGAAATTAATTCATCTTAATAATAAACAAATAGTTTAGAAACAACACAATATATTTTTTTAATATTTAAGTCTATAATAATATGTGATATATTTCTTCTCCTATCAATGTAGATTTACATGAATATTTCCACTAAGGGGGAGCTAAAGGGACAATTCACCTTAAAAATGTTAGTTTGTTACATTACATTGGTATTTTTATTGGAATTTGCAGCTCATTATTTTATATTCAATAGTATTTATTGGCATTGATAAGAGTAAACCACCATAAGACAATGTTAATAAACAAGATTTGAATACACATGTCACATATGTCAGTGGGTATAAATTGAATTCAGGTAGTATTACTCAATGACAAAACATTACAAAAACAGTAATACAGTCAATAAAAATTATAGTATCAATAAGTGTTATGTTTTGGGTAGCCGAGGATGAGTTGAGTATAAGAGTGCTTTATTATCAGAGTCATGCAGCCATTATACAACAGTTACTTTCCTTTCACTTTTAAGCTACCAGGAAGTATGCACAGTATAAGTATGAGCACAGTGACATCTACAGGCCATTTTGCATGAACACCACATATTCCCCCTATAGTAGGAAAGCATTCCAACTTCACAAATTAAAGGCGCAGGTGCGCTGGTGTGATGGCACCAGCGTGCAATGGTGCAAAATTTGAACTCTTTAAAAGGCTCATTTGGGCTTCCAGAGATTGCCTAGTTGTTACCTAGTGGTGTTTTGAGCTATTTTATATCTTGATCTGATCCTGTTTTTACCCCTGCCTGGCTATTGACTATTCTGAACTCTTGTATCCTGACCCTTGCCTGAATACCCACTACCTCTTCTGCTAAATCCCTTCTGATTGATCACCCGGTTTGACCTCTGCCTGCCTGACTACGTTTGTACTCCTCCTGCCCCGACGTGGCCTGTTCTGACTACGATTCTGTTTCACACCTTGTACTGCGACCTTCTGCCCAGAGGCTTTGCTATCCGGATGTGCCCCTCTGCTTGTCCAGAACTCCTTGCCTTGCACCTCTCGTTATAAGACCTGGTGGCATCTGAGTAGCTGAGGGCTCCTCCCAAGGCCAAAGGCGGTTGCTACAGGCAGAAGCACGAGCCGTGACCAGGGACCATGGATGAAGACAGTTCCACTACTGGTTCCTGCTGCTGACGCTACTCCTTCCACCACTGAAGCGCTCCTCACAACTCTGCTGCAGCACTTGGAAGATCATGAGCGGAGGCAAGACTACCTAATGCAAGGCTTCCATAATCTGACGCGCAGACTGGATTCTACATTACAGTCTCCTGGTCCAGTAGTCACCCCGCCTGTGGCCGATCCTGTGGGTTCTTCTGCCATGATGGGTAACGTACCTAAAGCCCATGAACCCAAAATTGTCTTCCCCAAGAAATTTAATTGGGATAGAACCAAATTTTTTGTATTCAAAGAGGCATGCAAACTTTACCTCAGTTTTTCCCCTCAATCTTTCGCCACTGGTGAGGAAAAAGTGAGGTTTGTAATGACCCTGTTAAAGGGTGATCCCCAAATTTGGGCCCTAAGATTACCCTCCACTGATCCTGCCCGCTTTTCCCTAGAAACTTTCTTTAAAACCATGGTGATACTTTACGTTGACCTGGATCGTGCTTCATCTGCCGATTCCACGATTCGTAAATTACGCCAGGGAAAGCGGGACGCGGAGGTGTATTGCACTGAGTTCTGCCGGTGGGCAGTAGAAACTGGTTGGAACAACATGGCTCTTCATAGCCAGTTCCGTATTGGGTTCCCGGACTCTGTCAAAGACAATCTTGTAAACTATCCTCTATCTACCAACTTGGATGATCTCATGTCTCTTGCCATCCAGGTAGATAGAAGACAAAGGGAAAGAAGGGGTGATAGGGGTACTTCCTTTCATATTGGTTTTACCAATGTTAAAACCTCTTTTTCAAATGTGGGTACCGATATTAAGCCTCCTAATCCCTCTGTACCTTTATCTCTGGAGGAGCCCATGCAATTGGGCATATCTCATCTAACTCCTGAGGAAAAGGCCCGCAGGCGATCTTTGGGTCTTTGCATTTATTGTGGGGAAAAGGGTCATTTTCTAAATCAATTTCCCAAGAGGCCGGGAAACATCCAAGCCTAAATGGAGAAGGGGGGCTCCATTTATCTTATTCTACCGCATCACCCTCAAACAAATGGTCAAACCGAAAGGGTTAATCAATCTCTTGAGCAATTTCTAAGGTGTTATGTGTCTGACAAACAGTCCTCATGGGCTGAATTATTACCCTGGGCAGAGTTTGCTTACAATAATGCAATTCATTCTTCAACTGGTGATTCTCCTTTCTTTATTGTTAATGGTTTACATCCCAAAGCATTTTCTTTTTCTGGTTCTTTGTCCCCTGTACCCTCTGTCAATTCTTCTATCCAACAGTTTGCCAAAATTTGGTCTGGGGTGCATGACTCTCTTTCTATAGCTACGGCTGATCAGAAAAAAGCAGCTGGTAGGTCTCGTAGAGAGGCACCCAAATATCCGATAGGAGACTCTGTATGGTTACCTACAAAAAACATTAAGCTTAAGGTCCCTTCTCTCAAGTTAGGCCCAGATTTATTGGTCCATATCCCATCATTGAAATAATTAGCCCTTCTTCTGTTTGTTTTAAACTTCCTATTTTCTATTTGTATTTGCTGCATGGTTTTGCAGTGAATCCCTTTCCTCAGCACTGTATTTTGCCTGTGACTGTGCATTATTAGGCCACAGTGCTGAATTCACAGTCTGTACATTCCCAACAGTTCCCTGACTGAGAGTTTAAGCCTGTGCCATTGCTGTTTCAATTTGGCTAGCAACTGTAATAGCCTTTGTAAGGGTCACTCCTTCTCTAGGAGCAGTCTCTCTCTAATGTGAGGTGAGTTTGTTTTTTCCACTATTTGGTCTCTTAGCATTTCATCTGTTAGATTCCCAAACTCACAGGTAACAACCAGCTCTCTCAAAGCTGCTACAAATTGTTCTGTGGATTCTCCATTATGTCGTCCATGTTGACAGAATTTACTATCAGTATCATCAGGTAATGGTAATATATAGAATATACGCTGTCCCACTGCTCCCAGGCAGTGAAGAAGTAAAGCTTTCTAGCAGCACAAATCTCCCCTTAGTCAGCAGCAATAATGTAATTTTCAAACATACGGATCCAAGCAGTAAAAGGTATGGTAGTCTCACCAGGGTTTGGAAGAAAAGGTGCAGGCTGCTGCAGAGGTAGAAGAGACATCCTTGTCACCATTTGTTATGTTTTGGGTAGCTGAGGATGAGTAGAGTATAACAGTGCTTTATTAGCAGACTCATGCAGCCATTACACAACAGTAACTTGCACTTTTAAGCTACCAGGAAGTATACACAGTATAAGTATGAGCACAGTGACATCTACAGGCCATTTGCATAAACACCACAATAAGGTAACATGAATAAACTTTCAAAGTATAAACAGAAAAGAAAACAAAGAAAAGCAAATAAAACAAAACAAATCAATGCCATGACTTCCAGAATTAATCATAAAGTCAATAATTAAATCTCAAACAAGAGATTATCTCTCTCTTTTTTGTTCATCAAGTCAAAGTATAATAACCACTTTATCATATCTTCTCTTCTATATTTTTCCTTACAAAATCTAAAAAAAATGCCTTTTCCTCCAAATTTCAGAGTCAAATAAACTATTATTAACCCTCAGAGATTAAATCAGCTGATCAGGAGAAATGGAAGTGTCAAGAAATAAAGACCATTTAGCACTGTTTTGTCCAGCAAGTGTTTAGGGCCAAGAAGCCACAAATCATTCATTAGAATTTTTACTTTAATAATATCTTCGTTATTTATATAAGTCTGAAGTGCACTTAAATAGCACAATGTTCTAGGATTAACCACGTAGAATTTTGGATGGACTAATAATAACTCCAAGCTGGTAATATAGTCATTTATCACTTACCTCTAGGAGACTGCCAGGATATCAAATGCCCATTACTAGACTCCACAACAAGCTTCAAGGATTTCATTCCCTTTGTCTTCCATCATGATTTAAAGGGCCAGTCAAAAAAAGCATGAACATTTGAATTTTCTTAAATTATCTAAAGGGAGAAGGGGATTAAACTGATAATTTGTATTTTAATGCTGGCGTAAGAGCCTCCAAACTATATTAATATATCTATGCAATGGATTTTCTTTTTCATGTTTTATGAAGACATTCTATCACATTTGCCTTGTTGTCTGAAACCAGTTCAACTGCTGTATTTGTACATTTGTCCTTACCAGACAGTCAGTCTACAAGATATATTGACAGGGCCTCAAGATAATAGATATCCCTAGGTCAAGTATATTAAGGCCTCCAAAACATTTAGATCATTTTAGCTTACTTAGAGAAATCTTTCTTTTTTTCCCTTTCTAAAGAAAGAAGTTTAAGATCAAATCTAATTCTTTCACATCTTTGTATATTAGCAGTAACGGCAGCTGTAGGAGATGGTAAATTAGCTTCAGAAAGTCACTCTCCCATAGGGATGTAGCGAACTGTTCGCCGGCGAACTAGTTCGCACGAACTTCGACTGTTCGCGTCCGCCGCAAGTTCGCGAACGTCGCGCGACGTTCGCCAACAGGCGTTCGCGTCAAAATCGTTTGACCATTCGACCATTCGATCGCTAAAATCGAAGGATTTTCGTTCGAATCGAACGATCGAAGCCATTGGATTGAATGAAATCATTCGATCCAATGGCTTCGATCGTTCGATTCGAACGGAAATCGTTCGATTGAACGATTAAAATCCTTCGATCGTTCGAATCGAACGATTTTCGGATGTTCGAAGTTCGCGAAGTGTTCGCATTTTTTGCCGGCGTTCGCGAACACATTGTCGGCGGTTCGCTACATTCCTGCTCTCCCAATCAGATTTAATGGAAGATTTATCTATGGACAAATGGACTTGACATTTTTATAAGTGGGGGATAGTAATTGGCTCATGTGTCTAACATATATGGTTTGTTTGGTTAGTGGGCACCATGACTTGTAGGTGAGAACCCAGGATAAAAGAACGCTGGACAAATGTGAGGGAGCTGAGCAGCTGAGAGGAGGCAGGAGAGAGCTGGAGAAGCCAGAGGAGCCTGGGACAAGACAACATGTGAGGAATGAAGACCAGAGGGGAAGGCAGAGATGAAGCCGAACTCGATTCCTCTGCCTTTTTGGTAACAACAATGTAGACTTGTGTAATGTGGAACTGTAAATATTGTAATTATTCTTTAGTCTAAGTGTAATCATTTATATATAACAATCCATTGATTTATTTTACAATATATCACTTTACTATACGCTCATTGGTGTGGATTCATTGTCTGCTTGCTCAAAAGAACCAGAAACCCTAGTAAGTGGGTTGAGTTATATTGATATTATTATTAATTATTTAATATAATATATAAACTTACAAATGGCGAGCCAGGCAGGAGTTCAATGCATGGCATTTAACCCATATTTATGAGTGTGTAATATTATGTAGTAAATTAATTGATTGTTTTGTGTTGTTTTAATTGTTGTTAAATAATCATGGAGGTTTTAGCTAAAAAGATGGCCATGGTCAAATGCTCAGGACAGATTGTTAAATGTATGTAAGGATCTCCAGATCCATGGGCTAAGGCTCAAGATTATGCGGCCAGGGCAATTCATGACAAATCTCTAGTGATGGGCGAATTTATACGCCAGGCGCAAATTCGCCACCAGCGAATAAATTTGCGTAATGCCCACAAAAATTTGCCGGCGTCAAAAAACACATTTTCAAAAATGAGACACCAGCGCCGTTT
The DNA here is from genome assembly GCA_038501925.1 of Xenopus petersii. NCBI lineage: Eukaryota > Metazoa > Chordata > Amphibia > Anura > Pipidae > Xenopus > Xenopus petersii. Next base: position 159,721,875 of record CM076676.1, on the reverse strand, counting down.
TGTGAATTTTTTGCCGTTTTGTGGATTTCGCGCGAAATTCGCGCATTTTTCGGCGAAACGGTGCAAATTCGCCCATCACTACAAATCTCTGTCTAAGTCCAAGGGTAAAGGTGCACTGGTTTATGCTGCCTGTTGGATAGCAGAACAATATACAATTTTATCTGTGCAAAAAGGGAATCTTGAAGAAAAGGTTCATTGTTTAAATTTGTTAGTAGATTCTCTAAAATGTTCTGTAGAAAATGCTGCTGCTATTACAGTTAGTAACCAGCAAACTACTGCAGAGTACAAGCAGGTTTGCTTAGAGAATGAGCAGCTCAAACAAAGGCTGAGGGAGGCAGGGGCTGATCATTCAAATTGCAAATCTGAGTTTAAACAGTTAAAGGCTGAGTTGGGAGCAAGAGATTGTGTGATTTCTGCAGTTAAAGTAGAGAACACTGCTAAAAATGATAGAAATGTAACTGTTGTGAAATACATAAAAGACAGCAATATGATTTGTGAATTAGCAGTCAAAAGTAAAATGCTAAATGTGGATTGTTATAGACAGGCCAAGCCTCCTATAGTGACATTGACATGTACAGAAAATAGGATTGTGGGACAAAAGCAGGACCTTCCTAAAGTTCAGGTTTATAAACCTATTCAACCCAGGAAGCAGCCTGGTAGTGAAAGGGTGTTTGACATAAAGGCTACCAATCCTGAGAAACAAAGTGTGTACAGTACAGATAGAAAATGTACACAAAAGAAAGTGTTTAGATGCTATGTATGTTCCAGAGTTGGGCACATAGCAAGAAATTATACCATGAATTTTAACAACACAAACAATCATAAAAATGTTTACAATAGAAATGAAAGCTGGAAGTCCTCTAGGTGGGGATTCCAAAATAAAAGCAAGAGTTGGAATACATGGATTCCCTACTATGTTCTTAAAACTCAACATGAAAGGCTGAGTGAAGAAAACTCAAGTCTGAGAAATGTATGGGGAAAATTTAACAATGAATTGGAGTTGCTGAGTAATCAATGAAGACGTTTCACTACTCATCCGAGCAGCTTCTTCAGTACAACTGACTGGTGTGGGAAGTTCTCGGCATATAAACTCTTCTACTAATCCATTTACAATGGCACACGTGTTCTGAATCTGCCGGGGTACAGATCTGTAAACATCTGTACCCCGGCGGATTCAGAACACTTCACACATCCATTCATGTAACTCTCACAAGTAACAGCTGTATCTAGGAGTCACATGACACATTGGATAATCCTATCACAACTACACAGAATCAACACCTCTGTGAGTTTCTTCAGATGTCACCTCTCTGAAGAGTTACAATGTGCCATTGTGATTGGATTAGTAGAAGAGTTTATATGCCGAGAACTTCCCACACCAGTCAGTTGTACTGAAGAAGCTGCTCGGATGAGTAGTGAAACGTCTTCATTGATTACTCAGCAAGTCCAGTTGTTTTTAGATTGACCTATACTAGATATACTATGACCTGGATGAATGAAAATCTTCATAGTCATAATGAATTGGAGAGTCTCAAGATAGAGATTTCTCAAATGAAAAGAACAAAAGATGATGTAAATCGGTGCTAATGTCTTTTATGAGGACCTTATCTATTTTTTTTTTACTTTGTAGTTAAGGAAAAGCCTCTAAATTGATATGGTACAGTCAGGTTGAACCAGTTCTAAAATATTTTTTATTTTTAATAGTTTAATGAAATTGCCTGCACTGTGGAGTTTTGTAATAGTTGCTGTGTTAGTTGTAGAAGGGTAAAAAGCACTGAGGCATATTCTGAATTTTTCTTTTATTTTCGCCTGAGTTTTCTTTTATTCTTGTTTCAGCAGCAACACATTAATAACATTTTTACATAGACTGCATGCTGATAACATCACTATGTGTTTCTCAATCAAAGCAGTTTCACTCTATATTTTTTTTTCTCTTTTGACTTTTTTCCAAAGTGTGTCTGTTATTGTTTGTTTCTACATTGTGTAAAATTTACAGTTGTCAAGGTGGGGTGACAACACTCCAATATACAGTCTACATGTTAAAAGTTAGCAGAGCCTTCAGCAAATACAAATGTCCAAGTGTCTTACATTGATATGCATGGGGTTATTTACATAACAGATCTGCGAGAGACAGCAGTTTACTTCTTGTTGTAAGGAAAACCGTAAGTCCTCCCCAAGGTGGCGTCCAAGATGGCAGCCCCCTGGATCCTGCTGGTCACAACGTGATGATGTCAGCGTCTTTCTGTCCCCGGATTGGTCGCCGGCGTCGGAACGGATGCCGGCGTCAGAACGTGCGTCAACGTCAGGACGCTGGCGTCAGTGTCGGCGTCATGACGTCAGCACGTCCAAAATTGGCGCCGAAACCTGGCCTATTTAAAGCAACTCCGGGATTCCCTCAATGCCCGATTATAGGTTTAGTTTACTACTCCTGGGTGTGATCCATTGCGAACTTCTTGATATTTGTGTACCGACCTTTGCCTGAAAACTTCGACCTTGAACCTCTTCTGCCTGGACTGATCTTGTTGCCTGTTTGACCATTCTTCCGTCTCATCCTTATCTGTACTGCGAACTTGGACATTGTTATTTCCTCCCTTGGTCCTCACTACTCCTGAGGCCTTTGGCCTTACTCTTGTGTTGTTCTTTGGTTGTTAAATAACTCTTGTGTGGGGTCTGTCCCAAATGATCTCTCTTCTGATAACAATGCTAATTTCTGTTTTGTTGGGTTGTGATAATCAGCCATGAAACTGATATAGAGATACTGAGACAAAGGCGAGAAACATCTCACTAGTGATTTGGCCAAGATAATGCTGCACACTTTAGTGTAGTGTATCTTCTGAATTTCCTGAGGCCAGTATTGGTATTACATTCACACCTATCGCTGAATTGAGGTGCACTTTCCAGCTATGCTGATTAATAAAATGTGCCACAGACATTTACACCCTACCCTCAAATAATAAAATGTTTTCCCTGTGTGGTCTCTTTAATATGAAAACTGTGGAAAGCAGAAATGTGTTGGGTGTTGCAAACACCAAAGTGCAAAGACCATGGTTTGTTAAAAGTAGAGGCCTAAGATGGGATCCAGCCCAGACCTGGGGGGAGCAGGGTCAGGTGGTAAGTGGGGCACAGACAAAGCAGCGCAATAAGCTGGATATTAAACCTCTAAAAGTTGGGGTGTGGGCTCATAACTGGCTTAAGGGTTATACATTATGAGTATGAACAACTGTGAGTGTTTGTGTAATTAGGTTCAAATTCAACTCACAGTACCCCAAATTACAAATATCTCTGAGTGTTACATCATTTGGGTCTCAGTAATCCTATCACTTTCAGCTCCAATACATACAGTAACAGTGTATTAATGGGTGTCCCTGCATTGGTAATGTTATGCTTTTTGTTAATTTAGAGGGCTCTTTCCTTGTGAAGTCCTTCGCCCTCTAGGTGGGGATTGTAAGAAATTGCCATCTTGATTTAGTTATTTCATATGAAAGCTGTTGTTCAGGGAATTTACATGAAGCCCTGATTATCATAACAAAGGTTTTCCTTTAGGCCCAGACTGGTAATCTGTGGGTTCTGGCAAATGCCAGAGGGGCTGTTGTAAGTTACCATAGTCAGTCACTATATATTGGGCTGGTGGGAGCTGTTTGGGCCTCTGTGTGGCCTGTTTGGGCCTCTGTGTACCTGAAATGCCAGGGCCTATTTTAAATCTCAGTCCAGGCCTGTTTTCCTGTGACTACTAAGGCCTATGTCTGCTGTGGAGACCATAAAACTGATTGTGTATGTGAGAAAACTTGCTCATCAGGATGTAGGCAAGTTGGGGGTTTATCACAGAATCTTGCCAGTTGAGAGGGTTTCTGTGGGGGCAGGTGAGAACCCAGGATAAAAGAACACTAGACAACATGTGAAGGGGCTGGGCAGCTGAGAGGAGGCAGGAGAGAGCTGGAGAAGCCAGAGGAGCCTGGGACAAGACAACATGTGAGGAATGAAGACCAGAGGGGAAGGCAGAGATGAAGCTGAACTCTATTCCCCTACTTTTTGGTAACAACAATGTAGACTTGTGTAATGCGTAACTGTAAATATTATAATTTTTTCAAGTCTAAGTGTAGTCATTTATGTAGAAAAATCAATTGATTTATTTTACAATACATCACTTTACTATACACTCATTGGTGTGGATTCATTGTCTGCTTGCTTGAAAGATCCAGAAACCCTAGTAAGTGGGTTGAGGTATATTGATATTATTATTAATGATTTAATATAATTTATAAACTTACACCAGAGGGTGGGCCTTAGTTCTTCAAATGCCAATTTTCTATTGAAGATTACAAACGACTTCTTTCTAAACTAAGGTCTGTTGGGCTTAATGAAGTCGTTTGCACATGGATAGGAAACTGGCTACAGGATCGGGTACAGAGGGTGGTTGTTAATGGGACATTCTCTACTTGGAGTAAGGTTCTTAGTGGGGTCCCTCAGGGCTCAGTATTGGGGCCACTTTTATTTAACTTGTTCATTAATGACTTAGGGGAGGGGATTGTAAGTAATGTATCAGTGTTTGCAGATGAGACAAAACTATCAGCCCAATTAATTCCATCCAGGATGTGGCACTTGCAACAGGATCTTGACTAACTGGCAATCTGGGCAGCTAAGTGACAAATGAGATTCAATGTTGATAAATGTAAAGTCCTGCACCTGGGATGTAACAATATCCACTTATACCCTTAATGGGACTGCACTAGGCAAATCCATAATGGAGACGGAGCTTGGAGTCCTTGTAGATAATAAACTTGTCTGTAGCAAGTAATGCCAGTCAGCAGCATCAAGGGCAAATAAGGTCTTGAGTTGTATTAAATGGGGCAGAGAGTCACGGGAGGAGGGGGTCCCACTGTATAGAGCACTGGTAAGGCCCCATCTAGAATATGCTGTACAGTTTTGGTCTCCATCACTCAAACAGGACATTATTGTATTAGAGAGGGGACAGAGAAGGGCAACTAAGCTGGTAAAGGGAAAATCTTAGCTATGAGGAAAGACTGGCCAAATTGGGGATGTTCACTCTGGAGAAGAGGCGCTTAAGGGGAGATATGATAACTATGTATAAATATATAAGGGGATCATATAATAATCTCTCTAATGATTTATTTACCAGTAGGTCTTTCCAGCTGACACAAGGTCACCCATTCTGATTAGAAGAAAAGAAGTTCCAGCTAAACATTGGGAAGGGGTTTGTTACAGTGAGAGCTGTGAAGATGTGGAATTGTCTCCTTTAATCAGTGGTACGAGCAGTTAGGCAGGTTATATATAGACTTAAGGTTGAACCTGATGGAAGTATGTTTTTTTTCAACCCAACTTACTATGTAATGGCACATACTGCTTAAAAAGTATATTATTATGAAAATGTTTCATTTAGATGAAGCAGGGTTTTACATATGAACTGTTTCATGCAATATATTTTTATAGAGACCTACATTGCTCCAGGGTATAGATTTACTTTAAAAGTTCACCCCCTGCCGGTATTATAAGACTATGGAAAAACTAAAAAAATACTTTGGATGACTGTGAATTTGGTGGGAAAGGATTTCTGGTCAAAAACAAACATTTTGAACCACATTAATAACTCAGGGTTCTTTTTTTACTAATGCAAAGTGTGGGGAGGGGGGGCAATGGCAGGCAGTTTAGGGGGCTTTTGTTACAGGGTTTTTAGTTCTCCTTTAAAGCAGATGTAGTTCTATAGTAAATTGAGTGCACTGTTCTCTACTATGAGCTCCACTCCCAATAATGTGCTCCAGATGACACCTTAAATCTTAGAGAGTAAGTCCTCGCAATGGTGTGGAGGCAGGGTGTAGTGTAACTGTAACTTCATGCAGGGTACAATAATTTGGTCCTCAATGGAGTGTATATAATAGCAAAACAGGATCATACAGAACAATGGATAGGCATGTACTCACAGCACCTTTGCTCAGTATTAGTCCCCTCAGGGAAGAAAACATACACAGCAGCAATGAAGGTACACCCAGCTTTCAGCCTTTTCCCTAAGTGGAACCCAGGGGAATTCTACATCCCTAAGTCTATGCACTTAGTCCTTACTCTGGGCAATTAGTACCTAGGATCTTAATCCCTCCTCATCAGAGCCTTATACTGCTCAGCTAAATATCCTGACTGTCTGTCACTCCTATAGTGACCTATAAAGGTGAGTAGCCTATCCTTACTAGACCTGACCTGTCTAGGTTCCACTCGAGCTCTGCCTACCTGCTCAGCCTAGAGTCAGCACAATATGGACCCTGAGCGCATGGCTTCAAAGGGTTTTATACTTTAGCACAGTGCCATCTACTGGTCACTATTGAGAACATCAGAGGAATAGCATAAAGCAGAATAATGAAATAGGTCCCCTGGTAGGACCCATTTAGGCGTCTATACCACTGGGGATTTGCCTGCCAATATACCTGTAATTAGGGGTGTCTAATTTACCAGACCCCTACACAGACATTTCATATAATGTTCATATTCAGTTATATGATTCAGCTTTCCTTACAATATGTAATGAAGCCAAGAAAAAATGTTGTGAAAGTATTTTATTTACTAAAAATGTCATTATATCAAAGCTGAAGAGAGAACCTTTCTCCTCAGAGCTTAAAGTGAAATGAGGAGTGGGAGTGTCTCTATGTTCTCTTACAGGAAGTGGTCACAGGCTGAACTCCTCCCATATTCCTCCCTGTGTCTCTGTTCCCACTGTCGGGTGTAAAAGATATAGCAGCAGAGAGAATGGTGATGGAAGCCCCCCACTTCTGGATTATTTTACTTTTTGTTTGATTGAAGAAAGAAATAGAAGTGATAGAGTTAGTAGATGAGTTGTGCAGGACAGCAGTGATTTAGGAGACAGAGTGAGGCTCGAGAGGTGACAGGGATGGTACATTGGAGACAATCGTTACTGAAGTGAAGGCGGGACACAGTTGTGAGCAGCAGGGAAGGACTGAGCATGACATCATCATCATAATGTTGCTGTACTGTGTTAGTCAGTAAAAGTCGAAATAAAAAATAACAAAAGTGGTATAAATGTGATACAATTATTGGCTAACTAACAGAATCAAACTTTCAGAACATTTTAGTTCCTTTCTCAAGCTGATTACAATGAAGCTGTCAGTTCAGCAGGTGAGTGTATGGAAGTGGCATAAGTGATATTGGCAGCAAAGGGGGCAGGGGGTGGTAGTGATCATTATGGGTGGGGGGGTGTGTATGGTCACAGTGGGACCTTGGGGGTCAGGTCTTCTGGTGGGTCCTTTGGGTCTGAAGTCTGAAGGTGTTTATCCAAACATTATATTCCATTTACTTATAGTTTCTTAAGGGCATCATTCATGTCTTTATTTCTCAGGCTGTAAATAACTGGGTTAAGCATAGGAATCAATATGGTGTATAAAAGAGACAGAACTTTGCTCATGGTCTGTGATTGGTTTCTGGGGGGAACCACATAAATAGCAATGAGAGTCCCATAAAATAAGGAGACCACAGCCAAGTGGGAGCTGCAGGTGGAGAAGGCTTTTTGTCTCCCGGTATTGGACACTATCTTTAGGATTGCATGGGCAATACACATATATGATACAATGATCAGTATAAATGGGGAAATAACCACAGGGATAATAACTATAGATGCTTCTAGTTGTACTAAGAAAGTATCTGAGCAAGAAAGTTCTAGAAGAGGAAATAAATCACAAAAGAAATGGTTAATGGTATTTTGGTCACAGAACTGTAGTGTTCCTACTAGATTTACTGTAATCATTGTGATGCCAAAGCCAAGAACCAATGATATGAGAATGAATGTAACACACACCCTGTGGGACATTATAGAAGAGTAACGCAGTGGGATACAGATGGCCACATATCTGTCATAGGACATTACTGCTAGAAGGAAACACTCAAAAGCTTCTGAACCGCCAAAAAAATACAATTGTGTTACACAGTCAAGAAAAAAAATTGTTGTTCCTTCATTTTTTACAGTTTGGAGCAGGGTGGGTATGATATTTGTAGATCCCAGTAGATCAGACAAGGACAACTGTTGGAGAAAGAAGTACATGGGGGACTGGAGGTTCCGGCTGGAGGACACCAACACTATGATGAGGACATTCTCCCAAACTGTCATAATGTAAATCAGAAGGAACAGAGAGAACAGGGGAATCTTGAAGTTGTGGAGATTCTGAAATCCCAAGAGAACAATCTCACTGACCAACGTCTGGTTCTTCTCATTCATTGTCTGAAGAGGAAATAGAAATACATTGACCAGTATAATAATATCAATAGTCCCACTCTCACCATTGTGATTGCTGTGATTGGTCTATAAACTGCGTAAGTTTCATTGGAGAAAAGTAAAACTCAATCACACTGTACATTATAATAATAATAATAATAATAATAATAATAATAATAACAAAAGCTCAACTGTTGTGTTTCTTGTTATTGGTGTTGTGGTTGGTCTGAAAATAAACATTTGCATTAATGGGAGAAATGTGTTATACAAATTCTGAACAGAATTAATAGTAATTATATTTATGATATTGTAACATCTGCCTGGAGTTGAACCAGGGACCAGGTGTTTCTGTGCTACCGCTGCTAAGGCTCTGATTCACTGCTATTACTTTCCTTCTAATTGCAAGTAGATATGGCTTGTTTCACCTTTTGCCAATCTGGCCACAAGTGATCAGTGTGTCACGTTCGGCAGCCTAACTCCAGAACCAATGCTGGGCTCCCTGGTCTCGGCTCTCACTTCTGCCTTTAACAGCCGCTTTCACCTTGGGGAGGAGCCCTCAGCTTATTGGATCCCACCAGGTCTTACTAAGAGAGGAGCAAAGCTAAAAGTTCTGGACTAGCAAAGGGGCACGATTGTCTCACCAGGATACTGGATGGAAGAAACACAGCTTGGAAGACAGACCAGACAATACAGTGTGGAACAGAAAGGCCGGGCCAGCACAAGAGAGTTAAGAATAGTCAGACAGGCCAGAATCAGGATTGGAGAGCGTAGAATAGTCAGACAGGCCAGAATCAGGATTGGAGAGCGTAGAATAGTCAGACAGGCCAGAATTAGGATTGGAGAGCGTAGAATAGTCAGACAGGCCAGAATTAGGATTGGAGAGCATAGAATAGTGAGACAGGCCAGAATCAGGATTGGAGAGCGTAGAATAGTCAGACAGGCCAGAATTAGGATTGGAGAGCGTAGAATAGTCAGACAGGCCAGAATTAGGATTGGAGAGCGTAGAATAGTCAGACAGGCCAGAATCAGGATTGGAGAGCGTAGAATAGTCAGACAGACAAGGATCAGCTTGGAGAGGTCAGAATAGTCAGGTAACAGGCAAGGGTCTCACCAGAAGAACAAGCAGAATACAAGTAGAATTAAGCACAAGGAACTAACTAATAGAACCTAACAACGGGCAATGTGTTTAATTATAAAGCCCCTTTAAATATTTTAAATTTCGCACCATTGCACAATGATGTCATCATGCCGGCGCATAAACCCGGAATCGCGCGGCCGTGTGCTCCATAGGGGAACCTGCGCTGACTTGAAGAACATCCATGCAGCAGGGGGTGTTCCTAGACCACCAGGAAAATCCACTGGAGCACCAGGGTAAGTTAATATCGTTACACAGTGTAAGCCATTAGTCTGACTATAAAACCCCCTACATTACATTTACATTACCCAACGTAGGTCTATTTCAGATAGTTCCTGGGTGAGATCTTTGTTTGATTTACTGTTCCTGCCTGTTTTGACCTTTGCTGTATCTCAGCCGGATTCAACTCTTGCCTGTTGGACGACTCTTCTGGATCCTGACTCTGTACCATGTTACTGATTGGTACTGACCCGGCCTGTTTATCCTGACTACTGTCTCTGTTCCTCGTTCTTCCTGTATACGTTATGGTTCCCTTGTGTGCCCAGAACTTGCCCCTTGTTCCTCTCACTTTACAACCTGGTGGCATCTGAGTAGCAGAGGGCTCCTCCTGAAGCAAAAGGCACTTGTTATAGGCAGAAGTGTCATGACCAGGACCTTGGGGTTTTCTCCGGGTTTTGGAATACCGTACGTTACACGTATGTCATATTCACCCTTGTTACAGAACATTTATTACATTTATTAATAGCAAATATTTACTGTTTATTGCTGTATAAATCTTCATTTCTTTTTATTTCTTTTCTGATTTATGTAAATATTTTCCAATCAGAATATAAATGTAATTTTACTACAATTGCTGTTTGGGGATCTCCTTGTCACACTATACTGCCCAATACTCAATATTTACAAATTGGAGCTTACTGATAGTGGAGATATTCACATAGTATCACTATAGATATTTGTAGGAAAATATAAAAAATGATAGTTATGATGTAAAATTCAGATGAGCTGGTGGAATGCACACAGGAGCTGACAATCCTTTGTGTGAAATAGAAGATTCTTTAGGTATTGAAATCAGTTAAAAGCAATTATCACAAAAGAAAGGGAAGGGAGCATTTTTATTCTTTGCAGGCTGGATTATTGGCAATTATAAGGTTCTCATAGCAAATGCTTTTCACAAGAAGGTAAAAGGTCCAATTGAGAAGCTGATGATGAATATGGGACACTATAAAGCTGACCCTATAATACAGAGCAGCTCAGTAGAAGTGGATTCCTGGCTTGGCCCAATTGCACATGTTCCCAAAGGCTTTGTTTTGGTGTTGAGACCTGAAAGAATATAAAGCAGTGGAAGATGGAGCCCTGGAGCTCCACTGAGCTGCTCTGCATTTAAGGCTTAGATTTTTTTAAGGTGTTCTTTTTTTACTAATGCAAATTAGGGGGGACCAATGGAAGGCAGTTTAGGGGGCTTTTGGCTTGGGGGTTTAGTTCTCCTTTAAGAAACTACGGCAATAATGACCATTCCCAAATCCAATCAGCAATATAAGAACTGAAAGAGCATTTGGGAAGAAATGGTTCCATTGTTGGACATTGAAGCAGCATTTATTAAGATAATTGTCAGGAAAAGATGGTAAATTGTGCCCTTTTGCTTTTGTTGAGATAAAATACACAGCCCGGAAGAGTCACTTCTCAGCCACCTTCTATGTCATGGAACATTTTACTTCTATTACAGGACTTTAGCTTACATTATACAGGAAAGATGTTCTATGAAAATTCACCTGATTTGTACCTACCAGAACCACCCCAGATACTGTGGAACCATAGGAAGATGTCCATGAGCTTCTCCCAATGTGTAACCTGCTCTGCATTTCTCCTGCCATTTTGCTAACACAATCCCAACCATTTCTTTCCAATGAAATCACTTTACAGGAAAGATGTTCTTGGAATATTATACTCACCTGATTTGTACCTACCAGAACCACCCCAGATACTGTGGAACCATAGGAAGATGTCCATGAGCTTCTCCCAATGTGTAACCTGCTCTGTATTTCTCCTGCCATTTTGCTAACACAATCCCAACCATTTCTTTCCAATGAAATCACTTTACAGGAAAGATGTTCTTGGAATATTATACTCACCTGATTTGCACCTACCAGAACCACCCCAGATACTGACTGGACAGGGAAGAACAGATCTCCTTTTATTAACCAGTGTCAGTAACAACCGAAGCTGAGAAACCTACTGAGAAATCTCTAGGAGAGTCTGGGATTTGGGATAATTACCAATCCTTGGGGAAATTAATTCATCTTAATAATAAACAAATAGTTTAGAAACAACACAATATATTTTTATAATATTTAAGTCTATAATAATATGTGATATATTACTTCTCATATCAATGTAGATTTACATGAATATTTCCACTAAGGGGGAGCTAAAGGGACAATTCACCTTAAAGATAACTATTAGTTTGTTACATTACATTGGTATTTTTATTGGAATTTGCAGCTCATTATTTTATATTCAATAGTATTTATTGGCATTGATAAGAGTAAACTACCATAAGACAATGTTAATAAACAAGATCTTAATAAACATGTCACATATATGAGTGGTATAAATTGAATTCAGGTAGTGTTACCCAATGACAAAACATACAGTAATACAGTCAATAAACGTTATAGTATCAATAAGTGTTATGTTTTGGGTAGCTGAGGATGAGTAGAGTATAACAGTGCTTTATTAGCAGACTCATGCAGCCATTACACAACAGTAACTTTCACTTTTAAGCTACCAGGAATTATACACAGTATAAGTATGAGCACAGTGACATCTACAGGCCATTTGCATAAACACCACAATAAGGTAACATGAATATACTTTCAAAGTATATAAACAGAAAAGAAAAACAAAGAAAAGCAAATAAAACAAAACAAATCAATGCCATGACTTCCAGAATTAATCTTAAAGTCAGTAATTCAATCCCAAATAAGAGATTATATCTCTCTTTTTTTTTGTTCAATAAGTCAAAGTATTATTACTACTTTATCATATATTCTCTTCTATATGTATATAAAAATGCTGTTCCCTCCAAATTTCGGAGTCAAATAAACTATTAGAAGCCCTCAGAGATGAAATCAGCTGGTATAACTCCAAGCTGGTAATATAGTCATTTATCACTTACCTCTAGGAGACTGCCAGGATATCAAATGCCCATTACTAGACTCCACAACAAGCTTCAAGGATTTCATTCCCTTTGTCTTCCATCATGATTTAAAGGGCCAGTCAAAAAAAGCATGAACATTTGAATTTTCTTAAATTATCTAAAGGGAGAAGGGGATTAAACTGATAATTTGTATTTTAATGCTGGCGTAAGAGCCTCCAAACTATATTAATATCTCTGTGCAATGAATTTTGGCTTTTGGTTTTATGAAGACATTCTATCACATTTGCCTTGTTGTCTAAAACTAGTTCAACTGCTGTATTTGTGTAATGGAAATGGAAGTCACTCACATCCAAGATGGCGACGGCGTCCAAAATGGTGACTTCTTGCCTCTCCATGTGGATCCTGCTGGTCGCAGCGATGTGACGCCAGCGTCTTTCCGCCTGCCGATTGGTCACCGGCGACGGAATGGTCGCCAGAGTCAGAAGGTTGTCTAAACGTCATGACGCCATTGCGCCCAAACTTTGGCGCCAATCCTGGCCTATATAAAGCCTTCTGGACACTGCAGACATGGCCCAAGTATAGGTTTAACTTCGTGTATTCCTGGGTGTGTTATTTCTGATTGATTCCTGTGTACCAACCTTTCGTTATTTCGGATTGACCCTTCACTGCCTGGATTGAACTATTGCCTGGACTTTGACTACTCTCTTGCCTCACCCTTCTGATACCACGAACTTTGGTCACTACCTGCCTCCTCCTTGGTCCGCACTCCAACTGTGCCTTCGGCCCCTTACAGTTTATACATTTGTCCTTACCAGACAGTCAGTCTACAAGATATATTGACAGGGCCCCAAGATAATAGATATCCCTAGGTCAAGTGTATTAAGTATCAATATTTGGATGGGAATCCACAACTGATTTCTCTATATCCTCCATTAAGCCAAAGGGACTTGCCCCAGTTCTATAGACAATCAGCATACAAAAAATTGATATCAAAAGATATATGTCCCAAGGCTTTTCATTAGTTAAAACAGATTATTTATAAAAATACGATACATACTGACCCCACATGGTCCAACTTACGCGTTTCATACCCTCCGGCACTTAGTCATAGGTGTCTCTATTGACAGCATCTTCCAACCGGTATTTAAACCCTGTTAACCCCTCCCATTATGTTTAAACCCAACATTCAATGATGGGGATTAACCCTATATTCTTAGTATAAACATATAGCTTCTACTATGGGGCATATGTATCCTATCCCACGTATCATTAATAGTAAATTAGAGTAATATATTTATTTTTAACAATCTTGATTAATTTCTTGTACAATATTATATAAATAAGTCTAAAAATAGTCAAACATCAATTTCTTTGCAATTATTATTAACTATAAAATCCATCACTATATTTATTTATCAAAACAATTTTCTCTCCTTAGTGTTATAACAGATAATTGCAACAGATCTATGTTCTTAACTGATTCAGATTTAGCAGGTAACGTCAAATTCATAGTTGAGTCCTAAGGGCAAATGTGTCCCTAAATGAAAAATCCAGAACACTTCTCTCCTTTCTAAGAGTCTGAAGTGGACTCCTCCTCTTACTCCCAGTCTTACTCTCTCTATCCCTTGAATGGAAAAGGAATCTATATCTCCCCCATTACATGTTACGAAGTGTCTAGTGATGTTGCTCTTTTCTGCTGTTCGAGGATTTTTTTTCGGACTTATATGTTCCCTTGCCCTTTCCTTCAATTTTCTCATCGTACAGCCAACGTACTGTTTCTTACACTTCAAACATGTGATCAGATAGATAACAAAAGTGGTGTTACAATTAATATATCCCTTAATATCAAACTCCCTCCCCGTCACTATAGATCTGAATTTCTTGGATACATTCATATGCTTACACATTATGGATCTACGACTCCCACATTTGTAGTTCCTTGTCGATGCTAGTGGTCCCAGATCTTGTTTCTGTCCTTCTGATCTAAAATGGCTCGGCGATAGCATGTCCTTCAGGGTATGAGCCTGCTTAGGGATAACATTAATCCCCAGGCTCAATATCCTGAAGAAGTGCTCATCACCATTAAGGATAGGCAAAAATCTCTTGATAATTTTTGAAATTTCAAAAAAATTGTTTACTATATTTGGTGGTAAGTGCCACTTTTCCCATCCAATCCTGATTTCTAATCCTATTACCATTCTCCTTAAGCAGATCTGTTCTATCACTCCCTTTTGCTGTCTGGAATGCTTTCTGTTTAATTTTTTGTTTATACCCTCTCTCTAGAAATCTCTCCCGCATGTCTCATGCCTGCAACCCAAAATCTATATTCTTGGAAAAATTTCTACGAAGCCTCAAGAACTGTCCAACAGGGATACCTTCAATTAACTTTTTGGGGTGACAGGACGAGGCACGCAGAAGGTTTGCGGAAAATGCTCGTATTTATTTCACTCCCTTCCACCAACAGCGTCACATCCAAAAATTCTATTTTATTCAAACTGAATTGACTGGTGAACCCTAAATTCAAATCATTTGTATTGAAAGCCTTCACAAAGCTGTCAAATTCTCCCTGGGTACCCTGCCATATGCACAGACGATTGTCTATATAGCGTAGGTACAATTTTAAATATTTCCTCTGTTCAATAGAGATATGGGTCTCCTCCCACCACCCCATATATAAATTGGCATATGAGGGGGCGAATTTCGCACCCATCGCTGTCCCTCATTTTTTTAAGTAAAAATTTGTGTTTCAGGAGGAACCTGACGGCATCCAACAGGAAGTGTATCAATTCTCCAGAATAATCGCTATATTTCGTCAAATGATACCTGATTGCACATTTGCCTTTATCGTGTGGAATTGAAGAGTACAACGAGACCACGTCCAGTGTACCCCATGCATTATTTGCTGCCCATGCGATATCATTTAAACGTTGTAACACATGTGTAGTGTCCCTAGTATAACTGTCTAATCGTGTTACCAATGGTTGAAGATGTACGTCAATCCATTCTGAGAGATGTTCATTTAGGGAACCAATCCCAAAGATGTTTGGTCTCCCCAAAGCGGGTCTCTCTTTCTTGTGAGAGATGATAGAAGGTAAGGATCGCTATTGCTTGTGGGACCAAATAGTCATGCAATGCAACATCTATCACATTATCCTTCACCCCCTTTTGAACCAAGCATTCCATTTCCATCTGGAACCGTTTTGTGGGATCCCCCTTCAGTTTAACATATGCTTCCTGATCACTCAATTGCCTCAATGCTTCTGCTCTATATACTATGGTGTCCTGCACTACCACCATCCCCCCTTTGTCTGCATTTTTGATAGTTACACTCTGATCCTCTTTCAGATCTCTCAATGCCTTCTTTTCCTTCACACTTAGATTGGTTAACGTGCTATTTTGTTCTTTCACCTTATTGTTAAATTCCCATAAACCCTCCTCTACTTTTCTCTGGAACTGCTCAACTAGAGGGCCTCTCAACTGTTTTGGATAAAAGTCACTTCTATTTTTAAATCTCCCCTTAATCTCATTAATCTGTTGGCCATTCTCACCTTCTGATGTCAATAACCCACTTTCTTGTTTTATTTGTGAAAAATGTTTTTTGAGGACTACCCTCCGTACAAAGTTATTCACATCAACTACTGTGTCAAATATAGAAAAAATGAAATGAAAATGAAAGTCCTTTGTTTAGCCCTTGAACTTGCAATAGCGTCAAGTCCCTTGATGATAAATTCAATACTTTTTCGGATGTTTCTTTCGCAGGGCATATTGATTCTTGTCCTCTTGTTCCCTGGTCAGTTCTTCCGCTTGCCGTTTCCACAGTTCTCTGTTTGTGCTTTTCTATGTTCATTGCCCGGCACCCATATGACTTTTCTTAAAAAATGATGTTCCCCCAAGAATACGTCCTTAGCTTTTTCGCTCCTGGTACTCTGTGAAGAGATAGGGGAAGAGCCAGCAAGGGAACCATCGAGAGAATCTCTATCAACACTAGAAAAGATAATCTTTTTTTTTAGGATCGAGCGTTGGCTGTTATGTTCTCTTCTATTTTCTCGTCTATTGCTTGCCCAATTGTATACCTGATCTTTCATGTAGTCCATACTATCTCTTTTGTATTTTTTCTTTTTATTCTCCATATATATATCACTCTCCAGTTTCCTAATATTCTTTTTAATAGATTCATATAGATCAGGGGTCAGGAACCTTTTTGTCTGAGAGAGCCATAAACACAACATTTTTTAAAATGTAATTCCATGAGAGCTATACAATATGTTTAAAACTAAATACAAATAAATGTGTGCATTTTATGTAAGACCAACACTTTTAAAGAACAATAAGTCTCTGAATTATTTTTAATAACATTGTTATGCTGTTGCTAACGGTTAGCAACAGCATAACAATATAATTAGCAGCGCTACTAACCAATGATGAATAAAGTAATTCTTACCATGAATGCGACTTCTGGTGCTGCATGGTTTTGCTGATGGCTTTGTAGTCTGGTTGATACGTGGTGAGGTTAAGTTTCATGCAGGCGTTGAGACTTCCATCAGTTAAACGTGATCGTAGGTTGGTCTTAATGTGCTTTAGATGTGAGAAAGACTGCTCACATACATACGTAGAGCCAAACATTGTCAGTACAGCAATACTCACAGGCTGCAGTGTGTGGTATGTGACAGCAAGTGAGTTCCAAGTTTTGAACAGCTGGTCCGGGGGTTTGAAGTTTTTTCATTTCTCCCCACTTGTGTTTGCTCATCAACGCTGCTTGCTGTTGTGCAAGTCTTTCCAAATCTTCATTCAGTGACTTGAATTTATTCACCCACATGTCTGAGGCCTTCAGGTCAGCAGTTTGTAGCTCAAAATCTCTGACGGAGACACCAGGGATGTAACTCAGGTCGGTGCTGCCCACTGCACACTCGTGTGGATGGGTGATGAACTTAAACAGATGAGTGCGCTCACCAAATTCTCCAAAGTGCGCTTTGAATGACTGCAGGAGATTAGATGTGAAGCCCACTAGCTGCTGAAGATCAAGATGTTGAGCAGGGTCACTTGCTGTGCAGGCATCTCTAAACTCTCCCAGTTTTTCAAAGTGTAGTAAACGACCTGTTTCAATGTCGGCAATGAAAAGTTCTAGCTTGTTTTCAAATGCAAACACTGCTTGTTGAAGGGTTAAGACTGTATTTCCAATGCCTTGCATTTTCACATTGAGCTGGTTCAGATGTTCAGTCATGTCCATGAGATAGTAGAACTTCAGGAGCCACTCCATGTTAGCAAACTCAGGATGCTCGATGTTTTTCATTTCAAGAAAAGTCCATATTTCGCTCAGACAAGCCGCGAAACAGCTGAGCACCTTCCCTCTTGACAACCGACGCACATTGCTGTGCAGAAGCAGACCAGGATAATTATTCCCAACTTCATCCAGCAGTGTTTTAAACTGGCGATGATTTAAAGCTTAGGCAACAATAAAGTTGACCACCTGAATGACCAGCGACATCACCTCACCGAGCTGCTTGGCACAAATCTGAGCACAAAGCTCCTCCTGATGTTGGACGCAGTGAAAACTTGGGTCTCTTTTCCTGTTCACGAAGAAGCACTATGAATCCTCTGTTTCTTCCCACCATACACGGAGCACCATCAGTACACACTGAAATAAGTTTATACATCGGTAGATTTTGTTCTTTAGCAAACTCAGCGAAAGACTTGAATAAATCCTCTCCTCTTGTTGTCCCTTTCATAGGCAAAACAGCAAGACTTTCCTCACGTAGTGTTTCAGCGACAGCATATACCTTGCAATCACGCTGAACTGGGATCAATGGCTTATGTCTGTTCACTCATCCAAGGCGAGAGAAAAGAATAGCGCTGCATTTATGTCCTTCACTTGTGTTGCCTCAATTTGATTTGCCATCATGATGGTACGATCGTAAACAGTTCTTGCCGATATTCATTTGATTATCTTGTCTTTTATCTGAAAAGTCATCAAAAAGGTCATTGGCAACATGAAGCATGAATGTTTTGGCATACTCCCCATCTGTGAATGGCTTTCCGTTTCTCACAATTGCTAAAGCACCAGCAAAGCTAGCCGAATTCCAGTCACCTTGTTGGGTCCAAACACGGAGTTGCTGCTGACTAGCTTGCACTCTGCACAGTAGCTCTTGACATGCTTTCTTCTTGCTGTCCCCCGCAGGATATTTCGATGCAAATGTAGTATGGCGCGTGTATATGCCGGTATTATAAGGCTACGGAAAAACTAAAAAAATACTTTGGATGACTGTGAATTTGGTGGGAAAGGATTTCTGGTCAAAAACAAACATTTTGAACCACATTAATAACTCAGGGTTCTTTTTTTACTAATGTAAAGTGTGGGGAGGGGGGCAATGGCAGGCAGTTTAGGGGGCTTTTGGTACAGGGGTTTTAGTTCTCCTTTAAAGCAGATGTAGTTCTATAGTAAATTGAGTGCACTGTTCTCTTCTATGTGCTCCACTCCCAATAATGTGCTACAGATGAGACCTTAAATCTTAGAGAGTAAGTCCTCGCAATGGTGTGGAGGCAGGGTGTAGTGTGACTGTAACTTTATGCAGGGTACAATAATTTGGTGCCGGTGGTTCTTATAACTGAACCAATGAACATTTATTGGATAAAACAATCCTCAGTGGAGTGTACATAATAGTAAAACAGGATCATACACAACAGTGGATAGGCATATACTCACAGCACCTTTGGTCAGTATTAGTCCCCTCAGGGAAGAGAACATACACAGCAGCAATGAAAGTACACCCAGCTTTCAGCCTTTTCCCTAAGCGGAACCCAGGGGAATTCTATATCCCTAAGTCTATACACTTAGTCCTTACTCTGGGCAATAAGTACCCAGGATTTTAATCCTTCTGACTCTCCTCATCGGAGCCTTAAGTTGCTCAGCTAAATATCCTGACTATCTGTCTCTCATAGAGTGACCTATAAAGGTGAGTAGCCTATCCTTACTAGACCTGACCTGTCTAGGTTCCACTCGATCTCTGCCTGCCTGCTCAGCCTAGAGCCAGCACAATATGGACACTGAGCGCATGGCTACAGAGGGTTTTATACTTTAGCACAGTGCCCTCTACTGGTCACTATTGAGAACATCAGAGGCATAACATGAGGCAGAATAATGAAATAGGTCCCCTGGTAGGACCCATTTAGGCGTCTATAACACTGGGGATTTGTCTGCCAATATAATTAGGGGTGTCTAATTTACCAGACCCCTACACAGACATTTCATATAATGTTCATATTCAGTTATACGATTCAGCTTTCCTTACAATATGTAATGAAGCCAAGAAAAAATGTTGTGAAAGTATTTTATTTACTAAAAATGTTATTATATCAAAGCTGAAGAGAGAACCTTTCTCCTCAGAGCTTAAAGTAAAATGAGGAGTGGGAGTGTCTCTATGTTCTCTTACAGGAAGTGGTCACAGGCTGAACTCCTCCCATATTCCTCCCTGTGTCTCTGTTCCCAGTGTCGGCTGTAAAAGATATAGAAGCAGAGAGAATGGTGATGGAAGCCCTCCACTTCTGGATTATTTTACTTTTTGTTTGATTGAAGAAAGAAATAGAAGTGATAGAGTTTGTAGATGAGTTGTGCAGGACAGCAGTGATTTAGGAGACAGAGTGAGGCTCGAGAGGTGACAGGGATGGTACATTGGAGACAATCGTTACTGAAGCAGCAGTGAAGGACTGAGCATGACATCATCAACTCCTCCTCAAGCCCCTCCCTTCAAGCTAGCAGCCCAGTCTCCTTCAGTGGAAGTAGCGGCACCTTCGAGATATTGAGCTGATTCAGGGGCCGGAAGTAGGAACAGGGGGTGGACCAAGAGCACTGTTCAGGCTTTACCAGCAAATTTTAACCCCAAAGGTAATATAGTAATAACGAATCCTTCAATTTAACATTAGATCCCATGTTTTAGTGCATTCTTAAAATGTATGGTGTATGTCCCCTTTAAGAAACCATAGCAATAATGACCATTCCCAAATCCAATCAGGAATACAAGAAGTGAAAGAGCAGTTGGGAAGAAGGGTTCCATTGTTGGACATGGAAGCAACATTTAATACACCAGAAGCAAATAAAAACGTTATTTATGTTAAACGGCATTTGTTAGATCCCACTAACACAATCTTATTTTACTTTTAACTGCTTCTACTCCAGTTCCCTCAATGAAAGTTCTTAATAAGACTGGGAGCAATGGAGAAGATAAGAATGAATTAGATGAAATAAAGGTTATTCACCAGTGTCCATCTAAGAAATGAGGTTAACAGACATGGGAGTAAGGAGCAATAGAAATAGGATCACCATATAGTGAGGTTTTTAATGTTATTGTGAGAGTTTTAAAACAAATCTCATTGATTCAATCTACAGAGGCCACTCTATTGAAGCTCTAGTGAATTCTGGGTTGCAGGTTGGAGACCTATGCTTACAATGCTTCTTAACTGTAATAGGAGAACATATACAAACATGCTCTGATTGTCTCTATACGATGGACTGTTTTGCTGTGTGAGGCCTGGATGAGAAAGGGTTTCAACAAAGCTCTTAATAAATAATCCATTCCAGAGATCTATCACCCAGTAGGTCTAACCATAAGGTCATCAAGTACATATGGTGAGATAATGAATTGTTTAAAAATGGCAGAGAATGGTAAGAGAACAATACAGAAGGGTTAGAGGTAAAGTGAAACAAGCTGATGGTCTCCTTACACAGAAGCACAATTCAGCAAAGCCCTCAAATACTGAGTTTCTGTTAAGATAATGAGATCGTATATGGCCAGAAAAGCCTTTCCCTTCTAATGTATTAAACAAACTATTGTATCAAGTATATCACAAGCTCCCTAGGTTTGTAGAGAAACTTCACACTTTACAGGAAAGATGTTCTTGGAATATTATACTCACCTGAATTGCACCTACCAGAACCACCCCAGATACTGTGGAACCATAGGAAGATGTCCATGAGCTTCTCCCAATGTGTAACCTGCTCTGTATTTCTCCTGCCATTTTGCTAACACAATCCCAACCATTTCTTTCCAATGAAATCACTTTACAGGAAAGATGTTCTTGGAATATTATACTCACCTGATTTGCACCTACCAGAACCACCCCAGATACTGACTGGACAGTGAAGAACAGATCTCCTTTTATTAACCAGTGTCAGTAACAAACATAGCTGAGAAACCTACTGAGAAATCTCCAGGAAACTTGGGGTGTGGGATAATTACCAACCCTTGAGTGAATTTGAACATGAATCTTGTGTCATTCTCAGCAATTCTTGGTTGCTGGGTAAAAGGGATCCTAAAACCAGATAATACTTAAATATTTCACAAATATTCAGAATTCTGGGGGCGGGGGTCATGGTACTAATGTCTTAAAGGACAATCATCTGTAAAAAGACTCTTAAATATTTAAACACCTGCCAGTCCGGTTGTTCATAGGTTAATAGTAAGGCTGCAACTTAATCACTTAGGATTTCTTCTCCTTTTCTAACCCACTAGGCCCCATCCCTCGGACTTTGGCTTTTGGCTACTGAGCATGCTCAGTTCTTCTCAGCTTAGATGGCTAAACATTCCCTTCACTCTAGCAGCCAATGAAGAGCTAGCATTGCTGCTTCCCATAGTAACTCTGCTGTAGCTGTCTGCTCCTATGTTCTCCCAAACTCCTCTTCAGATCTCACCTAAATCATCATAATTCAAGCAGGACTTTTTTTATCAAAGTAAGTTGTGTCTGTGTATGTCTGCATTCTTAATTTCATGTACTTTACAGAGTGATGTTTGTAGATGTAGATGTCATACCCAGGGGAAATGGCCACTGGATGAAACATTCTATGTGTTGTAAGTGCTGGTGAATGGAGGGGATATATACAGTAAAAATGATGCTGTTTTGGTGGTGCCTAACAATATACAGGTCCCAAGCTGTTATCCAGAATGCTCAGGACCTGGGGCTTTCCGGATAACAGATCTTAAAGTAGTTTGGATCTTGATATCTTAAGACTACTGGAAAATCATGTAAATATTAAATAAAGCCAATAGGCTGGTTTTGCTTACAATAAGGATTAATTATATCTTAGTTGGGATCAAGTACAAACTACTGTTTTATTATTACACAGAAAAAGGAAATCATTTTTAAACATTTGGATTAAAAATGGAGTCTATGGGAGGGTGCCTTTCTGTAATTTGGAACGTTCTGGATAATGGGTTTCCAGATAATGGACCACATACCTGTATCTGGCATGAGAATATAGAGGTCACATGTCATTTAATGAGTATAAAATAAACAACATACTATGAATCTGCAAATCTGGAGTGTGATGATGAAAATACCCCTCCCCCATGGTTTAATGAGGCTATGGGAGCAATTGACAGTGGTGTTAACACAAATTTGTCATTAAATTGGCAAAAATGTTCATTTGCACCAGAAAATCATCAAAAAACAATTAACAGTGGCCTGAACAACAAGTTGTATTTGTCTTCCATATGAACTATTCATGTAGGTGTTCTGTGGAGTTCACAGGTGTGAATGTGTAACGCAGAGACAATGGTACAATGATACCGGAGAATTTGTTACCAATCAGTTTCATTGAAGAAGAAGCCGCTCAGATGAGGGTGAAGAACATCCAGTTGCTTTAGACATAATTCTATTAGATACTCTATATCAAGGATTTTTAATCCAACGGTCGAAGGATTATCCTTCGACCAAAAAAAGTTAGCCAAGCCTGTCACTGGGTCCCCGACTAGGCAACAATGCCCTTGTAATAATCCCTTCTAATACCCATTGGTGTAGAACCTAATTCTATAAAACATATTTGCCATTGGCCACCAGGTTATGAAAGAGTGTATTAAGAACAGAAGTAAAGGACAGGGGTGGGACTTTTTTTTTGGGGGGGGGGGATTTGTATAGTAAAACCTTCAGAAAGTTTACTTTTGGCTTCAATTATGTGATTAATCAGTGTGACAAACGTGGGAAATAAAGGTTCACGTTCCTTTTAAGGGCACCATTAATGTCTTTATTTCTCAGGCTATAAATCGTTGGGTTAATCAAAGGAATCACTATAGTCAATAACAAAGAGAGAACTTTACTTATGGTCTGTGACTGTTTTGTGGGGGGAACCACATAAATAGCAATGAGAGTCCCATAAAATATGGAGACAACAGCCAAGTGGGAGCTGCAGGTGGAGAAGGCTTTTTGTCTCCCGGTATTGGACACTATCTTTAGGATTGCATGGGCAATACACATATATGATACAGTGATCAGTATAAAAGGTGAAAAAACCACTGGGGTAGACACAATAGAAACTTCTAATTGCAGAAAGAAAGTGTCTGAGCAGGAAAGTTTTAGAATAGGTAAGAAATCACAAAAGAAATGATTAATAGTGTTTTGGTCACAAAACTGTAGTGTCCCTATTAGATTTACTGTAATCATTGTAATGCCAAACCCAAGAGCCCATGACATCAGAATGAATGTAACACAAACCCTGTGGGACATTATAGAAGAGTAACGCAGTGGGATACAGATGGCCACATATCTGTCATAGGACATTACTGCTAGAAGGAAACACTCAAAGACCTCTGGGACACAAAACAAAGAATACTGAGTAATACAGCCAACAAAGGACAATTTGGCTTCTTCATTTATTACAGTTTGGAGCAGAGTGGGGACAATATCTGAGGATCCCAGTAGATCAGACAGAGACAACTGTTGGAGAAAGAAGTACATGGGGGACTGGAGGTTCCGGCTGGAGGACACCAACACTATGATGAAGACATTCTCCCAAACTGTCATAATGTAAATCAGGAGGAACAGAGAGAACAGGGGAATCTTGAAGTTGTGGAGATTCTGAAATCCCAAGAGAACAATCTCACTGACCAACGTCTGGTTCTTCTCATTCATTGTCTGGAGAGGAAATAGAAATACATTGACCAGTATAATAATAACAATAGTCTCATTCTTGCCATTGTAATTGTTGTGATTGCTGTTGTGATTGGTCTATATAAACTGCGTAAGTTTTATTGGAGAAACGTAAATCATTACTCCTAAATCTCAATAAAAATGGAGTTAATAGTAATTAGATATATGACCTTCAGCATCCCCAACCTTGTTATTTTTCTTTATGATTGATCCATGTTCTTCTGCATTCAACAAGCATTTTAGGTCCATACAGAGGAGTAGGTATAACCCAGCTCAGGCTGTCTGGAGAGAATCACTGTATTGAATACATTTCTTATTAGCCAATATTTCATTAACATTATTAATAAAGAGGATCTAGCATGAGCTTGTGATGTCAACATTTTAATGTAATACAAATACAGTGAAGCCTGAATTATAAGTACCTTGATTTTAAGTTGTTCCCGTATTTTATATTGTTTTTTTAATGTGTTTTTACCAATTTATAATGCATTTTAGTTGATGCTTTTCCTAATTTTATATAAAGTTTCCCCAAGTTTTACAGAAGAAATGTGTCCTAATGTTCCAAAAAATGATTGTTTGTCCTGTCTGAATGTTATTATTGGTAAAATAGAGGTTTAAAATACTAAGCAGATTCATTTAATATAAATATATATATAAGGCTATTAAGTAAGGAAATTAGCATAAATGAGTGAATGGATCCTGCCTCTTTCTGTATTGTTCTGAAATTGTAAATACATTTTCCATTTTGAGGTGAATTTTTGACAGTTTTTATGTTTTCAAATCTGTAGTTGAGTGCTTTGTTAGTACATAGAGCTTTCAATTCTAAAAGAGTCTCCACTAGAGAAGGAAGGGAAGCCTGTATTTTGAAAATCGTTCAACAAGCCGCTGCTATTGTCAGTTTCACCAATGCATGAATAAGTAACGGGCACCAATTTTTTAATTTGGATTTTCTGATTTTTTTATTGAAAAAAGGCCAAACAAACCAGAATTCACGGTATGACCTTAATTGTTATTCAAGAAGCACAAATGAATCGATTCAGGAAAAAACCTGATAAAATCATCTGAAAAATCTTATCATATGATTTTTTTGGGCTTTTTTGGTGATTTTACCAGAAAATCCTGATATTATCGGTTTTTCAGGCTAAACCTAGCGCAGACAACGATAACTTCCAATTAGGATAGTGACCTTGGCCATGGACTTATATACAACCTCGGCTGTTCTGAGATTGCAGATTTTCAAATTCAGACTTTTTGCAGCCTCGGGTATAATAAATCTCGAAGAATTCCACTGAAAATTTTCTAGTAAAAAAACCCTGAGCATTTGGACTTTAATAAAGAACCCACTTAATGTTAGAAACCAAGCAAAATAGACTGATAACCTGAGTGAATGAGATTCTTAAAAGAAGTGTTGTGTTCAAATAATCTTCAATGTCCTAACATTTTTGGATTAGGGGACAATCCCATAATAGATGAAGTGAGTTGGGCGAGGGAGCGCCACATTTTGGACATTTATTAGGATATTTGTTGTTTTTAGAATATGAATTGAAACCTTTATATGCTAAGTGAATTCATCTGTATTTTGTTCTCTTCAGGTTTCAGAGGTAACACAATTTTTCTCAACACATTCATATTTAGAGGAGTCTAATTCACTGGCACATTCTTCTTTTTTACACGTGTCCCTTTAAACGCAATTGTCTGATATGTGCTGGTGTGGGTCTTCCCTTCATGAACTATAACTGGATGCTGTGGTGTATAATGAGCCTGGGGAATGACTGCAGCCTAGGAACTGTGGTTTGTTGAAAAATATTCGAAAAAGGGCATTAGTTTCATTGTAACACCTCTATACCTATCACATGCTGATGAAAGTGAGGAATATTTATCCAATTTAAAATTATAATTTTAAAATATATCACATTTTAAAGAATGGATTGACTTATAGGTAATTTACATTAAGAAGTTACATGAAGCAAAGCTTTAAATACAGCACTGCAAATGTGA
Organism: Xenopus petersii; assembly: GCA_038501925.1. Taxonomy (NCBI): domain Eukaryota; kingdom Metazoa; phylum Chordata; class Amphibia; order Anura; family Pipidae; genus Xenopus; species Xenopus petersii. The sequence continues at coordinate 159,695,442 of CM076676.1, read as the reverse complement.
TCCCTATAGTGCAACTGGGGAATTTCAAGTAAAACTAACAATAGCCGTCAATATATAGCACAAGTGTCCAGACACTTAAGTAACATAGGCCCAAGAATTTTGAGTTAGGGTAACAAACCAGGATGAAAATGTTGACCAATTGGTGCAAATAAGAAAACCCCCAACCATATCAAAATCTGATCCAGTTGTATTGATTTGGATTCACAGTCAGTTGAGTCAGTAACTGCACAGTAGTAATGATTAGTATTTCACTGGCACCTTAATGGTTTCTGTCAATGCTGAAACTGACAAATTATACCTTGTGATACTTTTACAACAGAGAGAAGTAGCAGAATAAGAATTAAATCTATTTTTTCCCCAACATTCAATTGGCAGAAAACGTTTGCTTGTGTAACCTGCTCTGCATTTCTCCTGCCATTTTGCTAACACAATCCCAACCATTTCTTTCCAATGAAATCACTTTACAGGAAAGATGTTCTTGGAATATTATACTCACCTGATTTGTACCTACCAGAACCACCCCAGATACTGACTGGACAGGGAAGAACAGATCTCCTTTTATTAACCAGTGTCAGTAACAAACACAGCTGAGAAACCTACTGAGAAATCTCTAGGAGAGTCTTGGGTTTGGGGTAATTGCTAATCCTTGGAGAGATCTGATAATTAATCTTAATAATAAACAAATAATTTAGAAACTATACAATATATTTTAATAGTATTTAAGTCTGTAATCTCATGTTATATATTTCTTCTCATATTAATGTAGATTTACATGAATATTTCCAGTAAGGTTGAGATCTTTATTTTATTTTCAATAGTATTGATTGGCATTTATCAGAATAAACCATCAGATTAACATAAAACAATGTTCAAAAACAAAATCTTAATAAACATGTCACATATGGTGTTATGATTGTAATCCATAAAGATTTGCCATTTGCCATTTGCCACGGTGGACCATAAATTAAATAAAGAGGGTCGATATATATTAGTGAAAGGTAAAGTAGCCAATCAGAATTGTACAATAGCGAATGTATATGCCCCGAACACAAATCAGAATAAATTCTTCCAAGTTTGTCTGTGTGGAAGGTGTTTATCCCTCTTAAGCCAAACGTTATATTCCATTTACTTATAGGTTCTTAAGGGCATCATTCATGTCTTTGTTTCTCAGGCTGTAAATAACTGGGTTAATCACAGGAATCAATATGGTGTATAAAAGAGACAGAACTTTGCTTATGGTCTCTGATTGGTTTCTGGGGGGAGCCACATAAATAGCAATGAGAGTCCCATAAAATATGGAGACCACAGCCAAGTGGGAGCTGCAGGTGGAGAAGGCTTTTTGACTCCCGGTATTGGACACTATCTTTAGGATTGCATGGGCAATACACATATATGATACAATGATCAGTATAAATGGAAAAATAACCACAGGGATAGACAATGTGGTTACTTCTAGTTGCACAAAGAAAGTATCTGAACAGGAAAGTTCTAGAATAGGTAATAAATCACAAAAGAAATGATTAATGGTATTTTGGTCACAAAACTGTAGTGTCCCTATTAGATTCACTGTAATCATTGTAATGCCAAACCCAAGAGCCCATGACATTAAAGTGAATATAATACAAACCCTGTGAGACATTATAGAAGAGTAACGCAGTGGGATACAGATGGCCACATATCTGTCATAGGACATGTTGAAGCAAACACTCAAAAGCTTCTGGGACACAAAACAAAGAATACTGAGTAATACAGCCAACAAGGGATAATTTGGCTTCTTCATTTATTACAGTTTGGAGTAGAGTGGGGACAATATTTGAGGATCCCAGAAGATCAGAACTGCTGGAGAAAGAAGTACATGGGGGACTGGAGGTTCTGGCTGGAGGACACCAACACTATGATGAGGACGTTCTCGCAAACAGTTATATTGTAAATGAGAAGGAACAGAGAGAACAGGGGAATCTTGAAGTTGTGGAGATTCTGAAATCCCAAGAGAACAACCTCAATGACCAACGTCTGGTTCTTCTCATTCATTATCTGGAGAGGAAATAGAAATACATTGACCAGTATAATAATAACAATAGTCCGACTCTCACCATTGTGATTGTTGTGATTGGTCGATAAACTGAATAAGTTTCATTGGAGAAAAGTAAAACACAGCATTACTTTTAAATTTCAATAAAACTAGAAGTAATAGTAATTAAATATATGACCTTCAGTGTCCCCAACCTTGTTCTGTTCCTTTATGATTGATCCATGTTCTTCTGTATTCAACAAGCATTTTAGGTCTATCCATAGGAATAGCAAAATATTATTAGGAAAATAAAGAGGTTTAAAATTCTAAGCAAATGCATTCTACGCCATGGTTTTACTTGAAAATATTCAGTTCCAATGAGACTGCACCAACCACTTACTGATTTTTTTTAATTTTATTTAAATAACAGTGTACAATAAACTAAGTTAGAAAGTAAGGAAATTAGAAGTCCATGGAACCGTAAATGGGTGAATGGATCCTGTCTCTTTAAGTATTGTTCAGAAATTGTAAATAATTTTTTTTCTATTGTAAGGGGAATTTTAGACTTTTTTTAAGTTTTCTAATCTGTAGTTGAGTGCTTTGTTATTACATCTAGATCTTTCAATTCCAAAAGAGCCTCCACTAGAGAAGGAAGGGGATCCTCTATCCAGTTCTTGAAAATTGTTCTGTGAGCCGCTGCTAGTGTCAGTAAATGCTGCCGACAGACAGAGTCGGCAGCTTATTGGCCCGTGTATGGGGCCCCCTGACAGGCTTCCCTGATCGAAAGTTGGCCAGATCTCGATTGGATGGGACCTGCGATCCGAGCGCCCATTACTATTCGTTAGGATCCGATCGTTGGGCCCTAGGGCCCACCATTGGATCAGCCCGATATTGCCCACCTCAAGGTGGGCATATCGGGGAGAGATCCGCTCATTTGGTGACATCGCCAAATGAGTGGATCTCTCCGTGTATGGCCACCTTAAGTGAGGGACACCAATTCTTGGATTTATATGTATAAGATTTAGAGATTATTTATCAAAATCCAAATTTTTCTGATTTTTTAAATAAGAAAAGTTCAATTAAACTAGAATCCACGGTTTGACCTTATTTATTATTTAAAAAGCAAAAATGAATCGGTTCAGGGAAAAACCAGAAAAAAAGTAGGAAAAATAGTATCATCTGCTTTTTCAGTTTTTTTTCTCGAATTTGTACAATTTTTTCAGGGTTTGTCCAGAAAGCCCAAAACGATCAGATTTTTCAGGCTAAACCTAGTGCAGACCACGATAACTTTCAATCAGGAGAGGGACCTCTCCCATTGACTTATACACAACCTCGGCAGGTCTGAGATGGCGGATTTTTGGATTCAAACTTTTTGCAGCCTCAGGGTATAATACATTTTGAAAAAGTCGTATGTTTTGTCCACTAATAATTTGTATATTATTGTAAAAAAAAGATAATTTTTCAAGTTTTTATCATTCAGCCTTTAATAAATAACTCCCTTAGAAATCTCGCCTAACAGACTAATTACCAGAGTGAATGAGATAAAAGTAGTGTTCAAATAATCTTCAATATTCTTCCAACATATTTGGATTAGGGGACAATACCATAATAGATTAAACAAGTTGGACGAGGGAGCACCACATTTTGGACATTTATTAGAATATTTGTTGTTTTCAGAATAAGAAGTGAAACCTTTATATGCTAAGTGAATTCATCTGTATTTTTGTTCTCTCCAGGTTTCAGGGGTAACACATTCATATTTAGAGGAGTCTAATTCACTGGCACATTCTTCTTTTTTACACATGTCCCTTTTAAAGACAATTGTCTGATATGTGCTGGTGTGGGTCTTCCCTTCATGAACTATAACTGGATACTTTGATGTATAATCAGCCTGGGAAATGACTGTATTCTAGGAAATGTAAGTGGTGTGTTGAAAAACATTTGAAAAAGTGCAGTGTAACACCTCCATACCTAACACAAGGTAATGAAAGTGAAAAAAACTTCCAGTAAAACTAACAATAGCCGTCAATCTATAGCCGCCTCTGAGACATATGTGCCATGATTGAAATAACATAACCCCAAGAATGTTGAGTTGGGGTAACAAACCAGGATTAAAATGTTGGCCAATGGGTGCAAATAAGAAAGCCACCAGCCATATCAAAATCTCATCATGATTATTACTTCACTGGCACCTTAATTGTTTCTGTCAATGCCAAAACTGATAAATTATACATTGTAGTTCTTTTAAAACGTTTTTCACAACAACAGAGTGAAGTAGCAGAAAAACAATAAAACAGATTTTTTTCCAAACCGATAATCAATTGGCAGAAAATTTGTGATAAAGGTGCCAATGTGTAACCTGCTCTGTATTTCTCCTGCCATTTTGCTAACACAATCCCAACCATTTCTTTCCAATGAAATCACTTTACAGGAAAGATGTTCTTGGAATATTATACTCACCTGATTTGCACCTACCAGAACCACCCCAGATACTGACTGGACAGGGAAGAACAGATCTCTTTTTATTAATCAGTGTCAGTAACAAACACAGCTGAGAAACCTACTGAGAAATCTCTAGGAGAGTCTTGGGTTTGGGGTAATTGCTAATCCTTGGAGAGATCTGATAATTAATCTTAATAAGAAATGAATAATTTAGAAACTATACAATATATCTTAATAGTATTTAAGTCTGTAATCTCACGTTATATATTTCTTCTAATATCAATGTAGATTTACATGAATATTTCCAGTAAGGTTGAGATCTTTATTTTATTTTCAATAGTATTTATTGGCATTTATCAAAATAAACCATCAGATTAACATAAAACAATGTTGAAAAACAAAATCTTAATACACATGTCACATATGTCAGTGGTATAAATTGAATTCAGGTAGAATCACTCAATGACAAAACATTATGAATACAGTAGTACAGTCAATAAAAAATATTTTTTGTTCACTAAGTCAAAGTATGGTAACCATCATTTCTCATATCTTCTCTTCTTAATTTTTCTTACTAAATCTAAAAGAAATGCTGTTCCCTCCAAATTTCGGAGTCAAGTAAACTATTAGAAGCCCTCAGAGATGAAATCAGCTGATCAGGAGAAATGGAAGTGTCAAGAAATAAAGACCATTTAGCACTGGTTTTGTCCAGCAAGTGTTTAGGGTCAAGAAGCCACAGATAATTCATTAGAATAATTACATATTAATATCTGGCTATTTATATAAGACTTAATTGAACTTATAAGGGTGGTGGCAGACAGGGTGATTAGTCGCCCAGTCTTCCATGATGATTTAAAAGGCCAATCAAATGAAGCATTAAAATTAGAATTATCTTAAATTATCTAATGGTAGAAAAGGAGTAAACTGATAATTGGTATTGAATAAGAGCTTCCAAACTCTAATCATATCTCTATACAATGGATTTTGTTTAAACTCTGAATTTTGGCTTTTCCATGTTTTATGAAGACATTCTATCACGTTTGCCTTGTTGTCTGAAACCAGTTCAACTGCTGTATTTGTACATTTGTCCTTACCAGACAGTCAGTCTACAAGATATCTTGACAGGGCCTCAAGATTAAATATTCTTAGTTCAGGTATATTAAGGCCTCCAAAATGTTTATGTTGTTTTAGCTTAATTAGAGAAATCTTTCTTTTTTTCCTTTCCAAAGAAACTGGTTTAAAGTCAAATCTAATTCTTTCACATCTTTGTATATTAGCAGTAACGGCAGCTGATGGTCAATTATAGTTAGATCCATAAATATTTGGACAGACACAACTTTTGTCTAATGTTGGTTCTGTACATTCCCACAATGAAGTTTAAATGAAACAACTCAGATGCAGTTGAACTGCAGACTTTCAGCTTTAATTCAGTGGGTTGAACAAAAGATTCCATAAAAATGTGACAAACTAAAACCTTTTTCAAAAGTAATTGGACTGTTGACTCAAAGTCTATTTCATGGGCAGATGGGGCAATTCCTTGGTTATATCATTATCAATGAAGCAGATAAAACCCTGGAGTTGATTTGAGGGGGGGGGTGTATGTGGAACAGACAACATGAGGACAAAGGAGCTCTCCATGCAGGTGAAACAAGTCCTCCTTAAGCTGCAAAAACAGAAAAAAATCATCCGAGAAATTGCTCCAACATTAGGAGAGGCAAAATCTCCAGTTTGGTACATGGTGAGAAAGAAATCACTGGTGAACTCAGCAACACAAACAGACCTGGACGTCCACAGAAGACAACAGTGGTGGATAATCTCAGAATCATCTCCATGGGGAAGAGAAAGCCCTTCACAAGAGCCAAACAAGTGAAGAACAGTCTCCAGGAGGTAGAGTCTCCATATCCAAGTCTACCATAAAGAGAAGACTGTATGAAAGTAAATACAGAGGCTGCACTGCAAGGTACAAGCCACTCATAAGCATCAACAATACAAAGGCTACATTGGACTTTGCTAAAAAACATCTAAAAAAAGCAGCACAATGAAACCAAGGTGAAGCTCTAGCAGAATGATGGCAAGAGTAAAAACGTCTGGCACTGGGACACTAGTGTTTATCCATCATGTGACACAGGACAGAAGCACAAGAATGAATTGTGAGCTCTTCAGAGACACTGTCTGCTCAAATCCAGCTAAATGCACTCACATTGATTGGGAGGCGTCTCATAATGAGCCAAAACATAGAGCCAAAGCAACCCAGGAGTTTATTAAAGCAAAGAAGTGGAATATTCATCTGATGTGAAGCCAATTGAGCTGCATTTCACTTGTTGAAGACTAAACTTGGGACAGAAAGGCCACAAACAAAGAGCAAGTGAAAGAAGCGGCTGCAGTAAAGGCCTGGCAGAGCATTAAACAGGAGCAAAGCCACAATCTGCTGATGTCCATGAGTTCAACACTTCAGCCTGTCATTGCAGCAAAGGCTTTTCTACCAACTATTAGACATGAACATTTCATTTTCACTTGTAAAATTTGTGTAATTGCTTTTAAGTCCCTGAAATGAAGTGATTGTGTTAAAAAAGGCTTTAGTTCCTCACATTTTTATACAATCCTTTTGTTCAACACACTGAATTAAAGCTGAAAGTCTGCAGTTCAACTGCATCTGAGTTGTTTCATTTAAACTTCATTGTGGTAGAAAAAAAAAGATGTCTCTGTCCAAATATTTATGGATCTAACTGTAGCTTGGGAAAGGTAATCATCTTATAGAAAGCCACTCACTCAATAAGATTTAACAGAAGATTTATCCATTTGAAGCAACTGGATTTGACATTTTTATAAGTGGGGGCTAGTAATTGGTTCATGTGTCTAACATATATGGTTTGTTTGGTTAGTGGGCACCGTCACTCATGGGATCCCAGAGGGTGGGCCTTAGTTCTTAAAATGGCAAGGGTGGTTGTTAATGGGACATTCTCTACTTGGAGTAAGGTTCTTAGTGGGGTCCCCCAGGGCTCAGTATTGTTCCCACTTTTATTTAACTTTTTCATTAATGACTTAGGGGAGGGTGTTGTAAGTAATGTATCAGTGTTTGCAGATGAGACAAAACTATCAGCCCAATTAATTCCATCCAGGATGTGGCACTTGCAACAGGATCTTGACTAACTGGCAATCTGGGCAGCTAAGTGGCAAATGAGATTCAATGTTGATAAATATGACTATGAAGATTTTCATTCATCCAGGTTATGGTATATCTAGTACAGGTAAATCTAAAAACAACTGGACCTGCTGAGTAATCAATGAAGACGTTTCACTACTCATCCGAGCAGCTTCTTCAGTACAACTGACTGGTGTGGGAAGTTCTCGACATATAAACTCTTCCACTAATCCAATCACAATACAATAGGACACAATAGGATAATCCTATCACAACTACACACAATCTACACCTCTGTGAATTTCTTCAGATGTCACCTCTCTGAAGAGTTACAATGTGCCATTGTGATTGGATTAGTAGAAGAGTTTATATGCCGAGAACTTCCCACACCAGTCAGTTGTACTGAAGAAGCTGCTCGGATGTGAAACGTCTTCATTGATTACTCAGCAAGTCCAGTTGTTATAGATTGACCTATACTAGATAAATGTTGATAAATGTAAAGTCCTGCACCTGGGATGTAACTTATACCCTTAATGGGACTGCACTAGGCAAATCTATAATGTTTTGTACAATATATTTTTATAGAGAGGTACATTGTTCAGGGATAGAGTTTTCCTTTAAAAGTTCACCCCTGCCAGTTTTATACTGTGATGGAAAAAAAAATACCCTGGATTACTTTTATAGCATAATATTCTGCCATTTTTTTATGTTAAACTCAGAATAACTGCCGATATAATGCCAAAAAAGTTAACACTAATCATTGTCACAAGTATATCTGGTAGATTGTAGAGTTTGGTTCTTATTATATAGTTAAATGTGGTAGGAAAGCTTTTCAAAGGGTTAATAAAGGATAAGATACTGGACTTCATAGGAAATGATAATACTATGAGTTTGTGCTGGCATGGTTTAATACGTAATAGATCTTTGAAGAAAGAGTAGTCAGCACATGGATTCTCAATATTCTTTAGGGATGGTGCACATTCTGCAATGGCCACTTCCCATTGGCAAACAGTATAATACAAAGATTGAACAGCACCATCAATTCTTGAATTATTTAAAAAGCCTTTATTTATGCTTTTGTGGGCATCACCGCAACGTTTCAGGCCATGCGGCCCTTTATCAAGCTTGATAAAAGGCTGCATGGCCTGAAACGTTGCGGTGATGCCCACAAAAGCATAAATAAAGGCTTTTTAAATAATTCAAGAATTGATGGTGCTGTTCAATCTTGTGTAATAGATCTTGCCAGACTAACTTTTATGAGAAGGTGAGCAGGGGCCTTGATTCTGGGATGGCAGTGGATGTGATTTACTTAGACTTTGCTAAAGCATTTGATACAGTGTCACACAGAAGGTTACTGGTTAAATGAAGGAATGTTGGCCTGGAACATAGTATTTGTACCTGGATAGAGAACTGGCTAAAAGATAGACTACAAAGAGTGGTGGTAAATGGAACATTTTCTAATTGGACCAGTGTTGTTAGTGGAGTACCGCAGGGCTCTGTACTAGGTCCCTTGCTTTTCAACTTGTTTATTAATGACCTGGAGGTGGCCATTGAAAGTACTGTTTCTATTTGTGCAGATGAGACTAAATTGTGCAGAACTATAGGTTCCATGCAGGATGCTGACACTTTGCACAGTGATTTGTCTAAACTGGAAAACTGGGCAGCAAACTGGAAAATGAGCTTCAATGTTGATAAATGCAGGTTATGCACTTTGGCAAAAATAATATAAATGCAAGTTCTACACTAAATGGCAGTGTGTTGGGAGTTTCCTTAAATGAGAAGGATCTTGGGGTCTTTGTAGATAACAAGTTGTCTAATTCTGGGCAGTGTCATTCTGTGGCTACTAAAGCAAATAAAGTTCTTGTATAAAAAAGGGCATTAACTCAAGGGATGAAACATAATTGTGTCTCTTTATAGGTCCCTGGTGAGGCCTCATCTGGAGTATGGGGGCAGTTTTGGACTCCAGTCCTTAAGAGGGATATAAATGAGCTGGAGAGAGTGCAGAGACTAAGTGCAACTAAACTGGTTAGAGGGAGGGAAGAGTTAAATTATGAGGGGAGACTGACAATGTTGGGGTTGTTTTCTCTGGGGGAAAAAAGGCGCTTGTGAGGGGACATGATTAGACTTTACAAGTACATTAGAGGACATTATAGACAAATAGCAGGGGACCTTTTTACCCATAAAGAGAATCACGTACCAGAGGCCTCCCCTTCAGACTAGAGGAAAAGAAGTTTCATTTAAAGGAACAGAGTAGGGGGTTCATCACAGTGAGGACAGTGAGGTTGGGGAATGCACTGCCGGGTGATGATTCAGTTAATGACTATAAGAGGGACTTGGATGATTTCGACAGACATAGGAGCAAATTCACTAAAGTGCAAAGTGGCTAACGGTGGTGAAAATTCGCCAGCATGATGTCATTTTGCCACTTCGCCGATTTACTAAGGGTCCCTGGTGTGAATTCACTTGCAAAGTAGATAGACTTCACTCCCTAACGCCAGACGAAGTTTCACTCTGGCAAAGAGACGTAACTACAGAGTTTAATTCGCCAGCTAAGATCAGCCAAAATGCAATAGAGTAGATAGGAATTTGTTCAAATTAGTTGAAAAGTCCCAGTTTACAGGGTGATAGTCTGAAAAAGATCGTAATTTTTTTTTGGGGCACCCTCCTTCCCCCCTACATTTCCTAACAAATGGCACATAAACTATACAGTGGGCACATGTGTAGGGCAATATAACAACTTTATTTTATGATATTACGGTTCCAGTGTAATGTAGTTGCTGCTGTATATGTCCATTGTAATTTAACTTCACACCATATGCTAATTAGGCATCACTAGAGTAACTTCTAACTGTTTATCATATTATTGCTAGAGCAACTTCGTTAACTTTCGGTACCCTGGATGCAACTTTGGATTTTCGTGAATTAGTGTTGTCCTGGCGAATCTACATCTGGCAAAGTGTTACGATAAGAGCGAAGCCAGCGCTTGCTGATTTTAGGAGGTTAGTGAATTTGCCCCATAATATCAAAGGCTATTGTGATACTAAGCTCTATAGTTAGTATAGATATGGGTATATATCATTTATGTGACAGTAGGGAGGGGTGTGTGTATGGGGCTGGGTTTTCATTTGGAGGGGTTGGACTTGATGGACTTTGTCTTTTTTCAACCCAATTTATTGATGCAACTATGTAACTATGCAACTATGTGATTGACTGAGTTGTACTCACCTGTAGCACAAAAAACTTTCTCATATAAAGACAAGACTTTTATTAAAAAGAAATATATTACTTGTGGGCGCTGGATGAGCAGAAATAATCATTAATGGTAAATAAAATGTCATTTTTATGGGGTTAATTCCTCAATGTTTTGCCAAAAAACTTCTAAAACTAATTTGACACAAGTAGATCTGACAGATTTGTTTGGAATGACAAAACATATTGTATTGTGACTGTATTCATGAAATGATAAAAACCCGTGTAAATCAACCTTTCCTGGTAAATCAAAGGTCATTTGTATGGAGTTAATGGTCCTTTAAGGGCTGTGTTGTCCGCTTCTTACATTTTAGATCTGGTTGTGTAGCGAATCCTCACCCTGGTGGTCTAGTGGTGGTGTGGACGCCCGCGCGCCGTCCTGCTCCTTCCTTGCTGGCTTCCTAGTGCGCGCCGTGTGCGCAGTTCCGTAATTTATCTTGTCAGCGCGCAATGGCGCAAAATTCAAATAGTATTTAAACTGACATTTTTTCTTTAGTGATTGCCCGTGATTTTTTGTTCCTGGTGCCTTGTACCTTGTGCTGAAAAGCTTCTTGTCTGTTTGATTCCTGTGTTTGACCCTGCCTGGCTGTTTGACTACTCTGATCTCTGGAACCTGACCCTTGCCTGAAACCGGCCTCGATTCTGCTTATCCCTTCTGATTGACTTTCTGGTTTGACCTCAGCCTGTTATTTGACTCCGATTCTGCCTCATTCTATCTGATTGATTACCTGGTTTTTGACCCTTGCCTGCCTGACGATTCTAGCTATCTGCCTGCCTCAACCCGGCCAGTCTGACCATGAATCTGTCTTATCCTGTTGTACCACGACCTTCAGCCTAACTGACTTTTACAACTGTCGTGCCCCTTTGCTTGCCAGAACTCCTCGCCTTGCTCCTCTCGAAAAGTCCAGGTGGCATCTGAGTACGCTGAGGGCTCCTCCCGAAGCCAAAGGCGGTCACACTACTGGTGAAGTCGAGCCGAGACCAAGGAGCTTGGCACTAGTTCTGGTTTAGGGTGCCGACCGTGACAGGTTGGTGTGTTTTTAACCACATCTGTCCTTTAAATACCAAAACATATTGAATTGCCACACTGAGTGGACACTTAGCTATACATTTAACTACATGACTGTGCTCAGAAACCACTCCAGCCTCCAGTATGTACTGATCTCACTGATAATCATGTAGGACATGGATCCCATATGTATCCACTTTTAAAGGGCACAGGCGTTCACTCTTAATGGTGCATTCTTTATTTTTACTTATTTAAAGGGAATGTTGGGGACACAGTAAGATAAACATTGAGTGTCAGTGCCAGACTGGCCCAAGTTGGTCACTCCAGGTCCGTTCAGCAGGTGAGTGTATGGTAGTGGCATCAGTGACATTGGCAGCAGAGGGGGTAAGGGTTGGGGGTGGGCCCCCCTTTGGGTCCCAAGTTTGTCTGTGTGGAAGGTGTTTATCCCTCTTAATCCAAACATTATATTCCATATACTTATAGGTTCTTAAGGGCATCATTCATGTCTTTATTTCTCAGGCTGTAAATAAGTGGGTTAATCACAGGAATCAATATGGTGTATAAAAGAGACAGAACTTTGCTCATGGTCTGTGATTGGTTTCTGGGGGGAGCCACATAAATAGCAATGAAAGTCACATAAAATATGGAGACCACAGCCAAGTGGGAGCTGCAGGTAGAGAAGGCTTTTTGTCTCCCGGTATTGGACACTATCTTTAGGATTGCATGGGCAATACACATATATGATACAGAAATGAATATAAAAGGACAAATAACTACTGGGATAGACAATGTGGTTATTTCTAATTGCACAAAAAAAGCGTCTGAGCAGGAAAGTTCTAGAAGAGGTAATAAATCACAAAAGAAATGATTAATGGTATTTTGGTCACAGAACTGTAGTGTCCCTACTAGATTTACTGTAATAATTGCAAGGCCAAAGGCAATAGCCCACAATATAAAAGAAAATGTAACACAAACCCTGTGGGACATTATAGAAGAGTAACGCAGTGGGATGCAGATGGCCACATATCTGTCATAGGACATTACTGCTAGAAGGAAACACTCAAAAACCTCCAGGACACAAAACAAAAAATATTGAGTAATACAACCAACAAGGGACAATGTTGCTTTTCCATTTAGTACAGTTTTGAGCAGAGTTGGGACAATATCTGAGGATCCCAGTAGATCACATAGGGACAACTGCTGGAGAAAGAAGTACATGGGGGATTGGAGGTTCCGGCTGGAGGACACCAACACTATGATGAGGACGTTCTCCCAAACTGTCATAATGTAAATCAGAAGGAACAGAGAGAACAGGGGAATCTTGAAGTTGTGGAGATTCTGAAACCCCAAGAGAACAATCTCACTGACCAACGTCTGATTCTTCTCATTCATTGTCTGAAGAGGAAATAGAAATACATTGACCAGTATAATAATAACAATAGTCTCACTCTTGCAATTGTGATTGGTCTATAAACTGCATAAGTTTCACTGAAGAAAACTTAAACTCAGATCTTTACTCCTAAATCTCCAGGCTCTCTGGTGCTAATTAATGTATTAAATACATTTCTTATTAGCAAATTCTTCCATAACAGTATTAATAAAGAGGATCTAGCATGAGCTTATGATGTCAACATTTTAATGTAATAAAAATACAGTGAAACTTGAATTATAAGTACCTTGTTTTTCTCACATTTTACATTGTTTTTTTATGTGATTTCACCAATTTATAATTCTTTTAAGTGGGTGCTTTTCCCTAACTTTATAAAACGTTTTCCCACATTTTACATAGAAAATGTCCTAATGTTCCAAAAAATGGTTGTTTGTTCTGTGTGAATGTTATTATTAGTAAAATAAAGATCACTGGATATAAAAGGTGAGGGGGAGGATTAAAATTAGGAGTCCATGGAACTGTCAATGAGAGAATGGATCGTGTCTTTTTCAGCATTGTTCAGAAATTTTCTATTCTGAGGTGAATTTTTGACTTTTTTTTCCAATCTGTAGTTGAGTGCTTTGTTATTACATGTAGATCTTTCAATTCTAAAAGAGCCTCCACTAGAGAAGGAAGCGAAGCCTCTATCGAATTCTGGAAAATTGTTCTGTGAGCCGCTGCTAGTGTCAGTTTCACCAATGCATGAATCAGTGAGGGGCACCAATTCTTGGATTTGTATGTAGAAGATTTAGAAGATTATTTATCAAAATATGAATTTTTCAGATTTGTTAAATAAAAAGTCTAACCAAACTAGAATCAATGGGTTGACCTTATTTATTATTTAAAAAGCACAAATTAATCAATTTGGGGAAAAACACAAAAAAAAAAGACAAAAAAAAGAAAAATCGTACCATATTATTTCTTCTGGCTTTTTTCCCGAATAGTTCGTTTTTTTCGGGTTTTTGTCCAAAAAGCCGAAATGATCTGATTTTCGGGCTACACCCAGCAAAAACCATGATAACTTCCTGTTAGGATAGGGACCTCTCCCATTGACTTCTATACAACCTCGGCGGGTCTGAGATGGCAGATTTTCAGATTTGGACTTTTGCAGCCTCAGAGTAATCTCAAAAATGGAAAAAGTTTTTTTCCACTGACAATTCAGATTTCATAACAAATCAGATTTTTAGCATTCAGATTTTAACAAAGAATCCCTTTCATTTTAGAAACCTCATCTAATAGACTCATCACCAGAGTAAACAAGATCCTTAAAAGTAGTGTTGTATTCAAATAATCTTCAATGTCCTTCCAAATTACAATCCCATAATAGATGAAGTGAGTTGGGCGAGGGAGCGCCACTCATATATTAGAATATTTGTTGTTTTTAGAACATGAATTGAAACCTTTATATGCTAAGTGAATTCCTCTCTCATTTGATTCTCTCCAAGTTTTAGAGGTAACACAATTTTTCTCAACACATTCATATTTAGAGGTGTTTAATTCACTGGCACATTCTTCTTTTTTACACGCAATTATCTGATATGTGCTGGTGTGGGTCTTCCCTTCATGAACTGTAACTGGATGCTGTGGTGTATAATCAGCCTGGGGAATGACTGCACCCTAGGAACTGTAATGGTTTGTCATAAAACATTCGAAAAAGGGCATTAGGGTTATTATAACACCTCTATACCTATCACATGCTGATGAAAGTGAGGAATTTTTATCCAATTTTAAATTAAAATTGTAAAATATGTCACATTTTAAAGAATGGAATGCCTTATAGGTAATTTACATTAAAAAGTTATAATTTATATATAAAGCTTTAACTAAAACAACACTGTAAATGTGATCCCTATAGATCAACTGGGGAATTTCCAGTAAAAATAACAATATCGTCAATCTATAGCCGCCTCTGACATGTATGTGTCCATAGACTTAAGTAACAGAACCCCAAGAATTTTGAGTTAGGGTAACAAACCAGGATGGGTGCAAATAAGAAAACCACCAGCCATATCAAAATCTGATCCAAATACATCTCATCCCATTTGGATTCACAGTCAGTTGAGTCAGTGACTGCACAGTAGTAATGATTAGTACTTCACTGACACCTTATTGGTTTCTGTCAATGCTGAAACTGACCTACTCTGCATTTCTCCTGCCATTTTGCTAACACAATCCCAACCATTTCTTTCCAATGAAATCACTTTACAGGAAAGATGTTCTTGGAATATTATACTCACCTGATTTGCACCTACCAGAACCACCTCAGATACTGTGGAACCATAGGAAGATGTCCATGAGCTTCTCCCAATGTGTAACCTACTCTGCATTTCTCCTGCCATTTTGCTAACACAATCCCAACCATTTCTTTCCAATGAAATCACTTTACAGGAAAGATGTTCTTGGAATATTATACTCACCTGATTTGCACCTACCAGAACCACCTCAGATACTGTGGAACCATAGGAAGATGTCCATGAGCTTCTCCCAATGTGTAACCTACTCTGCATTTCTCCTGCCATTTTGCTAACACAATCCCAACCATTTCTTTCCAATGAAATCACTTTACAGGAAAGATGTTCTTGGAATATTATACTCACCTGATTTGCACCTACCTGAACCACCCCAGATACTGTGGAACCATAGGAAGATGTCCATGAGCTTCTCCCAATGTGTAACCTGCTCTGCATTTCTCCTGCCATTTTGCTAACACAATCCCAACCATTTCTTTCCAATGAAATCACTTTACAGGAAAGATGTTCTTGGAATATTATACTCACCTGATTTGTACCTACCAGAACCACCCCAGATACTGACTGGACAGGGAAGAACAGATCTCCTTTTATTAACCAGTGTCAGTAACAACCGAAGCTGAGAAACCTACTGAGAAATCTCCTCTAGACTCTGGGGTTTGGGATAATTACCAATCCTTGTGGAAATCTGATAATTTATCTTAATAATAAAAAAAAATATTTAGAAACAAAACTATATATTTTAATATCATTTAAGTCTGTAATCACATGTGATAAATTACTTCTCATTTAACTGTAGAGTTACATTAATATTTCCACTAAGGGAGAGCTAAAGGGACAATTCACCTTAAAGATAACTATTAGTTTGTTACATTACATTGGTATTTTTATTGAAGTTTGCTGCTCTTTATTTTCAATAGTATTTATTGGCATTTATCAGAATAAGTAATCAGATTAACATAAGACAATGCTAACAAACAAAATTAATACACATGTCACATATGTCAGTGGGTATAAATTGAATTCAGGTAGTATCACTCAATGACAAAAAGTAAAAAATACAGCAATACAGTCAATAAAAATTGTAGTATCAATAAGGTAACATGAATAAACTTCCAAAGTATATAAATAGAAAAGAAAAACAAAGAAAAGGAGGCTAATAAAACCAAACAAAGTAATGCCATGACTTTCAAAATGTCTTAAAGTCAGTCAAAAATCTTAACGTCAGTAATTAAATCTCAAACAAGAGATTATCTCTTTCTTTTTTGTTCCATAACTCAAAGTATTGTAACCACTTTATCATATATTCTCTTCTATATTTTTCCATACTAAATCTAACTATACTGTCCTGCTCTGTATACGCCCTATAAATAGCTTCAGTAATCCAGCTTCTCAAGGTTCTCTTAGATGCAGGTTCCCCTTTTCTAGCACCTGCTGGAATAATGAATAGTCTCCTAGATTTCCTAACTTCCTCTGTTCTTTGAATGAAGCTTTGAATGAAGTTTGGAGACACCTTTTGACATCTAAAGGACTCTCTTCGCTGAAGGCATAGATGGAATAGATTTAGTAAAATTAAAATTAGACACCAACCTTGGTAAAAAAAAGACAGGACCAGTTTCAAGACCACCTTCTCCTCATGGAAAACTGTATTGGGCTGATCCACAGACAAAGCTTGCAGCTCTCCAACTCGTCTAGCTGATGTCAAGGCTTCCAGTAAAATAGTTTTCAGAGACAATGGGCAAAGGGAAATATCAAGACCCAGCTCAAAGGGGGCCTTAAGGACCAGAGGAAGATCCCATGGAGGAGCAATCTTTTTCAATGGAGGTCTGATTCTCAGAACTGCTTTAAAAAACTGATCAGTTAAAGACTCCTCTGCCCATTTATCACCTAATACCGCAGATAAGGCTGAAATTTGAACCTTCAAACAACTGAGACTCAATCCATAATCCAGACCAGACTTGAGAAAAGCCAAAATGTCAATAATTTCGGTGTTTCGACCACCCGATCGGAGCAACCCTGTTGCTTCAGTCAAACTTTTCAATCTCCGAGCCACTATATTGAGGGTAACTGGATCTGGGTGCAGGCACGATCTCTGAATTAATAAATCTTGAACCACTGGCAATTTCAAAGGTGATTGGATTGTCAAACGCCTCAGTAGTTGATCTCATGGCCTCCGTGGCCAATCTGGGAGAATTACTATGGCATCGATTTGAGAAAAGAAATATCTTCTTCAGGACTCTGGAATTAATAAGCATGGAAATATGTACTCTCAGAGATTTGCACAACTCTGTGATAGAGTATCCACTGCTCTTGTCGATGGAAAATGGGAAGAAGAACGTCTTGATCTTGGTCTTGAAATCTGAGGCCATCAGATCTGGGGAGGCCCCAGTGAGCCACAATCCACTGAAATACCTTTGAGCTCAGCTCCCATTCCCCCTTGTCTATAACTATCCGACTCAGAACATCTGCCTGATAGTTCAAGACTCGTGGAATGTGGATGGCTGTGATGTCCATTAAATGGGACTGCACCCAAGCCATGATTGGAATACTTTCTTTTAAGAGCATGATGTTGCCATGATGCTGCCTGTGCCTCCCTGCTTCCTTATATATTACACAGCTGAGGCATTGCTCAACCCGATCTTCACTAACAGGCCCATCAGGAGTGGCCTGAAAGCAATCAATGCTTTCCAAATCGTTCTCAACTCAAAAATGTTTAATGGCAGGTGTAACAAATCTTTCATCTCCTTTTGTATGGGCTCTCCAGCTTGTGCCGGATGCATCAGTAAAAACCTTTATCCATTGAGGCTCCACCAGGGGAAAAACCCCTGCAAAAATTCACTGGGTCCTGCTACCACATCAGATGAGACTTGAACTAGAGATAGATTTTCTGTGGCCAATCCTTGAGACACTGATTCCAGTGAAAGGTCATAGAATGCTTAAATGTTCTTTCCTTGTATGTTCCTGCACATTTGATAAAGGGCCTAGCCCAAAAACATGTAGTGATTTTCACTTCCCCAATAAAATATTTGCAGCATAACTACTGCCGTGGATTTGTCCTGCACTTCAACTCTTCTTCTGAACAATTCCAGTGAGCCAGGAACCACCTCTGAACAGGCCTCATTCTTCACCTCGCCCACTTCACAAGACTGAAGGTAGAAGTTAGAAGACCCAGAAACTCATGAGTTCCCTGGCTTGCAAAGAATTGAGATTCTGGCACTTCACCATGGAGGTAACTTGAGAATTCTCTGCTGGGATAAAGAACCAATCCCAGCCTGGTGTTGATGAGAGCCCCCAGGAATATAATCATCTATGTGGATACTAGTTGACTCTTCTCTTCATTCAGAACCCGACCAAAATGAGGTTGACCTCACCAACAGTACCTGGTTCTTGAGCATCTCTGGATGTTTTACTACAATTAGAAGATAGACTTCCAATTCCTCTTTCCTCAGTTTGGTAATGAGCACCACTAACACCTTGGTGAAGGTCCTTGGCAAGGTAGAAAGGCAGGTAATAAAAATAGAAAATTAGACCTTCCCAGGCAAATACTAAAAAACGCTGATATTCCTCTGCCATGGGAAGGTGAAGATATGCATCCTTTTAGTCGAGAGAAGCTAATTAATCACCTGTGTGGAATACCGACTTTTTTGTGGCAAGTTACTTCATCTTGAATTTCTGATGTTTCAAAAACCCATTGCTGAGGGGAAACTGGCAAAATTGCCTCCTTTGCAAGTAGCTGAGATATGTAGTCCTGAAAGACTGATTAATCGACTCCACTGTTGGTTCTTCCTGAAGAAATGAAATATTGTCTTAAGACTTTTGTAAAAAGTAGGGCCAGCCTCACCTCATTGTGGTTTTGGTTGAATTTTAGCGGATCTGGAATTCTTAGCAATAGAGGCATGAAAAAATTATAACTGACTAGAATGCCAGGCAGACTTGTATTCCTTACCAGGCCTGTAGGATCTAGCCTCCTCTCTGTGCATGGAAGAACTCATCTTGTCTTCTCTCTTGAAAGCACTTCGTTTGGGGCAAAGATTTGTAAACAATATAGTCCAAAGATTTACTAAAATACTCTTACTCTCTAAGGGAAGTTTACATAAAGAATTTTTTGAAGCTGTATCCGCATTTCAGGAGTGAAGCTCAATGCCCTTGCAGCTGCAGTGGTAATGAGATATTACAGGCTGCCAATCTTGATAATCTACTGTTGCCTTAGAACAATTCTGCTGCTAACTTCAATTCAGAAATGGCTTCACAGACTGCCTCCTTAGGAGAATTCTCCATAACAGCCTAATCAAAATTCTATGCCCAAACAGACATTGCTTTAAAAACAGAAATAGCTGCAACAACTACAGCTTACAAGCAGCTCCTGCTGTTAACTGTGCTTTCTTAAATTCTGTCTGTTCATTGGATGCTTTAAAGTTGAAATGTTGTCAGTCAGAAGTGCAGTCTTTTTAGACAGACTGGAGCATCCACAGTTAGTGGATTTTCCCAGATCTCCAGGTACTCCTAAGAAACAGATAAAGGTTAGAAACTTTTACTTTCAACAGGAAACTCTTTAGGGCCTTTCGCCCACTCCTGGTCAGTTATGTCTTTGATTCCTTCCCTAATTCAGCTGTTAGGAATCAATTAGTCTCAAACATTCTGAACTTTCAGTTTCCTCCTCAGAGGAATGGGATTCATAATCCTCTGAAATAAGGAATCTTAAACAACAGAGGTAGAACAAACAGGTTCTTTAGAAACCATAGGTGCCTTAGTGTATCAGCTACAGTGATCTTGATCCCCTGCATAATAGACTTCAAATTAAAGGATATAGTAGAAGTGGAAGCAGACTCTCTTTATTTATCATGCACAGCAATTTCCTGAAAACCTGTCTGGCAAAGTTTCTTATGCTTTAAAGCAGGATTGACACATGCCCACAGGGTCTGAAATCTGTTCTCTCATTCCCCCTGTGCTGTTTTTTTAGAAGCAACAGAGACAGGGTCACTATGTCATAATGAACGTAATAATAAATGAACAGCTCTTTTTGCAGAACCCTAAAATAAAATATAAGTATGCTGGTAGGGCACTCACCCAGTAGATTGTAAGGTAGCCTGATCCATGTTGTAGCACTATAATGACTCCATAGGCACAGAACGCTAAAGCCATGAAGTTTGAGGTCAAAAGACCCGCCAGTGACGTCACTTCCGGTATGTGACTGCAGGTGGCACAAGAACACCAAAAAGGTTTGTATACAAACAAGTCTGCCCCGGCTGCAGGGGCCTCTGCACAGTAATATATCGGCAGAGCTTCGGGTGGAGGGAGCTGCAGAACTGCACCCGGTGATCGGATTACTAGAATCAATGAGTGCCCTACCTGCAACTTCTACTTACCCACAGAAGAAGACAAAGACGAGGGGAGTTGGAGGAGGAGGTACTTATGGGTATGGGAGGCATGTTGTTTTCTTCTGCTTATCCAACAAGGAGAGAGCATACCCAAAGGTTATTATACTGCCAGGGATGGCCAGGAAATTCCATTTACTTACAGGTTCTTAAGGGCATCATTCATGTGTTTATTTCTTAGGCTGTAAATTAATATGGTGAAGAAAAGAGACAGAATTTTGCTCATAGATTTTGATTGGTTTCTGGGTGGAGCCACATAAATAGCAATGAGAGTCCCATAGAATAAGGAGACCACACCCAAGTGGGAGCTGCAGGTGGAGAAGGCTTTTTGTCTCCAGGTATTGGACACTGTTGTGCTGGGCCACAGGTGACTGTCTAGCAGGTAGGAACCTTGGTGCTGTGTAAAAGAGATACAAGTGGTATTTAAGGTGCTGATACTCTCTAAACATGTTGTCACATAGAGAAAGTTTTATTAAAGCAAATGCAGACAATACAGCTGCTAAAATACAAAAGAATAACAGAAGTCCTTATAATGGTCAGAGGAAGGCTGCAGACAAGAGTGATCTGATGAACTGGCAGAAGGTCAGGACTGGTTAAAAAAGCAGGGGAGTCCAGTAAAGCGGCCGAAGTCAGGGGCAGGCTGAAGACATAGAAAGGTGGAAGAGACAGGATGAGGTCAAATACCAGGAGATCCAATAGCCAATGGGAACAGAGAACACAGGCTGGGACCCTGGTGACTCCTCCCAACTGGCTCCTGACCCTGGTTATGACCCTCCTGCTCTGGCCCCAAAGGTCAGGAACTACCTGCAATCAAACTCTAAAGTATATACTTATAAGTTCCTGCATTACCTCACTGAGCCACTGGAGACATTTGGGATCTGATTCTACTCAAATTATATATATATATATTTTATTATGTAACAGTTTTTATTAGTTTTCAGTATAACAAATAAAAGATGCAAAAAAGTAGAAATATATTCAGCTGTAAGTTTGTCCATGTCTGATTAATTGTCTTTCTTTGTGAAACATTCCCAAATATGGTTAAGTACCGTGATCTCTCGAGATGTTTCAGTACTAGTTGTACAGCTGCCATTTTTATAAAAGGGAATGGGAGGTAGTTGGTGAGGAAAGGAGAGAAAAAAGAAAAGGAAGGAAGATTTAAAGTAAGAGATAGATATAATAATATCATCAGACGACATCAGATCTGTGACGCTGTTCAAGTAGCTCCAGAATCACCTGGTTGAGATCAAGGACGGATGCTTTCCAGGAACTGGGCCCACGGATACCACTCCAGCTCACCCTCATAGCTCCTATCCAGAACCCTATCTCTGATAGATTCCATCGTTCCGGTCCAATTTACTTTGATTATCAGCAATTGCCGATCAGGTAATTGTGGTCTTTTCCAGTTTGCTGCTAGGAGAGATCTTGCTGCTGTCAGGATATTGCGAGGGGACATGATTAGACTTTACAAGTACATTAGAGGACATTATAGACAAATGGCAGGGGACCTTTTTACCCATAAAGAGAATCACGTACCAGAGGCCTCCCCTTCACACTAGAAGAAAAGAAGTTTCATTTAAAGGAACAGAGTAGGGGGTTCATCACAGTGAGGACAGTGAGGTTGGGGAATGCACTGCCGGGTGATGATTCAGTTAATGACTATAAGAGGGACTTGGATGATTTCATGGACAGACATAGAGGCAAATTCACTAAAGTGCAAAGTGGTGAACACTGGCGAAAATTTGCCAGCGTGACATCATTTTGCCACTTCGCCAATTTACTAAGGATCCCTGACGTAAATTCGATAGCAAAGTAGATAGACTCTAGTGGTACTTCGCTCCCTAACACCAGACGAAGTTTCACTCTGGCGAATAGACGTAACTACGCTAATTCACTAAGATGCAGATTTTTCTGAACGTTACCACTTGCGCCAGAGTTTACTTCGCCAGCTCAGACCAGCCAAAGTGCAGGTCCGTTCAGCAGGTGAGTGTATGGTAGTGGCATCAGTGACATTGGCAGCAGAGGGGGCAGGGGTTGGAGGTCGGCCCCCCTTTGGGTCTCAAGTTTGTCTGTGTGGAAGGTGTTTATCCCTCTTAATCCAAACATTATATTCCATTTACTTATAGGTTCTTAAGGGCATCATTCATGTCTTTGTTTCTCAGGCTGTAAATAAGTGGGTTAAGCACAGGAATCAATATGGTGTATAAAAGAGACAGAACTTTGCTCATGGTCTGTGATTGGTTTCTGGGGGGAGCCACATAAATAGCAATGAGAGTCCCATAAAATATGGAGACCACAGCCAAGTGGGAGCTGCAGGTGGAGAAGGCTTTTTGTCTCCCGGTATTGGACACTATCTTTAGGATTGCATGGGCAATACACATATATGATACAGTGATCAGTATAAAGGGGGAAATTACCACTGGGATAGAGAGTGTGGTTACTTCTAATTGCACAAAGAAAGTGTCTGAGCAGGAAAGTTTTAGAATAGGTAAGAAATCACAAAAGAAATGATTAATGGTATTTTGGTCACAAAACTGTAGTGTCCCTATTAGATTCACTGTAATCATTGTAATGCCAAACCCAAGAGCCCATGACATTAAAGTTAATGTAACACAAACCCTGTGGGACATTATAGAAGAGTAACGCAGTGGGATACAGATGGCCACATATCTGTCATAGGACATTACTGCTAGAAGGAAACACTCAAAAGCTTCTGGGACACAAAACAAAGAATACTGAGTAATACAACCAACAAGGGATAATTTGGCTTCTTCATTTATTACAGTTTGGAGCAGAGTGGGGACAATATTTGAGGATCCCAGAAGATCAGACAGGGACAACTGTTGGAGAAAGAAGTACATGGGGGACTGGAGGTTCAGGCTGGAGGACACCAATGTTATAATGAGGACGTTCTCCCAAACTGTCATAATGTAAATCAGAAGGAACAGAGAGAACAGGGGGATCTTGAAGTTGTGGAGATTCTGAAATCCCAAGAGAACAATCTCACTGACCAACGTCTGGTTCTTCTCATTCATTGTCTGAAGCGGAAATAGAAATAAATTGACCAGTATAATAATAATAATAGTCCGACTCTCACTGTTGTGATTGGTCGATAAACAGCATAAGTTTCATTGGAGAAAAGTAAAACATCATTACTTTTAAATCTCAAGAAAACTAGAAGTAATAGTAATTAAATATATGACCTTCAGTGTCCCCAACCTTGTTCTGTTTCTTTATGACTGATCCATGTTCTTCTGCATTCAAGAAGCATTTTAGGTCCAGCCAGAGGAGTAGGAAAATATTACTAGGAAAATAAAGAGGTTTAAAATTCTAAGCAAATGCATTCTACGCCATGGTTTTACTTGAAAATATTCAGTTCCAATGAGACGGCACCTCCTCTTACCTCAAACCACTTACTGATTTATTTTATTTTATTTAAATAACAGAGTACAATAAAGAAGAATAAAAGTCACTGAAGATAAAAGGTGAAGGGGAGGGGTAAAAATGAACTAACTAGTAGGAATAACATAAATCAGCTTAGTACAAAGAATACAGGTCAATACAAAGATATATAACATGTAAGAAATACATATAGGAAGAGTTAATATTAAAGCTATAAAATAAGGAAATTAGGAGTCCATGGAACCGTAAATGGGTGACTGGATCCTGTCTCTTTTAGTATTGTTCAGAAATTGTAAATAATTGTTTTTTCCATTTTAAGGGGAATTTTTGACCTTTTTTATGTTTTCTAATCTGTAGTTGAGTGCTTTGTTATTACATCTAGATCTTTCAATTCTAAAAGAGCCTCCACTGGAGAAGGAAGGGGATCCTCTATCCAGTTCTTGAAAATTGTTCTGTGAGCCGCTGCTAGTGTCAGTAAAAGCTGCCGACAGCTTATTGGCCCGTTTATGGGGCCCCCAGACGGGCTTCCTCGATCGAGATCTGGCCGAAGGTCAGCCAGATCTCGATTGGATGGGACTAAGAATCCCGTTTGATTGGGGCCGCATCTATTCGTTGATGCGGTCCCGCGATCCGATCGCCCATTACTATTCGTTAGGATCCGATCGTTGGGCCCTAGGGCCCACCATTGGATCAGCCCGATATTGCCCACCTCAAGGTGGGCATATCGGGGAGAGATCCGCTCATTTGGTGACATCCCCAAACGAGCGGATCTCTCCGTGTATGGCCACCTTAAGTGAGGGACACCAATTCTTGGATTTATATGTATAAGATTTAGGGATTATTTATCAAAATCCAAATTTTTCTGATTTTTTCAATAAAAAAAGTTCAATTAAACTAGAATCCTTAGTTTGACCTTATTTATTATTTAAAAATCAAAAATGAATCGGTTCAGGGAAAAACCAGAAAAAAAGTAGAAAAATAGTATCATCTGCTTTTTCAGGTATTTTCCTCGATTTGTACGATTTTTTCAGGGTTTTTCCAGAAAGCCCAAAATGATCAGATTTTTCAGGCTAAACCTAGCGCAGACCACAATAACTTTCAATCTGGATAGGGACCTCTCCCATTGGGGCAAATTCACTAAGCGCCGAAGCACCAAACGCTAGCGTTACTTCGCTAGCGTTTGGCATTTTCGTTACTGCACAAATTCACTAACGAACGCTGGCATAGTTTCGCTAGTGTTACTTCGCACCCTGGCGAAGTTTCGCTAGCGACGTAACTACGCAAATTCACTGAACGCTACCTTTTACACTAGACTTCCTTCGCCACCTCAGACCAGGCGAAGCAGAATAGAGTAGATAGGGATTGCTTCAAAAAAAGTCAACATTTTTTCTAAGTCCCAAAAAACACTGGCGTGTTTTCTACATTATGGGTGTTAGGCTGAAAAAGATCGAAAACTTTTGGGGCTCCCCTCCTTCCCCCCTACATCTCCTGACTCATGGCAACTTACCTAGACAGTGGGCACATGTGTAGGGCAAAATAACATTTTTATTTGATGTTTTGAAGCTTTTCTAGGCATTTGTAGTGCTGATACGTATTCCTCCATTGAAATTTGAATTTGGCGCCGTATGCAAATTAGCCTTCGCTAGCGTAACTTTGCTTTACTTAGCGAATCAATGCTAGCGCAACTTCGCAACCTTACGCTACCCCTGAGCGCAACTTCGGATTTTAGTGGATTTGCAAATCGCTGTCGAAACTATGCCTGGCGAAGTGTGGCGAAGTGCGGCGAATTTATGCCTGGCGCAACTACGAATCTTAGTGAATTTGCCCCATTGACTTATACACAACCTCAGCAGGTCTGCGGATTTTTGGATTCAGACTTTTTGCAGCCTCAGGGTATAATACATTTTGAAAAAGTCATATTTTTTTCACTAATAATTTGGATATTATTGTAAAACAAACTTCATTTTTCAAGTTTTAACATTCAGACTTTAATAAATAACCCCCTTAATGTTAGAAATCTCGCCTAACAGACTAATTACCAGAGTGAACGAGATAAAAGTAGTGTTCAAATCATCTTCAATGTCCTTCCAACATATTTGGATTAGGGGACAATCCCATAATAGATGAAACAAGTTGGACGAGGGAGCACCACATTTTGGACATTTATTAGATTATTTGTTGGTTTCAGAATAAGAACTGAAACCTTTATATGCTAAGTGAATTCATCTGTATTTTTGTTCTCTCCAAGTTTAGCAAATTTTTCTCAACATATTCATATTTAGAGGAGTAGTATAATTCACTGGCACATTCTTCTATTTTACACATGTCCCCTTTAAATGCAATTGTCTGATATGTGCTGGTGTGGGTCTTCCCTTCATGAACTATAACTGGATGCTGTGGTGTATAATCAGCCTGGAGAATGACTGCAGCCTAGGAACTGTAAGTGGTGTGTTGAAAAACATTCGAAAAAGGGCAGTTTAACACCTCCATGCTTAACACAAGCTAATGAAAGTGAATAAAAAACACATTTAAAAGAACGGTATGACTTACAGAAAATGTATATATTAAGAAGTTATATAGAGCAAAGCTTTAACTACAACTCTACAACAGTGTAAATGTGATCCCTATAGTGCAACTGGGGAATTCCCAGTAAAACTAACAATAGCCGTCAATCTATAGTCGCTTCTGAGACATATGTGCCATAGACTGAAATAACATAGTCCCAAGAATTTTGAATTGGGTAACAAACCAGGATTAAAATGTTGGCCAATGGATGCAAATAAGAAAGCCACCAGCCATATCAAGATCTCATCATGATTAGTACTTCACTGGCATCTTAATGGTTTCTGTCAATGCCAAAACTGACAATTTATATGTTGTAGTGAAGTAGCAGAAAAACAATAAAACCTATTTTTTTCCAAACCGATAATCAATTGGCAGAAAACTTTTGATGAAGGTGCCAATATGTAACCTGCTCTGCATTTCTCTACCTACCAGAACCACCCCAGATACTGTGGAACCATAGGAAGATGTCCATGAGCTTCTCCCAATGTGTAACCTGCTCTGTATTTCTCCTGCCATTTTGCTAACACAATCCCAACCATTTCTTTCCAATGAAATCACTTTACAGGAAAGATGTTCTTGGAATATTATACTCACCTGATTTGTACCTACCAGAACCACCCCAGATACTGTGGAACCATAGGAAGATGTACATGAGATTCTCCCAATGTGTAACCTGCTCTGTATTTCTCCTGCCATTTTGCTAACACAATCCCAACCATTTCTTTCCAATGAAATCACTTTACAAGAAAGATGTTCTTGGAATATTATACTCACCTGATTTGCACCTACCAGAACCACCCCAGATACTGTGGAACCATAGGAAGATGTCCATGAGCTTCTCCCAATGTGTAACCTGCTCTGTATTTCTCCTGCCATTTTGCTAACACAATCCCAACCATTTCTTTCCAATGAAATCACTTTACAGGAAAGATGTTCTTGGAATATTATACTCACCTGATTTGTACCTACCAGAACCACCCCAGATACTGTGGAACCATAGGAAGATGTCCATGAGCTTCTCCCAATGTGTAACCTGCTCTGTATTTCTCCTGCCATTTTGCTAACACAATCCCAACCATTTCTTTCCAATGAAATCACTTTACAGGAAAGATGTTCTTGGAATATTATACTCACCTGATTTGTACCTACCAGAACCACCCCAGATACTGTGGAACCATAGGAAGATGTACATGAGATTCTCCCAATGTGTAACCTGCTCTGTATTTCTCCTGCCATTTTGCTAACACAATCCCAACCATTTCTTTCCAATGAAATCACTTTACAGGAAAGATGTTCTTGGAATATTATACTCACCTGATTTGCACCTACCAGAACCACCCCAGATACTGTGGAGCCATAGGAAGATGTCCATGAGCTTCTCCCAATGTGTAACCTGCTCTGTATTTCTCCTGCCATTTTGCTAACACAATCCCAACCATTTCTTTCCAATGAAATCACTTTACAGGAAAGATGTTCTTGGAATATTATACTCACCTGATTTGTACCTACCAGAACCACCCCAGATACTGTGGAACCATAGGAAGATGTCCATGAGCTTCTCCCAATGTGTAACCTGCTCTGTATTTCTCCTGCCATTTTGCTAACACAATCCCAACCATTTCTTTCCAATGAAATCACTTTACAGGAAAGATGTTCTTGGAATATTATACTCACCTGATTTGTACCTACCAGAACCACCCCAGATACTGACTGGACAGGGAAGAACAGATCTCCTTTTATTAACCAGTGTCAGTAACAAACACAGCTGAGAAACCTACTGAGAAATCTCTAGGAGAGTCTTGGGTTTGGGGTAATTGCTAATCCTTGGAGAGATCTGATAATTAATCTTAATAATAAACAAATAATTTAGAAACTATACAATATATCTAAATAGTATTTAAGTCTGTAATCTCACGTTATATATTTCTTCTAATATCAATGTACATTTACATGAATATTTCCAGTAAGGTTGAGATCTTTATTTTATTTTCAATAGTATTTATCGGCATTTATCAAAATAAACCATCAGATTACCAGAAGAAAATGTTGAAAAACAAAATCTTAATACACATGTCACATATGTCAGTGGCATAAATTGAATTCAGGTAGAATCACTCAATGACAAAACATTATGAATACAGTAGTACAGTCAATAAAAAATCTTTTTTGTTAACTAAGTCAAAGTATGGTAACCATCATTTATCATATCTTCCCTTCTTAATTTTTCTTACTAAATCTAAAAAAAATGCTGTTCCCTCCAATTTTCGGAGTCATATAAACTATTAGAAGCCCTCAGAGATGAAATCAGCTGATCAGGAGAAATGGAAGTGTCAAGAAATAAAGACCATTTAGCACTGGTTTTGTCCAGCAAGTGTTTAGGATCAAGAAGCCACAAATAATTCATTAGAATAATTACATATTAATATCTGGCTATTTATATAAGACTTAATTGCACTTATAAGGGTGGTGGCAGACAGGGAGATTAGTCACCCAGTGATAAATCTCCTCTACATCAGGCAACTAATCTCCCACACTGCCTTCCCGCCGGCAAGAATACAAATCGCTGTGGGATCACTTTGGATTTCCAAAATTGCCCGAAGTTGCCTCACGAGTGACTAATCTCCCCATCTGCCACCACCCTAATAGCATAATGTTCTAGGATTAACCACAAAATGCATCAAGGATTTGATTCCCTTTGTCTTCCATGATGATTTATAAGGCCAATCAAATGAAGCATTACAATTAGAATTATCTTAAATCATCTAATGGTAGAAAAGTAAACTGATAATTGGTATTGAATAAGAGCTTCCAAACTCTAATCATATCTCAATACAATGGATTTTGTTTAAACTCAGAATTTTGGCTTTTCCATGTTTTATGAAGACATTCTATCACGTTTGCCTTGTTGTCTGAAACCAGTTCAACTGCTGTATTTGTACATTTGTCCTTACCAGACAGTCAGTCTACAAGATATCTTGACAGGGCCTCAAGATTAAATATTCTTAGTTCAGGTATATTAAGGCCTCCAAAACATTTATGTTGTTTCAGCTTAATTAGAGAAATCTTTCTTTTTTTCCTTTCCAAAGAAACTGGTTTAAAGTCAAAACTAATTCTTTCACATCTTTGTATATTAGCAGTAACGGCAGCTGATGGTCAATTATAGTTAGATCCATAAATATTTGGACAGACACAACTTTTGTCTAATGTTGGTTCTGTACATTCCCACAATGAAGTTTAAATGAAACAACTCAGATGCAGTTGAACTGCAGACTTTCAGCTTTAATTCAGTGGGTTGAACAAAAAGATTCCATAATAATATGAGGAACTAAAGGCTTTTTTTACACAATCACTTCATTTCAGCAATTGGACAAATTAATTCCATCCAGTATGTGACACTTGCAACAGGATCTTGACTAACTGGCAATCTGGGCAGCTAAGTGGCAAATGAGATTCAATGTTGATAAATGTAAAGTCCTGCACCTGGGATGTAACAATATCCACTTATACCCTTAATGGGACTGCACTAGGCAAATCCATAATGGAGACAGAGCTGTTTCGTGCAATATATTTTTATAGAGAGGTACATTGTTCAGGGATATAGTTTTCCTTTAAAAGTTCACCCCTGCCGGGGCGTGGCTGACAAAGCAGCAGCGTGGACGCATTCCTGAGGGGCTCCCAGGAGACTGGCGTAATCTGCCCCATTTGCCAAGTGCCACCAGCACTACCCTACTGCCACAGGCCCTAGTAAAGAGGGGAGTGTGTCCGCTCGCATTTGAGATAAAAAACAGCTCTCTAGCACCAGAAGAGCCGGTGCGGGTGGTGCGGCCTACTAAAACCCTGAAGCCGGGGACTCGAGTGAGAGCAGTCTCCCGGCCCATGGCCTGATCAGAACTGTGGCCCGAGCGCGCCCAGCCGCAACACAAAGTGCAGACTGTGGGGGAAAACACCTAGCACGGGGTGAGTGTTCCCTGATATCCCCTAAACACTACGTTCCAGAGCCATAGCATTACTACAGCCCCTGCATCAACAAGCCATAAGCTGAACAGTCTGAAGAGAAACTGGAGGCTTAAGCTGCCGGATGCATAAAGGCCATTAGAAAAGTGAAGCAGCATTACTCACTGTCCCTTACCGTGTGAACACTCCCTCAAACACTGGCACACCAAAATTATTAACGATTTGCTATGCCACCCCCTCTGAATTTCAGTGATGGGGTATAGCATGTGTGTCATGTGACTCCTTTGGCTACGCCCTGCAGCTTTTACTAAGACAGGTACAGCAGCTATTCGGTAACTTCTTGTGTGACATAACCACTATCTTACAAAGCATACCCAAAAAGACTTAACTTCCTACGTGAAAAAAGAACCTAAACATCAAAGTGACATGGCTTCCTCTCCAATGGCATCCTCCCAATCCGATGAGGCCTCACATTCAACGGCACCAACTCACTTTGAAATCTGATGTCTTTGCTCTACATCACACTATTGAATCTATGGAATCACACATTGAGGATTTGGAGAACCGATCTTGGCGTAATAATGTCCGCATACGCAATGTTCCGGAATCTTATACTGATGTCCACGAAATTTTTACCATCTTATTTTCTAAGCTCCTACCTGAGTACAATCCGGATCTTCTTCTCATCGACCGGGCACATCGGGCGTTACGCCCCAAACCTCCACCGGGGGAACCTCCGAGAGATGTTTTGGCCTGTCTACATTATTTCAAGACTAAAGAGGATCTCCTCCGTTCAGCTAGAGACCATGGAGCCATCACCATGGAGGGTTCCACGATCTCCATATTTCAAGATCTTGCCCCAATCACTTTACAAAAACGACGGGAACTTCGCCAAGTTATGGCTATATTACGCCAAGCCAGGATAAAGTACCGATGGGGGTTTCGGTTCCAACTGTCGGTACAGTACAAAGGACAAACTTGTTCCATAACAAAACCATCGGATGGGACTCTGCTCCTAACCAAGCTCGGTCTCCACAATTTTGATGGAACTCAGGGGTCCCCTAACCGACCCCCTCCACCACTTACACCTCAATGGTCTAAGGTTCCAACATCTCATTCCAGGGCCTCGAAGTCATCTGAGACCTGACTTTACTTTTCTACCTGTTTTGTTTCTACTACTATTTTGCGGGGCTAGTTAGCCCGGGAGGCTCGTGATGCACGGCTGTCTTCCCATGCCTCACAAGATTGAGGCCATCTGTCCGAATTTGGGCAGACGTATTTTGCTTCAAAATTCATTTGTTTTTATGAATGAATATTTTGTTTTGTTTTTTTTTGCTTTTGTTAACAATGTTCTCCCAGTACTATGAATATCCATGTTTTGCTCAGTTCACCTGATATGTTTTCTATTTGTTCTCTTGTCAGTATGTTATTTTAGAATGCTTTGCGTAGCTACTATTACACTGGGGTCCAGGATCGCAATGGTTACATGGCTTATTTCACTGTTCCCACGTTTTCAATTCCGATGGCTGTAATTGTGGTTCTTATTTTGGGTCTTACCCTATGAGTGTCTGAGACCTAATGCAAGGTGTGTTCCCCGTCTTGCTACAGTTCCCTTCTTTCCAATAACATGGCAGAACTAACTATAATTTCTCATAATGTTAAGGGACTTAATTCTCCTACTAAACGGTCTATAACGGCTAAATATTACCGTAATCTTAAAGCCGACATTATAGCACTTCAGGAGACACACCTTGCTGAGGGTTCCCCATTTCCATACTTGCATAAACAATATTCTCAAGTGTATTATACCACGTTTCATTCCAAACGCAGAGGGGTTGCTTTTTATGTCAGATCTACCCTGGGATTCCAGAAGACTAAAACCGTTATAGACCCCAATAGCCAATATATTACATTACAGGGCACTTTGTTGGGTAGGTTATATACCTTTGTTAATGTATACGCCCCTTCTGAAGGCCAAAGCACTTTTTTCCACTCCCTATTCACTAAAATTGGCCAGCTCACCCTGGGCACCATCATTCTGATGGGAGATTTCAATATGGTAATGTCTCCCACGTTAGACAAGACCCCTTCTGCTCGACTATATACTCACAAACCCCCAGCAACTTTTACTAAATCCCTCAAATCCTTAGCTCTTGTGGATACCTGGCGTTCATTACACCCTTCTGCTAGAGATTATACTTTTTTTTCTTATCCACACCGGGTTTACTCCCGTATTGATTACTTCTTCACCCCAGTGCACACACTCTCACAGGTCACGACTGTGGATATTCATCCAATTACTTGGTCGGACCATGCAGCCATTGGAATGTCTTTGATATACAAACCGCCATTAGGCCCCCGAACTAATTGGCGCTTAAATGAAGCACTGTTATCTAACCCTACCATCAAAGACACCATAGCTAATGACTTAGAAAATTACTTTATCACTAACTTAGACCCGGCATTATCAATGGGTGTTATTTGGGCGGCCCATAAGGCAACTATTAGAGGTTCTTTTATAAAACTTGGGTCTATGCATAAAAAGAAACACCAACAAACATTTACTGAACTTACGGCCAAGTTGCATAGATTGGAAGATCTGAATAAACGAAACCCTACCCCATATGTCATTAAAAAGCTACAAGCTACCCAATCAGTCCTTACTAGACAGTTGATGGAGGAGGCTGACAAATCTATTAGATGGACTAAACAAAGACTTTTTATTCATAGAGATAAAGCAGACACATTGCTGGCTAGAAAATTGAATAATTATTCGCAATTGCCGAAAATTACAGCATTGCGTAATAGTCAGGGCCGACTTTCTTCTATCCCCCAGGAGATTTTGCAAACATTCCGTGACTTTTATAGTGATTTATATGGTGGTACACAGGGTCGCGGGCAGCATAAAATTGATTCAGAAGTTTTTTTAGACAATTTAGATCTCCCTAAATTGAACCAACAAGACTTAGACGCTTTGAATGCGGAAATAACATCAGATGAGGTAGAGTGGGCTATCAAACATATGAAACTTAAATCAAGGCCAGGCCCTGATGGGTTTCCTCTCTCATATTATAAACAATTTGCTACGTTGCTTGTACCCCACCTGACTGCAGTCTTTAATGAAATACTAGAGGGCCACTCTATCCCATCTGATATGTTAGAAGTTACAATTTGTTTATTACCTAAACCTAATAAAGACCATACTGACCCGCAAAACTATAGGCCAATTTCTATAATTAATGTTGACATGCGATTATTGGCTAAGGTGATGGCTAATCGTCTGAACTGTTACATGCCTAAACTAGTTCACCCCGACCAGTCTGGTTTTATCTTGCAGAGACAGACCTCAGACAACATTAGGAGACTCATTACCTCAATAGATTATGCTAATACCCAGTCTTTACAATGTATAATCTTGCTCCTAGACCTGAGAAAAGCTTTTGATTCGGTAAATTGGTCGCACATCTATCACGTCTTTCGACTGTTCGGCATCAAGGGTAACTTTATTAACATGATCAGGGTCCTTTATTCCACTCCCACGGCGAAAATGAAGTGCATGGGTCTCCTTTCTTTTACCTTTCCAATCTTGTGTGGCACGCGCCAGGGTTGTCCCCTCTCCCCATTGATATTTGCTTTGGCTGTAGAACCGCTAGACGGGACCAAAATATTGGGGGTATTAGAATAAAAAATGTGGACTTTAAAGTTAGCCTCTATGCAGATGATATTTGCCTTACAATTACCAGACCCCAAACTTCTCTGCCCAATTTGTTTCTATTACTGTACAAATTTTCTTGCGTATCAGGTTTGTCTGTAAACATTTCTAAATCCCAGGCCTTACCTTTAAACACCCCTAAACATGTAATTAAACTATTGGAACTTAATTTCCCATTTATCTGGAGACATTCCTTCATTGAATACTTAGGGGTTAATATCACACCGGTATATACGTCTCTTTACAAATGTAATTACCCCAACCTAATTAAAAAATTGGCAAAGGACCTTGAGGAGTGGTCCAGGTACGCTATATCGTGGTTTGGGAGAATCCACTCAGTAAAAATGACTTTAGTACCCAGAATTTTGTATCGGTTTCGTACACTACCGGTGACGATTAAGATAAGAGATATTAATTATCTTCAAACTAAACAAATTCATTTGGGCCCATAAACCACCACGTATCAATAAGAGGACTATGTATAGGCCTCCATTACAAGGTGGTCTAGGTTTACCGAATTTATTATTGTACTATAAAGCTGCGAGGATCTCCCAGACCACCCAATGGCATCTACCGCCTCATGAGAATAGATGGGTCCATTTAGAGACACTTTTAGCACAAACCACTGACCTGTCTTTTTATTTGTGGGCAGATAGAACACAGGTTAAATCTGTCCCCGTGCTCAGCTCTGTGCTGAAACACACCATTTGGTCATGGCACGACAGCCGCGGGAAATTCCAACCGGTCGGATCTCATAGTATTCTCACTCCATTACACAATAACCCGGTCTTTCTCCCTGGCTATGCTACTTCGGCGTTTCAATGGTGGAAAGCAAATGGCATCAATAGAATACAAGATATGTTACTGACTATGGGTATTAAATCATTTCAGTATTTACAATTTGTAAAATCTATGCCAGAGAGCGAGACTTATAGATACTCACAGTTACTACACTTCATTCGTTCTGTTGACCCCTCTTTTAAATCTAGACCCCCAACCCTGTTGGAAACCTGCTCTCAACGAGCCGGGAAACTGCAAGGTACCATTTCTTTACTATATAAATATTTAATCTCTATAGATGTGGAAAAGCCCCTTAAATACATGCTGGACTAGGAGAAAGATTTGGGGCATTCTATATCTCAACAAGAATGGTCACTAATATGGAATACTGTCTCCAGGATATCCCCTAATACTGCCATTAGAGAATCTACATATAAAGTGCTGATGCGTTGGGACCTCACACCAGTAAGGAAACATCGCTTTGATCCTTCCACTCCCGGTTCTTGCTTCAGGGGTTGTACAGCAGTTGGTGATTATCTGCATATCTGGTGGACATGTCCAGTGGCAAAACAATATTGGGCAGAGGTTTATAGCTTACTTGAGCGAGTATTTCAAACGCATATAGTCCCTGAAGCCACTACAGCTCTTTTAGCCTGCCCATCCAAAGCCCTTACGAAACTCCAGAATACCTTGATGAGACAAATCTTAGCTGCTGCGCGAACCAATTTAGCGAAACACTGGCTACAACACGCTATAGATATTCATGCTGTCACTGCAAAAATTACTCAAACACAGAATATGTTGTATTTAACAGCTTTATGAGAAGACAGGGTAGAGAGACATATGCAAATTTGGGCCCCATGGAATGTGTTTCTGCAACCTTGAGCAAAACAATGCGTTTAATGTATGTTATACTACATGGAGTTGTACTGTTGTGAACTAATTGCAATGTTCTCTACTGGAAAAGATATTTACGTTATTCTCTGTCAATGTATCTATTTTTGAAAAATAAAAGAGATTAAAAAAAAAAAAAAAAAAGTTCACCCCTGCCTGTATTATACTGTTATGGAAAAAAAATACACTGGATGACTGTGAATTTTGTATGAAAAGTATTTAAAAAAAAAAATCAATGGGAGTAATTCCCAAAAATGTCTATAAAACTCATTTGGCCTGAAATGAAAAATGTATAGATCACATTGATGTGACAATGATCACATCAATGAGTGGCAATATTTTCTTTTATAGCATAATATGCCGCCATTTTTTATGTTAAATTCAGAATAACTCAATTTTGTCAATGTAATGCCAAAAACATTAACACTAATCATTGTCACATATATCTTTGGTAGATTCGTAGAGTTTGGTTCTTATTCCATAGTTAAATGTGGTAGGAAAGCTTTTTGAAGGGTTAATAAAGGATAAGATACTGGATTTTATAGCAAATCATAATACTATGAGTGTGTGCCAGCATGGTTTTATGTGTAATAGATCTTGCCAGACTAACTTAATTTCTTTTTATGAGAATGTAAGTAGAGACCTCGTTCTGGGATGGCAGTGGATGTGATTTACTTAGACTTTGCTAAAGCATTTGATACAGTGCCACACAGAAGGTTACTGGTTAAATGAAGGAATGTTGGCCTGGAACATAGTATTTGTACCTGGATAGAGAACTGGCTAAAAGATAGACTACAAAGCGTGGTGGTAAATGGAACATTTTCTAATTGGACCAGTGTTGTTAGTGGAGTACCGCAGGGCTCTGTACTAGGTCCCTTGCTTTTCAACTTGTTTATTAATGACCTGGAGGTGGCCATTGAAAGTACTGGTTCTATTTGTGCAGATGAGACTAAATTGTGCAGAACTATAGGTTCCATGCAGGATGCTGCCACTTTGCACAGTGATTTGTCTAAACTGGAAAACTGGGCAGCAAACTGGAAAATGAGGTTCAATGTTGATAAATGCTGGTTATGCACTTTGGCAAAAATAATATAAATGCAAGTTCTACACTAAATGGCAGTGTGTTGGGAGTTTCCTTAAATGAGAAGGATCTTGGGGTCTTTGTAGATAACAAGTTGTCTAATTCTGGGCAGTGTCATTCTGTGGCTACTTCTTGTATAAAAAAGGGCATTAACTCAAGGGATGAAACATAATTGTGTCTCTTTATAGGTCCCTGGTGAGGCCTCATCTGGAGTATGGGGGCAGTTTTGGACTCCAGTCCTTAAGAGGGATATAAATGAGCTGGAGAGAGTGCAGAGACTAAGGGGCAGATTCACTTAGGGTCGAATTTCGAAGTTAAAAATACTTCGAAATTCGACCCTCGAATTGAAATCCTTCGACTTCGAATATCGAAGTCGAAGGATTTAGCGCAAATCCTGCGATTGAACGATCAAAGGATTTTTCGTTCGATCGAACGATTAAATCCTTCGAATCGAACGATTCGAAGGATTTTAATCAAACGATCGAAGGAAAATCCTTTGATCAAAAAAAGGTTAGCAAGCCTATGGGGACCTTCCCCATAGGCTAACATTGACTTCGGTAGGTTTTATCTGCCGAAGTAGGGGGTCGAAGTTTTTTTTAAAGGGCAAGTACTTCGACTATCGAATGGTCGAATAGTCGAACGATTTTTACTTCGAATCGTTCGAATCGAAGTCGAAGGTCGTAGTCGAAGGTCGAAGTAGCCCATTCGATGGTCGAAGTACCCAAAAAATACTTCGAAATTCGAAGTATTTTTCATTCGAACCCTTCACTCGAGCTGAGTGAATCGGCCCCTGTGTGCAACTAAACTGGTTAGAGGGAGGGAAGAGTTAAATTATGAGGGGAGACTGACAAGGTTGGGGTTGTTTTCTCTGGGGGAAAAAAGGCGCTTGTGAGGGGACATGATTAGACTTTACAAGTACATTAGAGGACATTATAGACAAATAGCAGGGGACCTTTTTACCCATAAAGAGAATCACGTACCAGAGGCCTCCCCTTCAGACTAGAGGAAAAGAAGTTTCATTTAAAGGAACAGAGTAGGGGGTTCATCACAGTGAGGACAGTGAGGTTGGGGAATGCACTGCCGGGTGATGATTCAGTTAATGACTATAAGAGGGACTTGGATGATTTCTTGGACAGACATAATACAAAGGCTATTGTGATACTAAACTCTATAGTTAGTATAGATATGGGTATATATCATTTATGTGACTGTAGGGAGGGCTGTGTGTATGGGGCTGGGTTTTCATTTGGAGGGGTTGGACTTGATGGACTTTGTCTTTTTTCTTAGTTGTACTCACCTGTAGCACAAAAAACTTTCTCATATAAAGACAAGACTTTTATTAAAAAAAAATATATTACTTGTGGGCGCTGGATGAGCAGAGATAATCATTAATGGTAAATAAAATGTCATTTTTATAGGGTTAATATTCCTCAATGTTTTGCCAAAAAAACCTCTAACACTCATTTGACACAAGTAGATCTGACAGATTTGTTTGGAATGACAAAACATACAAAATGACAGTATTCATGAAATGATAAAAACCCATGTAAATCAACCTTTCATGTTAAATCAAAGGTCATGTGTATGGAGTTAATGGTCCTTTAAGAGCTGTGCTTTCTGCTTCTTACATTTCAGATCTGGTTGGTGCGTGTGTAACCACATCCTTCCTTTAAACACCAAAACATACTGAATTGACAAACTGAGTGGACACTTATCTCTAAATTTAACTACTGTACACGACTGTGCTCAGAAACTACTCCAGCCTCCAGTATTTACTGAACTCACTGATAATCATGTAGGACATGGATCCCATATGTTTTCATTTCTAAAGGGCACAAGCGTACACTCTCAATGGTGCATTTTTAATGTCCTCTTATTTAAAGGGAATGTTGGGGACACAGTAAGATAAACATTGAGTGTCAGTGCCAGACTGGCCCAAGTTGGTCACTCCAGGTCCGTTCAGCAGGTGAGTGTATGGTAGTGGCATCAGTGACATTGGCAGCAGAGGGGGCAAGGGTTGGGGGTGGGCCCCCCTTTGGGTCTCAAGTTTGTCTGTGTGGAAGGTGTTTATCCCTCTTAATCCAAACATTATATTCCATTTACTTATAGTTTCTTAAGGGCATCATTCATGTCTTTGTTTCTCAGGCTGTAAATAACTGGGTTAAGCATAGGAATCAATATGGTGTATAAAAGAGACAGAACTTTGCTCATGGTCTGTGATTGGTTTCTGGGGGGAGCCACATAAATAGCAATGAGAGTCCCATAAAATATGGAGACCACAGTCAAGTGGGAGCTGCAGGTGGAGAAGGCTTTTTGTCTCCCGGCATTGGACACTATCTTTAGGATTGCATGGGCAATACACATATATGATACAGTGATCAGTAGAAAGGGGGAAATAACCACTGGGATAGAGAGTGTGGTTATTTCTAATTGCACAAAGAATGTGTCTGAGCAGGAAAGTTTTAGAATAGGTAATACATCACAAAAGAAATGATTAATGGTATTTTGGTCACAAAACTGTAGTGTCCCTATTAGATTCACTGTAATCATTGTAATGCCAAAGCCAAGAGCCCATGACATTAAAGTTAATGTAACACAAACCCTGTGGGACATTATAGAAGTGTAACGCAGTGGGATACAGATGGCCACATATCTGTCATAGGACATTACTGCTAGAAGCAAACACTCAAAAACCTCCAGGACACAAAACAAAAAATATTGAGTAATACAACCAACAAGGGACAATGTGGCTTTTCCATTTATTACAGTTTGGAGAAGAGTGGGGACAGTATCTGAGGATTCCAGTAGATCAGACAGAGACAATTGCTGGAGAAAGAAGTACATGGGGGACTGGAGGTTCCGGCTGGAGGACACCAACACTATGATGAGGAGGTTCTCCCAAACTGTCATAATGTAAATCAGAAGGAACATAGAGAACAGGGGGATCTTTAAGTTGTGGAGATTCTGAAATCCCAAGAGAACAATCTCATTGACCAACGTCTGGTTCTTCTCATTCATTGTCTGGAGAGGAAATAGAAATACATTGACCAGTATAATAATAATAACAATAGTCCCACTCTTGCCAATGTGATTGTTGTGATTGGTCTATAAACTGCATAAGTTTCACTGGAGAAAACTAAAACTCAGATCTTTACTCCTAAATCTCCAGGCTCTCTGGAGCTAATTAATGTATGGTCCTGTGTGAATGTTATTATTAGTAAAATAAAGATCACTGGATATAAAAGATGAGGGGGAGGATTAAAAATGAACTTTTGCAGCTAGAAGGAATAACTATGCTTGGTACAAAGAATACAGGTCAATACAAAGATATATAACATGTAAGAAATACATTATAGAGTAAATATCAAAGTTAGGAAATTAGGAGTCCATGGAACTGTCAATGAGAGAATGGATCCTGTGTTTTTCAGTATTGTTCAGAAATTGTAAATAAATTAATTTTCTTTTTTAAGGTGAATTTTTTACTTTTTTTATGTTTTCCAATCTGTAGTTGAGTGCTTTGTTATTACATGTAGATCTTTCAATTCTAAAAGAGCCTCCACTAGAGAAGGAAGCGAAGCCTCTATCGAATTCTGGAAAATTGTTCTGTGAGCCGCTGCTAGTGTCAGTTTCACCAATGCATGAATCAGTGAGGGGCACCAATTCTTGGATTTGTATGTAGAAGATTTAGGGGGTTATTTATCAAAATATGAATTTTTCAGATTCGTTAAATAAAAAAGTCCAACTAAACCTTATTTATTATTTAAAAAGCACAAATTAATCAATCTGGGGAAAAACACAAAAAAAACATAAGAAAAGTCGTACCATGTTATTTCTTCAGGCTTTTTTCCCGAATTGTTAGTTTTTTTGAGTTTTGAGTTTTTTTGAGTTTTTATCCAAAAAGCCCAAAATGATCTGATTTTCGGGCTACACCCAGCGCAGACCATGATAAATTCCAGTTAGGATAGGGACCTCTCCCACTGACTTCTATACAACCTTGGCGGGTCTGAGATGGCGGATATTCAGATTTGGACTTTTGCAGCCTCAGGGTAATCTCAAAAATTCAATTTTTTTTCCACTAACAATTCATATTTGATAGTAAAAAAACTTTTAGTTTTTGAGTTTTTAGTATTCAGATTTTAATAAAGAATCCCTTTAATTTTAGAAACCTTATCTAATAGACTGATCACCAGAGTAAACGAGATCCTTGAAAGTAGTGTTGTATTCAAATAATCTTCAATGTCCTTCCAAATTACAATCCCATAATAGATGAAGTGAGTTGGGCGAGGTAGCACCACTCATATATTAGAATATTTGTTGTTTTTTTAGAACATGAATTGAAACCTTTATATGCTAAGTGAATTATACTCTCATTTGGTAACACAATTTTCTCAACATTTCTCATATTTAGAGGAGTTTAATTCACTGGCATATTCTTCTTTTTTACACATGTCCCCTTTAAAGGCAATGATTAGTACTTCACTGGCACTTTAATGGTTTTTGTCAATGCTGAAACTGACCTGCTCTGCATTTCTCCTGCCATTTTGCTAACACAATCCCAACCATTTCTTTCCAATGAAATCACTTTACAGGAAAGATGTTCTTGGAATATTATACTCACCTGATTTGTACCTACCAGAACCACCCCAGATACTGTGGAACCATAGGAAGATGTCCATGAGCTTCTCCCAATGTGTAACCTGCTCTGTATTTCTCCTGCCATTTTGCTAACACAATCCCAACCATTTCTTTCCAATGAAATCACTTTACAGGAAAGATGTTCTTGGAATATTATACTCACCTGATTTGTACCTACCAGAACCACCCCAGATACTGTGGAACCATAGGAAGATGTCCATGAGCTTCTCCCAATGTGTAACCTGCTCTGCATTTCTCCTGCCATTTTGCTAACACAATCCCAACCATTTCTTTCCAATGAAATCACTTTACAGGAAAGATGTTCTTGGAATATTATCCTCAACTGATTTGTACCTACCAGAACCACCCCAGATACTGTGGAACCATAAGATGTCCATGAGCTTCTCCCAATGTGTAACCTGCTCTGCATTTCTCCTGCCATTTTGCTAACACAATCCCAACCATTTCTTTCCAATGAAATCACTTTACAGGAAAGATGTTCTTGGAATATTATACTCACCTGATTTGTACCTACCAGAACCACCCCAGATACTGTGGAACCTTAGGAAGATGTCCATGAGCTTCTCCCAATGTGTAACCTGCTCTGTATTTCTCCTGCCATTTTATTAACACAATCACAACCATTTCTTTCCAATGAAATCACTTTACAGGAAAGATGTTCTTGGACTATTATACTCACCTGATTTGTACCTACCAGAACCACCCCAGATACTGTGGAACCATAGGAAGATGTCCATGAGCTTCTCCCAATGTGTAACCTGCTCTGCATTTCTCCTGCCATTTTGCTAACACAATCCCAACCATTTCTTTCCAATGAAATCACTTTACAGGAAAGATGTTCTTGGAATATTATACTCACCTGATTTGTACCTACCAGAACCACCCCAGATACTGACTGGACAGGGAAGAACAGATCTCCTTTTATTAACCAGTGTCAGTAACAATCACAGCTGAGAAACCTACTGAGAAATCTCCAGGAGACTTGAGGTGTGGGATAATTACCAATCCTTGAGAGAATTTGAAAATGTATCTTGTTTTTAAGCTAATAATATTAAAATAACACTCCCTTATATTTGTTTTTACATTTTATTGTCAGCAATTCTTGGTTGCTGGGTAAATGGAATCCTAAGAACCAGACAACACTTAAATCCTTCACAAATATTCAGAGTTCTGGGGGCAGGGGTCATAGTACTCATATCTTAAAGGACATTAATCTCCAAAAAGACCTCCTACTCCAGTTGTTCATAGGTTGATAGTAAGGCTGCAGCATCCACTTAATCACTTAGGACTGGAAGTCACAGGTGTAAATGTATAAAGCAGAGACAATGGTACCATGATCAGGGCCGCCATCAGAAATCACGCACCCCACACAATAACATTTTCTGGGCCCCCCACACCATGCCTCCTTTAACCACGCCTCCCTTAACCACGCCTCCCCTAACCACCACCCCAACCAGGTCACATGGACACAAGCACAGAAACAGTAAATAAAAGCATTTTGGCAAAAGGGTTATTAAGCCTGCCACCACATCAAGGTAGACTCTTTAAACAGGTAACTGCTCTAACCTTAAGTGTACTTTATTTGACAATTATTCTACTTTTGAACTGTACAAATAAGAGCCATTTGGTTTAACCCCTTGTTCAAAAAATAACCAGTCCTAATAAGGACAATGGAAGATTGAAATTTGCCCCATCTAACTAGCATGTCTAATGTATACACACATTTATTGTATAATGCATTTCATGTATACGTTAAAAAAATTGAAACCTAAGCACTGGTCAATTATAAAGTGCATTGACAGTTTGTGATTGTTTGTAAACATATAGGCCATCAATAAGAACTTTGATTAGTATAAATAAACTAGTATAATAAACAAAATAACTACTTACATTTGTATGAATAAATAAATAACATAAGATATAAAACTATTTTTACAATAAATTAGTAATTAGTATGAACTTTTTAGAAGTATAAAAAGAAACCTAGTGGTATGTGATTGATGATTTAACCAGGATACTCAAAAAGATACACTTTTGAAAGTGTCGAGTGCCTTGTAAAACCATGTTCTCCTGAAGCTTATTGCAAATAGTGTTATACACAGGGCTCAAAGTCTCACTTTACTTCTTGCAAAATCTTTGATAAGTTCTTTGAAATCCAGGTGACTTGCAAGTTGGTGTTTAATGGAAAGCATTGGCAGGCTATTCGGTCTATGTTCACTCATTGTTGACCGTAGATAGATTTTAATCATTGACAGTTTGCTGAACGCTCTCTCCCCTTCAGCCACTGACAGAAATAGTCAAGTCAAGTCAAGTCAAGTGGATTTTATTGTCATTTCAGCCATATACAGTAAATACAGTACATAGTAGAAACGAAACGGCAAAAGTGTGATAAAGATGTGAAGGGCAACACATACCAGTCCAAATATGCCTTCAAGCTGCAGGTCATAGATACAATTCAATAATTCCAGTGGACCCAGAGACCCTTCAAATGTTTCATTGAAGACCTTACGAAGATGTTGTAACTCATCCAGTAAGGAGTCTGTAAGATCTTAAGGGTATTTGTCAATCAGCAACTTGGTGGATGTTTCTAGCTC
Organism: Xenopus petersii; assembly: GCA_038501925.1. Lineage (NCBI taxonomy): Eukaryota > Metazoa > Chordata > Amphibia > Anura > Pipidae > Xenopus > Xenopus petersii. The sequence continues at coordinate 159,650,898 of CM076676.1, read as the reverse complement.
TTCATCTGTTAGCTTCCTCAACTTCAGTATTGGAACAAATAAATTGAATATTTCCTCCATTGATTTAAATCTCTGATCTAGGTCAGAAATGATAGTGTTCAGTGTCATGAGAAAAACATTGACTTTAAAAACAGTTTCAGGATCTTGCAGTTGAACAAGTGTGGTGAAAAGGGACATTTTCTGAACCAATGTTCTAAGAGGCCAGTAAACTCTGAAGCCTAAATGGAGAAGGGGAGCTCCATTTGGGTGCAGAAGTTTCCTCTCCCCACTCTGCGTCCAAGGTTTTGATTCCAGTTAAATTAACCTGGCCTACGGGCTCTGTCAAGGTGTCCGCATTTGTGGATTCTGGGGCGGAGGGAAACTTTCTGGATGCTGCTTTTGCAACCAAATACAAAATTCCCTTGGTTTCTCTAACTACCCTCATGAGCATATGGGCAGTGGGTAAAAGACCTTTAGGGTCAGGTTTGGTTTCAAAATAAACTGTTGTTCTTTCTATGTGTACTGACAATCTGGACTGTGAGGAGATAGCTTTATACCTCATTGAGGGTGCTTCCTCTCCCCTAATTTTAGGATAACCATGGCTCCAGAGGCATAACCCTCTGATTGACTGGGTCTCAAAGGGGGTTGTTCAATGGGGTCCCAAGTGTGGTGGGGTTTGCTTTCCTTCAATGGTGGCAACTACTTCTCTTGAAGGGTTACCTGCCGCATACACAGAGTATGCTGATGTATTTTCATAAAAAGCTGCTGAAACTCTACCTCCACACCGGCAGTATGACTGCCCAATTGACCTTATTCCGGTTTCCACTCCTCCTCGTGGTAGAACCTACCCTCTTTCTTTGCCCGAAGCCCAGGCAATGAAGGAGTATATAAGGGAAAACCTAGAAAGGGGTTTCATCAGCCCTTCTAGTTCCCCTGCGGGGGCGGGCTTCTTTTTCATTGGGAAAAAAGATGGTGGTCTTTGCCCCTGTATTGATTATAGGGGGCTCAATAAGATTACCATAAAAAATCGCTATCCTCTCCCTCTAATTTCTGAACTTTTCGATCAAGTTAAAAATGCAAAAGTCTTTACCAAGCTTGATCTTAGGGGGGCTTATAACTTGATTCAAATCAGGGAAGGGGATGAGTGGAAGACTGCATTTAACACCAGGGATGGCCACTACGAGTATCTTGTTATGCCTAGTGATGGGCGAATTTATTCACCAGGCGCGAATTTGCGCGATTCGCCACCAGCGAATAAATTCGAGAAACTCCCGCGAAGATTCGCGTCAAAAATTCGCCGGCGTCAAAATTTTTTTTTCCGCAAAAACGAGACGCCGGCGCCGTTTCGCGAAATTTTCGCCGTTTCGCAAATTTCGCGCGAAATTCGCGAATTTTTCGGCGAAGCGAAATGGCGCAAATTCGCCCATCACTAGTTATGCCCTTTGGTCTCTGTAACGCCCCCGCAGTGTCCAGGAATTTGTCAATGACATCTTCCGGGACCTGCTGGGGATCTTCATAGTGGTCTACCTAGACGATATTCTTATTTTTTCCTCCAACATGAAGGAACATCAAAAGCATGTTTGTGAAGTCTTACAAAGGCTAAGGGGGAATAATCTTTATGCAAAACTAGAGAAATGTACTTTTGGGGTTTCTTCTGTTCAGTTTTTGGGGTTTAACATTTCCAGCAAGGGTCTAGAAATGGATCCAGGCAAGGTGAGAGCAGTCCTGGATTGGACCCAAACCCTTTCGTTACGTGCAACCCAAAGATTTCTTGGTTTTGCTAATTATTATCGGCAGTTTATCAAAAATTTTTTACCTCATTGTGGCCCCCATCACTAATCTGACTAAAAAGGGTGCTGACCCCAACATGTGGCCCCCTGAGGCCATTCAAGCATTTGAATTCCTCAAAAAGGAATTCAGTTCAGCCCCCATTCTCAGACACCCCGATACTGCACTACCTTTTGTTGTTGAGGTTGATGCCTCTGAGGTAGGCGCTGGGGCAGTCCTTTCTCAAAGGCACCCGACTACCAACAAATAACATCCCTGTGCCTTTTTCTCCAGGAAATTCTCACCTGCTGAGGTGAATTACGATATAAGTAACAGGGAGTTGTTGGGAGTTAAGTGGGCCTTTGAGGAATGGCGGCACCTCCTTGAGGTTGCTAACATCTAGTGACGGTCTATACTGACCACAAAAATCTTCTATATATAGAGTCTGCTAAACGCCTTAATCCGAGGCAGGCTAGGTGGGCTCTATTTTTCACAAGGTTTAATTTTTCTTTGAATTTCAGGCCTGGGACTAAAAACACCAAGGCAGATGCACTCTCTAGGAGTTTTGAATCCATTTCTTCTGACTCTAGTGAGTGTACTCCCATTATTCCAAGAGAAATGATCATAGCAACCCTTGAATCTGACCTTTCTTCTTTGTTGCTCCCTCTTCAAACATCTGCTCCAACAGATACCCCTTCGGGGAGATGGTTTGTACCACAGGAGTTAAGGGAGCAAGTATTAAGGGTAGTTCATGATTCTAAAATGGCAGGACATCCAGGTATTGCTAAAACGGTATCTCTGTTATCCCGTCATGTTTGGTGGCCATCATTCAAACAGGATGCTAAGGCCTTTGTTAATTCCTGTCTAGTCTGCCAAAAATCCAAGACTTCTCGAAATTCTTCCCAGGGTCTGTTAATTTCTTTACCTATTCCAGAAAAGCCATGGACCCATCTTTCGATGGATTTTATTGTTGATTTACCTCCTTCACAGGGGAAAACTGTGATTTGGGTGGTGGTGGATAGGTTTAGCAAGATGAGCCATTTTGTACCCCCTCCACACCTCCCTTCTGCTAAAACTTTGGTTGATCTGTTTGTCACTCATATTTTTAAGTTACATGGTTTTCCTGAAAATATTGTTTCTGACAGGGGGGTTCAGTTTGTATCAAAGTTTTGGTGTGCTTTCTGTTCTTTGGTTGGGGTTGAATTATCCTTTTCTTCCGCTTATCACCCCCAAACCAACGGTCAAACCGAAAGGGTAAACCAGTCCCTTGAGCAATACCTCAGGTGTTATGTTTCAGATAACCAGAACACATGGGCAGAACTTTTACCCTGGGCAGAATTGGCATACAATAATGCTACCCATTCCTCCTCAGGGGAGTCCCCTTTTTTTGTGGTTAATGGGTTGCACCCCAGGGCATTTTCATTTTCTTGGTCTGGTTCCCCTATTCCCTCTGCTAATTCTTGTATTGACCGTTTTTCTAGGGTTTGGTCGCAGGTTCACGACTCTCTGTCAGCAGCTTCCTCAGCTCAGAAAAAAGCTGCTGACAGAACCCGTAGAGAAGCACCCCAATATAAAGTGGGAGACTCAGTATGGTTCTCTACTAGGAATATTAAACTGAAGGTTCCCTCTCTCAAATTGGGGCCTAGATTCATTGTTCCATACCCCATTTCTGAAATTATCAACCCTTCTTGTGTTCATCTTGTTACCTGCTAATTTTAAGATTTCAGACTCTTTTCATGTTTCCTTGTTAAAACCTGCTAACCATGTTCATTTTGTTTCTGTTCCTCCCCCTGTGCTAGTTGAAGGTCAGCCTGAATTTGAGATCCAGGAGTTCCTTGATTCCCGCCTTGTGCGTGGTAAATTACAATATCTTACCAGATGGAAGGGCTTTGGCCCTGAAGAGAACTCCTGGGTCTCAGTTGATGACATCAGAGCTGACCGTCTTAGGAAGCAATTTCACCAAAAGTTTCCTGGGAAGCCTGGGGGTCCAGTGCCCCCCCCTGGACAGGGGGGTAATGTAAGAAACTTACCTATGCGGCGGGGTCGCCTGCCGCATGGTCCTCGAGCCGGCGCTGGCGCATTTGCGCCAACACATTTTTGACGCCCGTTTGGTGCTAAATTTGAACTTATTTAAGGCCCATTCTGTTTCCCAGCTGGTGCCCATGATAGAACTTGTTTCTGGTGGTTTCCTGAGCCTTGTGCATCTGATCTGAATCTCGTCTGTCTGATTATCCGTGTTTGACCCTGCCTGTATCCTGACTATTCTGAACTCTGTATCCTGACCCTTGCCTGCCTACGACAACTCTTCCTGCTTAACCCCTTGATTGACAACCTGGTTTGACCCTTGCCTGCCTGACGATTCTTATATCCGCCTGCCTCGACTCTGCCTGTCTGACAATTCTCTTGCCTGTACCGTGACCTTCAGCCCAAAAGACTCTGCTAACAGCCGTGCACCTTCGCCAGCCAGAACATCTCGTCTTGCACCCCTCGTTAAGTCCAGGTGGCACCCAAGTAAGCTGAGGGCTCCTCCCAAAGCCCAACGGTGGTCACACTACTGGTGAAGCCGAACCAAGACCAGGGTGCTTGCCATTTGTTCTGGTATCGGGTGCCGGTCGTGACAACCCTATTCCATGACGGGTAATGGCTGGTATTTAGGACTATTAATATAAATTAAAGAACAAGACCCCTAGTCCTGGTACTTACAAAGGCCAGACCTAAGGCAGATAAGGGGGGAAGGGAATGATGATGATAGTGGTCTCAGGTAATCATACAATGACATCAAGACCAAAGGTCAAGACTCTGTAGACAGAAGTCAAACAACAGTGAGATACAGAAGTGTTGCTTCAGAACTGCAAACATCCATCCTGTCTCAAACTGAAAGACATATATTTTATGGTTTGTGTATATTGGAATCAGGGAAACATAAACTGATGTAACAGGTATTGCAATATTTACTATAGTAAGCTTACGTGCCTTCTAATATAGAAGGAAGGCTTTTGACAATGGATGGTATTTCCATGTACCCTTTGCTCTTATGGTAAATGCTCTGTAAAAAGTTATTAAAGCTTGTTGTAAGAGGAGTGTCTTTGGGAAGTTCTCCTGTCACACTTAAGGACTATGTTGTGGTGTGATTGTGACAACTTCCTAGGCAAAACTCTTGTCTTGTTTGTCTTTGTCTAATAAATAGCCTCACTCATTTGAATAGCCTTTTCTCTGAGTTTTGCTTTTATTAACAAGGTCTGAGTAATAAAAATACCAACATATATGGTGACCCCGACGTGATAGTAAGCCAGTGATCCAAGAGGGACACTGATGAAAGTGTAAGCCGGTTGTTAAATGACTAAAGAGACATTAATGTAAGTAATCCTGCAGAAGACTCCATGAAGTGATTATACATGTTTTCTTCTTTCTTTCTTCCTTGTTTCTTGTTTTGTCAACTGTTGTTTGCTTTTCATGATAGGAGTATGCTTTTTTCCTTACCTTAAGAGGGGAGTATTGTATTGTGGGTTCTGCTGTTGTTACTATTTTTGCTAATTGAATACATTTTCAGTTCATGAGAGTGCAGCATATGTGCTTGTGCCGCTGCTACATTAGAGAAAAAAAATCATCTATGCTAAATGTGTTAAGATACAAGAGAGGATTTGTTTGATGTATTTCCTAGTAATGATTGATCCATATTTGTTCTGTTATAAGAAGGAAATATCATAGGTTGTATTTGATAGTTTACACAATGACATTTTCCCCAGACACGGTATTCCCCAGTTCATTGTCTTGGACAATGGAAGTCATAAAAAGTACCTATTAAACTCTGTGAGATATTTGCACTTTACACTGATATTAAGTGGAGTTATGTGTCTTTGCACCATCCCACTTCCAACAACACAATTACTGGCAGTATTTATTTGGATTTACTCCCAGCTGCCCTGTCAATTCTCTGCAACAATCCTATCAGGTGTTGTGGACTTTTCTCCATTTGAATTAACCACAAGAAAACAAACGTCCTTCACTCATATCATAAATACACAACCACTTCTCATTACTGACAGTTTGTACAGCTTCATTAGAAATCGTTAGCTAACACACTCGGTTACTCAGGTCAGTATTTCGAGAGCACCAGATATTGTCACATTTTCTTCTTGTTTCCAGGTTGATGATCTGATTTACAAGCAAAATGACATCAGTAGCTGTTGAGATTATCCACTATATCGCAATCCTTTTTAAATAGAACAGCTATCATTGATCACAGCACACATTGAATGAAATTCTGCATGCATACAAAGAGCAGTTTGTCATTCATATCTGTGATATTGGATCCATGGACTGATTATGAACTCTTAAAACTGTACAAGACTATTGCATTATTTCTTCATATGCCTATACACAGCCATGATGAACTGATGGACTGATACTGAAGCTGGTTATTTTTAGTTTTGGTTTCATACAGAATTGAATATGATATAGTTAAAAAGTGTGAAATTGTAAAAAAAATGGAAGTGTGAGAATGAAGTGGTTTCTCTGTATGTTTAGTTATAGATCAGTTATAAAAACAACAAAGGTAAAATTGTGTTTATAGCTATGAATATAGAGGTTGTCCAAATAAATAAAATAAAAAGCCATATAGACAAGGTTTAGAGATGCAACAACAAGTATAATATTTCTAAAGAAGGGTTCAGTTATTTGAGATGATTAGGTAAAGTTAACAGCTGGTTAAACAACTTCTTTAGGTCTATCCTAATCATTCTAGTATTGGTACTTAGTCTATAATTATTTGTAAGAATCATGCTTTAGGTCATAAGTCACTGTATCTCCTCCCTAGTTTCTGAGCTCATTTGATTTCCATATATAAGGTAAACCTTATATTAGCTGGATATGGGGGAGGTTTAAAATAAAAAAGATCTTCTGTTTAAAGTTGTATTATGATCTACACGTATATTATGCATTATCATTAGAATGTTTGTTCACACGCAAATATTTTGAAGTATCATATGCTTAGAATGATATATATATATATATATATATATATATATATATGGTATACATGTTGCACCTATATACTTACATATATACTCATTATTGTTAGTTTTCCTTGTTACCAACATCACTTGACCAAGACATTTCCTGGAGCAGGAAGTACAGTTCGACCCCTAGGTCACTGCTCTATTTCATTACCAGTTTTCAGCTGCACTTCTGTACTTGTGCTTCCAAAGTAAAGAACTATAGCTCACAGGCCACTGTCTTAATTATAACAAGCCTCCCTCGTTCTCAGGGGCCCCCTCTTACTCATATGCTAATATGAGGCTCACAGAGACGCCTCAAGAGGGGAATGACAATAAGGTTAATGATATTAACAATAGAATAATGAGAACACCCTATTCCATGACGGGTTATGGCTGGAATTTAGGACTATTAATATAAATTAAAGAACAAGACCCCTAGTCCTGGTACTTACAAAGGCCAGACCTAAGGCAGATAAGGGGGAAGGGAAGGCGGATGATAGGGGTCTCAGGTAATAATCATACAATGACATACTGACCAAAGGTCAAGACTCTGCAGACAGAAGTCAAACAACAATGAGATACACAAGTGTTGCTTCAGAACTGCAAACACCCATCCTGTCTCACACTAGCAGACATATATTTTATGGTTTGTGTATATTGGAATCAGGGAAACATAAAATGATGTAACAGGTATTGCAATATTTACTATAGTAAGCTTACATGCCTTCTAATATAGGAGGAGGGCTTTTGACCATGGATGGTATTTCCATGTACCCTTTGCTCTTATGGTAAATGCTCAGTAAAAAGCTACAAAAGGTTTTTGTAAGAGGAGTGTCTTTGGGAAGTTCTCCTGTCACACTTAAGTCCTATGTTGTGGTGTGATTGTGACAACTCCCTAGGCAAAACTCTTGTCTTGTTTGTCTTTGTCTAATAAATAACCTCACTTATTTGAATAGCATTTTCTCTGAGTTTTGCTTTTATAAACAAGGTCTGAGTAATAAAAATACCAACAGTAAGGGGATTCGAACACTATAGGGGAAGCAGACCTCACAGTCCAGACACCCTTTGCCCCAGGTCCCCATGGGGTCTGCTTCCTTATAGTTACACCACTGGATATGACAGACTGTATACATTTTAGTTGAGTTAATGATACCTAATACTGATGAATAGCTATATCTTCTTTATCTTCACTTTCATACTGTTAGCCAAGAAGGGCACTAACTGAAAAGGTTGCAGTACCCCTATACCTATGTGTGCCCATAGTTTGTGTCATTCTATAGTGAACTAAGCGGCATCATTACTCTAGTAGCTTTACCCCTATAGTTGCTCCAGGTGAGACCTATAATTCTCAGTGGATGAGCCCTTGCAATGGTGAGGAGTCAGGGTACAAGGCAATAATAATTCCAAACAATGGGCACCAGTGGTTCCTGGAACTTGAACCTGAAATTACTTATTAGAACAGATCCACAAAGGAGAATACAGCAAGGCAACAGAGCAGAGTCACTGAGTAGTCAGGACATACAATAAAGATCATTAGCAGAGCAATCTCTCCAACAGAACTTGGGAGAGGGTATCATAGAGTCCACCCAAAGTTTTTCCTCTTCATCTGAGGCTGCCTATAACATGAATCCCAGGTAGGAATCTATCTAATATGTATAACCTGTCACTGGGTCCCTGACTAGGCAACAATGCCCTTGGGAATCGAATCCCTTCTAATACCCCTCAGCGGATCACCTAGTTCTATAAAATATAGTTGCCATTGCCCACCAGGTTATGAGAGAGCAGATTAAGAACAGAAGTGAAGGATAGGGGTGGGACTCCAACTTTTTTTGGGTGATTTGTAGAGAATAACCATCAGAACGGAAACTTTTGGCTTCAATAATAAGTTATATATAATCAGTTGGACAAACATGGGAAATAAAGGTATATGTTCCCTTTAAGGGCATTGTGCATGTCTTTATTTTTCAGGCTATAAATCATTGGGTTAATCAAAGGAATCACTATGGTCAATAACAAAGAGAGAACTTTGCTTATGGTCTGTGACTGTTCTGTGGGGGGAACCACATAAATAGCAATGAGAGTCCCATAAAACAAGGAGACCACAGCCAAGTGGGAGCTGCAGGTGGAGAAGGCTTTTTGTCTCCCGGTATTGGATACTATGTTTAGGATTGCTTGGGCAATACACATATATGATACAGAAATGATTATAAAAGGACAAATAACTACTGGGATAGACAATGTGGTTATTTCTAATTGCACAAAAAAAGCGTCTGAACAGGAAAGTTCTAGAATAGGTAATAAATCACAAAAGAAATGATTAATGGTATTTTGGTCACAGAAATGTAGTGTCCCTACTAGATTTACTGTAATAATTGCAAGGCCAAAGGCAATAGCCCACAACATTAAAGTGAATGTAACACAAATCCTGTGGGACATTATAGAAGTGTAACGCAGTGGGATACAGATGGCCACATATCTGTCATAGGACATTACGGCTAGAAGCAAACACTCAAAGACCTCTGGGATACAAAAAAAAGAATATTGAGTAACACAGCCAACAAAGGATAATTTGGCTTCTTCATTTATTACAGTTTGGAGCAGAGTGGGGACAATATTTGTGGATCCCAATAGATCAGACAGGGACAACTGTTGGAGAAAGAAGTACATGGGGGACTGGAGGTTCCGGGTGCTTGACACCAATGTTATAATGAGGACGTTCTCCCAAACTGTCATAATGTAGATCAAATGCAACAGATAGAACAGGGGAATCTTGAAGTTGTGGAGATTCTGAAATCCCAAGAGAACAATCTCACTGACCAACGTCTGGTTCTTCTCATTCATTGTCTGGAGAGGAAATAGAAATAAATTGACCAGTATAATAATAACAATAGTCTTGCCATTGTGATGGTCTATATAAACTTTTCATTTGAAATAAAGTAAGATTCAGATCTTTATTCTTACATCTCCAGGCTCTTTGGAGCTAATCACTGTATTCAATACATTTCTTATTAGCAAATATTCAATATATTCAATATATTTCAATATTTAATAACAGTATTAATAAAGAGGATCGAGCATGAGCTTATGATGTCAACATGTTAATAGTTTAAAATAGTTTAGTTTAATACAATACAAATACAGTGAAACCTGAAACCTATATTATATAAGTGCCTTCATTTTAAGTTTTTCTCACATTTTACAAAGTTTTTTTTTTTTTTGTGATTTTACAAATTTATAATGCTTTTCAGTGGGTGCTTTTCCTCATTTTATAAAAAGTTTCCCCACATTTTACATAAAAAATGTGTCGTAATTTTCCAAAAAATTTCTGTTTATACTGTGTGAATGTTATTATTAGTAAAAAAAAAAAAAAGTGGTTTAAAATACTAAGCTGATGCATTCTAAGCCATGGGTATATCTGTAAATATTCAGTTCCAATGAGACTGCACCTCACACACCAACCACTTATTATTTTTTTATTACATTTTAAGTTAAATAACAGTGAAGAATTGACAAGAATAATAGTCACTGGAGATAAAAGGTGAAGGGGAGGGGTAAGAATGAACTAACTAGTAGGAATAACATAAATTTGCTTAGTACAAAGAATACAGGTCAATACAAAGCTATATAAGATTTAGGAAATACTTTATAGGATGAGTTAATATCAAGGCTATAATGTAAGGGAATTAGGAGTCAATTGAACTGTAAACGAGTGAATGAATCCTGTCCTTTCAGTATTGTTCAGAAATTGTAAATAAAAGTATTTTTCATTTTGCGGTGAATTTTTGATGGTTTTTTATGTTTTCAAATCTGTAGTTAAGTGCTTGGTTATTATATCTAGATCTTTCAATTATAAAAGAATGAAGGGAAGCCTCTATCTAGTTTTTGAAATTTGTTCTTCGAGCCGCTGCTAGTGGCAGTTTCACCAATGCTTGAATAAGTGAGGGGCACCAATTCTTGGATTTATATTTAAAAGTTTTAGGGGGTTATTTATCAAAATCTAAATCTTTAAGATTTTTTTAAATAAAAAAACTGTCTGATCAAACTAGTTGAAAAATTGCACAAAAAAATTGTATTGTATCACTCTTTCAGGCTTATGATTTTTTGGGGTTTTTGCCCAAAAAGCCTGAAATAATCAGATTTCCGGGCTACTTCCGGGTCAGACCATAATAACTTCCAATTAGGAAAGGGACCTCTCCCTTTGACTTACAACCTTTGCAGATCTGAGATGGCAGATTTTCAGATTTGGATTTTTGCAACCTCAGGGTATAATAAATCTCAAAAATTCAAATTTTTTCCACTTTGAAATCCAGATGTTATAGTAAAAAAACTTTTAAAGTTTTTAGCATTTGGACTTAATATTAGAAACCTTGCCTTATAGGCAAGATTACCAGAGTGAACGAATTTCCTAAAAGTAGTGTTGTGCTCAAATAATCTTCAATGTCCTTCCAAAATATTTGGATAAGGGGACAATCCCATAATAGATGAAGTGAGTTGGGTGAGGGAGCACCACATTTTGGACATTGAATATTTGTTGTTTTTAGAATATGAATTAATCTGTAATTTTCTTCTCTCCAGGTTTCAGAGGTAACACATTCATATTTAGAGGAGTTTAATTCACTGACACATTCTTCTTTTTAACACATGTCCCCTTTAAAGGCGATTGTCTGATATGTGCTGGTGTGGGTCTTCCCTTCATGAACTGTAACTGGATGCTGTGGTGTATAATCAGCCTGGGAAATGACTGCACCCTAGGAACTGTAAGTGGTGTGCCAAAATACACATTCAAAAAAAGGGCATTAAGATCATTGTAACACCTCAAAACCTAACACACGCTGATGAAAGTGAGGAATATTTAACCAGTTTAAATTGTAAAATATATCACTTTATAAAGAATAGCATGTCTTACAGGTAATTTACATTACAAGAAGTTATATACAGCAAAGCTTTAACTACAATGTAGCAACACTGCAAATGTGATCCCTATAGATCAACTGGGGAATTTCCAATAAAACTAACAATAGCGTCAATCTATAGCCGCCTCTGACACATGTCCATAGACTTAAGTAACAGAACCCCAAGAATTTTGAGTTAGGATAATAAACCAGGATGAAAATGTTGACCAATTGGTGGAAATAAAAAAAAACACCAGCCATATCAAAATCTGATCCAGTTGTATTGATTTGGATTCACAGTCAGTTGGGGCAGTAACTGCACAGTAGTAATGATTAGTATTTCACTGGCACCTTAATGGTTTCTGTCAATGCTGAAACTGTCAAATTATACCTTGTGATACTTTTAAATGTTTTGACAACTTTGGAGATGAGTCCAGAATGTATTGAAATACCACAATAGCAATGAAGTCTAATTTTTTTCAAACAATATCAATTGGCAGAAAACTATTGATGCCACTTTGAACTTAACAGAACCACAACAGATACAGTGGAACCAAAACAATCCCAACCATTTCTTTCCAATGAAATCACTTTACAGGAAAGATGTTCTTGGAATATTATACTCACCTGATTTGTACCTACCAGAACCACCCCAGATACTGTGGAACCATAGGAAGATGTCCATGAGCTTCTCCCAATGTGTAACCTGCTCTGCATTTCTCCTGCCATTTTGCTAACACAATCCCAACCATTTCTTTCCAATGAAATCACTTTACAGGAAAGATGTTCTTGGAATATTATACTCACCTGATTTGCACCTACCTGAATGGCTCCAGATAGTGACTGGGCAGGGAAGGGCTTCACAGATCTCCTTTTATTAACCAGTGTCAGAAACAACCACATCTGGGAAACCCACTGAGAAATCTCTAGGAGAGTCTGGGGTTTAGGGATAATTACCAATCCTTGAGGAAATTAAACAAATAAATAATTTAGACAAATAATTTAGAAACAATACAATATATTTTAATAATATTTGTTTGTAATAACATGTTGTATATTTCTTCTCATATCAATGTAGATTTACATGAATATTTCTACTAAGGGGGAGCTAAAGGGACAATTCACCTTAAAGATAACTATTAGTTTGTTATATTGCATTGGTATTTTTTTTTTGAATTTGCAGCTCATTATTTTATTTTAAATAGTATATATTGTCATATATCAGAATACACCATCAATATTAATAAACAAAAACTTAATACACATATCACATATGTCAGTGGTGTACATTGAATTCAGGTAGTATTACTCAATGACAAAGCATTAGAAATACAGTAATGTAGTCAAGGATAGGGATGTAGCGAACTGTTCGCCGGCGAACTAGTTCGCGCGAACTTCGACTGTTCGCGTCCGCCGCAAGTTCGCGATCGCCAATAGGCGTTCGCGTCATTCGACCATTCGACCATTCGATCGCTAAAATCGAACGATTTTCGTTCGAATCGAACGATCGAAGCCATTGGATTGAATGAAATCATTCTATCCAATGGCTTCGATCGTTCGATTCGAACGGAAATCGTTCGATCGAACGATTAAAATCCTTCGATCGTTCGAATCGAACGATTTTCGGATGTTCGAAGTTCGCGAACTGTTCGCATTTTTTGCCGGTGTTCGCGAACGGCGTTCGCGAACACATTGTCGGCGGTTCGCTACATCCCTAGTCAAGGAAAATTGTAGAATCAATATGGTATAAGGAAATGAAAACCAAAGAAATGGAAGCAAATGAAACCAAAAAAAGAAATGCTATGACTTCCAAAATGAATCTTAAATCTTAATTAAATCTCAAAATAGAGATTATCTCTCTCTTTTTTGTTTACTAATTTATCACTTTCTGTAAGAATGTACTTATCTCTAGGAGACTGCCAGGACATAAAATTCCCATTATTGGACTCCACAATATGTTTCAAGGATTTGATTCCCTTTGTCTTCCATGAGGATTTAATAGGCCAGCCGAAGGAAGCATTAAAATTAGAATTATCTCAAGTTACGGAGGAACAGGAGTAAACTGATAATTGATATTGTAACACTTGCATAAGAGTTTCCAAGCCATAATTGTATCTAAACAATGGGTGTTGTTTAACCTTAAAATTTGGGTTTTTCCAAGTTTTATGAAGACATTCTATCATGTTTGCCTTATTGTCTAAAACCAATTCAACTGCTACATTTGTAAATTTGCCCTTACCAGGCAGCAAGTCCACAAGATATCTTGAGAGGGCCCCAAGATTAAATAGCCTTAGGTCAGGTATATTAAAGCCTCCAAAACATTTATTTGTTTTGGCTTACTTAGAGAAATCTTTGTTTTGTTGAATCAAATTCTTTCATTGTCACTGGGCACATGCAAGTTAAGTAGCCAGGCATCTCTTTAGTGGAAAATTTGTGCTTAATTTTTTAACCCTTTAAGTGCCGGCAGAATTTCACATTTTGGTTATGCAAAATGCCAGCCATTTTGAAACATTTTGTGCTCTCTCACTTTAGGGGCATTTTCTGAGGGGAAACCTATCGTTTACCTAGGAAAATTATACATAGTGTTTTTTTCAGGAGAAACTGAGCTTTCTAAATGTATTTACCCCTCTGCAAAAAGATTTATAGCACTAATTACCAAAAAAAATAAAAATTCCTATTTTTCACAATATATAAATTTATACCAGAAAAATATTTCACTTTACGCATTAAAATATGAAAAGCCTCATGTCTCTCAAATGTGCCAATACCAGATATGTATAGTTTTAGGGAGATTTAGGACTTCTGTAGAGCAAAAACACCCGGCAGTATATTACCAAATTTTGAAAGCAGAAAACGACATACCTTAGATTCCAATGCCAAAAAAATCCAGAAACAGTAGGTTTATTTCAGAAAGACATATATTTTTGAAATATACACATTCTGCTGATTCCAAAATGGGTAACTATGTCTCTCTGCTCCTAACTACCAAACATCAAAGCTTATCTGAACGTAGAGTTTTTTATAAAAATGTATCAAAATTCTAAAAAAATCACTTCAAAGGTTTTATTTCGCTGCTCCGCATATCCCACATTTTATTAGGTACCAAGAAAAAGCACCCATACTATCATTGCCAGGGGTCCACTGAACAGTTTTATGCCCATTGTGCATAGGTTTACTAAAGTATCTGGCATTTAAAGACACCAATATGAAGTTACACTGAAAAATAGGTTTACCTCCAAAACCATATATTTGGAAAGTATACATTCTACCAAATCTAAAATTGGTACCCATGCCTTTCTGCTCCAAACAACTTAGTCGGTTTTGGTGAAATATCTGAAAATTGCCTCAAAGCTTCAACTTTCCAGCATCATATCGCCCATGCATCATTACATACCAAGAAAAAGTACCCTAAAAATGATTACCACGGGTCCTCCAAACAGTTTGATGCCCATTGTGCAAAGGTTTACCAAAGTATCTGGCATTTAGAGGCCCCAACATGAATTTAGCGCATACAAATAGTCCTGTGAGTCACTTCAGCTAATGAAAAATCAACACATTGACTGCATTTTTTGTGGGGTAAAAGGACAGAAATATATGTTTACCCCCCAAACTCATATCTTTTTGGAAAGTACACCTTCTACTGAATCTAAAACGGGTACCTGTGGCTTACTGCTCTAAACTCCTGAGTAGCAAGGCTTTCCCAAAATTGGGGGTTTTGGTGAAATACCTGAAAATTGCCTCAAAGCATCAACTTTTCAGCATTGCATCGTCTGTGTCTCATTACCAGCATAAAGCATCTTAAATATGAATGCCGGGGGTCTACTAAATAGTTTGATGCCCAATATGCATAGATTTACAAAACTATGTGGCATACAGAGACCCCCAAATCCATATAGTGCATATGAATTCTCAAAATATTTCTGAAAATGGTCACAAAGCTTGCATTTTACCCCATTAGATGCCCCTCATTTTGTAACATACCAGCAAAAGGCATCCTCAGTATGAATGCCAGGGGTCTACTGAACAGTTTGATGCCTGATATGAAAAGATTTACCAAACTAGGTGGCATACAGAGACCCCCAAATGAAAATAGTACATATGAATTTTCATATATGACACTGACTGCTACAATACAAGCACCTGGTATGTGTATTATGCACCATAAGACTCCTCTAACAGTATGGAGACCCTAGAAAAACATATATTTTCCAAAAGTAGACATTCTGACAAATCTAAAGCAGATAATAACATCTTTCTACTGCAAACTACCAAACTGCAAAGCTATGCGAAACATAACACTTTTTATGAAATTTCTGAAAAAAGTCACAAAGCTTGCATTTTACCCCATTATATATCCCACATTTCGTAACGTACCAGCAAAATGCATCCTAAATATGAACTACAAGGGGTCTACTAAACAGGTTGATGCACAATATGCATAGATTTACCAAACTATGTAGAACACAGAGACCCCCAAATGGATATATAGCAGACAAAAATTCCATGGGCAAAATAAAATAAAGGTGGCCATACACGGGCCGATAAAAGCTGCTGGCAGACCGTGTCGGCAGCTTATTGGCCCGTGTATGGGGGCCCCCGACGGGCCTCCCCGATCGAGATCTGGCCAAAAGTCGGCCAGATCTCGATCGGATGGGTTTAAAAATCCCGTTGGATCGCTGCCGCATCTGTTCGTTGATACGGTCCCGTGATCCGACCGCCCGTTTGTGAATG
This sequence comes from Xenopus petersii, assembly GCA_038501925.1. Lineage (NCBI taxonomy): Eukaryota > Metazoa > Chordata > Amphibia > Anura > Pipidae > Xenopus > Xenopus petersii. The sequence continues at coordinate 159,634,532 of CM076676.1, read as the reverse complement.
CTAGGATCCGATCGTTGGGCCCTAGGGTGGGAATATTGGAGGGAGATCCGCTCGTTTGGCAACATCGCCAAACGAGCGGATCTATCCATGTTTGGCTACCTTAACAAAGAGTTTTTTTTCTGCCTAGTGTAATCAGCAGTCAGAATCAAAGTTTGAATATTTTAGCATGTCCAAATAGGTTATACGGACAGAAATAAGCGAACAACAACTATGCAAACTGAAAATGTAATAAAATGGCTAAACATGCAATGAAATAGCGAAAAATGCACAAAAATCAAAAAAATTGCAATATAATCACTGAAATAAACAGTTAATGTGATAAAAAAGACACAGAATAGTTTAAGTGTGTATGTGTGTGTACAATTGGCAAATTACATGTTGTGTATGTTTTCAAGCATGCGTGAGTGCTGTGAATGTGTGTGACCCCCCTGGTCCCCCAAAATTGTATGTGTGTGTATGTGTGAATGTAAGTGTGTATTGCTAAAATAAGAGTGTGTGGGGGAGGCACTAACCTGGAGGTAGCAGGCTCATGATTGTCCAGGAGGGCAGAGGAAGAGATGGCACTATCATCTTCATTGGATCAGGTAAGTGGACGGAGCTAGCGGGTCAGGTAGTGTGGGCAGCAGTAGAACATGTCCATTGCACGTGTTTGCTGCTGCCTTTGGGGCCTCCTGATGATCGCACCTCAGGGGCCACTCATGCCCCACCTAGGCTCATTGCCTAGGGGATGGGGAATGAGAAGGAACGGAACCTTTCAATGCTGCAGAATGTAGAATCTACATTTTCAAGAGACTTTTCTACAGAACGTAGATTCTACGGCATTGGAAGGGTTAAGAAAATGCAGAAAACAAAGATGCAGTATACACTTTCACCAGCAGTAACTCTGCAAGCATACACCTGAACCTCACAAAGGCTTAACACAGACTCCCAATGATTTCAGCCTGCAGCCTTTTATAGCTTCCAGACTGCCCTATGCTGACACCATGTGATCAGCATCTACCCAATTAAGAGAGGCTGCCCACCCCTTCTGTGGCTTTTCTGAGAGCCCTAGGTAAGAACTTCATGAACCTTTGTACAATCAGTTGCACTATTGTATATGAAGTAAAGCTTTCCATAGACACTCTTATGTATTAACATGTAACAAACACAGATCTTAATATACAATTGTTTTATGACCATTTACATAAACTGTCAGCACAGCTGAGCCACATGCTTGAGTAGGCCTCAGTTTGGTAACCAAAACTAGTTTCCACCTAAACAAAGTATCTACATTAATTATACACACAGCGATTTACACAGATTGCTGGCCAGAAACGTTTATTAACATTAACAAAAAAATGAAATTCAAAGTTCTTCAAAAATAATCAAAACAACTTATTGATACTGATATGAACGTGAGTTTCCTCCAAGAGAGACTTATTCCTCCTTTTCAGTTCCATGCGCCATATCTGAATAAATAGTCAGCATTGTGATGTTGACTAACCGGCAGGTGGTGAACTGTAAATCAAAATTGTTGGATTGCAAGGTGCCATCTTGTAACTCTTGCATTCTTATCCTTCATTCTGTTTATCCATATAAGTGGGTTGCGATCAGTCACTAAGGAAAACTCTTGACCTAGTAGGTAACATCTTAATGACTCTAGTGCCTATTTTATTGCTAAACACTTTTTCAATGACACTATAGCTAGTTTCTCTAGGGAATATTATGTAGAGAACAGGGTGATCCTTCCCATCAATTTCTTGACTCAGTAAAACACCTAAACTTTTCTCAGATGCATCAGTTTGTTCTATAAATCTATAATCAAAATTAGGACTCTTGAGAACATGTTCAGTACATAACATGACTTAAAGCTTCTGAAAAGCTTCTTCACATTGTGGACTCCATATAACTTGTTCTTTGCAATTCTTTTTAGTGAGATCAGTTAACGGAACAACAATTTCAGAGAGATTTGACAGGAATCTCAGATATTAACCAAACAAACCTAGGAAAGAACATACCTCTTTCTTTGTTTTTGGTGGAAGAATCTCAGCCATGGCTTTAATTTTGGTTTTGTCAGATTTTACCTTGCCATTTCCTAGAATATAACACAAATATCTACTTTCTGTAAAACCTAGAGCACACTTTTTCGGGTTAATTGTAAGACCAGCCGATTTTATGAGAGACACAACAGTAAACAACTAAATATCACCACATCATCAGAACCAATACTACTGGTAAACACCAATTATTTACGGAAGGTTCAATTACACCAAGCTCTAACATCTGCATTACTTCTTGCTTTATAATTTGTTTGTATTATTCAGGTGTCCTATAGGGTTGCTGATGAATAGGTTTTGCTATCACACATATCAATGACATGCTCAAGAAGATTGGTTCTACCTGGTGTTGTCACAAAAATATCACTGTACTTGTCTAATAACTTGCCCAGTTCTGTTTGTTGATCTAAATTTAGCTCAGAAGATATATTAATCTTACAGGCTTCAGAGCTTTCTATGTCCAGTCTCTGATATGCTTCTTCAGCCATACGAGGTGAACATTCCTGAAACACCATCAAGAAAGTATTTTCTTTCCTCTCCTTCCACTTTCTTATGAGATTTACATGATAAATCTTTTCGTTCCTTCCACCTGGAATCTGAATTTCATACTCTACAAGACCCACTTGTCTCAAAATCTAAAAGGGACCCTGCCACTGAGCCATTAGTTTATTCTGCTGACTGGGAAGTAAAAGTAGGACTTTTCCCCTGGTTTAAATGTTTGTCCCCTTGAATGTTTGTTATGCCAGGTACTTTGATTGGACTGAGCTTCAGATAAATTTTGCTGTGTCATTTCTGACATTTTGGACAACAAATGTAGTCAATGAAACTCTGAGGACTATGCTCATCACTTACCCAGTTTTCATGAATTACATCAAGGATATCCCTAAGTTGTCTTCCATAAAGTAATTGAAAAGGTGAAAAATACATAGAATCTTGGGGTACCTCTCTATAGGCAAAAGAAGGTAGGGTAAACATCTATCCGAATGTTTAGGGTCACGGCCCGCAGGCCTTGAGTTTGACACATGTGGGCTACAGGATCGGGTACAGAGGGTGGTTGTTAATGGGACATTCTCTACTTGGAGTAAGGTTCTTAGTGGGGTCCCCCAGGGCTCAGTATTGGGTCCACTTTTATTTAACTTGTTCATTAATGACTTACAGGAGGGTGTTGTAAGTAATATATCAGTGTTTGCGGATGACACAAAACTATCAGCCCAATTAATTCCATCCAGGATGTGGCACTTGCAACAGGATTTTGACTAACTGGCAATCTGGGCAGCTAAGTGGCAAATGAGATTCAATGTTGATAAATCTAAAGTCCTGCACCTGGGATGTAACAATATCCACTTATACCCTTAATGGGATTGCACTAGGCAAATCCATAATGGAGACGGAGCTTGGAGTCCTTGTAGATAATAAACTTGTCTGTAGCAAGCAATGCCAGTCAGCAGCATCAAGGGCAAATAAGGTCTTGAGTTGTATTAAATGGGGCAGAGAGTCAGGGGAGGAGGGGATCCCACTGTATAGAGCACTGGTAAGGCCCCATCTAGAATATGCCATACAGTTTTGGTCTCCATCACTCAAACAGGACATTATTGTATTAGAGAGGGGACAGAGAAGGGTAACTAAGCTGGTAAAGGGAACATCTTAGCTATGAGGAAAGACTGGCCAAATTGGGGATGTTCATGCTGGAGAAGAGTTGTGTAGGGAATTGGTGCAAAACCCTTGCACTTATCAGAAACCCAGAGCCTGTGTGTGTGCTGTAAGCTGTTACCTAGCAACCAGCTAGTCAGTGATCTCAGTGCAACAGGAAGTGACACAGCAGATAGTGAGTGGCTGGCAGGAAAAGGAAGTCACAGAGACTGGCAAAACAAGAGAGCTTGGCATAGAGACAGAGAAAGAGGCCAGAGAGCTGCTGGTGGGACCAGAGAGCTGAGAGGCTGCACCACATTCATTTGGATCAGACTGGCACAGGGAAGCCTCATACTGTGCCTGGAGAGACAGAAGCTTCTCTTCTTCCTCTGAGGGTGCTTTTGCATGGAACCCAGGTGGGAATCTATCTAATATCTATAACCTGTCACTGGGTCCCTGACTAGGCAACAATGCCCTTGGGAATCGAATCCCTTCTAATACCCCTTGGTGTAGCACCTAATTCAATAAAACATAGATGCCATTGTCCACCAGGTTATGAGAGAGCAGATTGAGAACAGAAGGAGAAGGGTGAGACAACATTTGGTGGTGGGGGGGGGTTTATAGAGAAAACCCATCAGAAAGGATACTGTTGGATTCAATTATGTTATGTATAATCAGTGGGCAAAAAGTGGGAAATAAAGGTATATGTTCCCTTTAAGGGCATCGTTCATGTCTTTATTTCTCAGGCTATAAATCATTGGGTTAATCAAAGGAATCACTATGGTCAATAAAAAAGAGAAAACTTTGCTTAGGGTCTGTGACTGGTCTCTGGGGGGAACCACATAAATAGCAATGAGAGTCCCATAAAATAAGGAGACCACAGCCAAGTGGGAGCTGCAGGTGGAGAAGGCTTTTTGTCTCCCGGTATTGGACACTATCTTTAGGATTGCATGGGCAATACACATATATGATACAGTGATCAGTAGAAAGGGGAAAATAACAGCAGGGATAGTAACTATCATTAATTCTAATTGTACCAAGAAAGTGTCTGAGCAGGAAAGTTCTAGAATAGGTAATAAATCACAAAAGAAATGATTGATGGTATTTTGGTCACAGAACTGTAGTGTCCCTATTAGATTCACTGTAATCATTGCAAGGCCAAAGGCAATAGCCCACAACATTAACATTAATGTAACACAAACCCTGTGGGACATTATAGAAGAGTAACGCAGTGGGATACAGATGGCCACATATCTGTCATAGGACATTACTGCTAGAAGCAAACACTCAAAAGATTCTGGGATACAAAACAAAGAATATTGAGTAATACAGCCAACAAATGAGAATTTGGCTTCTTCATTTATTACAGTTTGGAGTAGAGTGGGGACAATATTTGAGGATTCCAGTAGATCAGACACAGACAGTTGCTGGAGAAAGAAGTACATGGGGGATTGGAGGTTCTGGCTGGAGGACACCAACACTATGATGAGGACGTTCTCCCAAACTGTCATAATGTAAATCAGAAGGAACAGAGAGAACAGGGGAATCTTGAAGTTGTGGAGATTCTGAAATCCCAAGAGAACAATCTCCCTGACCAACGTCTGGTTCTTCTCATTCATTATCTGGAGAGGAAATAGAAATACATTATTTCATTTGAAATAAAGTTAAACTCAGATCTTTATTCTTAAATCTCCAGGCTCTTTGGAGCTAATCACTGTATTCAATATATTTCTTATTAGCAAATATTCAATATATTCAATATATTTCAATATTTAATAACAATATTAATAAAGAGGATCGAGCATGAGCTTATGATGTCAACATGTTAATAGTTTAAAATAGTTTAGTTTAATACAATACAAATACAGTGAAACCTATAACCTATATTATATAAGTGCCTTCATTTTAAGTTTTTCTCACATTTTACAAAGTTTTTTTTTTTTTTGTGATTTTACAAATTTATAATGCTTTTCAGTGGGTGCTTTTCCTCATTTTATAAAAAATGTGTCCTAATGTTCCAAAAAAATTCTGTTTATACTGTGTGAATGTTATTATTAGTAAAAAAAAAAAAAGTGGTTTAAAATACTAAGCTGATGCATTCTAATCCATGGTTATATCTATAAATATTCAGTTCCAATGAGACTGCACCTCACACACCAACCACTTATTGTTTTTTCATTACATTTTAAGTTAAATAACAGTGAAGAATTGACAAGAATAATAGTCACTGGAGATAAAAGGTGAAGGGGAGGGGTAAGAATGAACTAACTAGTAGGAATAACATAAATATGCTTAGTACAAAGAATACAGGTCAATACAAAGCTATATAAGATTTAGGAAATACTTTATAGGATGAGTTAATATCAAGGCTATAATGTAAGGGAATTAGGAGTCAATTGAACTGTAAACGAGTGAATGAATCCTGTCCTTTCAGTATTGTTCAGAAATTGTAAATAAAAGTATTTTTCATTTTGAGGTGAATTTTTGATGGTTTTTTATGTTTTCAAATCTGTAGTTAAGTGCTTGGTTATTATATCTAGATCTTTCAATTATAAAAGAATGAAGGGAAGCCTCTATCTAGTTTTTGAAATTTGTTCTTCGAGCCGCTGCTAGTGGCAGTTTCACCAATGCTTGAATAAGTGAGGGGCACCAATTCTTGGATTTATATTTAAAAGTTTTAGGGGGTTATTTATCAAAATCTAAATCTTTCAGATTTGTTTAAATAAAAAACTGTCTGATCAAACTAGTTGAAAAATTGCACAAAAAAATTGTATTGTATCACTCTTTCAGGCTTATGATTTTTTGGGGTTTTTGCCCAAAAAGCCTGAAATAATCAGATTTCCGGGCTACTTCCGGGTCAGACCATAATAACTTCCAATTAGGAAAGGGACCTCTCCCTTTGACTTATATACAACCTTTGCAGATCTGAGATGGCAGATTTTCAGATTTGGATTTTTGCAACCTCAGGGTATAATAAATCTCAAAAATTCAAATTTTTTTCCACTTTGAAATCCAGATGTTATAGTAAAAAAACTTTTAAAGTTTTTAGCATTTGGACTTAATATTAGAAACCTTGCCTTATAGGCAAGATTACCAGAGTGAACGACTTTCCTAAAAGTAGTGTTGTGCTCAAATAATCTTCAATGTCCTTCCAAAATATTTGGATAAGGGGACAATCCCATAATAGATGAAGTGAGTTGGGTGAGGGAGCACCATATTTTGGACATTGAATATTTGTTGTTTTTAGAATATGAATTAATCTGTAATTTTCTTCTCTCCAGGTTTCAGAGGTAACACATTCATATTTAGAGGAGTTTAATTCACTGACACATTCTTCTTTTTAACACATGTCCCCTTTAAAGGCGATTGTCTGATATGTGCTGGTGTGGGTCTTCCCTTCATGAACTGTAACTGGATGCTGTGGTGTATAATCAGCCTGGGAAATGACTGCACCCTAGGAACTGTAAGTGGTGTGCCAAAATACACATTCAAAAAAAGGGCATTAAGATCATTGTAACACCTCAAAACCTAACACACGCTGATGAAAGTGAGGAATATTTAACCAGTTTAAATTGTAAAATATATCACTTTATAAAGAATAGCATGTCTTACAGGTAATTTACATTACAAGAAGTTATATACAGCAAAGCTTTAACTACAATGTAGCAACACTGCAAATGTGATCCCTATAGATCAACTGGGGAATTTCCAATAAAACTAACAATAGCGTCAATCTATAGCCGCCTCTGACACATGTCCATTGACTTAAGTAACAGAACCCCAAGAATTTTGAGTTAGGATAATAAACCAGGATGAAAATGTTGACCAATTGGTGGAAATAAAAAAAAACACCAGCCATATCAAAATCTGATCCAGTTGTATTGATTTGGATTCACAGTCAGTTGGGGCAGTAACTGCACAGTAGTAATGATTAGTATTTCACTGGCACCTTAATGGTTTCTGTCAATGCTGAAACTGTCAAATTATACCTTGTGATACTTTTAAATGTTTTGACAACATTGGAGATGAGTCCAGAATATATTGAAATACCACAATAGCAATGAAGTCTAATTTTTTTTAAACAATATCAATTGGCAGAAAACTATTGATGCCACTTTGAACTTAACAGAACCACAACAGATACAGTGGAACCAAAACAATCCCAACCATTTCTTTCCAATGAAATCACTTTACAGGAAAGATGTTCTTGGAATATTATACTCACCTGATTTGCACCTACCAGAACCACCCCAGATACTGTGGAACCATAGGAAGATGTCCATGAGCTTCTCCCAATGTGTAACCTGCTCTGTATTTCTCCTGCCATTTTGCTAACACAATCCCAACCATTTCTTTCCAATGAAATCACTTTACAGGAAAGATGTTCTTGGAATATTATACTCACCTGATTTGTACCTACCAGAACCACCCCAGATACTGTGGAACCATAAGAAGATGTCCATGAGCTTCTCCCAATGTGTAAACTGCTCTGCATTTCTCCTGCCATTTTGCTAACACAATCCCAACCATTTCTTTCCAATGAAATCACTTTACAGGAAAGATGTTCTTGGAATATTATACTCACTTGATTTGCACCTACCAGAACCACCCCAGATACTGTGGAACCATAGGAAGATGTCCATGAGCTTCTCCCAATGTGTAACCTGCTCTGTATTTCTCCTGACATTTTGCTAACACAATCCCAACCATTTCTTTCCAATGAAATCACTTTACAGGAAAGATGTTCTTGGAATATTATACTCACTTGATTTGCACCTACCTGAATGGCTCCAGATAGTGACTGGGCAGGGAAGGGCTTCACTGATCTCCTTTTATTAACCAGTGTGAGAAACAACCACATATGGGAAACCCACTGAGAAATCTCTAGGAGAGTCTGGGGTTTAGGGATAATTACCAATCCTTGAGGAAATTAAACAAATAAATAATTTAGACAAATAATTTAGAAACAATACAATATATTTTAATAATATTTGTTTGTAATAACATGTTGTATATTTCTTCTCATATCAATGTAGATTTACATGAATATTTCTACTAAGGGGGAGCTAAAGAACAATTCACCTTAAAGATAACTATTAGTTTGTTATATTGCATTGGTATTTTTTTTTGGAATTTGCAGCTCATTATTTTATTTTAAATAGTATATATTGTCATATATCAGAATACACCATCAATATTAATAAACAAAAACTTAATACACATATCACATATGTCAGTGGTGTAATTTGAATTCAGGTAGTATTACTCAATGACAAAGCATTAAAAATACAATAATGTAGTCAAGGAAAATTGTAGGATCAATATGGTATAAGGAAATGAAAACCAAAGAAATGGAAGCAAATGAAACCAAAAAAAGTAATGCTATGACTTCCAAAACAAATCTTAAATCTTAATTAAATCTCAAAATAGAGATTATCTCTCTCTTTTTTGTTTACTAATTTATCACTTTCTGTAAGAATGTACTTATCTCTAGGAGACTGCCAGGACATTCCCATTATTGGACTCCACAATATGTTTCAAGGATTTGATTCCCTTTGTCTTCCATGAGGATTTAATAGGCCAGCCGAAGGAAGCATTAAAATTAGAATTATCTCAAGTTACGGAGGAAAAGGAGTAAACTGATAATTGATATTGTAACACTTGCATAAGAGTTTCCAAGCCATAATTGTATATCTAAACAATGGGTGTTGTTTAACCTTAAAATTTGGATTTTTCCAAGTTTTATGAAGACATTCTATCATGTTTATCTTCTTGTCTAAAACCAATTCAACTGCTACATTTGTAAATTTGCCCTTACCAGGCAGCAAGTCCACAAGATATCTTGAGAGGGCCCCAAGATTAAATAGCCTTAGGTCAGGTATATTAAAGCCTCCAAAACATTTAATTTGTTTTGGCTTACTTAGAGAAATCTTTGTTTTGTTGAATATAATTCTTTCATTGTCACTGGGCACATGCAAGTTAAGTAGCCAGGCATCTCTTTAGCGGAAAATTTGTGCTTAATTTTTTAACCCTTTGAGTGCCTGCAGAATTTCACATTTTGGTTATGCAAAATGTCAGCCATGTTTTAAACATTTTGTGCTCTCTCACTTTAGGGGCATTTTCTGAGGGGAAACCTATCGTTTACCTAGGACAATTATACATAGTGTTTTTTTCAGGAGAAACTGAGCTTTCTAAATGTATTTACCCCTCTGCAAAAAGATTTATAGCACTAATTACCAAAAAAAATAAAAATTCCTATTTTTCACAATATATAAATTTATACCAGAAAAATATTTCACTTTATGCATGAAAATTTGAAAAGCCTCATGTCTCTCAAATGTGCCAATACCAGATATGTATAGTTTTAGGGAGATTAAGAACTTCTGTAGAGCAAAAACAGCCGGCAGTATATTACCAAGTTTTGAAAGCAGAAAACGACATACCTTAGATTCCAATGCCAAAAAATCCAGAAACAGTAGGTTTATTTCAGAAAGCCATATATTTTTGAAATGCACACATTCTGCTGATTCCAAAATGGGTAACTATGTCTCTCTGCTCCTAACTACCAAACATCAAAGCTTATCTGAATGTAGAGGTTTTTATAAAAATGTATCAAAATTCTAAAAAAATCACTTCAAAGGTTTTATTTTGCTGCTCCGCATATCCCACATTTTATTAGGTACCAAGAAAAAGCACCCATACTATCATTGCCAGGGGTCCACTGAACAGTTTGATGCCCGTTGTGCATAGGTTTACCAAAGTATCTGGCATTTAAAGACACCAATATGAAGTTAGTGCATCTAAATTGTCCAGGTCTTTACTGCAGCTACTGAAAAATCAACACATTTACTGCATTTTTTGTTGGGTAAAAACACTGAAAAATAGGTTTACCTCCAAAACCATATATTTGGAAAGTACACATATTCTACCAAATCTAAAATTGGTACCCATGCCTTTCTGCTCCAAACAACTTAGTCGCAAGCCTTACCCAAATTTGTCAGTTTTGGTGAAATATCTGAAAATTGCCTCAAAGCTTCAACTTTCCAGCATCATATCGCCCATGCATCATTACATATCAATAAAAAGTACCCTAAATATGATTACCACGGGTCCTCCAAACAGTTTGATGCCCATTGTGCAAAGGTTTACCAAAGTATCTGGCATTTAGAGGCCCCCAACATGAATTTAGCGCATACAAATAGTCCTGTGAGTCACTTCAGCTAATGAAAAATCAACACATTGACTGCATTTTTTGTGGGGTAAAAGGACAGAAATATATGTTTACCCCCCCAAAATCATATATTTTTGGAAAGTACACCTTCTACTGAATCTAAAACGGGTACCTGTGGCTTAATGCTCTAAACTCCTGAGTAGCAAGGCTTTCCCAAAATTGGCGGTTTTGGTGAAATACCTGAAAATTACCTCAAAGCATCAACTTTTCAGCATTGCATCGTCTGTGTCTCATTACCAGCATAAAGCATCTTAAATATGAATGCCGGGGGTCTACTAAATAGTTTGATGCCCAATATGCATAGATTTACAAAACTATGTGGCATACAGAGACCCCAAATCCATATAGTGCATATGAATATCAAAATATTTCTGAAAATGGTCACAAAGCTTGCATTTTACCCCATTAGATGCCCCTCATTTTGTAACATACCAGCAAAAGGCATCCTAAATATGAATGCCAGGGGTCTACTGAACAGTTTGATGCCTGATATGAAAAGATTTACCAAACTAGGTGGCATGCAGAGACCCCCAAATGAAAATGGTACATATGAATTTTCATGTATGACACTGACTGCTACAATACAAGCACTCGGTATGTGTATTGTGCACCATAAGACTCCTCTAACAGTATGGAGACCCTAGAAAAACATATATTTTCCAAAAGTAGACATTCTGACAAATCTAAAGCAGATAATTACATCTTTCTACTGCAAACTACCAAACTGCAAAGCTATGCTAAACATAACACTTTTTATGAAATTTCTGAAAAAAGTCACAAAGCTTGCATTTTACCCCATTATATATCCCACATTTCGTAACGTACCAGCAAAATGCATCCTAAATATGAACTACAAGGGATCTACTAAACAGGTTGATGCACAATATGCATAGATTAACCAAACTATGTAGAACACAGAGACCCCCAAATGGATATATAGCAGACAAAAATTCCATGGGCAAAATAAAATAAAGGTGGCCATACACGGGCCGATAAAAGCTGCTGGCAGACCGTGTCGGCAGCTTATTGGCCCGTGTATGGGGGCCCCCGACGGGCCTCCCCGTTCGAGATCTGGCCGAAAGTCGGCCAGATCTCGATCGGATGGGTTTAAAAATCCCGTTGGATCGCGGCCGCATCTGTTCGTTGATGCGGTCCTGCGATCCGACCGCCCGTTTGTGAATGCTAGGATCCGATCGTTGGGCCCTAGGGTGGGAATATCGGAGGGAGATCCACTCATTTGGCAACATCGCCAAACGAGCGGATCTATCAATGTTTGGCTACCTTAACAAAGAGTTTTTTTTCTGCCTAGTGTAATCAGCAGTCAGAATCAAAGTTTGAATATTTTAGCATGTCCAAATAGGTTATACGGACAGAAATAAGCAAACAACACCTATGCAAACTGAAAATGTAATAAAATGGCTAAGAAAACATGCAATGAAATAGCGAAAAATCACCAAAATTGCAATATAATCACTGAAATAAACAGTTAATGTGATAAAAAAAGACACAGAATAGTTTAAGTGTGTATGTGTGTACAATTGGCAAATTACATGTTGTGTATGTTTTCAAGCATGCGTGAGTGCTGTGAATGTGTGTGACCCCCCTGGTCCCCCAAAATTGTATGTGTGTGTATGTGTGAATGTAAGTGTGTATTGCTAAAATAAGAGTGTGTGGGGGAGGCACTAACCTGGAGGTAGCAGGCTCATGATTGTCCAGGAGGGCAGAGGAAGAGATGGCACTATCATCTTCATTGGATCAGGTAAGTGGACGGAGCTAGCGGGTCAGGTAGTGTGGGCAGCAGTAGAACATGTCCATTGCACGTGTTTGCTGCTGCCTTTGGGGCCTCCTGATGATCGCACCTCAGGGGCCACTCATGCCCCACCTAGGCTCATTGCCTAGGGGATGGGGAATGAGAAGGAACGGAACCTTTCAATGCTGCAGAATGTAGAATCTACATTTTCAAGAGACTTTTCTACAGAACGCAGATTCTACGGCATTGGAAGGGTTAAGAAAATGCAGAAAACAAAGATGCAGTATACAATTTCACCAGCAGGGGGTCAGCAGTAACTCTGCAAGCATACACCTGAACCTCACAAAGGCTTAACACAGACTCCCAATGATTTCAGCCTGCAGCCTTTTATAGCTTCCAGACTGCCCTATGCTGACACCATGTGATCAGCATCTACCCTATTAAGAGAGGCTGCCCACCCCTTCTGTGGCTTTTCTGAGAGCCCTAGGTAAGAACTTCATGAACCTTTGTACAATCAGTTGCACTATTGTATATGAAGTAAAGCTTTCCATAGACACTCTTATGTATTAACATGTAACAAACACAGATCTTAATATACAATTGTTTTATGACCATTTATATATACTGTCAGCACAGCTGAGCCACATGCTTGAGTAGGCCTCAGTTTGGTAACCAAAACTAGTTTCCACCTAAACAAAGTATCTACATTAATTATACACACAGCGATTTACACAGATTACTGGCCAGAAACGTTTATTAACATTAACAAAAAAATGAAATTCAAAGTTCTTCAAAAATAATCAAAACAACTTATTGATACTGATATGAACGTGAGTTTCCTCCAAGAGAGACTTATTCCTCATTTTCAGTTCCATGCGCCATATCTGAATAAATAGTCAGCATTGTGATGTTGACTAACCGGCAGGTGGTGAACTGTAAATCAAAATTGTTGGATTGCAAGGTTCCATCTTGTAACTCTTGCATTCTTATCCTTCATTCTGTTTATCCATATAAGTGGGTTGCGATCAGTCACTAAGGAAAACTCTTGACCTAGTAGGTAACATCTTAATGACTCTAGTGCCTATTTTATTGCTAAACACTTTTTCAATGACACTATAGCTAGTTTCTCTAGGGAATATTATGTAGAGAACAGGGTGACCCTTCCCATCAATTTCTTGACTCAGTAAAACACCTAAACTTTTCTCAGATGCATCAGTTTGTTCTATAAATCTTTAATCAAAATTAGGACTCTTGAGAACATGTTCAGTACATAACATGACTTAAAGCTTCTGAAAAGCTTCTTCACATTGTGGACTCCATATAACTTGTTCTTTGCAATTCTTTTTAGTGAGATCAGTTAACGGAGCAACAATTTCAGAGAGATTTGACAGGAATCTCAGATATTAACCAAACAAACCTAGGAAAGAACATACCTCTTTCTTTGTTTTTGGTGGAAGAATCTCAGCCATGGCTTTAATTTTGGTTTTGTCAGATTTTACCTTGCCATTTCCTAGAATATAACACAAATATCTACTTTCTGTAAAACCTAGAGCACACTTTTTCGGGTTAATTGTAAGACCAGCCGATTTTATGAGAGACACAACAGTAAACAACTAAATATCACCACATCATCAGAACCAATACTACTGGTAAACACCAATTATTTACAGAAGGTTCAATTACATCAAGCTCTAACATCTGCATTACTTCTTGCTTTATAATTTGTTTGTATTATTCAGGTGTACTATAGGGTTGCTGATGAATAGGTTTTGCTATCACACATATCAATGACATGCTCAAGAAGATTGGTTCTACCTGGTGTTGTCACAAAAATATCACTGTACTTGTCTAATAACTTGCCCAGTTCTGTTTGTTGATCTAAATTTAGCTCAGAAGATATATTAATCTTACAGGCTTCAGAGCTTTCTATGTCCAGTCTCTGATATGCTTCTTCAGACATACGAGGTGAACATTCCTGAAACACCATCAAGAAAGTATTTTCTTTCCTCTCCTTCCACTTTCTTATGAGATTTACATGATAAAGAGATACTTGTGATTTCTACTTGACTTTGCGGTTTGCAGAAGAATGGGATTCGGCAGTACAAATCTAACAGCGCCAGCTGCGCCTTCCTACCAGCGACTCTGCAGCGGCAAGGAATAGAGAGGGAGGGGGATTTACAATCCACAGGGCAGGAAGACACGCAAGTGCCCCCCGCCAGGCAGCAGCTGTGATGGCCCCCCGAAATGAGTGGAAGCTGCTGCTGTGACGCCCGATCCGCCGTCACTCACCTCCTCTCAATGCCATTCTGTCACTAGCTTCACAAGCTGTCCATAGCCAGGGAGGAGCAATCCAGTGCCGCAAGATGGATGGTCGCCGTGTCGCCTTTTCTGAAGAGGAGCGGAAGTGGAGTTTTGGTAAGTTATTTCTTAATAAAGACTTTGCAATCCTAAAGTTTTATTTGGCTTGGTGGTTTTTTTTTTATGCATACTAACGAATTTTTTAAAATTTTTTTTTGATGTTACTGGTCCTTTAACTACATGACTGTGCTCAAAAACCACTCCAGCCTCCAGTATTTACCTGAACCCACTGATAATTATGTAGGACATGGATTCCTTATGTGTGTACACTCTCAATGGTGCATTTTTATTGTCCTCTTATTTAAAGGGAATTTTGGGGACACAGTAAGATAAACATTGAGTGTCAGTGCCAGACTGGCCCAAGTTGGTCACTCCAGGTCCGTTCAGCAGGTGAGTGTATGGTAGTGGCATCAGTGACATTGGCAGCAGAGGGGGCAAGGGTTGGGGGTGGGCCCCCCTTTGGGTCTCAAGTTTGTCTGTGTGGAAGGTGTTTATCCCTCTTAATCCAAACATTATATTCCATTTAATTATAGTTTCTTAAGGGCATCATTCATGTCTTTATTTCTCAGGCTGTAAATAACTGGGTTAAGCATAGGAATCAATATGGTGTATAAAAGAGACAGAACTTTGCTCATGGTCTGTGATTGGTTTCTGGGGGGAGCCACATAAATAGCAATGAGAGTCCCATAAAATATGGAGACCACAGCCAAGTGGGAGCTGCAGGTGGAGAAGGCTTTTTGTCTCCCGGTATTGGACACTATCTTTAGGATTGCATGGGCAATACACATATATGATACAATGATCAACATAAATGGAAAAATAACCACAGGGATAGTAACTATAATTGCTTCGAATTGTACTAAGAATGTGTCTGAGCAGGAAAGTTCTAGAAGAGGAAAGAAATCACAGAAGAAATGATTAATAATATTTTGGTGACAGAACTGTAGTGTCCCTATTAGATTCACTGAAATCATTGTAATGCCAAAGCCAAGAACCAATGATATTAGAATTAATGTAACACAAACCCTGTGGGACATTATAGAAGAGTAACGCAGTGGGATACAGATGGCCACATATCTGTCATAGGACATTACTGCTAGAAGCAAACACTCAAAAGCTTCTAAACTGCAAAAGAAATACAACTGAGTAATGCACCCAACAAGGGACACTGGGGCTCCTTCATTTATTACTGTTTGAAGTAGGATGGGGACAATACTTGTGGATTCCAGTAGATCAGACATGGACAGTTGCTGGAGAAAGAAGTACATGGGGGACTGGAGGTTCCGGCTGGAGGACACCAACACTATGATGAGGACGTTCTCCCAAACTGTCATAATGTAAATCAGAAGGAACAGAGAGAACAGGGGAATCTTGAAGTTGTGGAGATTCTGAAATCCCAAGAGAACAATCTCACTGACCGAGGTCTGGTTCCTCTCATTCATTGTCTAGAGAGGAAAATAAAAAAACTGCACAGTATAATAATACCTACTGTTGCCATTGTGTTTCTTGTTATTGGTGTTGTAGTTGGTCTAAATATACATGGGTGTGATCTTCATTTGATTTACTGTTCCTGACCTCTGCCTGTTTTTGAACTTTGCTGTATCCCAACCCTTGCCTGTTGGACCTCTCTTCTGGATCCCAACTCTGTACAGTGTTACTGATTGGTTTTGACCTCGGCCTGTTCATCCTGACTACTTTCCTGGATCTTGATTCTGTACTGCACTGGTACTGATCTGACCTTTTCTACATCTACACTCTCTGTTCCCTGTTCTTACTGTGTATGTTAAGGTTCCCTTGTCTGCCCAGAACTTCCCCCTTGGTTCTCACTTTACAACCTGGTGGCATGTGAGTAGTGGAGGGCTCCTCCTGAAGCAAAAGGTGGTTGTTATTGGCAGAAGTGTGAGCTGTAACCAGGACCCTGGAGTGCTCTGGATTTTGGGATACCGTACGTTACAGATACTTCACCCTTGTTCCAGAACATTTATTAAATGTATTATTGGCAAATAATTACTGTTTATTACTGTATAAAATGTTGATTTATTTTTATTCATTTTCTGATTTATGTAAGTATTTTCCAATTATAAATTAATTATTTGATGATCTCCTTGTCACACTATACTGCAGATTACTCAACATTTGCAAATTGGAGCTTACTGATAGTGGAAATATTCATGTAGTATGTTAATTTTATTTGTATGGATATGGAAGGGATTAGCAAAATTATAGCTATGGTGTAAAATTCAGATGAGCTGGTGGAATGCACACAGGAGCTGACAATCCTTTGTGTCAAATGGAAGATTCTTTAGGTATTGAAATCAGTTAAAAGCGATTATCACAAAAGAAAGCGAGGGGAGCATTTTTGTTCTTTGCAGGCTGGATTGTTGGCAATTATAAAAAATGCTTTTCACAAGAGAAGGTAAAATTGAGAAGCTGATGATGAATATGGGACACTGCAAAACAACATAGACAAATAAGCAATTGAGCAAAAGCAATGCTGAACTATTGTATTGGTTGAAGACGTTGAGGGAACTATTAGATACAGCAGGGGTCCCCAACCTTTTTAACTCATGAACCACATTCAAATGTTAAAATAGTTGGGAAGCAACACAAGCATGAAAAAGTCCCTTGGGGTGCCAAATAAGGGCTGTGATTAGCCATTTGGTAGCCCCTATGTTCACTGGCAGCCTACAAGGGGCTCTACTTGACCCTATGCTTAGTTTTTATGTTTTTTAATTAAAACTTGCCTCCAGGCCTGGAATTCAAAAATAATCACCTGCTTTGAGGACACTGAGAGCAACATCCAAGGGGTTGGGGAGCAACATGTTACTCACGACTGGTCAGGGATCACTGATATACAGCATTTCTCAGTTTAAAGAAACCATAGCAATAATGACCATTCACAAATCCAATCAGGAATACAAGAACTGAAAGAGCAGTTGGGAAAAAGGGGTTCCATTGTTGGACATTGAAGCAGATTTTAATACACCAGAAGCAATCAAAATGTTACTCATGTTAAATGGCATTTGTTAGATCCCCACTAACACAATATAATTTTAATTTTATCTGCTTCTACTTTAGTTGCCCTAATGAAGGTTCATAATAAGACTGGGGCCCATGGAGAAGATAGGGATGAATTATAAACAAAGGCTAACCACCAATGTCCAGCTCAGATATGGGGTTAATTCTGAGTAAAGTGCGTGGCCAATAGAAATACGAGATGTCTCAATAAAGAGTTGCAAGAAATCCCATATCGATCGCTGTAAGTATAGTGAGGTCTGTTATGTTCAACTCTATTGAAGTTCTAGTGAATTGTGTGTTGCAGGATGGCATGAGAGCTATGCACACAATGCTTCTTAACTGTAGCCAGCGTTATAAGAGACAACCTACATAACCATTCTCTGATTCTACTTTATAAAGCTTGCACTTTACAGGAAAGATGTTCTTGGATAATATTCACCTGATTTGCACCTACCAGGACCACCCCAGTTACTGTGGAACCATAGGAAGATGTCCATGAGCTTCTTCCAATGTGTAACCTGCTCTGCATTTCTCCTGCCATTTTGCTAACACAATCCCAACCATTTCTTTCCAATGAAATCACTTTACAGGAAAGATTTTCTTGGAATATTATACTCACCTGATTTGCACCTACCAGAACCACCCCATATACTGTGGACCTGTCCATGAGCTTCTCCCAATCTGTAACTTGCTCTGCATTTCTCCTGCCATTTTGCTAACACAATTCCATCCACTTCTTTCAAATGAAATCACTTTACAGGAAAGATGATCTTGGAATATTATACTCACCTGATTTACACCTACCAGAACCACCCCAGATACTGTGGAAACATAGGAAGATGTCCATGAGCTTCTCCCAATGTGTAACCTGCTCTGCATTTCACCTGCCATTTTGCTAACACAATCCCAACCATTTCTTTCCAATGAAATCACTTTACAGGAAAGATGTTCTTGGAATATTATACTCACCTGATTTGCACCTACCAGAACTGCCCCAGATACTGACTGGACAGGGAAGAACAGATCTCCTTTTATTAACCAGTGTCAGTAACAAACACAGCTGAGAAACCTATTAAGAAATCTCCAGGGGCTTATGGCAATTACTAAGCCTTGAGAGAATCTGATAATTAATCTTAATAATAAGCTAATAATATTGAAATAACACAAGACATCAAAATATCTAATTCTTTAACCTTATTTTTATTTATTTCTACATATATCATAAATATACATAAAAGGTGTACAGAGATGAGGTTCAGCAGCTGGCAGTCTGGTGCAGTGAGAACAACCTGTCACTGAATGTGGATAAAACGAAAGAGATGATCGTCGACTTCAGGAGAACTTTCCCTGTTCACACACCACTCAACATCAACGGCTCCACAGAAGAGACAGTAAAGAACACCAAATTCATGGGAGTCCACATCTCTGATGACCTCACCTGGACCACCAACACCGCCTCCATTACCAAAAAGGCTCAGCAGCATCTTCACTTCCTAAGACGACTGAAAAGGGCCAGCCTTCCGCCTCCCACCCTCATAGTGTTCTACAGGGGCACAATAGAGAGCATCCTGACGAGCTGCATCTCCATCTGGTACAGTAGTGTCAGCTCTGCTGACCGGAAAAGTCTTGAGCGGACTGTCAGAGCAGCTGGTAACATCATTGCCATCGCTGTTCCATCACTGCAGGACATGTTCCACAAGCGCTGTGTAAGAAAGGACTCCTGCACTGGACTCCACACACCCCTCACATGGACTGTTCACGCTGCTCCCATCCGGCAGACGCTTTCGCAGTATTAAAGCCCGAACAACCAGGCTGCATGAAAGCGATCAGACTCCTCAACTCACTGCCTGCCCTCCCACTACATTCCAGACACACCTCAACTGTGAACTTAACTTTGTGAACCGTTAATTTATTTGCACAATTCTAAAGGTTTACACATGTATATATCCAATTTCTGCCAATATATTGCACATTTCATGTTTACATATTTATTGTGTATTTTTAAGTGCCTTTTTGTGATATGTACTAGCTGGAGCCACGTCGTCTCGTCTCACTGTATATTTGTATACTGCTGAGATGACAATAAAGTTTACTTTGACTTTGACTATAGTCTCCCAATTGGGTAAGTCACCTTACAGGTACCTGTTGCCATTAGTAATTTGAATTTTAGTAAGTTGAATTCTCTGCTCACTGTTGAGGAATTTATTTATTAAAGGGTTTTTTATCTTGAATCACCTTCAAACTCGAATGGTATCTTATTTAAGGAAAAACTCATGTAACTCATGTAAAGTTAATGAATGATACTGAACCAAAAACTCAAATCAAATTGGAACTCAATTTGAACCGAGTTTTCCTCTGAAAAAAACTTGAATGTCAGGAAGGCTATTAACTTCTTCAAATCGGTCAGCTGGCATATGCCATTGACTTGTACATGCAAAGTCCAAAGCACTGCGGCACACTGACGAGATGAATGTGTTTATATTCGTGATATTTATGTTCTCCAATTCAAGTAGACAAAGGGCAACGTTTCGGGCCTCAAATCCTTTATCAAGCCTATAATTACACTCAACACTCTGTGTTAAATAGCAATAAGTGAGGGTGGGGAAAGGTCAGGGGAGGTACAAAATTAACATCTTGTGCAAAAAATGTCCATTTATATCTTTTTGCTTATAGTGTCCATACAAAAGTGACCAAAATAAAAGTGTCCATTCCTAAATCAGTGTTTCTGGTAATCCATCTTCCATTTGTTGTAAGTGATCCATCTAATCTTGTTATTAGTGTCCATAAAAGTTCCATAAAAACCCATAAATATGTAAAAAGTGTACAAAAACCTATTACATACGAAAATTGTATAAAAAAATTGTGATATATAAATTTTTATATCAAAGAACCTTTTCATGAGAAATTCATTATATAAAATTTAAAATATTCATGTAGCTAGTAAAAATTCGGAAATATAGGAAAATCTGAGATGCTTATATTACCTTTCTTGTTAAATTATATTCAGACTCTGTATTCTCCTAATTTTTGTAGCAGGTAATGTCAGCACTCAGAGTTCTCCAATTCCCAGACCTTATTCAATAACCTTAAGAAGGAAAAAAAGAGAAAAAGACAATTGTTAATCTTTAAAAACATAATGTAATTATCATAGTCTACTTTCCTACTGATGGATAAACATAGCGGGAGTGTAGTCCCTGTTTAATCCCCTGGGCCAGACTGTGTCCAGTCTATGAATCCGCTGCATCTCTAGCCTGTGCAATTGCATTAACCTGACTCCCCCTCAACTGAGTCAATTACCTGAAATTTAAGTTGGCTCACTGAATGCTTCGCTTGTTTGAAATGAGCTGGCACTGGTAAAGCTGTTAATTCCTTGTGAATTTGTGCTTGGATATTCTCTTCTTGATTTTTTGGGTTGTTTCACCCACATATAATAATCCACATGGACATTTAAGCAGGTAAATAACAAAAGTTGACTCACAGGTGTAATAATGCCTTATAGCATATTTTTTGCCAGAATGAGAGAAAGTATTTCCTTTGATGGCAGAATTACATTGGGCACAGCCCAGACATGGGAAAGTCCCAAACTTTGGTTTTTGAAGAGACCGGGTATTTTGTGCTTTATTACTCCCTACATCCGCTTTCACTAGTCTATCTTTCAAGTTTTTTGCCTTTATATGCTAACATAGGTGGAGTCTGAAAACTAGGGACATCCGGTAAGCATGACTTTAATATGTGCCAGTGTCTGTGTATAATCTTACCAATGTGTTTACTCGCTGTATTAAAGTTACTTACAAAAGCCAATCTAGTGTCTCTGTTTTTTCTTTGGTGTATCATCCCCTTTTAACAAACTCTCTCTATTCTTCTGTTGTACTTTAGCTAGGCTAGTGTTTAAGGTATCTCTACCATAGCCTCTTTGTAGGAATCTTCCTGACGTTGCCTCCATTTGAGCTTCACACTCTAGGGGATCACTGGTGATATATTTCACCCTTGCAAATTGTGATATTGGAAGTGAGCGTTTCAATGCTTCTGGGTGGAAGCTTTCAAAATGCAGGAGATTGTTCCTGTCAGTAGTCTTCCTATACAAACTGGTTTTGAGTTTGTCCCTATCCCTTGTAATCTGGACATCTCCTCCTTGACCTATCATGTGCATTTGATACAGTTGATCACTCTCTCCTGATGCAGATTCTCTATTTGCTTGGCATCCGTAACCAGGCTGCATCGTGGCTCTCTTCTACCTTTCTAACCAATCATTCACTGTCTCCTATGATAACAAAACCTCATCTCCAGTCCCACTTAATGTGGGGGTGCCACAAGGCTCTGTACTTGGTCCACTGTTGTTCTCCCTGTACTCTCTGTCTTTGGGAGATCTCATCCATTCATTTGGCTTTAATTATCATCTGTATGCTGATGTACCCAAATATATTTATCCACCCCTTCATTAACAGCTGAAACAGAGGCTCAGATCTCTAACTGCCTCCTGGTTATCTCAAATTGTATGAACCAGCGCCACCTCAAACTCAACCTAACACTGAACTTATCATCTTTCCACCTAAGCCTGGTCCTACTCCCCTATTTACTATCTCTATTGATGGCTCATTAATCCTGTCAACTCAGCTCGCTGTCTGGAGGGGAATCTTTGACTCCTCTCTCTCCTTCTCTGATCATATTAACACCACTATCAAAACCTGACACTTTTTCTTACACAATATTGCCAAAATCTGTCCCTTCCTTTCACCTGATACATCCAAGACGCTCATGCATGCTCTCATCCTATCCCAACTAGATTACTGTAACCTTCTACTAACTGGCCTCCCTAACTGCCATCTCTCCCCTCTACAGTCTGTATTAAACACTGCTGCCAGAATTCTCCTCCTCTCATCCAAAAGGGGTACAGGCCCCTCCGCTGCTGAAGTCCTTATCATGGCTTCCTATAAAACAAAGAATAACTTATAAACTCCTCCTCATAACCTTCCCTTCATTCCTCTGCACCTCACTACATCTCATCTCTTGTCTCTCTATATGTTCCTGCCCGAAACCTCTGCTCCTCTCAGAGCTAGAGATGGCGCGAACTGTTCGCCGGCGAACTTGTTCGCGCGAACATCGGGTGTTCGCGCTCGCCGGAAGTTCGCGAACGTCGCGCGACGTTCGCCATTTTGGGTTCGCCATTGTTGGCGCTTTTTTTTGTAGTAGTGTATAAGTTGACCTTTTAGGCATTATTTGCCCTGTAGGCATTTTTTGCCCAGTGTGTTATTCAACCAACTGCCATCTAGCTGAGTGACCTTGTTCACATTCTGTCTAAATATCCATAATATTACCGTCTCCAGAAAAAACACCGGAGTGACTTTTTTCAAGCAGCCATAATATATTTTACGTAATCCGTATCCATCGCTGTAGTAGTGTATAAGTTGACCTTTTAGGCATTATTTGCCCTGTAGGCATTTTTTGCCCAGTGTGTTATTCAACCAACTGCCATCTAGCTGTGTGACCTTATTCACATTCTGTCTAAATATCCATAATATTACCGTCTCCAGAAAAAACACCGGAGTGACTTTTTTCAAGCAGCCATAATATATTTTACGTAATCCGTATCCATCGCTGTAGTAGTGTATAAGTTGACCTTTTAGGCATTATTTGCCCTGTAGGCATTTTTTGCCCAGTGTGTTATTCAACCAACTGCCATCTAGCTGTGTGACCTTGTTCACATTCTGTCTAAATATCCATAATATTACCGTCTAAAGAAAAAACACCGGAGTGACTTTTTTCAAGCAGCCATAATATATTGTACGTAATCCGTATCCATCGCTGTAGTAGTGTATAAGTTGACCTTTTAGGCATTATTTGCCCTGTAGGCATTTTTTGCCCAGTGTGTTATTCAACCAACTGCCATCTAGCTGTGTGACCTTGTTCACATTCTGTCTAAATATCCATAATATTACCGTCTCCAGAAAAAACACCGGAGTGACTTTTTTCAAGCAGCCATAATATATTTTACGTAATCTGTATCCATCGCTGTAGTAGTGTATAAGTTGACCTTTTACGCATTATTTGCCCTGTAGGCATTTTTTGCCCAGTGTGTTATTCAACCAACTGCCATCTAGCTGTGTGACCTTGTTCACATTCTGTCTAAATATCCATAATATTACCGTCTCCAGAGTGACTTTTTTCAAGCAGCCATAATAAATTTTACGAGATCCGTATCCACCGCTGTAGTAGTGTATACGTTGATCTTGTGGGCAGTATTTGCACAGTGTTTTCTTCAAACCGCCATCTAGCTGTGTGAGCTTGTTCACATTTTGTCTAAATATTGATAATATTATCGTCTCTAGAAAAACCACTTGAGTTACTTTTTTTCAAGCAGCATTCATATATTTTACGTAATCCGTATCCACCGCTGTAGTAGTGTATACGTTGATCTTGTAGGCATTATTTGCACACTGTTTTCTTCAAACTGCCATCTAGCTGTGTGTATTATCGTTTCCAGAAAAACCAACTGAGTTTTTGTTGTTGTTGTTTTTTTAAAAATAATGCCAGGCAAAGGCAGGCCGCCACGCAGAGGCCGTGCTAGGGGCCGTGCTGCTATGCAATCCTGTGGCCCTAGCAAATTGCCCAGTTTTAAAAAGCCAATGACCCTGAACTCCCAAAATGCTGAAGAGGTAGTTGACTGGCTTACACAGCACACCCCATCCTCTACCGTTTCTAACTTTACCACAACATCCTCCTCATCCTCC
The DNA here is from genome assembly GCA_038501925.1 of Xenopus petersii. Taxonomy (NCBI): domain Eukaryota; kingdom Metazoa; phylum Chordata; class Amphibia; order Anura; family Pipidae; genus Xenopus; species Xenopus petersii. Next base: position 159,609,782 of record CM076676.1, on the reverse strand, counting down.
ACTGCTATGGCCACCCCACGTAACACTTCCTCCACCACCGGTGCCCCTTCTTCACTGGAGTCAGAGGAGTTATTTTCCCATGAGTTTCTTGAACTGAGTAATGCGCAACCATTATTGCCAGAAGAAGATGAAGGAGATGAGGACGTTACACCAGATTTAATTCTGGCAGAGAACACAACAGAGATGGACATAATGATGAGTGATGAGGAGGAGGTCCCCGCTGCTGCTTCCTTCTGTGATGTGTCAGAAGAAATTGATGCATCTGAGGAGAATGATGATGAGGAGATTGATGTTTTGTGGGTGCCTAGTAGAAGAGAGCAAGAGGAGGGTAGTTCAGATGGAGAGACGGAGAGTCAGAGAGGCAGTAGGAGAATAAGACTTAGAAGAAGCAGGGAGGACAGCCCGCAGGGATCAGTAGGGCAACAACATGTATCGGCACCTGTGTTCAGCCGGCCAACGCACCCGCCATTGCCGCCAATGCCGCCAACTTCTACTGTTACCGCCAGATCGCACACTTCCAAAAAGTCAGCAGTGTGGGATTTTTTTAATGTGTATGCCTCTGACAAAAGCATTGTAATTTGCAATGAGTGCAGTCAGAAACTGAGCCTTGGTAAGCCCAACAGCCACATAGGTACAACTTCTATGCGAAGGCACATGAGCGGCAAGCACAAAGCACTTTGGGAGCAACACCTCAAAGGCAACAGGCAAACTAAAAGCCACACTCCTTCTGGTCCAGCATCTTACTGCTCTACCTCTGCTCTCCTTGACCCATCTGAACCACCCTCCACTCCGCCTTCCACCTTGACCACCTGTTCCCATTCCCAGTCATCTGCCACCAGCCAAGTTTCTGTGAAGGCCATGTTTGATAGGGATGTAGCGAACGTCGGAAAAAAAGTTCGCGAACATATTCGCGAACTTGCGCAAAAATGCGAGCGGTTCGCGAACGGTTCGCGAACCCCATAGACTTCAATGGGAAGGCGAACTTTAACATCTAAAAAAGACATTTCTGGCCAGAAAAATGATTTTAAAGTTGTTTAAAGGGTGCAACGACCTGGACAGTGGCATGCCAGAGGGGGATCAAGGGCAAAAATGTATCTGAAAAATCTGCCTGTGTGTGCTTGGAAGAGATAGTGTAGGGGGAGAGCTGTTAGTGATTTCAGGGACAGATGATAGTAAGTTTGCTGGCTAGTAATCTGCTTGATACTGCTCTGTATTGGAACAAAAAAATAAATAAAAGCAGTCCTTACAAGGACTACTGTTATTGCAGCAGTCAGCAGATGAGATCAGAAGCAGGACAGCTGCCCACTGCAGCTACATACAGAGCACTGCAGTAGAAGGTAGATTACTAGCCAGCAAAGCTACCTAAGCTTAAATGTCCCTCAAACCCCTGCAGACTTCTGTCCCTCCAATAACAGAGCAGTATCAAAACGATTACTAGCCAGCAAACTTTCAACTGTCCCTGAAATCACTAACAGGCAGCAGCTCTCTCCCTACACTATCTCTTCAGCACACACAGGCAGAGTGAAAAAACGCTGCAGGGCTTCGGTTTTTATAGGGAAGGGGAGTGGTCCAGGGGAGAGCTTCCTGATTGGCTGCCATGTACCTGCTGGTCTGGGGTGAGAGGGCAAAAAAAAGCGCCAACAATGGCGAACCCAAAATGGCGAACGTCGCGCGACGTTCGCGAACTTCCGGCGAGCGCGAACACCCGATGTTCGCGCGAACAAGTTCGCCGGCGAACAGTTCGCGCCATCTCTAATGTTTGAGCGTAAGAAGCCAATGTCTGACTGTCACCCCCTTGCCCGGCGTCTGACAGCTGGCTTGTCTGCACTCTTAGCCCGCCAGCTTTTACCATACCAGCTGGTGGACTCTGAGGCCTTCCGCAAATTTGTAGCAATTGGGACACCGCAGTGGAAGGTACCCAGTCGCAATTTTTTTTCTAAAAAGGGAATACCACACCTGTACCAACATGTGCAGAGCCAAGTTACCGCATCTCTGTCACTTAGTGTTGGTCCAAAGGTCCATATGACTACTGACGCATGGTCCTCCAAGCATGGTCAGGGCAGGTATGTCACCTACACTGCCCACTGGGTGAACTTGGTAATGGCTGGGAAGCAGGGAATGGGTAGCTCAACAACAACAGTGGAGTTGGTGTCACCGCCACGGATTGCACGCGGTTCTGCCACCACCTCTACTCCTCCATCGCTCTCTACCTCGTCTTCTTCCTCTTCTTCTTCTTACTCTGCTGCTGGGTCCTCCTTCTCCTCCTCCACACCTGTGCACCCCCAGCTCCCCCTAGGCTATTCGACGTGCCAGGTACGCCGTTGTCACGCTGTCTTGGGGATGACGTGCCTGGAAAGCAAAAACCATACCGGATCTGTACTCCTGTCATCTCTGCAGTCACAGGCCGATTGGTGGCTGACCCCACACCAACTGCAGATCGGAAAAGTGGTGTGTGACAATGGAAGCAATCTGTTGGCAGCGTTGAGACTGGGCAATTTAACACATGTGCCCTGCATGGCACATGTGTTAAATTTAATAGTCCAACGTTTTGTCTCCAAGTACCCAGGATTCCAGGACGTTCTCACCCAGTCCAGAAAGGTGTCGGCCCATTTCAGACGTTCCTACACAGCCATGGCACGCCTTGCTGACATTCAGCAGCGCTACAACATGCCAGTCAGGCGTTTGATTTCTGACAGCCAGACTCGCTGGAATTCAACGCTCCTTATGTTGGAACGTCTGCTGCAACAACAAAGGGCCATCAACGAGTACCTTTTTGAACTGGGTGGTAGGACTGGATCTGCAGAGCTGGGGATTTTTTTCCCCCGTTACTGGGTGCTTATGCGCGATGCCTGCAGGCTCATGCGACCTTTTGAAGAGGTGACAAATATGGTCAGTCGCACCGAAGGCACCATCAGCGACCTAATACCCTTCGCTTTCTTCCTGGAGCGTGCCGTGCGACGAGTGACAGATGAGGCTGTAGACCAGCGTGACGAGGAGCTGGAAGCGCACGATTTCTGGTCGGAATCACCAGAACGAACCCAGGCACCTGCTGCAACGCAGGGAGAGGTGTCAGAAGTGGAGTCAGAGGAGGAAGGTTTTGTGGAGGAGGAGGAGGAGGAGGACCAACAGGAGCAGGCTTCCCAGGGGGCTAGTGGTGACCTTTAGGGGACCCCTGGTCTTGTACGTGGCTGGGGGGAGGAGACCGTGGATGATGCAGTCCTTGATAATGAGGAAGCGGAGATGGATAGCTCTGCATCCAACCTTGTGAGAATGGGGTCTTTCATGCTGTCATGCCTGTTGAAGGACCCCCGTATCAAGAGGCTTAAGGAGAAGGACCTGTACTGGGTCGCAACGCTACTAGACCCTCGGTACAAGCATAAAGTGGCAGAAATGTTACCAACATACCACAAGTCCGAAAAGATGCGGCATTTACAAACCAGCCTGCAAAACATGTTGTACAATGCTTTTAAGGGTGATGTCACTTCAGGAACTCATCAACATTCCAGGGGCAGAGGTGCCAGTAATCCTGCCACGAGCACACCTGCAAGGACAAAGCCCTTTGGCCGGTCTGTAACGTCAGACATGCAAATGTTTTTCTGTCCAAGGCAGCGCCACAACCCTTCTGGATCCACCCTCAAAGAACGCCTCGACCGGCAGGTAGCGGACTACCTGGCATTAACTGCAGATATCGACACTCTGAGGAGCGATGAACCCCTGGACTACTGGGTGCGCAGGCTTGATCTGTGGCCAGAGCTGTCACAATTTGCCATGAACCTCTTGTCTTGCCCAGCCTCAAGTGTGCTCTCAGAAAGGACCTTCAGTGCAGCAGGAGGGATTGTAACTGAGAAGAGAACTCGCCTAGGTCACAAAAGTGTGGATTACCTGACCTTTATTAAAATGAATGAGGGGTGGATCTCGGAGGGTTACTGCACGCCGGAAGACTTGTTCTGACTTCTATGCAGCTGTCCTTCTCTTCAAGCCTCATGACTCCACACACAGCTGTCCTTTAGCGTCCTCCTCCCTCCGCCACCGTTACAAACTAGGGTGCAAACCCTACTGGTTTAATTTTTTCTGGCCTCTGTGCTTCAGTGGCTGCAACCAAAAAAAATGGGCAAACAATGTCTACAAGGTCAACGTATGGCAAAAAATGACTATTTTCAGCATTTATATGGCATATTTTTTCTGGCAACTGTGCTTCAGTGGCTGCGTCCAAAAAAATGCATATTTTCTGCATTTATATGGCATAATTTTTCTGGCCTCTGTGCTTCAGTGGCTGCAACCAAAAAAATTTATATTTTCAGCATTTATATGGCGTAATTTTTCTGGCCTCTGTGCTTCAGTGGCTGCAACCAAAAAAATGCATATTTTCTGCATTTATATGGCATAATTTTTCTGGCCTCTGTGCTTCAGTGGCTGCAACCAAAAAAATTTATATTTTCAGCATTTATATGGCATAATTTTTCTGGCCTCTGTGCTTCAGTGGCTGCAACCAAAAAAATTTATATTTTCAGCATTTATATGGCATATTTTTTCTGGCAACTGTGCTTCAGTGGCTGCAACCAAAAAAACTGGGCAAACAATGTCTACAAGGTCAACGTATGGCGAAAAATTACTATTTTCAGCATTTATATGGCATATTTTTTCTGGCAACTGTGCTTCAGTGGCTGCGTCCAAAAAAACTGGGCAAACAATGCCTACAAGGTCAACGTATGGCAGTTGTTTAAAGAGAACAGTAGATTACTAGCCAGCAAAGCTACCTAAGCTAAAATGTCCCTCAAATCCCTGCAGACTTCTGTCCCTCCAATACAGAGCAGTATCAAGCAGATTACTAGCCAGCAAACTTACTATCATCTGTCCCTGAAATCACTAACAGCTCTCCCCCTACACTATCTCTTCCAAGCACACACAGGCAGATTTTTCAGATACATTTTTGCCCTTGATCCCCCTCTGGCATGCCACTGTCCAGGTCGTTGCACCCTTTAAACAACTTTAAAATCATTTTTCTGGCCAGAAATGTCTATTTTAGATGTTAAAGTTCGCCTTCCCATTGAAGTCTATGGGGTTCGCGAACCGTTCGCGAACCGCTCGCATTTTTGCGCAAGTTCGCGAATATGTTCGCGAACTTTTTTTCCGACGTTCGCTACATCCCTACTCAGAGCAACCGATTCGTTGCACCCCCCACTACTACTGCTGTTTCCCGTATCAAACCCTTCTCTCATGCGACTCCTTATATTTGGAATGTCATTCCTGAATCTCTCAGGAGAGAATCCTCCTTCAGTGTTTTTAAAACAAAACTGAAAGACTCCCTCTGGGAGCACCTGGATAACAGCTGAACTGGCACTTATATAACAGTGTAACAAACTGTAACCCCCAGCACCTTAATACCCCTCTGAATTGTGTCTGTATGTTACCCTCCCATTTAGACTGTAAGCTCTATGGCAGTGGTCCCCAACCAGTAGCTCGCGAGCAACATGTTGCTCTCCAGCCCCTTGTATGTTGCTCCCAGTGGCCTCAAAGCAGGAGCTTATTTTTGAATTCCAGGCTTGGAGGCAAGTTTTGCTGCATAAAAAACAGGTGCACTGCCAAACAGACTCTCCTGTAGGCTGGCAGTTCACATAGGGGCTGCCAAACAGCCAATCACAGCCCTTATTTGGACTTTATCATGCTTGTGTTGCTCCCGAGCTCTTTTTACAATTTAATGTGGCTCACAAGTAAAAAAGGTTGGGGACCCCTGCTCTATGGGGTAGGGTCCTCTAGCCTTTTGATTCCTTGACACTGAGCACTTAATCTGCATTGTAATTATATTTTATATTTATGTGAATTGTATTTCTAATAATGCACTTATTGTTACTTTTTATTCCAATGACCCCTTGTTTTTTACTACTAATTTATTGTTTTATTGTACAGAGCTTTGCCCTCAAGGAGCTCTTTACAAATAAATATAAACATACATACATACATACATACATACATACATACATACATACATGAAACTTATAGTTGTTTTATTGGGGACCACTGTAAATTGTAGAGTACTTTCCATCTGATTTAAAAATTGATGAAAAAGGTCTAGGCTTTCATGTGAACCATCCCAGATTAGCTACAAATCATCGATATATCTCAAATGTAGGAAATATATTTGCGATATATCTCAAATGTAAAAAGATGATTGTTGTAAACCAGATTGTCCTCCATAAATGCCATACACAAATTAGCATATGTCGGGGTCACATTACTGCCCATTGTTGTACCCCTCAATTGCATATAAAAGGTGTCTCCAAATAGAAAATAATTCTGATGTAGAACCACCTCTAATAATGCAAGAAGGAAAGATTTTTGTGCATTTGAGTAATCAGTTCTGTTAAGAAGAAATTCAACCGCTGTAAATCCAGACTCATGTTTAATCAATGTATTTAGACTTGTAACATCAAAGCTAACAAGTGTAACTTCATGTTCTGGTAATGTGACTTCTTCAAGTAGTGTAATTAAATGTGTTGTGTCCTTCACATAAGATTTTGTCTTTTGTACCACTGGTAGTAGGTTTTCAAGGTATAATGCTATGGGGGACAATACCGATTCAGTACCTGCTACAATTGGATGGCCAGGTGGTCTCTGAAGATTTTTATGTATTTACGGTAAGGTGTAAAATACCGGTGTTATAGGTTTCTCTTTAATAAGGAAAGCTCTAAGATCCTCCCCTATGATACCACTCTCAAAGGCTGTAAGTACTATATTCATAATACACTGTTGTATAGACACCAAAGTTTTTTCTTATATACCCTGGGATCCGACAGCTGGGACATTATCTCATCAATATAGTATTCCTTTTTCATAATAACCAACACTCCTCCCTTATCTGCTGGCTTAAAGATCAGATTGTCTTTATTTTTTAATTCCTGTAGGCATTTCCTCTCCTTAAATGTTAAATTAATTTTAGTGCCCATCAGTGGATTATGTTTCATCCTTAATTTCAATTTATCTATATCTTTATTTACCAGTTTGATATAAGCCTCAACCACATTGTCAGTAGTGGGGGGTATAAAATCACTTTTATTAATTTTATGACTTCTACATGAACTTGGCAGGTTTTAGGTGGTGATCTATTGAATTCAAGTTATTTCCAGTGTAGGGAGATGATAAATATTGGATTACAATTCAAATTTCGAATCCGAGTTGGTAGTTTTAAACTCGAAATTGTGAGTTTTGACCAAAACAAAGGAAAAACTCAAACATTTTCACTTACCATTCAAGCCTTGGAAGATCTGCCCCTAAGTATATTTTTAACTATTCATCTTTCTCCAGTCTGATGTTTATAACGTTATCTGGTTATTGGGGTCAGATTTATTCTGATTCTAGCTTTGTGTTTTTATTAATAATGTAATTTTTATTAATCATCCCATTCACATTTCACACTGTCATTCACACCACTTTTTGGATGCTGGGTAACTGGGATCCTAACAACCAGATAACACATAAATCAAGTTTTCAGTATTCAGTTTTCTCTGGAGTAATTTTCTACTAAGTGACGTCTAGACTGAAACTGTGATGTTAAAGTGTCCAAAGTGGTTGTATTCATGAGATACATTAAGGGGCACATTTACTAAGCGTTGAATTTCAAAGTGGTAAAACTTCAAAATTCGACCATCGAATTGTAGAAATTTGATAGTAATTTAGCCATTTTTGATCAAATTCAATTTGTTTGATTGAACGTAGAAATCATTCAAATCGAACAATTTAATCGATCGTTTGAACAATTTTCAAAAAAAAAACCTTTCACTTCTAAAAACGTAGCCAAATACTGGCTATGGGTTTTAGGAGATCCCCATAGGCTAACATAGCAATTCGGCAGGTTTAAGGTGGCGAAGTATTGAAGTTTTTTAAAGAGACAGTACTTCAATTTTCGAATGTTTGAATATTCGAAGTTTTTTCAATTTGAAACAAATTTTGGCCTATTTGATGGTCGAAGTACCCAAAAATTAAAAGTTTTTGATTTCGAAAATCCACTTCGAATTCACTTCGACCCTTAGTAAATGGTGAACTTGATATATTTTCAACGTTTTAATCTAAAACCAAGATATTTGTTACTCAAGTTTGGGTTTATGCTGCATATGTGACTGCCTCAAGGTTATATTAACAATAATAACAATACTAATAATATTAATAATAAGCTTCTATGTAATTTTTGGGAGTAGGAACTCCAGTTCCGGTTGAGCTTTTGGGCCACACATTTATATAGCAGATTACTGAAAATGTGTTTAGATACAGTCACTTTATTCCTTAATTAAGAAGAAATAGGCATCCAATTTTTTTTCACACAAATGTTGTGGACACTATAAGATACATGTGGAAGGTGGTTTCCTCCCCCTTTTATACCAGACACATATAAAATCTACAATGAATTAATAATCAGCAAACAAGAGTGAATGAACAATTGTGTTATAAAAGTTGCCAAATGCCCCAAAACCTTAATTAAGAACAGAAATGTAATGAATTGCTCATTGTTCCAATGGAAACATACATATACCTTTCAATTGAGTTAATGATAGGTAACTTTAATGAATAGATGTATCTTCTTTATCCTCATTTTTATATTGAAAAGCTTGAAGTACCCCTATATATTTGTGTGCCCATAGTTTGTATAATGTAGAAGATGGTTGTCATTTCTATCACAGCTACTTTATTAGGTGTGTATATTCCTCTTACTTATAGGTTCCTAAGGGAAGCATATAGCATCTTACACTTGTTCTAGTATATGATCCAGAAACAATCACATTTGAAAAGCATTTTACTTCCTAACAATATGATTATATATGAGCTGCAGATGGATCCTCTCTCTCAAGTGTCCAGGCAGAAATGAGGTGGTCACAGTACTGACAGTTATGTCTATATAGTCTATGTAGTTTCTGTAGTCTATGTACTGTAGTCTGGCTAAAGAAGATATTGATGGAACCATATGATTTTAACTCTTGTACATAGCTATAATAAAGGTTATTACTGAGAAACAATCTATATAATTAGTATTCACTGAAAAAGGAATTTCGTTAATGCACTATTATGTAGCATGCGCAACAGTTCTGGCTAAATGGTGTAACATTGCCAACAAATAAGTGAGGGGACAGAGAGGGTTACATTTTGAATAACTGTCAGACATTATGTTGGTTATTTATATTTACTCTAAATGTAGTTACAATGGGCGTGCAAGTCATTGCATAGTTTGTTCCCAGATCTACCAGCAATGCCCTCAGTCACTGGATGAGCACCTAATTCTATAAGTACCATCGGACACCAGGTCATGAGAGAGGAGACTAAGAACAGAAGTGAAGAATGGGGACGGGACTCAAATGGTTATTGGGGATTTGTATAGAATACCATTGGAAATGATGGCTTTAGCTTCGATTATGTATAACCGGTGGGGAAAATTCTGAAATAAAGGTATATGTTCCCTTTAAGGGCACCATTAATGTCTTTATTTCTCAGGCTATAAATCATTGGGTTAACCAAAGGAATCATTATGGTCAATAACAAAGAGAGAACTTTGCTTAGGGTCTGTGACTGGTTTCTGGGGGGAACCACATAAATAGCAATGAGAATCCCATAAAATATGGAGACCACAGCCAAGTGGGAGCTGCAGGTGGAGAAGGCTTTTTGTCTCCCGGTATTGGACACTATCTTTAGGATTGCATGGGCAATACACATATATGATACAGTGATCAGTATAAAGGGGGAAATAACCACAGGGATAGTAACTATCATTAGTTCTAATTGGACAAAGAAAGTATCTGAGCAGGAAAGTTCTAGAAGAGGTAATAAATCACAAAAGAAATGATTAATGGTATTTTGGTCACAGAACTGTAGTGTCCCTATTAAATTCACTGTAATCACTGAAATGCTAAAGGCAGTAGCCCACAACATTAACATTATAGTAACACAAACCCTGTGGGACATTATAGAAGTGTAACGCAGTGGGATACAGATGGCCACATATCTGTCATAGGACATTACTGCTAGAAGGAAACACTCAAAGGCTTCTGGGACACAAAAAAAAGAATATTGAGTAATACAGCCAACAAGGGACAAGGTGGCTTCTCCATTTATTACAGTTTGGAGCAGGGAGGTCACAATATTTGAAGATCCCAGTAGATCACATAGGGACAATTGTTGGAGAAAGAAGTACATGGGGGACTGGAGTTTCCGACTGGAGGACACCAACACTATGATGAAGACGTTCTCCCAAACTGTTAAAATGTATATCAGGAGGAACAGAGAGAACAGAGGAATTTTAAAGTTGTGGAGATTCTGAAATCCCAAGAGAACAATCTCACTGACCAACGTCTGGTTCTTCTCATTCATTGTGTTGAGACACAAATTCAAGTGTTAGCCAGTTCCTATTTACAAGTTACATTAAAGGCATTAAAACATGTTCATTCTTATATTTTTAGGAAGAAAATATAGTAGATTAAACAGTGTGGTCCACCTGTTGGCTGATGATAATAAAGGTTTTAGTCATAAGATTTTCATTCGGTGTATAACCGAGGCCTATTTGAATAGTGCAGGGACATTTCAGGAAAACAATGTTGGCTACAAAATAAGGATACACCAAATCTGAAGCAATTGGCTGAACCTGATCGAACCCCTAATCATCGCAATTCTTTATTCATATTGTCATTCTTCCCCACAAAAGCACAGTAGAGGTCAAAATACCCCGTGCCACAGGTGTAAGTCAGGTGGCTATGGAGAAGTGTTGACTCCTGGCATTTCTATGTTAAAACCCTATCAGAGAGCCTGTCCAAACTTCTCCCAGGTTGACCCATACAGACAGCTGTAGATAAAAAATTATTATAAAACATTAAAAGATAACAAATGAAAAACATTGAATTAATGTCTATGACATACTAAAATTTGGTTTAATGGAAGAACTTCCTCATTGAACTAAAAATATGACACTGACCTTTTGACCTAACCCTCTGATTGGCGCATTAGAACAGGAATCATGGGAGAGTGAATGTCATAGCTGCAGTTAGTACCCCTGGAGCAACCTTCCTAAGAAACTAAACTAAACTGTACCCCACAATGTTTAGTGTACATACTAGCACAATGGGAGGAAGAGAAGTATTGCTAACCATTTAGCATATGAATATGATGTCCAAACCTTCAATATTTTTTTAGGAATATACTCTAATGGGAGATCACAAAATATTATCCCAATGTGTAACCTGCTTACCATTTTGCTAACACAATCCCAACCATTTCTTTCCAATGAAATAAAACACTACAATAAAGATGTTCTTGGCATATTAAACTCACCTGATTTGCACCTACCAGAACCACCCCAGATACTGTGGAACCATAGGAAGATGTCCATGAGCTTCTCCCAATGTGTAACCTGCTCTGTATTTCTCCTGCCATTTTGCACCTGATTTGTACCTACCTCCTGCCATTTTGCTAACACAATCCCAACCATTTCTTTCCAATGAAATCACTTTACAGGAAAGATGTTCTTGGAATATTATACTCACCTGATTTGAACCTACCAGAACCACCCCAGATACTGTGGAACCGTAGGAAGATGTCCATGAGCTTCTCCCAATGTGTAACCTGCTCTGTATTTCTCCTGCCATTTTGCACCTGATTTGTACCTACCAGAACCACCCCAGATACTGTGGAACCATAGGAAGATGTCCATGAGTTTATCCCAATGTGTAACCTGCTCTGTATTTCTCCTGCCATTTTGCTAACACAATCCCAACCATTTCTTTCCAATGAAATCACTTTACAGGAAAGATGTTCTTGGAATATTATACTCACCTGATTTGTACCTACCAGAACCACCCCAGATACTGTGGAACCATAGGAAGATGTCCATGAGCTTCTCCCAATGTGTAACCTGCTCTGTATTTCTCCTGCCATTTTGCTAACACAATCCCAACCATTTCTTTCCAATGAAATCACTTTACAGGAAAGATGTTCTTGGAATATTATACTCACCTGATTTGTACCTACCAGAACCACCCCAGATACTGACTGGACAGGGAAGAACAGATCTCCTTTTATTAACCAGTGTCAGTAACATCCACAGCTGAGAAACCTACTGAGAAATCTCTAGGAGAGTCTGCTGTTTGGGATAATTACCAATCCTTGGGGAGGTATATGATAATTAAGCTTGATGATAGGTAAGTAATTTTAAACAGCCCAATATAGTTTAATAATACCTAACTATGTAATCATATTTTCACATGTTTCTGCTAATATTAAAATAGATTTACATGAATATTTCATCTAAGGGAACAATTCACATTAAGGTATTGATATACCACTGGTATTTTCAGCTCATCATTTCAACTATACTTTTAGCTATTTACTATTTTCCACCCTGAAGTTTAATGTTACCTAGTTGCTGTGGTCAAATTAATCCTGAGGTTAGGCATAGTACAAATAGTAGACAATGAGGTTGAAAGAAGACATACACCAAGTTCAATCCTGCCTAATTACAAGTTGATTCATAGAGAAGCAAAAACCCAAGATGCTATTGGACCAGGCTCTGGATCATTTTGTACTAGATCTAATCTCAGTAATTTGGTAATTCCTCACTTTCTAAAAAAAAACTTCATTAAGTTATTCAGTGTATCTGTCAATGCAACATTTTGGGGAGAGAAGTCCACAACTTCACAAGCTTTACTGTTAAAAAAAACCCTTTCTACATCTTAAATGAAAAGTAACAAAGTTGGTGGACAAAGTTATTTTTCATTAATATTTTTTATATAAAAAATGACATATAATTCCAATTGAGTACTGTGCATTGAAAAGGGCAATATGGCAACATGCATTTATGTGCGCACTCCAGTCTCCTACTATGTCAATGTCAACAGATAATCTGCCATGCTCTAAGGTCTGACAATGGACATACCCTCCTTCATGGCAGAGTTTAAATTTACCTTGTTCATTGGAGAGGTTGTGCAGTTATTTTTGCTGCTGCCTATAGAACAAGATACAGGCATTTCTAATAGGTTGTCATACCTTTCCGGTTCAGCAATGGCTTAGCCACCTTTCAAAATTATGTTTTAGAGATCATCTAAATTGTTGTTGCCTATTTGGATGATATAATTATCTTTCCCAATCACCTTTTGGAATATAGGATCCAAGTGAGAGAAGTTCTTGAAAGGGTTAGTCATCATAGATTTAGGATTAAGCCTAACTCTAATACATTAAACCCAGAGAAACTTGAATTCTAATGATGGGCGAATTCATTTGCCAGGCGAATTTGCAACGAATTTACACGTTTGCCCGCAGTCTACTGAATTTGCGAAATTGCAGTGAAAATTCGCCAGCAACAATTCTGATGCTGGCAACAATTAATAGATGCCCAGATGCGTCAGAATTGTTGCCAGCGTCAGAATTCTTTCAACGCCGCTGTCAAATTAGTGTTTTGCAAGTTTTTCGCTGTTTCAAGAATTTTTTGGCGAAACGGGAGAAATTTGCTGATCACTGGTGAAGTCAAAAGCATACAAATCTAGTTCTTGGAGTTGTACATTTCAGCTTCTGGACATATCAGATGTTATCAAATGAATGTCTAGTTACCTTGCTACTTCTGGTGGCCAACCCCTGTCAAAGATGTGAGGGACTATGTGCTAACATGTGAGAGACAGAAAAGTTCACAAGCTAATATGTTCAGCCTCTACCAACTTTCCTCTTCACAGTCTCCCTAAGGATGTGGTATGTGATCAATGTACTCAATTTACTGCCTGCTGCTGGAAAAGCTTTGGTCAGTTCTTTGGTATTGCTATCTCTCCTTCCAGTGCTTTCCACCCTTAAACGAATGGTCAAATTAAAAAAGTCATCCAAGAATTAAAACAATACCTTCAATGTTTCTTGAATCATGTCCAAAGCAATCGGGTTGATTTATTACCATTAACTGAATTTGTGTTCAGTAACTCTCATCATTCCTTCATTACACTTAGTCCATTTTTTGCTAATCACAACCGACATCCTGCCTTATTGTGCAATCTAATCTTGCCACCTATCCAATTCTTACCATAAAGGACAAATTCAGAACATTCAAGAGAAATATCAGATCCTGCTTTATCTCTTGGAAGAAGCAAAAGCTATTTAGAAGTGGTTTGCCAATATTACTTGTAGCGGATCACCCAGGTTTGCAATGGTATACAAGGTTTGGTTATCTGTAAGACTTCTCCATGTTCCCTCCCCAAAGTTAGGTTAGAAATTTCCTGTCCCCTACCAGATTGTCAACCAGATCAATCCAGTAAAAAGGTCTAAAAGTCCACTTCCTCTGTAGATAAATATACATTTGGTTTTCCATTCATCTTTGCATCTTCTCCACCACAGCTGATTCTGATGGATGGTGAGGAAGAGTATTTTGTGGACCACATTCACGATTCTTGTATTGTACAGAGAAAGTTAAATGTGTAAATCAAGTGGAAGGGATATGCTCCTGAGGAAAACTTGTCGGAGCCCGTTACTAATGTTCATGCTGCTACAGCCAAGTATATTACAAAAGTTCCCCCTGGTCCTTCTCTCTTATGAATTTGTCAATTACAGTCACATGCAAAGTGAAGTCTTCTGAAATCAGAAGGTAGTTACTTGACTCATGCCATACACATAGCACTGCCTAAACACCAAATTTGAGTTTTAATTCTCCCATAAGACATTATGGGTGGAGACATGCAAATCACTCCTTTAGGTCCCTTTGGCTAATTATGCATTCAGAACCACTGGTTTTATAGCACAGATACAACCTAATGGTTCAGAGACATATATCCAAACTTGCAGACAGCCTTTTTTTAATCTTGTAAGATTTCATCAGGGCAAGAGATTGGAACATGGCTTATGAGGGGGTAGGACTTGGAGAGTAGAGAAATAGAAAACTGAACCTGGTTAGGGTTAGATGGGCTAAAAGGAGCCAAGAAGCCCTTCACAAACAATTTCCATGCAAAGTGAAGCCTAATGAAATCAGAAGGTAGTTACTTGTCTCATGCCATACACACAGCACTGCCTATACCAAAAATGAGAGTTTTAATTCTGCCATCTCACCTTAAACTGGTTCAGTTTTCTATAATGCATTCCTAGTTAAGGTATAAATGGAAGTTTCAACTAAAAGCTATGTTTTTTTGTTATCTCTTAAACAGAAAAAAGCTGTAAACTGAAAAGTTCTTTAAAGAAATCAGGAGTCTACAGAGAAACATCTGTATAAACAAACCCCTACTTGCTCAGTTTAGTGCAAGAAATAGAGAGAGAGAAAGAGAGAGAGAGAGAGAGAGAGAGAGAGAGAGAGAGAGAGAGAGAGAGAGAGAGAGAGAGAGAGAGAAATGAGTGGCACTTAATTTTTTTGTGGAGACGAGATGGTGTCACCTGTTACCTACAGAAGTGTGCACTGAGACTTCCATTTGTTGTGCTGATTATTATATATATCTACATCATTACCACTTATAGGTTCTTCAGGGCAGCATTTATGTCTTTGTTTCTCAGGCTGTAGATAAGTGGGTTAAACAAGGGAATCACTATGGTGTATATCAGAGACAGAACTTTGCTTATGATCTGTGATTGGTTTCTGGGGGGAACCACATAAATAGCAATGAGAGTCCCATAAAATATGGAGACCACAGCCAAGTGGGAGCTGCAGGTGGAGAAGGCTTTTTGTCTCCCGGTATTGGACACTATCTTTAGGATTGCATGGGCAATACACATATATGATACAATGATTAGTATAAAGGGGCAAATAACCACAGGGATAGTAACTATCATTACTTCTAATTGTACTAAGAAAGGGTCAGAACAGGAAAGTTCTAGAAGAGGAAATAAATCACAAAAGAAATGATTAATGGTATTTTGGTCACAGAACTGTAATGTTTGTATAAGATTCACTGAAATCACTGTAATGCCAAAGCCAAGAGCCCATGAAATGAGAATGAATGTAACACAAACCCTGTGGGACATTATAGAAGTGTAACGCAGTGGGATACAGATGGCCACATATCTGTCATAGGACATTACCGCTAGAAGCAAACACTCAAAAGTTTCTGAGCTGCAAAAGAAATACAACTGAGTGATGCAGCCAACAATGGACACTGGGGCTTGTTCGTTTATTACAGTTTGGAGCAGTGTGGGGACAATATTTGAAGACTCCAGAAGATCACATAGGGACAACTGTTGGAGAAAGAAGTACATGGGGGACTGGAGGTTCCGGTTGGAGGACACCAACACTATGATGAGGACGTTCTCCCAAACTGTTATAATGTAAATCAGAAGGAAAAGAGAGAACAGGGAAATCTTGAAGTTGTGGAGATTCTGAAATCCCAAGAGAACAATCTCATTGACCAACGTATCGTTCTTCTCATTCATTTTGTTGAGGCACAAATTTGAGTGTTAGCCAGTCCTAGGGATGGGCGAATTTGACCCGTTTCGTTTCGCCAAAAATTCGCCGCCGGGGAAATGTCGCAGACGCCCATTTAAGTCTATTAGTGTCAAAAAAATTTTGTCGCGCGGCGAAATTATTTTGACGCGTGTCTTTTTTTTTTTGACGCACACTGCCATACAAGTCTATGGGCGTCATTTTTTCGGCGAAACGAGGCGAAAACATTCGCCCATCCCTTGCCAGTTCCTATATAACACGTTACACTACTAAGGTGATTAAACCTTTTCATATTTTAAGGAAGAAAATATATTTGATCATGGATGTGCTCCACCCGTTGGTTGGTGATAATAAGGATTATGGTAGAAAACTTTCAGGAAAACAGTTTTGGATACACCAAATCCAAAGTATTTGGCTGAATTGGATTCAAACCCTAGTTATCACAATTCTTAATTCATAATCATCATTTTTCCCCACAAAAGAACCACAGAGGTCAAATAGGTGGCTATATAGGAGTATTGACTCTAATTTTTCAAGGTCAGATAGTCAGATAGTCTGTGCAAACTTCTCCCAGCTTGACCGAATATGGACAGCTGTAGATAAAGACATTTAAATAATTACAAATCCTTTAAAGATAAAAAATGAAAAGCCAATTTAACATTTTTAAAGTACTTTTGTCTACAAAATACTAAAATTAGATTTTATGGAGGAACTACCCCATTAATTTAAAAATTAGGCACTGACCTTTTGTTCTCACCCGATTTACATATTAGGACAAAAGTTACAGGCAAAGAATTGATTTATCTGGAATTATGGTTCTAGTTCTTAGGTCTACTCAGAAGGTGCCAGCAGGGTGGTCTCCTGGAATATTTGGGGTTGTGTTGCGTAGTCACATAGACTGGGTTTATGGTGATGAGTAATATGTAGAAAGTGTTTATTCAGGAGAAAGTTTAAACAAATCTTGAGAGGAAAATGAAGGACAAATGTAACTTGAATCCTTCAAAAGCAAGAATGTTTACAGCTTGGACAATAACTATAGAAAGATGCCCATGAGCTTCTCCCAATGTGTAACCTGCTCTGCATTTCTCCTGCCATTTTGCTAACACAATCTCAACCATTTATTTCCAATGAAATCACTTTACAGGAAAGATGTTCTTGGAATATTATACTCACCTGATTTGTACCTACCAGAACCACCCCAGATACTGTGGAACCATAGGAAGATATCCATGAGCTTCTCCCAATGTGTAACCTGCTCTGCATTTCTCCTGCCATTTTGCTAACACAATCCCAACCATTTCTTTCCAATGAAATCACTTTACAAAAAAGAGATGTTCTTGGAATATTATACTCACCTGATTTGTACCTACCAGATCCACCCCAGATACTGTGGAACCATAGGAAGATGTCCATGAGCTTCTCCCAATGTGTAACCTGCTCTGCATTTCTCCTGCCATTTTGCTAACACAATCCCAACCATTTCTTTCCAATGAAATCACTTTACAAAAAAGAGATGTTCTTGGAATATTATACTCACCTGATTTGTACCTACCAGAACCACCCCAGATACTGTGGAACCATAGGAAGATGTCCATGAGCTTCTCCCAATGTGTAACCTGCTCTGTATTTCTCCTGCCATTTTGCTAACACAATCCCAACTATTTCTTTCCAATGAAATCACTTTACAGGAAAGATGTTCTTGGAATATTATACTCACCTGATTTGCACCTACCTGAACCACCTCAGATACTGACTGGACAGGGAAGAACAGATCTCCTTTTATTAACCAGTGTCAGTAACATCCACAGCTGAGAAACCTACTGAGAAATCTCCTCTAGACTGTGGAGCTTAGGGAAATTACCAACCCTTGAGAGAATCTGATAATGAATCTTAGTAATAAGTAAATAATATTGAAATAATTGAACATTTTTATAGAATTTAACTTTGCAAACATATTTGTTTCTGCTCCTATGATGAATATATTCACTTATGGGAGTTAAAGGGGTCAAGTTACCTTGAAGGTGTCTATTTGTAGGATGTTGCCATTGGCCATGTCATCTCATCATTTCAAGTTTATTTTTATCACAGTTTCTTTACCTTGGTGTATACTATGGCATTGCTGGTTTCCATAGAAACATAGAAATATGGAAATGCAACAGCGCCTTTCTAAATCAGGTGTTGTTACCGCAAGCCAATGTCTATACAGGCATGGGATCCATTATCTGGAAACCCGTTATCCAGAAAGCTCAGAATTATGGAAATGCTATGTCCCATAGACTCCATTTTATACAAATAATTAAAAATTAAACATTATTTCCTTTTTCTGTATAATTTTAAAACAGTAGCTTGTACTTGATCCCAACTTAGGTATAATTAATCCTTATTGGAGGCAAACCAGCCTATTGGCTTTATTTAATATTTACATGATTTCCTATTAGAGTTACGGTATGAAGATCCAAATTATGAAAAGATCCATTATCTGGAAACCCCCAGGTCCTGAACATTCTGTATAATAGGTCCCCTACCTGTAATAGCAAAGATGTTACATTCATTTTAAATGAGCTCAGATTTGTCTGGAGTAATTTGCTTTTCCTCAATGGTGTCTGGAATGAAACTGTGACTCTAAAGCCTTTTTGTGAATTTAATATTCTTTTAATGTTTAAATATAAATCCAGGAAATTTGTTAATCCGGTTTTGTTTATTATGACCCCCCAATGTTTAGAATAAGCTCCTATGTAACTTGGGGTATGAATTCCAGTTCCAGTTTGGCTTTTGGACCACATAGTTATGCAGATTAGAGAAGAGCTGGTCACACACTTTTAGATTTTATGGTACAGCGAACGTCCACACATAAACCATATGTTTCAGTGCCACATTCTAAACTAATAGTGATGGGCGAATTTATTATTCGAATTCGCTGCGAATTTGCGTGATTCGCGCGAGCGAATAAATTTGCAAAACGCCCGCGAAAATTCGTGGCAAAAATTCATCAACGTCAAAAAAAATGATACCGAAAAAACGGGAGCCGGCGTCAGAAATGGGCGCCGGCGTCGAAAAGGGGTGCCGGCGTCAAAAACGAGACGCCTGTGCTGTTTTGTGAATTTTTCGCCATTTCGCAAATTTCGTGCGAAATTCGCGACTTTTTCGGAGAAGCGAAACGGCACAAATTGGCCCATCACTAAAAACTAACATTCAGATTTAAATTGTAGGATTAAAGTAAGAGAACTAATAAATGATGTTCTGAACAAGTAATACAAACATTTGCCAAATAAAAGTTGTTGAGGTCCTATAGAAGTCAGTGGGAGCTGCGCTGATCCTTTTGGACTCATTTGAATCAATTTGGACTTTTAGAGGTTTTCATTTTCTCCTCTAGGAATTTGTGTATAAAAAAAACTAAATTTTTAGAGGTTTTTGAGGTATTTGGATTTTTAGCATAGAATTCAGTGTAATTTTCTGTTCATACTTTTTTTTTTGGATTTTTTTCCATACATTTTTATTAGAGTTGTCATTTTTTGTTCCAGACACTGTGAAAAACTATTTTTGATATTTTCAAATTGTAAACAAAACAAGTACAAAAGATTGACATAAAAGAAAAATTAGATAAGAAAAAATGTTATGTTCACATTTGTTCATACAAGTATAATAAAATTACAACTTTAAATCAAACTTGTTGCCCAATTTTCTTTACCTTTATCAAGTTCTTTCAGTGTTTTTTATTATACAGCCCTGACCTATTGAGAAACATACATCAGTGGACAGTATGTGATAAAAATCTTTGTGCGACCCAGTTTTGCCGTAGCCTTGCAAACAATTGAGTAACTAGCCTTAGTTATCAATCCTTTTCTGAAAGAGAGGATAAACTAAGAACCGAGCTAATGGCCCGAGGAGCCCAAGGTTGCCATATTTGTAAAAAATTTGCTTTGAGACCCTGATCATTATAGCCGTCGTTAGAGATGGCGCGAACTGTTCGCCGGCGAACTTGTTCGCGCGAACATCGGGTGTTCGCGCTCGCCGGAAGTTCGCGAACGTCGCGCGACGTTCGCCATTTTGGGTTCGCCATTGTTGGCGCTTTTTTTTGCCCTCTCACCCCAGACCAGCAGGTACATGGCAGCCAATCAGGAAGCTCTCCCCTGGACCACTCCCCTTCCCTATAAAAACCGAAGCCCTGCAGCGTTTTTTCACTCTGCCTGTGTGTGCTGAAGAGATAGTGTAGGGAGAGAGCTGCTGCCTGTTAGTGATTTCAGGGACAGTTGAAAGTTTGCTGGCTAGTAATCGTTTTGATACTGCTCTGTTATTGGAGGGACAGAAGTCTGCAGGGGTTTGAGGGACATTTAAGCTTAGGTAGCTTTGCTGGCTAGTAATCTACCTTCTACTGCAGTGCTCTGTATGTAGCTGCAGTGGGCAGCTGTCCTGCTTCTGATCTCATCTGCTGACTGCTGCAATAACAGTAGTCCTTGTAAGGACTGCTTTTATTTATTGTTTTGTTCCAATACAGAGCAGTATCAAGCAGATTACTAGCCAGCAAACTTACTATCATCTGTCCCTGAAATCACTAACAGCTCTCCCCCTACACTATCTCTTCCAAGCACACACAGGCAGATTTTTCAGATACATTTTTGCCCTTGATCCCCCTCTGGCATGCCACTGTCCAGGTCGTTGCACCCTTTAAACAACTTTAAAATCATTTTTCTGGCCAGAAATGTCTTTTTTAGATGTTAAAGTTCGCCTTCCCATTGAAGTCTATGGGGTTCGCGAACCGTTCGCGAACCGCTCGCATTTTTGCGCAAGTTCGCGAATATGTTCGCGAACTTTTTTTCCGACGTTCGCTACATCCCTAGCCGTCGTGCATGTTTTAATTTTGGTATAGAAAGTTGTGGAGTCTTCTATGACTTAGCAATTAGTTATTTGGCTGCTGTGAAAATAAAAGTTATTAATTTTCTCGAATTACCATTAATAATGGGTATCCAATTATTAAAGAAGGCTATCCAATGGTCTTTTCTGAAGTAATAGAGTCAATAATACCAAAAACTCTCGATCAGAATCTCTGTACTAAGGGGCATTGCCACCATATATGAGACATTGTTCCTTCTCCTCCATAATTCCTGAAGCAAATTAAAGGTTGGGATGGAAACATTTTATGTAAACGTTAAGTACCATAGGGTAACTGTACAACAACAGGGTGGCCTTGAGATGATGTTTAATCCTATAAAAACTTCCATTTTTCTTTCTGTCCCCCCACAACCAATAATATCGTCCTTCAGGGGCACATAAAACCTTTGCATTGTCTCCCAAAGCCAATGATAGAATTCACTTTAAATGGGTTGTTCATCTTTAAATCAACTTTAAGAATGATGTTGAGAGTGATATTCTGAGACAATCTGAAATAGGCATGCAATAGGCAATGACGTTAGAAGTGTTAGTCAAGCGGAAGGGAAAAAGATTGACAGTAACACACAGGACCACCTTACAGACGGCGTCTATATGTGGAGGGAAGAGCCTAGTTGGCTGCGCTCGAGCAAGAAACAAACCGGATTGCCAGGCCACCCAAAGACACCCAGGGATTGCCAAAGTGGTCTCTGCTCCTATCAAGGCATCAAGAAGCGGCTTAGGGATGTGGGCATTCCCTATTCGATGCTCTACCCCGCGAAGCTAAGGGTGGTAGACGGTGGCGTGACCCACTTTTTTCAGTCGCCACAAGATGCGGACCACTGGATCAACACGCGTGGGCGGCGGGTGGGCCTGCATAACAGCCTGCGCCGTCAAGAATAATCTGCCGACTTGTTCGTGAGTATGTTGGCTATTTGGTCGCATATACTGTGCCTTTTCTGGTTAGAACGTTTATTAGTATCACTTCTTGGCTTGATTCTGCACTCTGCCCTGGCCCTTGTTTGTGCCTACGTGGAGGGCCGTCTTATTTTTCTGGACTCTCATGTGGATGTCCGTGCTGGGTCACTTTCCTCCCCAAGCGGCGCCATTACACCTCCACTGTGAGTCCGAAAATGATGGGATGGAACTTGTGATCTAGTGCTGCAACTTTGCTGTGGGGGTTACAGATTCTGCACCTCCGCCTCCCTTTGCCCCTTACTGACGCACGGATCTACCACCCGGGCATTTCCATCTGCTGTCACGGCTGATCCCGCAAGTTATTTACCCTAGTGTCTAAGCCTCTCTCTGGCAAGAGGTAGATGCTCCTCTACTTTATCTACATCACCGCTGCATTTGTCACGGGAACGAGAACACTCTACGACGGAACCAGCGTCCACTTCAGGGCGGGACATGGTCGCAGCTACAGCTCAGGGATTGGCGGCTAGAGATAAGGGCCACTGTGCTGCAGTACTGGCTGGAGATTGAGACTTTCACTTCTAGGGCCCCTCCCTATGGCTGGCATTCTCACTTACTCTGCCGCAGTTTAGTGCACGAGTTGCCTATTGTTCAGGGTTACAATTTGCTTTCAGTGGTTATTCTGTCTATTAAGGTGCGAGTTCAGAGGTTTTTCACGTGGACTGTGAGTATACTCATCGCATAACCTTGTCACTTCTCCTGTTATACTTGTTTTGGGTTTAGGCCATCTATGTTGTCTAGATGTGCAGGGTGGGATGGGGTAACAACCAAATTGGGGTTTTGTTGGGTTTGTAACATGGTATTGTCATTCAAGGTACATGGGCAGGTAACTCAGAGGCGCTCCATAGTAACATGGCATGCACGGACCAGAGGGACACTACTTCCTCAACGATGCATCATTAGCCATCACACAAAATGGAGGGGGGTAATGTGAAACTACTTTCATGGAATGTTCGAGGCTTAAACTCTAAATTCAAACAGGCTCTAGTCTTTGATTATGTTAACAGATACAAACCGGATCTTCTCCTTTTGCAGGAGACCCACCTAGTTGGCCAAAAGCTCCTGTCCCTCAGGAAAAGATGGGTTGGGCACACATATCACTGCTCTTATTCTACCCATTCGAGGGGTGTATCCATCCTGATCCGTAAGAGTTTACGCTTCGAACACCTTGACTTATCTACTGACCACTACGGGCACTATATAGTCCTTCATTGTAGGATAGATAACCAGGATATGATAATAGTCAACTTATATGTCCCACCCCCCTTTGATAAAGAATTGCTGGACCTGGTATTCGCTAAGGCCTCTTCCTACCTTCCTTGCCCGATCTGCTTCATTGGGGATTTCAACACAGTGTTAGACCCGCAACTGGATAGATTTCCTTTCACGGCTCAAAGAACTGGGCCCCTGAAACAATGGATAGAAGCCCTAGGGCTAGTGGATACATGGAGGCACGCACATCCCCACGATAGACAGTTCTCTTGTCATTCAGCCGGGGTTCATTCCCTATCCCGAATTGATGTGGCTATTGCCTCCCTGGATTTCATGCAAGGGATTTGTAGCATTGACTTTCTTCCCAGAGGCCTTTCTGATCACGCCCCCCTCCTGTTAGAACTCCATTTCGCCCCCAAGCAAAGACACTCCACTTGGAGACTTTCTCCTATGTGGCTCGATAATGTAGAAGTGGCAGAAGCATGTAGTTTGGAATATGATCTCTATTGGGATGTTAATGCAGGCACCAGCAACTCGAACATAGTTTGGGAGGCGTCTAAGGCCTCCGCCAGAGGCACGCTCATTTCAGCTATTTCCAGAGTACGCACCCTAGCCAAACAAACTATGCTCGAGGCTGAAGGCAGGGTCCAAACGGCTGAGAAAGCTTATTGTGAGTCAAACGACGATGCTACTCATTGTTCTGACGTGGAAATTTCTTATATTTCGCCATATGGCTGCCACCGATGCGGGAAAAGCGTCTTTACGACCGACCTTTGTACAGTCGCCCGATCTTTCCGATTCCCATCCGATTTGTGTTCATCAGGCATGACTGCAGCATGTCGGGTGTGGCGCCAGTTGGGATTGAGGAATACGGACCACTGAACAAAGGTGTACCTTTACAAGATCAGTACAAGCCATGCTAAGATCACTGTGTCTGTGTATATGTATATTACCGGGGGAAGTGCCTTTTGTCCTGGTGTCTTTTGTTTGCCTAGGGCAGTCTACCTTTCCCCCCCCCTCTTCTATGGACATGTGTCTGTGTACTGGTTCCACCAATTGATTCATAGCATAACATGCTCATTGATTGGATATATTGTAAGACCACCTTTTGTCTTGGTGTATAATAAACCACTGGCCACTGTAGAAGCAGGCAGAATACTGGACCCCAGCTAAGAACGACTGCTGGGACGTTATTTCCGGGGGATTGCGCAACATCACCACACGATACATCAAGGTTTTCAGATCGATTGTCCATTAAGGCAAAAGATCATTTAATTAGGTTACAACAGATGGCGAGTCAATGGCAGGAGGTTCAATTTTTCCCTTAATTTCAGCAGAATTAAAAGGGGCCATATTTTATTTCGGGCAGCAAAAAGGCCGGCATTGAGGTAAGACCTTTTTGGTTTGATACTCTCATAGTTGAGAAAGTTTTTGCTGTCTGCAAATTGATTTGTGGTCTCTAGGCTGCTGGAATCAGGTAAAAATCTACCAAAAGAACCTTTTGGGTGTATGTGTGGTGTTTTTCAGTATTAACTGCCCAGGTACTGGTTGGGGCATATCTGCATAACTGCTGTGGGGTTTATTCGTTTAGTTTTTAACCATAAGGGACTGTTATTGCCTCTGCTGGAGGATCTGTGAGTGATTCAGACCAGTGGAGGGAGTTTCTGTGTATGTCGGGTGGTTGTAGGATAATCTTGTAGCAGCAGATATGGCCAACAGTATCTAGAGGGGATTTAGAATCATTGTTTTTTTCATTTGTGTTTTTTTTTCTGTCTCTCTACTAAGTGGTGTTTGTTTTAAAATTGCGACTCTATAGGTTTCATCCTTGAGAAAATCTTTTGTTTGGGAGGATTGTATTGCTTTTATTATTATAAGTTTCAATATTGGAGGTTGGGTAACAATCCGACCAATCTGAATTACAAACCAAGTTTCTAGCCCTTGCTGAGCGCTGAACAGGGGGAGCCTACGCCATTTTGAAATAGCACATGTGCCAGTGGCCATTTTGTCTTTGTCTTTAAGCACATGTGCCAGCGGCCATGTTGTCTTAGTTTTTGAAAAGGTATATTGGGCTATTGGTGGGAGGCACATCCCCTGCATATAACCCTAACAGTTGTTCTATTGTATATAATAGATTTTCATCTTTACATTTCATAACAGCAAAGTTCTCTTTGAACTTTTTGGAACATTTTTTACATTTTTGTTATACCTCTCTGCTGTTCCCTGCAGTCTATTGACTCCTACTTCCTCCAGGATAGGGGGTTTTCCTAAGGAAGAGACCATCACATGGTGTTGTAATTGTAATTGTCCTTTTGTGTGAGTGAAGGAAGAGTGTTGCATGGTTTACAACATAAGGCTATATGTTAACTAGTTGTTTCTCTTTTTATACTCCTTGTTTTCCTGCTCTTTCTCTCTTTATTTTCCTCTCTTTATCCTTCCTTCCGTCCTTTATTATCCCCATCTCTCTCACTTTTCTCCATTTCTCTCTTTTAAAACACTTTTGCTTACCCTCTCTCTCTCTCTCTGTCTATAACTACCACACTAACTCTTTGCCTTGCTTTTGGCTAGCCCTCTTTTCTGTCTTAATCTATTCTCAAACCAACACATTCTCTGTAGGTTTGGTTGGAAGACATCTTTTCTGTCATTGGAAGTCTGGTAGTGTAAAATAGCTGCTGTCTGCTTATGAAAGTTGCTGTTAGGAAGGAAATTCCTGTTAATTACGTCCATAAGGACTGTGCTGCGAAGTCAGACTGTATAGGGTGAAAAAACAGTGAACTGGTTAGCTTTTTGTGAGGAGAAAAAGTGGGCCAAGCCTACTCGGGTTCATCAATTGTCGCGTGAGCTTTGTTCTCTTTTCTCTTCCCCTCGAGGTCCATCTTAAGGGTGGAAGGTGTCCGTGGTTCGTACCAAAGCCCGGGGGTGGAGTTTGTGGGGAAATTATTGAGGACTGTTCCCTTTCTTGTTCGCTTTCTTGACTTTCCGTCACTGAGTGACCAGGTGTCCGCGGTTCGTACCGGAAGCTTGGGGGACGGAACTTGGGGAGGTGAACTGGGGAGGGGTTTCTCTGTTTCTATCTGTTTTTCTAGCCACTTTCTCTCAAAACCTATTGGCCTGACTGGGGTGACCAGGTGTCCGTGGTTCATACCGGAATCCCTAGGAAGGTTCAACTATATCTCCCTTGTTCTCACTTCCTGTCGCTCCCTCTCACTTGCTGTCAACACTCCAGGCATTGGGAACTCTTATCCTGCAGTCAGGGCGCTGTTTTGAGCCAATTTAGCACGAGGGATAAGGAAGGTGTCCGTGGTTCGTACCTGTCCGGATCCCTCGGCCGCTGATCCTTCTCTCTGAGTGGGCTACGGTGGATAATGTCCGTGGTTCGTATTTGAAGCCCTAGAGCTACTCAGAGGACGAACAGGTAAGGATCGACGGCGGTCTGCGCGGTGGACGTAGACACTGTAGGTGGACGCATCTACTTGGAAAAAGCTCGAGACTCGAGTATTGGTGTAGGGAAATCTAGGGAACAGAAGGGTACCACTTCTGAGTTCAGGACGGCTCAGCAGCACATGAAATCCACATATGGAGGAGGGACTGTTAAGCCCCTCAAAGATTGGCACAAATGGTCTTCAGGTTTAGAATGGTCCATCCCTAAGGAGGGGACGTTTGAGGTCTGGATCTGGGAAAAGTTCGTCCGTGAGTTCCACTCCAGACTCCAAACACATGGGTCTTCAGAGAAGGCCAATTTGTGGTTACAGGAATCTACCAAGCCTTAGCAGCAGGGCATTCAAAAGTCTCAGACAGTAAGGTCAAACATAATCATGTACTTCCTTCCAGCCAGAACTGCAGAAAGCAATAATGAAAAGGACGAGACAGAGCTGCAAACAGGTTTAAATTTGCTAGCAACACAGGTCATCTCAACAGCCTCAGCTCATCTGTCTCCATCACCATCCCCACATCCGGAATCCGCAAAAGATGCCTCTGACAAAACGGATTACTGCCGCCTTGGAAAATCCGATTTGGTCACCTTATGTGAAGCCAGAGGTATCTCCATAATAGACAAATCCAAATTAGAATGCATAGAGGCCTTGGAAAGGGATGACTTCCAACAGGGCCCTGAGGGGGATTACAGGTGCTACAGGGGGGGCAAGGAATTCTGTAAGCAACTGACAGACAAAATGCCCACTATGTATAGTGTTGTGTCCCCATTCCAGTTTATGACAGCGATCCAGGGCCCAGATGAGGACGCCTCGGTCTATTGGCAGAGGTTAAAACAAGGGGTAACAGATGCAGGGTTTGAGCCAGGTCCAGATGCCCCAGAGAACACCCAGTCAGTATCGCCCATCCCTCTAATGTTAAAGGCTAAATTTCTGGCTGGATTGGTGCCTAAGCTAAGAGATAGGCTAATGGTTGCACGACCAGAGGCCCATTCTATGAGTTTCCACTCCGTTATGGCAACAATCCAGGCCATAGAACTGGACCTGCATGCCAAGTCGGCCAAAATCATGGCAGCTCTTGAGCTAATATCCCAGGACCACCTTCCCTATACTAGGAAAAAGAAACTCACCAACCGTACTAATATAACTTGTTTTAAATTGCTATCAAAAAGGACATTTAGCGCGCCACTGTCCAGAAAATGAGGACAAGAAAGAACAAAATTCTCCTAGTCTTTATAAAGTTGTTCCTGACCAGCCTCATGCACATAACCCAAACCCGGGGGAAATCTTACCGTAGTACGGAGGGCCCCCCGGGAACCTACCATTTCATACCAGACCCTGAAACAGTTAAAACCTTCGGAGCTGCTACACAGTCCCA
The DNA here is from genome assembly GCA_038501925.1 of Xenopus petersii. Lineage (NCBI taxonomy): Eukaryota > Metazoa > Chordata > Amphibia > Anura > Pipidae > Xenopus > Xenopus petersii. The sequence continues at coordinate 159,581,560 of CM076676.1, read as the reverse complement.
TAGCTTCGCCCACTAGGGGAAAGGCAAACCGGTGTCGGCCCATTTCAATCTATTTCTTGAGGATTTGCCATATCCTCTGTCCTGCCTCATCGACACCGGCGCAGCCAGGACTGTTCTAAAAACACAAGATCTAAAAGGCAGGATTCCACTCTCTGGCAACACAACCCCCACCATTGGGCTTACAGGTCATCCAGTGACTCTTAAGGAGACGAAACCATTGTACTGCAGGTTAGGTCAACACACCGAATCAGTCAGATCTCTATTAGTTTCAGATGATGTCCCTATCAACCTATTGGGAGCAGACATTCTGTCGGAGATTCAGGCCAACATCACTTAACCCCAGAGGGTGTTGTGGTAACTAGTGCACTCACAGACGAGTTGCTGTGTGCAGTGGTGGCAGTCCCGTATACTGGAGAACCTGGTACACATTTGTCCCTGGATGTACTAGCTGAGATAGACCCTAAGGTTTGGGCGGTTGACAAATATGATGTCAGCTTGCTGCCAGTACCTCCAGCCACTACACGGATTGCCCCCGGTTGCGTGCTACCAAATTGCCACAGTATCCTCTGAGTATAGCGCAGATGGACAGTCTCAAGATCCAGATTGATAGATATCTCCAAATCGAGGACTTAACCCCAACACAATCACCCTGTAATACACATTTATTTCCAGTGGCAAAAAAATCAGCCAAGGGTCAGGAAGTCACTTACCGACTGGTCCATGATAACAAAATCATAGTCAGTGATGCCTCGTTAGTGCCTAATCCTCACACATTACTTGCGTCCATTCCTCCTAAAGCTTCGTACTTTAGTGTTATCAACTTGTCTAATGCCTTCTTTTCTGTTCCACTAGATCCACAGTGTCAATACATCTTTGCTTTTTCGTTCCAGGGTAGACAGCTGACATGGACCCGGTTACCACAGGGGTCCATGACTAGCCCATCGGAATATAGTTGCAAGCTAAAGGTGGTATTAGACCAGTGGGTGCCAGAGGATCCAGAGGTCGCACTGTTACAATATGTGGGCGATCTATTAGTTTGTTGCCCGGACAAGGATTCATGCTATAGACACACTATCTCGCTACTGAACCATCTGGCATCCACTGTGAATAAGGCTAGCAAGGAAAAATTGCAGTTTTGTAAGGAGAAGGTTATTTTTCTAGGCCTCTGTATCTCAAAAGGGACCCAACACCTAACAACACAACAGATACAGACTCTCAAAGACTTCACCCGACCTCGTAATGCCCGACAGTTGAGAGCCCTTCTAGGTCTGATCAATTACAGCAGAGATTGGATCCCTAATATTTTATTCAGAATGGATTGTCTCTATACTTTGTGTGTTATTACAGAAAGTTGGTGACATAGTTTTAGATTCCCCTCTAACCTTTCTCATCCCACACTCTGTCCAAGAGATTCTCAACCAGGTCCAGACCAAACATCTTTCAGCAGCACGTCTGACCAAATCTGAAGTGACTCTCCTTACCCCTACTAACCTCACACTGAGACGATGTACAATCCTCAATCCCGCATCTCTTCTTCCGACCCATTCTGACTCGGAAGAAGAGGGGGGGACGAAGGGATTGTGACTGACTCTAACCCAACCATGACAGAACCAACAGACAATCACAACTGTCTTGAATTCATGGAACCCGAGACAGAATCAGTACAACATCCACCTCCGTGACGGGCGGATCCACGCCAGCCACTGCAAGAAGCTGCTGGACTATCAAGTGCAATGATCAGGTGCATTGTTTCTATATACACTTGTTGTTTAATGTATTTTGGATACTGTTATGAGGAGTCACATCCAAATTTACTGTTCAAGATGCATTTACAATTAGCAAAAACAGCAAATAGGTCCAACTGCTGGGTGTGCTCCAAACCCCCTCCGAGCCAGAGCATCCCGGCAATGGCGGCAGTACATGCCCTTTATGACATCAGGGTAGGCATGAGAAAGTTTAGTCCTTCAGGTAGATCAGCGGAACGCCATCTGTCCATAGAATTTAATCAGACATTCTTAGATGGTAATGTCACCTATGGTCTTGATGTCAGCCCCGAGGCTTGTACTAGACTTAGCAGATCCGTGTGGGTATCCGGTCAATTAGGCCAGTCTGGGATTTGTTTTAATATCAGCTCTGGTTTTGGAGCCAAGTCCCTGGGGAGGACCGAATGCCCATCTGAGGATAACCATCCAGATCGACCATAGAATCCCTGACGGTAACAACCTAACCACCAGACATGATTATGTCTGCTGGGGGGGAGGGTGTGACATTCAGGAGGGTGCAGCAATCCCATTATCCATCCACTTGTTGCGCAATGCCCGTAACCGTAACCCCAATGACCTTTGTGTCTCATTAACTGGGCCCTATTACTTTTTGTGCTGTCAGGCTGCCTATAGAGCCGTTCCCCCGAATACTAGAGGGTCATGCTCCTTAGTCAGGTTAGTCCCTGCCTCCTACATTGCCGACGGTCACAAGGACTTGATGGTGCAGAGGAGGGTAAGTGTGGGAAGAAGGACCAGGAGAGAGCTATTCTCCACAGGGGACCGTGCATGGGCATGGTTTCCGGCATGGACCGGATGGGGTATAGAACTTATGAAGCGGCTAAATAATTTTTCCATTATAATGGACGAGATGTTTAATGAGACAGTCGAAGCCATGAGAGAAATTTCTTCTGAACAACGACAGCTGAAGACCCTTATGCTTCAGCAGAAAATGGCTCTCGACTATCTTTTAGCATCAAAGGGGGGTTTCTGTGAGTTCATCGGGGAGGATTGCTGTACCTGGGTGGAAGATACTGGGGACAAGGTCAGGCCCATCTTGACAAGGTGAAAGCATTACAGGGACAAGCACGCACTATTGCAGAGGAGGGTTGGAACCCCTTTAAAGGTTTAGGGGGCTTCGGTGATATGTTGTTTTCTATTGGATCATGGCTTAAAGAAGTTGGAGTGTATGTCCTGATGCTGCTCTTTCTTTTCCTCCTCTATGTGACGGCGAGAATGACCTGTTGTTTGGTGAACCAAGTTGCAAGGAGCCGTGCAGAGGACCATGTGATGATTCCATAAAGAGCCATCGCCTGAAGCATCCGGAACCCTTTACCTCAGGAAGATCAGCACAGGAAGAACCACCACCTTTTTTTTTAACAAACTATGGACTGTCCCTAAAACAACCGACTTCTTCCCTTCTTGGAGACTTTTTTTGGGCTGTTCTTCTCAAAGAAGACATAACCAGAAACCTTGTATGATGACATCACCTCCCTGAAGGCCAGTCTGGACCTCATGATCAAGATATAAAGAAGATCAAGAATATTAGGCCGGTTCTTCTTGTTAGTGCATTTGTAGTGTAGCATGTTCCCTTTTCTTTCTGTACCCTTTAGAAGCTTTGGTTGGAGTGATTGTAGCGTTAGGAAGCCGTTGCTGTGACGACATATGGTGAAAAAGGAGGGACTGACGTGGAAATTTCTTATATTTCGCCATATGGCCGCCACCGATGCGGGAAAAGCGTCTTTACGACCGACCTTTGCACAGTCGCCTGATCTTTCCGATTCCCATCCGATTTGTGTTCATCAGGCATGACTGCAGCATGTCGGGTGTGGCGCCGGTTGGGATTGAGGAATACGGACCACTGAACAAAGGTGTACTTTTACAAGATCACTGTGTCTATATATATTACCGGGGGAAGTGCCTTTTGTCCTGGTGTCTTTTGTTTGCCTAGGGCAGTCTACCTTTCCCCCCCCTCTTCTATGGACATGTGTCTGTGTGCTGGTTCCACCAATTGATTCATAGCATAACATGCTCATTGATTGGATATATTGTAAGACCACCTTTTGTCTTGGTGTATAATAAACCACTGGCCATTGTAGAAGCAGGCAGAATACTGGACCCCAGCTAAGAACGACTGCTGTGACGTTATTTCCGGGGGATTGCGCAACATCACCACACGATACATCAAGGTTTTCAGATCGATTGTCCATTAAGGCAAAAGATCATTTAATTAGGCTACAACAGTTCGCTGGTCGCAGCGCAGAGGAATCTAGAACTAGCACAGGTAGCTATGACCAGGAAGAAATTACTCTATGCAGCGCAAACAATTTTTGACCAGGGGCATAGGAATGGTAGGACTCTTGCGTACTTAGCTAAAGCAGCTCAGTTGACTACGCTGATCCCCAGAATTAAAACCCCGGCGGGTACATATGTTACAGACCCGACCGACATAGCAAACACCTTCTCTACTTACTTTGAGAAACTATACTCCTCACAGGTGCAATACTCAGATCTTGACTTACAACAGTTCCTGCAACACATTCCCTTTCCAAGACTCACCAGGGAGGAGGCTCTTTACTTAGATGGGCCAATTACCCTTGAGGAGGTCACAGAAGCCATTGGTAGTCTCCCCTCTGGGAAAACCCCAGGCTTGGATGGTCTACCAGTCGCTTGGTACCGCCTACTCAGAGACCAACTCGCCCCTCACCTACAGATGAAGCCACTTGGATTTGTGAGTTAAATGCGTCATGACTCAGGGGTAATTGAAGAAACTGTGTTATCTTAAGTCATCTTAACTCATTTAATGCATTTAACCTTTTCATTAGCATACCAAAGCTCCATTGTTCACAATGGTGAATGCTTTAATTAGATGGGATGTTGTGACACAGTTTTCTGTGTTAAATGAGATAAATGGGATGTCTGTGTTTAGCTATTCTGTGTCAAACAGACAAACCAAAGTGGCTGCATCTGTACATGCCACGCTTTTAGAAGCGCCAGAAGTAGGTTCCCTTCCTCATTCCTTCTACTCAGCTCTAATAGTTCTTATATTAAAGGAGGGGAAAGACCCGGACCTGTGCGACTCGTACCGTCCTATTTCTCTAATAAATACCGATGTAAAAATACTTGCAAAGATACTATCTAGGCGCCTCAATAAAGTCATATCCTCGATTGTACACCCGGATCAAACGGGTTTTATGCCCAATAAGAGCACCTCTATGAACCTACGCAGGCTATTCTCCCACCTACAAACCTCTCATTCAAATCAGGGCTCTAGACTTGTGGCTGCACTTGATGCCACTAAAGCATTTGATTCGGTTGAGTGGCCATATCTCTGGAAGGTTTTGGAGGGATTTGGTATAGGACAGAACTTTATAGGATGGCTCCAGCTACTCTATCGAGCTCCAGTCGCACAGGTCCAGGTCAACAACACTCTCTCCAGGAAATTCTCCCTGTTCCGAGGGACTAGACAAGGTTGCCCACTTTCCCCCCTACTATTCGCCTTAGCGATAGAACCTTGACTTGGCAGATCGATTTGGTACCTACAGCGGCCTAGTTATAAATAAGAGCAAATCCATCCTCTTTACATTAGAAACTGATCAGAGGGAGGGTGACATCCAAGGTCTGTGTTGGGTTTCCCAGTTCAGGTATTTGGGTGTTCAGGTCTCCGAATCCACTCTAGACTATGTGGCCAAGAACATTGACCCGGTGCTAACCAAATTTAAAAGTGTAGTTGCTCAATGGATAAATCTCCCATTAACAGTGTGGGGCAGGGTGAATCTTTTCAAAATGATATATTTGCCGAAATTCCTTTATTTCCTACACAATGCCCCAATTTGGATCTCCCAACAGGTTTTTCAGCAAATAGACACAGTTCTTTTCTCCTTTATCTGGGCACGTAAACCTCCCAGGGTTAATAAGTTAACTCTCCTGGCCCCAGTAGATAAAGGAGGCTTGGCCCTCCCCCACCTTAGACTCTATTACCTTGCGAGCCAACTGTCTTTCATCCACAACTGGTTCAACCCTGACCCTGAGAACCCATTAACCGCATTGCATGCCACCCTGGCAGGTTCGTTTGAGGCTATTCGTAATGCTCCATATAGGAGACACTGAGCTGCCCACAATGGGCTTGGGCGCTTGCCAATAGAATGCTGGCATGGTCAACCCCTTTGCCCTCCCCTCGCGCTCCTTTGTGGAGAAACTCTAATTTCCCGCACCTGTGACAACTTCAAGACTTTGTCTATTGGCCCAAGCTGGGAGTGAAACATCTATCTGATCTATTAGCAGAGAATACCCTCCTGACCCAGACCCAACTCACCACTGCCCTAGGGTGCCAACACATTGCTTGGCATAGGTACTTTCAGCTTCGACATGCTGTCACTGCGCAGTTTGGCTCTCTAATTATTCCCACGGCCACTATGCCACATGAAGACAGATTGTGGGATCCGAACCCCCAGAAACTTGTGTCTAGCCTGTATCGAATATTAGTGACTTCCATGGGTAGCCCCTTTGCTAAAGCCAGAACTACAGTAAGTGGGACACGCTTATTCCCAATATGGAGGATGATGTGTGGGAGGAGGCAACTAGCGAGCTCTACAGTTTTCTGATTTCCACTAAAGATAAAATGGTACAATTTAGGATAATACACTGTATTTATATTACGCCACTTAGGCTTAAGGCCATGGGTAGGAACCCAGATGCTGACTGTCCCAAATGTGGGCGTCCGGATGCGGATTTCTTTCACTTATTATGGTCTTGCCCTCTGATCAACTGCTACTGGGCAAGGGTTATTTCTCACCTCTCTGATGTGGTCCTACTTCCTGGGGTACTTGCACCAGAGGTTTGTCTGTTAGGCGTGGTAGAGGCCCTTGCGCCCCTCGTCAAAACCAGATGCCTGCTACGCACCCTACTATTCTATGCTAAAAAACAGATAGCTATCACATGGATGAGCCCCCTGCCCCCGACAGTCGAGCAATGGCAAAAACTGGTCAATGCTCAGCTTCCAGTCATAAAGCTAACGTACTCAGCTAGGCACTGCCCCCAAAAATTTGATAAGATTTGGGGACCGTGGCATGATGAGGCGCATGATGAAGTGGTCTTATGATGTAACTCATTAGGGATACCATTTGCTTTATGATCTTGTTCTGCTATAGCATATTGTCTTGCCTGGGGGGTGATGTGCTTTGGCCCTGTGTGACCGATTGGGAATTTTGTTATTTGCATGTCTGACCGTAACATACTGGGTTCTACTGATAATTGTGTGGAGTGTTCTTCACTGATCACTGATCACTGCCTATGTTACCTGACATATACTTTTATGTTGTCTGTTATGTTTTCAATGTGAATCAATAAACACCTTTAAAAAAAAAAAAAAAATGTAGAAATATGAAAATACAGTTTAAACAGTATAACCCTGCCCTGGGGAACCTGTGTTGACTATACACCCCGTGGCACAGTCTTTCAATGCCACAATCCCACACTCAACTCTTGGTGGACAAATGCAGATTAGGACATTTCAGTTCAATGTCCCTTACTCCAGGTAGTGATACTTGCTCAAGCAAGAAACGGACCAGATTATCAGGCCACCCAAGTAGGGATGTAGCGAACGTCGGAAAAATAGTTCGCGAACATATTCGCGAACTTGCGCAAAAATGCGAGCGGTTCGCGAATGGTTCGCGAACCCCATAGACTTCAATGGGAAGGCGAACTTTAACATCTAAAAAAGACATTTCTGGCCAGAAAAATGATTTTAAAGTTGTTTAAAGGGTGCAACGACCTGGACAGTGGCATGCCAGAGGGGGATCAAGGGCAAAAATGTATCTGAAAAATCTGCCTGTGTGTGCTTGGAAGAGATAGTGTAGGGGGAGAGCTGTTAGTGATTTCAGGGACAGATGATAGTAAGTTTGCTGGCTAGTAATCTGCTTGATACTGCTCTGTATTGGAGGGACAGAAGTCTGCAGGGATTTGAGGGACATTTTAGCTTAGGTAGCTTTGCTGGCTAGTAATCTACTGTTCTCTTTAAACAACTGCCATACGTTGACCTTGTAGGCATTGTTTGCCCAGTTTTTTTGGACGCAGCCACTGAAGCACAGTTGCCAGAAAAAATATGCCATATAAATGCTGAAAATAGTCATTTTTCGCCATACGTTGACCTTGTAGACATTGTTTGCCCAGTTTTTTTGGACGCAGCCACTGAAGCACAGTTGCCAGAAAAAATATGCCATATAAATGCTGAAAATAGTCATTTTTTGCCATACGTTGACCTTGTAGGCATTGTTTGCCCAGTTTTTTTGGTCGCAGCCACTGAAGCACAGTTGCCAGAAAAAATATGCCATATAAATGCTGAAAATAGTCATTTTTTGCCATATACGTTGAGTCAACGTATGGCAAAAAATGACTATTTTCAGCATTTATATGGCATATTTTTTCTGGCCTCTGTGCTTCAGTGGCTGCGGCCAAAAAAACTGGGCAAACAATGCCTACAAGGTCAACGTCGTTGACCTTGTAGGCATTGTTTGCCCAGTTTTTTTGGCCGCAGCCACTGAAGCACAGAGGCCAGAAAAAATATGCCATATAAATGCTGAAAATAGTCATTTTTTTGGTCGCAGCCACTGAAGCACAGTTGCCAGAAAAATTATGCCATATAAATGCTGAAAATATAAATTTTTTTGGTTGCAGCCACTGAAGCACAGAGGCCAGAAAAATTATGCCATATAAATGCTGAAAATAGTCATTTTTTTGGTCGCAGCCACTGAAGCACAGTTGACTAGGGATGTAGCGAACTGTTCGCCGGCGAACTAGTTCGCGCGAACTTCGACTGTTCGTGTCCGCCGAATGTTCGCGAACGTCGCGCGACGTTCGCCAATTGGTGTTCGCGTTCGATTCGAAGTAAAATTTCGTTCGACCATTCGACCATTCGACCGTTCGATCGCTAAAATCGAACGATTTCCATTCGTTCGAACGATTATAAGCATTCGATTGAATTAAAATCATTCGATCGAATAGCTTCGATCGTTCGATTCGAACGAAAATCGTTCGATCGTACGAATAAAATCCTTCGATCGTTCGATCGAACGATTTTATCGAGCGTTCGAAGTTCGCGAACTGTTCGCGAACTGTTCGCTTTTTTGCCGGTGTTCGCGAACGGCGTTCGCGAACATCAAATCGGCAGTTCGCTACATCACTACAGTTGACAGAAAAATTATGCCATATAAATGCTGAAAATATAAATTTTTTTGGTTGCAGCCACTGAAGCACAGAGGCCAGAAAAATTATGCCATATAAATGCAGAAAATATGCATTTTTTTGGTCGCAGCCACTGAAGCACAGTTGACAGAAAAATTATGCCATATAAATGCTGAAAATATAAATTTTTTTGGTTGCAGCCACTGAAGCACAGAGGCCAGAAAAATTATGCCATATAAATGCAGAAAATATGCATTTTTTTGGACGCAGCCACTGAAGCACAGTTGACAGAAAAATTATGCCATATAAATGCTGAAAATATAAATTTTTTTGGTTGCAGCCACTGAAGCACAGAGGCCAGAAAAATTATGCCATATAAATGCAGAAAATATGCATTTTTTTGGACGCAGCCACTGAAGCACAGTTGCCAGAAAAAATATGCCATATAAATGCTGAAAATAGTCATTTTTTGCCATACGTTGACCTTGTAGGCATTGTTTGCCCAGTTTTTTTGGTCGCAGCCACTGAAGCACAGTTGCCAGAAAAAATATGCCATATAAATGCTGAAAATAGTCATTTTTTGCCATATACGTTGAGTCAACGTATGGCAAAAAATGACTATTTTCAGCATTTATATGGCATATTTTTTCTGGCCTCTGTGCTTCAGTGGCTGCGGCCAAAAAAACTGGGCAAACAATGCCTACAAGGTCAACGTCGTTGACCTTGTAGGCATTGTTTGCCCAGTTTTTTTGGCCGCAGCCACTGAAGCACAGAGGCCAGAAAAAATATGCCATATAAATGCTGAAAATAGTCATTTTTTTGGTCGCAGCCACTGAAGCACAGTTGCCAGAAAAATTATGCCATATAAATGCTGAAAATATAAATTTTTTTGGTTGCAGCCACTGAAGCACAGAGGCCAGAAAAATTATGCCATATAAATGCTGAAAATAGTCATTTTTTTGGTCGCAGCCACTGAAGCACAGTTGACTAGGGATGTAGCGAACTGTTCGCCGGCGAACTAGTTCGCGCGAACTTCGACTGTTCGTGTCCGCCGAATGTTCGCGAACGTCGCGCGACGTTCGCCAATTGGTGTTCGCGTTCGATTCGAAGTAAAATTTCGTTCGACCATTCGACCATTCGACCGTTCGATCGCTAAAATCGAACGATTTCCATTCGTTCGAACGATTATAAGCATTCGATTGAATTAAAATCATTCGATCGAATAGCTTCGATCGTTCGATTCGAACGAAAATCGTTCGATCGTACGAATAAAATCCTTCGATCGTTCGATCGAACGATTTTATCGAGCGTTCGAAGTTCGCGAACTGTTCGCGAACTGTTCGCTTTTTTGCCGGTGTTCGCGAACGGCGTTCGCGAACATCAAATCGGCAGTTCGCTACATCACTACAGTTGACAGAAAAATTATGCCATATAAATGCTGAAAATATAAATTTTTTTGGTTGCAGCCACTGAAGCACAGAGGCCAGAAAAATTATGCCATATAAATGCAGAAAATATGCATTTTTTTGGTCGCAGCCACTGAAGCACAGTTGACAGAAAAATTATGCCATATAAATGCTGAAAATATAAATTTTTTTGGTTGCAGCCACTGAAGCACAGAGGCCAGAAAAATTATGCCATATAAATGCAGAAAATATGCATTTTTTTGGACGCAGCCACTGAAGCACAGTTGACAGAAAAATTATGCCATATAAATGCTGAAAATATAAATTTTTTTGGTTGCAGCCACTGAAGCACAGAGGCCAGAAAAATTATGCCATATAAATGCAGAAAATATGCATTTTTTTGGACGCAGCCACTGAAGCACAGTTGCCAGAAAAAATATGCCATATAAATGCTGAAAATAGTCATTTTTCGCCATACGTTGACCTTGTAGACATTGTTTGCCCCGTTTTTTTGGTTGCAGCCACTGAAGCACAGAGGCCAGAAAAAATTAAACCAGTAGGGTTTGCACCCTAGTTTGTAACGGTGGCGGAGGGAGGAGGACGCTAAAGGACAGCTGTGTGTGGAGTCATGAGGCTTGAAGAGAAGGACAGCTGCATAGAAGTCAGAACAAGTCTTCCGGCGTGCAGTAACCCTCCAAGATCCACCCCTCATTCATTTTAATAAAGGTCAGGTAATCGACACTTTTGTGACCTAGGCGAGTTCTCTTCTCAGTTACAATCCCTCCTGCTGCACTGAAGGTCCTTTCTGAGAGCACACTTGAGGCTGGGCAAGACAAGAGGTTCATGGCAAATTGTGACAGCTCTGGCCACAGATCAAGCCTGCGCACCCAGTAGTCCAGGGGTTCATCGCTCCTCAGAGTGTCGATATCTGCAGTTAATGCCAGGTAGTCCGCTACCTGCCGGTCGAGGCGTTCTTTGAGGGTGGATCCAGAAGGGTTGTGGCGCTGCCTTGGACAGAAAAACATTTGCATGTCTGATGTTACAGACCGGCCAAAGGGCTTTGTCCTTGCAGGTGTGCTCGTGGCAGGATTACTGGCACCTCTGCCCCTGGAATGTTGATGAGTTCCTGAAGTGACATCACCCTTAAAAGCATTGTACAACATGTTTTGCAGGCTGGTTTGTACATGCCGCATCTTTTCGGACTTGTGGTATGTTGGTAACATTTCTGACACTTTATGCTTGTACCGAGGGTCTAGTAGCGTTGCGACCCAGTACAGGTCCTTCTCCTTAAGCCTCTTGATACGGGGGTCCTTCAACAGGCATGACAGCATGAAAGACCCCATTCTCACAAGGTTGGATGCAGAGCTATCCATCTCCGCTTCCTCATTATCAAGGACTGCATCATCCACGGTCTCCTCCCCCCAGCCACGTACAAGACCAGGGGTCCCCAAAAGGTCACCACTAGCCCCCTGGGAAGCCTGCTCCTGTTGGTCCTCCTCCTCCTCCTCCACAAAGCCACCTTCCTCCTCTGACTCCACTTCTGGCACCTCTCCCTGCATTGCAGCAGGTGCCTGGGTTCGTTCTGGTGATTCCGACCATAAATCGTGCACTTCCAGCTCCTCGTCACGCTGGTCTACAGCCTCATCTGTCACTCGTCGCACGGCACGCTCCAGGAAGAAAGCGAAGGGTATTAGGTCGCTGATGGTGCCTTCGGTGCGACTGACCATATTTGTCACCTCTTCAAAAGGTCGCATGAGCCTGCAGGCATCGCGCATAAGCACCCAGTAACGGGGGAAAAAAATCCCCAGCTCTGCAGATCCAGTCCTACCACCCAGTTCAAAAAGGTACTCGTTGACGGCCCTTTGTTGTTGCAGCAGACGTTCCAACATAAGGAGCGTTGAATTCCAGCGAGTCTGGCTGTCAGAAATCAAACGCCTGACTGGCATGTTGTAGCGCTGCTGAATGTCAGCAAGGCGTGCCATGGCTGTGTAGGAACGTCTGAAATGGGCCGACACCTTTCTGGACTGGGTGAGAACGTCCTGGAATCCTGGGTACTTGGAGACAAAACGTTGGACTATTAAATTTAACACATGTGCCATGCAGGGCACATGTGTTAAATTGCCCAGTCTCAACGCTGCCAACAGATTGCTTCCATTGTCACACACCACTTTTCCGATCTGCAGTTGGTGTGGGGTCAGCCACCGATCGGCCTGTGACTGCAGAGATGACAGGAGTACAGATCTGGTATGGTTTTTGCTTTCCAGGCACGTCATCCCCAAGACAGCGTGACAACGGCGTACCTGGCACGTCGAATAGCCTAGGGGGAGCTGGGGGTGCACAGGTGTGGAGGAGGAGAAGGAGGACCCAGCAGCAGAGTAAGAAGAAGAAGAGGAAGAAGACGAGGTAGAGAGCGATGGAGGAGTAGAGGTGGTGGCAGAACCGCGTGCAATCCGTGGCGGTGACACCAACTCCACTGTTGTTGTTGTTGAGCTACCCATTCCCTGCTTCCCAGCCATTACCAAGTTCACCCAGTGGGCAGTGTAGGTGACATACCTGCCCTGACCATGCTTGGAGGACCATGCGTCAGTAGTCATATGGACCTTTGGCCCAACACTAAGTGACAGAGATGCGGTAACTTGGCTCTGCACATGTTGGTACAGGTGTGGTATTCCCTTTTTAGAAAAAAAATTGCGGCTGGGTACCTTCCACTGCGGTGTCCCAATTGCTACAAATTTGCGGAAGGCCTCAGAGTCCACCAGCTGGTATGGTAAAAGCTGGCGGGCTAAGAGTGCAGACAAGCCAGCTGTCAGACGCCGGGCAAGGGGGTAACAGTCAGACATTGGCTTCTTACGCTCAAACATGGCCTTCACAGAAACTTGGCTGGTGGCAGATGACTGGGAATGGGAACAGGTGGTCAAGGTGGAAGGCGGAGTGGAGGGTGGTTCAGACGGGTCAAGGAGAGCAGAGGTAGAGCAGTAAGATGCTGGACCAGAAGGAGTGTGGCTTTTAGTTTGCCTGTTGCCTTTGAGGTGTTGCTCCCAAAGTGCTTTGTGCTTGCCGCTCATGTGCCTTCGCATAGAAGTTGTACCTATGTGGCTGTTGGGCTTACCAAGGCTCAGTTTCTGACTGCACTCATTGCAAATTACAATGCTTTTGTCAGAGGCACACACATTGAAAAAATCCCACACTGCTGACTTTTTGGAAGTGTGCGATCTGGCGGTAAGAGTAGAAGTTGGCGGCATTGGCGGCAATGGCGGGTGCGTTGGCCGGCTGAACACAGGTGCCGATACATGTTGTTGCCCTACTGATCCCTGCGGGCTGTCCTCCCTGCTTCTTCTAAGTCTTATTCTCCTACTGCCTCTCTGATTCTCCGTCTCTCCATCTGAACTACCCTCCTCTTGCTCTCTTCTACTAGGCACCCACAAAACATCAATCTCCTCATCATCATTCTCCTCAGATGCATCAATTTCTTCTGACACATCACAGAAGGAAGCAGCAGCGGGGACCTCCTCCTCATCACTCATCATTATGTCCATCTCTGTCGTGTTCTCTGCCAGAATTAAATCTGGTGTAACGTCCTCATCTCCTTCATCTTCTTCTGGCAATAATGGTTGCGCATTACTCAGTTCAAGAAACTCATGGGAAAATAACTCCTCTGACTCCAGTGAAGAAGGGGCACCGGTGGTGGAGGAAGTGTTACGTGGGGTGGCCATAGCAGTGGAGGATGAGGAGGATGTTGTGGTAAAGTTAGAAACGGTAGAGGATGGGGTGTGCTGTGTAAGCCAGTCAACTACCTCTTCAGCATTTTGGGAGTTCAGGGTCATTGGCTTTTTAAAACTGGGCAATTTGCTAGGGCCACAGGATTGCATAGCAGCACGGCCCCTAGCACGGCCTCTGCGTGGCGGCCTGCCTTTGCCTGGCATTATTTTTAAAAAAACAACAACAACAAAAATTCAGTTGGTTTTTCTGGAAACGATAATACACACAGCTAGATGGCGGTTTGAAGAAAACAGTGTGCAAATAATGCCTACAAGGTCAACGTATACACAGCGGTGGATACGGATTACGTAAAATATATGAATGCTGCTTGAAAAAAAGTAACTCAAGTGGTTTTTCTAGAGACGATAATATTATCAATATTTAGACAAAATGTGAACAAGCTCACACAGCTAGATGGCGGTTTGAAGAAAACACTGTGCAAATACTGCCCACAAGATCAACGTATACACAGCGGTGGATACGGATTACGTAAAATATATGAATGCTGCTTGAAAAAAAGTAACTCAAGTGGTTTTTCTAGAGACGATAATATTATCAATATTTAGACAAAATGTGAACAAGCTCACACAGCTAGATGGCGGTTTGAAGAAAACACTGTGCAAATACTGCCCACAAGATCAACGTATACACTACTACAGCGGTGGATACGGATCTCGTAAAATTTATTATGGCTGCTTGAAAAAAGTCACTCCGGTGTTTTTTCTGGAGACGGTAATATTATGGATATTTAGACAGAATGTGAACAAGGTCACACAGCTAGATGGCAGTTGGTTGAATAACACACTGGGCAAAAAATGCCTACAGGGCAAATAATGCCTAAAAGGTCAACTTATACACTACTACAGCGATGGATACGGATTACGTAAAATTTATTATGGCTGCTTGAAAAAAGTCACTCCGGTGTTTTTTCTGGAGACGGTAATATTATGGATATTTAGACAGAATGTGAACAAGGTCACACAGCTAGATGGCAGTTGGTTGAATAACACACTGGGCAAAAAATGCCTACAGGGCAAATAATGCCTAAAAGGTCAACTTATACACTACTACAGCGATGGATACGGATTACGTAAAATTTATTATGGCTGCTTGAAAAAAGTCACTCCGGTGTTTTTTCTGGAGACGGTAATATTATGGATATTTAGACAGAATGTGAACAAGGTCACACAGCTAGATGGCAGTTGGTTGAATAACACACTGGGCAAAAAATGCCTACAGGGCAAATAATGCCTAAAAGGTCAACTTATACACTACTACAGCGGTAGTAAAATAAAAAAAAGTAAAATAAAAAAAAAATGAATATTAAAAAAAAAAAAATTAAAGTTGGTGCTGCTGAACTACTAGGAGCAGCAGATTAGCACACCAGTCCCACTCCCCAACACTGCTAGACTAATAGCACTGGGCTCTTATAGTAGTAGTAGTAGTAGTAGTAGTAGTAGTAGTAGTAGTAAAACAACAAAAAAATAAATAAAAGCAGTCCTTACAAGGACTACTGTTATTGCAGCAGTCAGCAGATGAGATCAGAAGCAGGACAGCTGCCCACTGCAGCTACATACAGAGCACTGCAGTAGAAGGTAGATTACTAGCCAGCAAAGCTACCTAAGCTTAAATGTCCCTCAAACCCCTGCAGACTTCTGTCCCTCCAATAACAGAGCAGTATCAAAACGATTACTAGCCAGCAATCTTTCAACTGTCCCTGAAATCACTAACAGGCAGCAGCTCTCTCCCTACACTATCTCTTCAGCACACACAGGCAGAGTGAAAAAACGCTGCAGGGCTTCGGTTTTTATAGGGAAGGGGAGTGGTCCAGGGGAGAGCTTCCTGATTGGCTGCCATGTACCTGCTGGTCTGGGGTGAGAGGGCAAAAAAAAGCGCCAACAATGGCGAACCCAAAATGGCGAACGTCGCGCGACGTTCGCGAACTTCCGGCGAGCGCGAACACCCGATGTTCGCGCGAACAAGTTCGCCGGCAAACAGTTCGCGCCATCCCTACACCCAAGTGAATCTCACTCCAGATGGATCTGTGTCCACCAAGGAACGTACATTTGTGAGGAGTGTTTTATAACATTGCCAAGCTTCTCAATGCAAAGTTAAACATTAATACACTTAGATAACTTAGATATTGCGGTGCAAACTTTGAGAGGAAGTCATTGACATCTGAGATCTGTCAAAAATAATGTGAAACATATTCCATTCCCACAATAGAATCTACAGGTTTGTGAATCTGTAAGCAGCAGGGTATTGAATTAGCTTTGCGTATTCTTTCTTTCATAATTAAACAGTCTGGCTTCAATGTCACAATTAATATCATAATAAAACAAATTCAGAACAATAACTGAGGTTTGGTGGGAAATGACTCACAACTGATATACATCAATTGGACATTGTACTACTGGGAAGCATGGATACATTTCAGTGGAGTTAATGAAGCCTTCAATTGTTGAAAATATTTAACTTCCACCTTTTTAATCCTATTAGCCAAGAGAGGCACTAACTGAATATCTTGTAGCACTGTATGTGTGTGCCCGTATTCTGCATAAAATAGAAGGTGGATCACATTTCTTCATCCATATGTATATTCCATTTATTTATAGTTTCTTAAGGGCAGCATTCATGTCTTTAT
Organism: Xenopus petersii; assembly: GCA_038501925.1. Lineage (NCBI taxonomy): Eukaryota > Metazoa > Chordata > Amphibia > Anura > Pipidae > Xenopus > Xenopus petersii. The sequence continues at coordinate 159,564,809 of CM076676.1, read as the reverse complement.
TTCTCAGGCTGTAAATAAGTGGGTTAACCAAAGGAATGACTATGGTGTATATCACCGACAGTACATTGCTCATGGTCTGTGATTGTTATACTGGGGGAACAACATAAACACTAATGAGAGTCCCATAAAATATGGAGACCACAGCCAAGTGGGAGCTGCAGGTGGAGAAGGCTTTTTGTCTCCCGGTATTGGACTTTATCTTTAGGATTGCATGGGCAATACACATATATGATACAATGATCAGTATAAAGGGGGAAATAGCCACAGGGATAGTACCTATAATTGCTTCTAATTGTACTAAGAAAGTATCTGAGCAGGAAAGTTCTATAATAGGAAATAAATCACAAAAGAAATGATTAATGGTATTTTGGTCACAAAACTGTAGTGTCCCTATTAGATTTACTGTAATCATTGTGATGCCAAAGCCAATAGCCCATGACATCAAAGTGAATGTAACACAAACCCTGTAGGACATTATAGAAGAGTAACGCAGTGGGATACAGATGGCCACATATCTGTCATAGGACATTACTGCTAGAAGCAAACACTCAAAGACCTCTGTGAGACAAAACAAAGAATACTGAGTAATACAGCCAAAGAAGGAGAAGGTGACTTCTTCATTTATTACAGTTTGAAGAAGAGAGGTCACAATATTTGAGGATCCCAGTAGATCACATAAGGACAACTGCTGGAGAAAGAAGTACATGGGGGACTGGAGGTTCTGGCTGGAGGACACCAACACTATGATGAGGACGTTCTCCCAAACTGTCATAATGTAAATCAGAAGGAACAGAGAGAACAGGGTAATCTTGAAGTTATGGAGATTCTGAAATCCCAAGAGAACAATCTCACTGACCAACGTCTGGTTCTTCACATTCATTGTCTGGAGAGGAAAAAATAAAGACACTGCACAATCACTCTGTGTGCTGCTATGAGTGGCTTTTATAAACTGCTTCATGAGGAAAAAGCGAAAATTAATTGCACATTATTTATTACAAATACACAGTTTAGAATCTTATATATTCTTTTCTAGTATCTTTTAATTAAATCATATATATCACCACTAACTCATTGTACTTGTACCTTATAAAGGTTAATTAATTGCCAATAGCCAATCACAGCCCTGCAGTCACACAAGCAAAGGCAGGCTTCACTACCCTCAGGGTAGCTGCTGATTGGTTCTTATCCTACAGTGCAGTGTGCTGGGTGCCACTGGCTCCTCTAAGCATCCTGGGAAAAGGGGCAGCAAGAAGTGTAACAGTTGGACTATTGGGTAAATGTTCAATACCAGCCAGATTAACCTACCAGAACTGCCCCAGATACTGTGGAAGATGTCCATGAGCTTCTCCCAATTTTTGATCTGCTCTGATCTGCAAATCTCCTGCCATTTCCTAAAACAATCACAACCATTTCTTTCCAATGAAATCACTTTACAGGAAAGATGTTCTTGGAATATTATACTCACCTGATTTGCACCTACCAGAACCACCTCATATACTATGGAACTGTCCATGAGCTTCTCCCAATGTGTAACCTGCTCTGCATTTCTCCTGCCATTTTGCTAACACAATCCCAACCATTTCTTTCCAATGAAATCACTTTACAGGAAAGATGTTCTTGGAATATTATACACACCTGATTTGCACCTACCAGAACCACCCCAGATACTGTGGAACCATAGGAAGATGTCCATGAGCTTCTCCCAATGTGTAACCTGCTCTGTATTTCTCCTGCCATTTTGCTAACACAATCCCAACCATTTCTTTCCAATGAAATCACTTTACAGGAAAGATGTTCTTGGAATATTATACTCACCTGATTTGTACCAACCAGAACCACCCCAGATACTGTGGAACCATAGGAAGATGTCCATGAGCTTCTCCCAATGTGTAACCTGCTCTGTATTTCTCCTGCCATTTTGCTAACACAATCCCAACCATTTCTTTCCAATGAAATCACTTTACAGGAAAGATGTTCTTGGAATATTATACACACCTGATTTGCACCTACCAGAACCACCCCAGATACTGTGGAACCATAGGAAGATGTCCATGAGCTTCTCCCAATGTGTAACCTGCTCTGTATTTCTCCTGCCATTTTGCTAACACAATCCCAACCATTTCTTTCCAATGAAATCACTTTACAGGAAAGATGTTCTTGGAATATTATACTCACCTGATTTGTACCAACCAGAACCACCCCAGATACTGTGGAACCATAGGAAGATGTCCACGAGCTTCTCCCAATGTGTAACCTGCTCTGCATTTCTCCTGCCATTTTGCTAACACAATCTCAACAATTTCTTTCCAATATAATCACTTTACAGGAGAGAAGTTCTTGGAATATTATACTGACTTGATTCAGACATGTTTAGACTAGATTTTTGCTTCAACGGATGTCCTCTTGTAACCATGTAGTCATTTCTAAATTTAGTGTTAAATCTAAATTGGATGCTTTCAAATGACATAAGGTCATAAAGATAATTTGAAACATCATTTTTTTTTGGGTGGAAGGAGACTAATAAAATATTTATAGGTTGATCTCACTGCTGCAAGGAAAAGTTGAAGGAATTTAGTTGGGTTTGGTTTTTCTTGTTTCCCAGCAAATTTAAAGGATTTACTTTTATCTGTTGGAAGGCTTGCAAGACATACCAACAGATACTGTATATTCCTTCAATTCCCATCAATATGGAGAGTATTAAGAGATATGGCCAGATAAAATAAAAAATGTCAGAATACTATTATGAGCAATAGTTATATTTCATGTTGAGATTATGTAGGCCAAATGTCTGAGGCCGAAATGTTGTTCCCTCTATATTTCTGTTTTGATTAACTTTTATTAACTTTTATAGATGAAATCAAGTGTGCAGGTAAGATAAGTGTATTGAGAAATAAAGGCCATTTAGTACTGGTTTTGTGCAGAAAATATTTAAGGTCACTATTTTGAAGCCACAAATTACTAGTTGAGTTTCTTATATTAATATTGGCTGGAGTATTTATAAATATATCGAACGGGGGTATTGATCTAAGGATAACCACTTATATAAGAAGACTTATAGAAGCATCTGAGTTGGTAATAAGCAAATTTATCACCTTCTGGAAGATCATATTTAAGATTAAGAGAATGCCATAAGGATTTTTCCATTGTTAGCATCTATGACATGTTTTATAAATTTAATACCTTTTGTTTTCCAAGATAGCATAAAAGCGTAACCTAAAGAAGTGATAAATTTGGAATTAGCTTGTAAAGGGAGAAAGGGAGTTTATTGATAATTAGAATTATAGCACTTATATAATAACTTCCAAATGATAACTGTGTCTCTATACAATGGATTTTGAAATTTTAGTCCTTCCAAGATTTGTGAAGACATTCTAAGACATTTTCTTGTTCAATGGTGAAACTTGTAAGTCTATCTGCACCAGATAACTTGTCTATAAAGTATCTCGTGAGGGCTGCAAGATTGAATATTCTTAGGTCAGGGATTTTAAGACCACCAAAACATTTGGGATATTTCAGCTTTGTCTAAATACATTTTTGGCTTTTCCCCTTTCCAAAGAAAACCCCTTCGGACATATGGATTTGATGCTTTTAATGAGTGGGTATAGTTAAGATAATAAATTCTAGACAGATCAACTGGAAGATTAATGAGTAAATATTTTATATAAAATTTAATTTGGATAACATTTATTATTTTAAGGAAAACTTGTGGAATATTCCCAAATATGTTCATAACTTCTGATTTTCCTGGATTAATAAGCATACCAGAAAATCAACGCACTTTAGGACTTCAAATATGTGGTATAGATTGTTCTGGATCCTTAATAATGAGTAACATAACAATAATTTGCGAACACAGTAAATCTTATTTCTGAACTCTGAATTTGTTTATATTAAATAATATTTTTTTCACGAAAGAGATTAAAGAGATTAAATTTGCGAACACAGTAAATCTTATTTCTGAACTCTGAATTTGTATACCTCGAATTAAATAATATTTTTTTCACGAAAGAGATTAAAGAGATTAAATATACCTGGGCTCCAGGTGATGATCAAATTGTTTATAAATTCAATAAAATTTCCCAGAAAACTAAATATTTTCCCCATTTGCAATAGATATGACCAACAATCATTGTCCATGGAAATAAAGGTAAATGGAATACAATTTTTTTTAAAAAAATTTCAGGAAAGATGTTTTCACTGAATATTTCACTGATTTGATTCAGAGATGTTTCCTCCAACAGATGTCCTCTTGTTTCCTTCACCACAACACAGTTCAACAGAAAAAAATATAAATTTAATACTTTAATAAAATTAATAGTTAACATTTTTCCAACTAAACTTTCTGTTATGCAGAATACATATGAAATAACCAACAGGCACATAATGAAAACAGAAGGGAAGAAATGAAGTCGCAGAGTAAAACCCCAGATACTGTGGAACCATAGGAAGATGTCCATGAGCTTCTCCCAATGTGTAACCTGCTCTGTATTTCTCCTGCCATTTTGCTAACACAATCCCAACCATTTCTTTCCAATGAAATCACTTTACAGGAAAGATGTTCTTGGAATATTATACTCACATGATTTGCACCTACTAGACTCAACTCAGATACTGTGGAACCATAAGATGTCCATGAGCTTCTCCCAATGTGTAACCTGCTCTGATTTCTCCTGCCATTTTGCTAACACAATCCCAACCATTTCTGTGCAATGAAATCACTTGAAAGATGTTCTTGTAATATCCAAGATGACTGGACAGGGAAGAGCTGAACTTAACACCTTTTATTAACCTTTAACCAGTAACACCCACAGCTGGGAAATCTATGGAGAAATCTCCAGGAGAGTCTGGGTTTGGGGCAATTACAAATCCTTGGGGAAATCAGTTAATTATTTTTAGTAATAAGCAAATATATTCGAAACAACACAATATATTTTAATATATTTCATAGGTTATATATTTAATCTCATATAAATGAATATTTTTTCTAAAGAGGCGCTAAAAGGGGAATTCACGACTATTGATTCGTTGTTGCCATTGGTATTGTTATAGGAATTTTCAGCTCATTATTTCAACCATACTTTTAGCTATTTATTGTTCTCCAATTTGCTATTTATGATGTTATATGGTGGTCAGATTAATCCTCAGAATAGGTTTTGAAGAGATAGTAGATGTTGACGTTGAAAGAAGACACATGTGCATCAAGTTCAACCTTTTGCCTAAGTGAATCCTGCCTAACAACCAGTTAATTAAGAGAAAGGGAAAAACATATTTGCAGCCTCTCCAATTTGCCCTCCTGTCTCCCATGAGGACAGACCAGTAACTGGATCATCTTCATACTAGTCCATCTCAGTAACTTGGTATATTTGAAAACAATTCTTGAAATTATCTAGTGTGTGTGCCACAACTTCACAGTTTTAATCTGAATGGGTGCCCTAATATCTGCTGGAAGGAATGTTTGGTGAATAAAGCATCAGAATATTTATATTTATATGTAGTGATCATATGCCCCTTATATATTTATATATAATGATCATATCCCTCTTATATATTTATATATAGTAATCATATCCCCTTATATATTTATATATAGTGATCATATCCCCTTATATATTTATATATAGTGATCATATCCTACTTATATATTTATATATAGTGATCATATCCCCTTATATATTTATATATAGTGATCATATCCCCCTTATATATTTATATTTAGTGATCATATCCCCTTATATATTTATAGTGATCATACCCCCCTTATATATTTATATATAGTGATCATATACCCTTATATATTTATAGTGATTATATCCTCTTATATATTTATATATAGTGATCATATCCCCTTATATATTATATATAGTGATCATATCACCTTATATATTTATGTATAGTGATCATATCCCCTTATATATTTATATATAGTGATCATATCCCCTTATGTATTTATATATAGTGATCATATCCCCTTATATATTTATATATAGTGATCATACCCCCTTATATATTTATATATAGTGATCATATCCCCTTATATATTTATATATAGTGATCATATCCCCTTATATATTAATATATAGTGATCATATCCCCCTTATATAGTTATATATAATGATCATATCCCCTTATATATTTATATATAGTGATCATATCCCCCCTTATATATTTATATATAGTGATCATATCCCCTTATATATTTATATATAGTGATCATATCCCCTTATATATTTATATATATGGTAATCATATCCCTCTTATATATTTATATATAGTGATCATATCCCTCGTATATATTTATACAATGATCATATCCCCTTATATATTTATATATTTATAGTGATTATATCCTCTTATATATTTTTATATAGTGATCATATCCCCTTATATATTTATTTATAGTGATCATATCCCCTTATATATTTATATATAGTGATCATATCTCCTTATATATTTCTATATATGGTAATCATATCCCTCTTATATATTTATATATAGTGAGCATATCCCTCTTATATATTTATATATAGTGATTATATCCCTATATATATATATAGTTATCATATCCCCTTTATATATTTATATATGGTAATCATATCCCTCTTATATATTTATATATAGTGATCATATCCCTTATATATATTTATATATTTATATATAGTGATCATATCCCCTTATATATTTATATATAATGATCATATCCCCTTATATATTTATATATAGTGATCATATCCCCTTATATATTTATATATAGTGATCATTTCCCCTTATATATTTATATATAGTGATCATATCCCCTTATATATTTATATATAGTGATCATTTCCCCTTATATATTTATATATAGTGATCATATCCCCTTATATATTTATATATAGTGATCATTTCCCCTTATATATTTATATATAGTGATCATATCCCCTTAGATATTTATATATAGTGATCATATCCCCCTTAACTGTCTCTTCAGTTTAAGTGGCTGCTCTTTTTTAGCAGACACGTGTAGGGGCACATTTACTATTGGTCAAATATCGAGGTTTAATTAACCCTCTATATTCGACTATCAAAGTTAAATCCTTCGACTTCGTTCGAAATTCCTTAGATCCAAAAAACCTAGGAAAGCCTATGGGGACCTTCCCCATAGGTTAACAGTGATGCTCGGTATGTTTTAGGTGGCGAAGTAGCGGGTCAAAGTTTTTTTTAAAGAGAAAGTACTTCGACTATCAAATGGTCGAATAGTCAAAAATTTTTAGTTCGCATAGTTCGATTTAAAGTCGAAGTCGTAGTCGAAGGTCGAAGTAGCCAATTCAATGGTTGAAGTAGCCAAAAAATACTTCAAATTTCAAAGTTTTTTTCATTCAAATCCTTCCCTCGAGTAAATGTGTACTATACAAGATATTCTTGGGGCCACACATTGAGGCATTTGTGTATATTCATAAAATGTCAGAGTATATATTATGGCAGTTTTCTCTTGGTCATCAGTGGACATGGGACAAGTGCCCATGTTCAGAGAGATGCCCCCTTCCAATCTGCATGGGTTCCTAGGAGGAGGCGGAGGTCTTTGAAATTGTGGTACAAGGATAGGCTGTAATCTCTTGCCACACTGTTTATCTGCTTGGTGTTCTCTATGGCAATTGCCGACCTTGATGCTGAGAGCTATAAGATCCTCCAGCTGTTCAGGGAGATCTCTGATACAATATCATCCTTAAGTTTATTAGACAGTTCCTTAGCTGTGTAAGTCTCATTGTTCCAGTTGTTTTCCACTGCTAGTTTTTTACAATCAATAGGGTACTTGCTAACACTGAGATTCCTTTGTAAAATCTGCAAGAGGCGGGAGGAGGAAGTAACAACACAGCCAGGAGCATCAAAAGTAGTCTGAAAGGTCTGGAGAAAGACTGTGGCATCATGAATTATGGGACAATTCTTTTCCCAGAAAGGAGATGTCCATTCCAGAGCTTTGCCCTCTTACATAGAGATATTTAGGGGCAAATGTATCAAGGGTCGAATATCGAGGGTTAATTAACCCTCGATATTCGACTGCCGAATTAAAATCCTTCGACTTCGAATATCGAAGTCGAAGGATTTTGCGCAATTCGTTCTATCGAAGGAACAATCCATCGATCGAAGGATATTCCTTCGATCAGAAAAGCCATTGGGGACCTTCCCCATAGGCTAACATTGGCCTCGGTAGGTTTTAGGTGGCAAACTAGGGGGTCAAAGAAATCTTTAAAGAGACAGTACTTCGATTATCGAATGGTTGAATATTCGAACGATTTTTAGTTTGAATTGTTCAATTCGAAGTCGAAGCTCGTAGTCAAAGGTCGAAGTAGCCAAAAAAAACATTCGAAAATCTAAATTTTTTTCCTCTATTTTCCTCTATTCCTTCACTCGAGCTTAGTGAATGGGCCCCTTAGTGTAAAGGGGTTTTATATGGTGAATAAAGTACCCCCTCTTGTAAAATATAAGGATATGATAAGTTACCAAGGAGTTCCATGACCATATAAACGTACAAGGCCGAATGCTGAGTTATACAGGTCATGGAACTTCGAGGTGACTTCTAATATTCTCATATTTTACAACAGGGGATACTTTATTTATTATAACACTCAAGTTTCAGTGAGTCATGGGACAAAAATGACATCACTAAGCTCTTATTACAACTAGGGATGAACCAAATCCACTATTTTGGATTTCGCCGAACCCCCGAATTCTTTGTGAAAGATTTGGCCGAATACCGAACTGAATCCGAATCCTTATTTGCATATGGAAATAGGGGTGGGAAGGGGAAAGATTTTTGTCTTCCTCGTTTTGTGACAAAAGGCACGCACATTCCCTCCCCGCCCCTAATTGCATATGCAAATTAGGATTCGGTTCGGCTGGGCAGAAGGATTCAGCCGAATCCTAATCCTGCTGAAAAAGGCCGAATCCTGGCCAAATCCCGAACCAAATCCTGGATTCGGTGCATCCTTAATTACAACTGATGACATCACCAAGTGCCATTTATAAGGATAGAATTTACAGGATGTTCATGGTTCTTGCGTATTATATAATGACACATATTATATATATAAATCTGAGTTATAGTGAATCAATCTTTAAGTATGAGTAAAGTAAAATTCAGCAGATTTTAGGATAGTTATTTGAGTTCAATATCCATAATATACCTTTATTGCTGGGCAAACCTTATATTGCTAAAATAGGTATAGTTTCCCCAGCAAACATCCTTAAGAATGAATAAACATGAAACAGACAGATCTGGTTGAAGAGATACAAAGTTCTTGCTGATCTGTTATCTGATACTACACCAATCTTGCTCATGTCACCATTTGGGTTTGGAGGTCTCTTCAGAGCTTGACTGTAAAAGAAAGTCTCATGAGTGGGTGCCAGGAATCTGGATCATCCCTTTGTAATCGGGAACCTGAAGGTCAGCACCAAAGGTTGTAGGGCTTCCCGATGTCGGTTAAATTGATGCAGGACTGGCTATCTTTGTAAACACTTTGGGGCAGATTTATCAAGGGTCCGATTTCAAAGTGTAAAATACTTCGAAATTCAACCATCAAATTGAAATACTTCGAATGTCGAAGTCAAAGTATTTTTCACCGAATTTGGACATTCTGCGATCGAACGATTCTAACGATTTTAGTGTATGATTGAACGATTTTACTTCAATGTGTAAAGACTTAGAAAATGGTTGTAGAAGGTCTCCATAGACTAACATAGCACTTCGGCAGGTTTAATTTGGCGAAGTATTGAAGTCAAAGTTTTTTTAAAGAGACAGTACTTTGATTATCGAATGGTCGAATGGTCGAATATTCGAACGATTTTACTTTGAATCGTATTTGAAATGGAAGTCGAAGTCGTAGTAGCCTATTTGATGCTCGAAGTATCCAAAAAATTACTTCGAATTTCAAATTTTTTTATTTAGAAAATTCCCTCAAATTCACTTTGTCCCTTGATAAATCTGCCCATTTATATTGAGTTAAGTGGAGCTATTTAATTCTACTTATACTTGTGTGTGTGTAAGTTATTGCTTACTAGCAGTTCATCAGAAGGTGTAATCGTTGATCCTGTATATTTGTATTAATAGTTTTAGCAATATTAATTATTGAAATGTTTAATATTAATAAAGGCTCACCTCTTTATTACAACATGACATATTGTTCAGAAGAGTAGCGTGTGGGTTGCAATTCAAATAATATGAGGCACTGTTTCAGGAAGCCCCGGCAGATCTGAAGATCCTGATTGTAGCATGGAGATGGGGAATGTGGGGTACTTTAGCTTATGCTAAAGTTGAAGGAGAGGGGAGCTACAGCAGCAGGAGGTCTTCCAAAGACTGGAGAAGCAGTAGGCATCTGGGAGAGAAGAGCCTCAAGGACTTGTCGTATGCGAGCCTGTTGAGCTTTATAGGCCTGTTGAGCTTTATAGGGGGTCAAAGGTTTTTTTTAAAGAGACACTACTTCGACTATCGAATGGTCGAATAGTCGAACGATTTTTAGTTTGAATCGTTCGATTCGAAGTTAAAGTCGTAGTCGAAGGTCGAAGTAGCCCATTTGATGGTCGAAGTAGCCAAAAAAAACATTCAAAATTCAACGTTTTTTTTCCTCTATTCCTTCACTCGAGCTAAGTAAATGGGCCCCAAAGTGTTCTCTCCCAGACCCTCTCACCTCCATCATGCAACCCCCCATTGATGATATACTGGCAGCAGGCAAGGAAGACCCCTATATTTCCTCCAAGGATACAGTTCTCCTTCCTCTTGATAATGCGAAAATATTCCAAGTGAATCGACTGCTGCTGAGCATTGGGCAAGGGGGGCTTGAAGGAACTATGAGATCTTATGTATAAATCTCTGCTGCATTATTTGGGGAGAGGGAATTTGTCTTAAGGCCAGATTAATTCTCCTCCTAATGTGCCTCAGAGCAAACCTTTTGTTTCAGAAATTTGAAAGAGAGAGAGAGAGCTGCCGCTCTAAGAGGCTCTAATATTCAGCCGCACTGAGAGAGCTGCATATACAGCTGCGTGACAGTTTAGCATGTGACAGTTACACATTTAGCCAGAAACTAGGGGAGGTCTGGGTCAAGGCCATGCAGTAAGATTACAATTTAATTTTGAAATATGACATGGGGCTAGACATATTGACAGTTTCCCAGCTGCCCAGTCATGTGACTTGTGCTCTGATAAACTTCAGTCACTCTTTACTGCTGTACTGCAAGTTGGAGTGCTATCACCACCTCCCTTCCCTCCCAACAACAGAACAATGGGAAGGTAACCAGATAGCAGCTCCCTAACACAACAGCTGCCTGGTAGATCTAAGAACAGCACTCAATAGTAAAAACCATGTCCCACTGAGACACATTCAGTTACATTGAGTAGGAGAAACAACAGGCTGCCAGAAAGCAGTTCCATTCTGAAGTGCAGGCTCTTTCTGAAATCACATGACCAGGCAAAATGAGCTGAGATTCACCTACACACCAATATTACAACTAAATACACTTGTTGGTTCAGGAATGACGTTTTATATTGTACAGTGAATTATCTGCAGTGTAAACTGTGTCATTCAGAAATAAAAACAACATCATGAAAATCATGACAGATTCCATTTAACTCCTTGAGTTCCCAATTCAACAGCCATCATGACATATGGGTACTGATTTGTCTTGCATACCATACAGAAAGAACAAGGCAATCTTTGGAGCAATATCTCAGCTGTTATGTCTCCAGTAATCAATCACTTTAGGCAAATTTTCTTCCGTGGGTTGAATTTGCATTCAATATGCCACTCATTCATCCACTGGGGAATTTCCATTTTTGGCCATCATCCTAGAGCCTTTTCATTTTCTGCTCTTTCCTCAGATGTTCCTGCTGTCAACCCGTCAGTTGATCACATTTGCAACTGATCTGATATATTTGAAGGAGACTTCTCTTCGCCCTACAGATTCCAACATGTATGGGGTCTGAAATGTTCTGAATATAAAGCCAGAATCTACTGGTCAAGAGAGATTTCTAATACACTCATCACCCTGATTCTGCTTAGTCTAGATATATCAACTTTTTTAGATATATCGAGTAATTATAGGGAAAGTATTTTCCACACAGATGCCTCCATATGACCACTGGGCCATTTCCATATGTGCACCAACATTTTATGAATAAAAGCTACAAGACGTAGGTCAGGGGAGAATTAGAGTTCATTAAATGCATATCATTACTATTGCAATAATTATCTGTCTTACCTATTCCTCCCACTAATGTACAATTGAAACAATGTAACAACAAAGACTCTTCAGCCTACAACACTTCTTTGACTGGAGTCTTTAACGATACATGTAGCCAGGGTTAGCATTTACAAATAATAGTAAAATCATGTGTAATTACTTTCTACTGAGAGGTTGTTTACAATGAAATTTGCCTTTGTTTTGCCAAAAGTTTATATTTGGGTTTACTTTGCTTTAATAACTAAATTATTTAAAGTCATTTTATAATTAATTTTTACATGTAAGATAACCTAGTTATAGACACAAGCTATGAGATCCCTCCAATGACTGTAATTATTCTAAACCCCAGAGTATCCTGGAGATTTCTCAGTAGGTTCCCCATCTGACACTGGTTAATAAAAGGAGATCTGTTCTTCCCTGTCCAGTCAGTATCTGGGGTGGTTCTGGTAGGTACAAATCAGGTGAGTATAATATTCCAAGAACATCTTTCCTGTAAAGTGATTTCATTGGAAAGAAATGGTTGGTATTGTATTAGCCATATGGCAGGAGAAATACAGAGCAGGTTACACATTGGGAGAAGTTCATGGACATCTTCCTATGGTTCCACAGTATCTGGGGTGGTTCTAGTAGGTACAAATCAGGTGAGTATAATATTCCAAGAACATCTTTCATTTAAAGTGATTTCATTGGAAAGAAATGGTTGGGATTGTGTTAGCAAAATGGCAGGAGAAATGCAGAGCAGGTTACACATTGGGAGAAGCTCATGGACATCTTCCTATGGTTCCACAGTATCTGGGGTGGTTCTGGTAGGTACAAATCAGGTGAGTATAATATTCCAAGAACATCTTTCCTGTAAAGTGATTTCATTGGAAAGAAATGGTTGGTATTGTATTAGCCATATGGCAGGAGAAATACAGAGCAGGTTACACATTGGGAGAAGTTCATGGACATCTTCCTATGGTTCCACAGTATCTGGGGTGGTTCTAGTAGGTACAAATCAGGTGAGTATAATATTCCAAGAACATCTTTCATTTAAAGTGATTTCATTGGAAAGAAATGGTTGGGATTGTGTTAGCAAAATGGCAGGAGAAATGCAGAGCAGGTTACACATTGGGAGAAGCTCATGGACATCTTCCTATGGTTCCACAGTATCTGGGGTGGTTCTGGTAGGTACAAATCAGGTGAGTATAATATTCCAAGAACATCTTTCCTGTAAAGTGATTTCATTGGAAAGAAATGGTTGGGATTGTGTTAGCAAAATGGCAGGAGAAATGCAGAGCAGGTTACACATTGGGAGAAGCTCATGGACATCTTCCTATGGTTCCACAGTATTTGGGGTGGTTCTGGTAGGTGCAAATCAGGTGAGTATAATATTCCAAGAACATCTTTCCTGTAAAGTGATTTCATTGGAAAGAAATGGTTGGGATTGTGTTAGCAAAATGGCAGGAGAAATACAGAGCAGGTTACACATTGGGAGAAGCTCATGGACATCTTCCTATGGTTCCTCAGTATTTGGGGTGGTTCTGGTAGGTACAAATCAGGTGAGTATAATATTCCAAGAACATCTATCCTGTAAAGTGATTTCATTGGAAAGAAATGGTTGGGATTGTGTTAGCAAAATGGCAGGAGAAATGCAGAGCAGGTTACACATTGGGAGAAGCTCATGGGCATCTTCCTATGGTTCCACAGTATCTGGGGTGGTTCTGGTAGGTGCAAATCAGGTGAGTATAATATTCCAAGAACATCTTTCCTGTAAAGTGATTTCATTGCAGTTTACTCAATACTGAGGGAGCTTAGGCTTGGTTGGAGTGTCAGAAGCGGTAAGTCTCTCAAACTGGGAACAAGGTTCCAGTGGCTACAAGTAACACTGACACTTAAAGGAACAGTAACACCAAAAAATGAAAGTGCTTTAAAGTAATGAAAATATCATGTACTCCTGCACTGGTAAAACTGATGTGTTTGCTTCAGAAACACTACTATAGTTCATATAAACAAGCTGCTGTGGAGCAATGGCGGAAATTGAAAAATGGCTATATGGTACAGGATAAATAGTGGATAACAGATAATACCATTAGACAGGCAGAGCTTATCTGCTATCTGCTGTGTAACCTGAGCTTTTTCTCCTTTGAATGGCTGCCCCCATTGCTACACAGCAGCTTATTTATATAAACTATAGTAGTGTTTCTTAAGCAAACACAGCAGTTTTACCAGTGCAGGGCAGTACTGAATTATATTTTCATTACTTTACAACACTTTTATTTTTTGATATTACTGTTCCTTTAACTACAGCTTCTAGAACATGGCAGAATCACTATAAAACTTTCTTTTCCATGAACTCATATTAACTAAACTGAGAAGAGTTTTTCTGAATTTTAATTTACAATGAAATTATTACAATTATTTTTTATTTAAATTAACATTTGCAGCATTGATTTTATTTTTACTAATAAATCTGACACACTGTATTCCACAACGCATTCCTCTGCTTGATGCTTGAGATGAAAAATAAAATACTGACATGGAATTATAGGACATGATGATTTATATTTTCATATATTTGTTCTATATTAATCAGTGTTTATGTTTCAATATGATTATCAAGGTGTATGTTGTAGTCTGATTTAAGAATCAGACTCAAACACCCCTATTTATCAGAATTCGAATATGTGTGGTTTTAGAGGTTTTTTTTTCATCAAATAAACCAACATATTAAAAAAAGCACAAAAGTCTATTTATTTATTAAAAATCAAAACAGAAAAAGCATGAACAAATAAAATGGAGAGCAAATTCAAATAAGAATTCAAAAAACTAAAAATTCTCATTTTTGTAGGAATTTTTATGCAATTACAAATGAACCCCCCCAAAAAATCCTCTAAAACCACAAAGCAAAGAAAGATTTTAATTTCCAAAGCTCTCACTGACTTCTATAGAACCTTGGCAGCTTTTAGATGCAGAATTTTTGTATCCGATTCTTTTGAGGGGTTTGCACAATAAATAACACATTTTTTATAGCTTCGAATAATTATTTTAATACATGATTTTTAGCACTAAGAAGTTAAATCTGAAAAAAAAATATGAAAGAATAAATTAGCCTGTGACAATGATGAATATGTATGTGCTGTATGTCTATTTATATAGTGCTACTTGTATATATTAAAACAATAACAGAATAAAAATAAATACAAAACTACATTTACATTTAAAATTTAGGGTTTGATTTATTAAACTCTGAGATCAGGTCTCTCAATTTGAGCAGGAAACATGGGAATATGTTTTAGTACTGTAATAGATGTAAACATAGAGAAAAAACCTCATAATTCAAGTGAAAAAACTCTAAATAAATGGGACCTGTAGTTATACAGGCAATGGGAGGGGACCTTTTTACCCATAAAGAGAATCACGTACCAGAGGCCTCCCCTTCAGACTAGAGGAAAAGAAGTTTCATTTAAAGGAACAGAGTAGGGGGTTCATCACAGTGAGGACAGTGAGGTTGGGGAATGCACTGCCGGGTGATGATTCAGTTAATGACTATAAGAGGGACTTGGATGATTTCTTGGACAGACATAATACAAAGGCTATTGTGATACTAAACTCTATAGTTAGTATAGATATGGGTATATATCATTTATGTGACAGTAGGGAGGGCTGTGTGTATGGGGCTGGGTTTTCATTTGGAGGGGTTGACTTGATGGACTTTGTCTTTTTTCAACCTGATTTAACTATGTAACTATGTAACTACTATCTCAAATAATTGTACCTTTATAACGTTTATAAAAATGGTTTAAGATTTTACAGCTTCATTGAAAATGACAACATGATTTTTATTTGCAATTTTTCACAACTAAATACAGTTACAATGTTTCCATCCATTTTTTTTTTTTAAATTTGTCATCAAATTGATAGATCTTACTCCAAGTGTTAAGAGACAAGAGCCCAGAGAGCTTACAATCTAAAATGCTGAGTAATTCACAGACACAGATTGGAGCATAACTGGTAAATGGAAATTGCCAACTAAATTCCACATTTACGTTCCTTGATGCAGGGACAATAAAATCACATGAGCCTTATAATCTACTTATCTCCTAGTTGGTGGGTTGTGCTTAGTGAAATATTGTAAACAGAATTGGGCAAATGTACATGTAGCTCTAGACCAATCACGGCATGTTTCCCTTGAGTTTCCACTTCAACTACTTGCATTTCTTGGTGGCTCTGGAGTGCAAGTAGGACTCAGGTTTTACAATGCAGGATTTGCACTGCCTAATGGGTAGAGCTGGCAGTTAACCTTTGTTTTCAGCCCATCTGCTACCAGACACATTCACATTCACCTCCCTCCAGGTGATACAAGATGGGATGCACATTATGATGTCACTAAGGGTGTGCGGCTCATTCGTGCACATGCACAAGGGGGTGGGGGAGCAAAGTCGGCTTGGCTTGTTACTGGGATATTCTCAGTATCAACAGACACTGTCAGTCACATGTAGGGATGCACCGAATTCACTATTTTAGATTCGGCCGAACCCCCGAATCCTTTGTGAAAGATTCGGCCAAATACCGAACCGAATCCGAATCCTAATTTGTTAGGGGTGGGAAAGAGAAAAAATGTTTTACTTCCTTGTTTTGTGACAAAAAGTCACATGATTTCCCTCCCGCCCCTAATTTGCATATGCAAATTAGGATTCAGATTCGGTTCAGCCAGGCAGAAGGATTCGGTAGAATCCAAATCCTGCTGAAAAAGGCCGAATCCTGGCCAAATCCCGAATCGAATCCTGGATTCGGTGCAACCCTAGTCACAAGGCCCAAAAGGGGAGTCTCTTTTTCTTAGACCTATACAAATCTGAGTGCTATCTAGAATTTGTTTTGTGGCTTTTACCATGGTATCTGGAACCTTTCTTTTTACAATTTTGAGGGTTACAGTTTCTGGTTGCCTACTATAATATGGGAATAAGAAGTAGTGTAAGATCTGGAATTGCCTGTGCCATGTTATATAACAGTTCCTTCTCTAATGAGCAACCAATTCACTTTTCCCCCTACCTGCCATCACTCAGTGTAGTTTTGGTGAATTTCTTTTTCCTGAAACAACAAAATATGTGTGAACATCAAAGGGTAATAGTTTGTAGAGAAGACTGTATGGGCAGCCCCACAGGTTGGACTCAAGAAACAAAACCCTTTTATCACATGCAGGAGAGTGGAGCCTCTGTTCCCTGTTATCTGAGTGGAGCTGCCTCAGTCTTTAGGTGCCATTAAGCATTCCGTGGAGCCATTCATATTTGAAGCTGTATCTGGACATTCCAGTCTAGTGTCAAATTGGAGATTGGGGAGGTGGCATAAGTGACAGACAAAGGGAGGGCAAATGGTAAGGGGAGATGGGTTTTATTTTGCCAGAGTTTATGTGATTAGCACCCAGGGCAGATTTATGTGTTTGGATTCACTGTATAGAAAGGCTGTTGTAAGATGTTAATAGGTGGTAATGAAACTATATTCACCAGCAATCATTCACTAGAAGTCTTATCTTACGTTGGTCTCACCAGGTCCTTAGGCTGCTGCCTCATTCCCATTGCTGCCATCACACTGGCAAAACTGCTGCTTCAATCTGAGGCCTCAGTCTGGTTACAAAAAAGAAGACTTGGGTGCCACATGAATCCTTCACATGGAAAGGACACAGCAGTACTTCTGTGGGTAGGCTATGTCACAGTACTTCAAAGTATTGGCAGGACTGGGCCTCTTTTAGATTCTTAGACAGCCAGTGTAGCAAACCAAGCAAGGTTTTTCCTCTGTTTCTTCTTAGGAACTTTTACATGTCTCCGATTTTACTACAGTTCATCTTTTCATGCAGCCATCATGGCATCCCACTCCAAATTTTTGAATTTTTAATGAATTTTTAAATTCATAAAGATCAAATTATTTTACTTTTAACAAATATATTTTTGTTTTCCTAGGATATGTGCAGAAATAATAAGACTTTGGTCAGTGAGATTGTTTCTTGGGATTTCAGAATCTCCATAACTTCAAGATTCCCCTTCTACCTTCTATCTAACATCTTCACTTACTTCCTTTAATATTGCTTAATGTCAGTGTATATATCCATTTAATGCATGGTCATTACTTAAAGCTGCCTCCATGACACTTGAGGTTACCTGAACTATCTTGATACATGGCAGGGTGTATAAATCAGCCCTCTCTGATACCTGATTATTTATAAGTCCAGACAATGAATGAGAAGAACCAGACATTGGTCAGTGAGATTGTCCTCTTGGGATTTCAGAATCTCCACAACTTCAAGATTCCCCTGTTCTCTCTGTTCCTTCTGATTTACATTATGACAGTTTGGGAGAACGTCCTCATCATAGTGTTGGTGTCCTCCAGCCGGAACCTCCAGTCCCCCATGTACTTCTTTCTCCAACAGCTCTCACTGTCTGATTTATTGGAATCTACAATTATTTTACCCATCCTGCTCCAAACTGTACTTCATGATAAAATCACATTGTCCATTGTTGGTTGTCTGAACCAGTTGTATTTTTTTTCAATGACAGAAGCCTTTGAGATTTTCCTTCTAGCAGTAATGTCCTATGACAGATATGTGGCCATCTGTATCCCACTGCGTTACACTTCTATAATGTCCTACAGGGTTTGTGTTACATTCATTCTTACATCATGGGCTCTTGCCTTAGTAATTGAAGTGGTTCCAATGAATCTAATGGGAACACTACAGTTCTGTGACCAAAATACTGTTGATCATTTCTTCTGTGATTTCTTTCCTCTTATTGAACTTGCCTGTTCAGAAACTTTCTTAGTGCAAATTGTAGCATTCTTCCTTTCAATCCCTATGCTTTTCATACCATTCATACTGGTCATTGTATCATATATATGTATTGCCCATGCAATCCTAAAGATAGTGTCCAATACCGGGAGACAAAAAGCCTTCTCCACCTGCAGCTCCCACTTGGCTGTGGTCTCCATATTTTATGGGACTCTCATTGCTATTTATGTGGTTCCTCCCAAAGAAGGACCACAGATCATAAGCAAAATGATCTCTCTGTTGTACACTGTGCTGATTCCGTTAGTCAACCCTGTCATTTATGGTTTGAGAAGCAAACAAATCAATTGTACATTTAAAACGTGTAAACTTCATACACAACTATTACAGGGGTGTTGGCTTTAAACCCTGACAGATGATGTATGAAGTAGAGAAGTGCTGTCCAAGATTCTCCATGTTGTTGGCTAAGTGACTCCTATTTTACATATTTGGAGGCAAAATCTTTGGATATCTTGGGCATGTTGAATGCCACAAAATTTTTCAGTTGGACATCCCTGATGTTTTACAATAATGTTTCACAAACAGTTTGAATGTGGTGTTCAATTTTATTCTTCATGGATTTTTCTGGTGATTTCTGTAACTTTCTAGTTTGTTATTTACTTTAGAAACTAAGGAAAGGTTGACGTGACATATTGGTAAATACATAATGGACAACTGCACAAAATAAAGCCTCAATATAAATCTGATTTCTAGTTGCCAGGTGATGCTGAGCCTAGCAACCAAAGAGAAATGTATATTTCATGAGAAAAAGGTAGATATTTCGAAAGATTACCAGAAGAATTTCAGTTGCACACTGTTTAATAATCATAATGCAAACATCATAGTTAGAACAATATATATATATATAAATTTGTTTTAAAAAAAAAAAAAAAAATATATATATATATATATATATATAGATATAAAATGGCTCAAAAGAAGCTAGTACACAAAGGACTTATGGAGAAAAAAAAGGTTTTTATTTTAACAGAAAAAATCTAACATTTCAGCTAGGTCCCTAGCCTTTCTCAAAGTGCCAGGGACCTAGAAAGGCGAGGGACCTAGCCGAAATGTTAGTTGTTTTCTGTTAAAATAAAAACCTTTTTTCTCCATAAGTCCTGTGTGTGCTAGCTTCTTTTGAGCCATTGTAAATACTAATACATAGCTCTGCACCCAGGCACCTTGTGCTGTGCCGGCATTTCCAGTTCTATATATATATATATATATTTATATATATATTGTTCACACTATAAATATTATGTATAACCATTAAAGATATATTGAAAAACAATAATGTGTCTGAGCTGAAAGTCCACCTGCTCTACTCAAGTTTGAACTGGATTCCATCATTAGCCTCTGCTTTTTGAATTTTGTTGTTTGCAACACCCAACACCTTCCTGTTCACCATAGTTAACATGGTTATGAATTAGAGACCACACAGGAAAAGAACTTTATTACTGTTTATTGGGGTAGGGTGAGAATTTCGGTGACATGTTTTATTAATCAGCATAACTGGAATGAGCACATTCAGAAATAGTTGTGAATGTAATTAACCAATACTGGCTTCAGGACATTCAGAAGATTCACTACACTAAAGTGTGAAGCATTATTTCTGCTAGTGAGATGTTTTTTTCATCTTTGTCTCAGTTTTTCCACATCAGATTGAAGCCCACTCATCTAAAACAAAACAAGCCAGACGGTAGGGTCATTATCAGAAGGCCAAGCAGGTTTGTTGTTTCAGACAGACCATCAACATAAACAAAAAAGACAAAAAATAAAAATGCTCCAAGTGATAAACTTAAACATCTAAAAACAAAATAAAAAAGAAACATTCACCAATTAATCTTCCTGATCACTATTTATTTTACTAAAAAACTTTTTAATTATTATTATTTTAATGAGTTTGTTCAAGTCACACACAAAGGGAGCGATTCAATTCAGTGAGAAAAAGTTATCTCATGGTTATTTCAAGTGAAAACTCATGGACAAGATACTTTTCTCCTAATTCAGTTCCAATTTTCCCACAGACTTCAATAGAATTTTCAGGTGATAAACTATGAGATAAGTTTTTCTGAATTGTATTGGATCTCATTTAATTTTTCAATAATTTTTGTTGGCATTTATAAGAATGCATCAGATTTGCATAAGACAATACATATTGACATAATAAGATCGACTACAAAGAGTGGTGGTAAATGGAACATTTTCTAATTGGACCAGTGTTGTTAGTGGAGTACCGCAGGGCTCTGTACTAGGTCCCTTGCTTTTCAACTTGTTTATTAATGACCTGGAGGTGGCCATTGAAAGTACTGTTTCTATTTTTGCAGATGAGACTAAATTGTGCAGAACTATAGGTTCCATGCAGGATGCTGACACTTTGCACAGTGATTTGTCTAAACTGGAAAACTGGGCAGCAAACTGGAAAATGAGGTTCAATGTTGATAAATGCAGGTTATGCACTTTGGCAAAAATAATATAAATGCAAGTTCTACACTAAATGGCAGTGTATTGGGAGTTTCCTTAAATGAGAAGGATCTAGGGGTCTTTGTAGATAACAAGTTGTCTAATTCTGGGCAGTGTCATTCTGTGGCTACTAAAGCAAATAAAGTTCTTGTATAAAAAAGGGCATTAAGTCAAGGGATGAAACATAATTGTGTCTCTTTATAGGTCCCTGGTGAGGCCTCATCTGGAGTATGGGGGCAGTTTTGGACTCCAGTCCTTAAGAGGGATATAAATGAGCTGGAGAGAGTGCAGAGACTAAGTGCAACTAAACTGGTTAGAGGGAGGGAAGAGTTAAATTATGAGGGGAGACTGACAAGGTTGGGGTTGTTTTCTCTGGGGGAAAAAAGGCGCTTGTGAGGGGACATGATTAGACTTTACAAGTACATTAGAGGACATTATAGACAAATAGCAGGGGACCTTTTTACCCATAAAGAGAATCACGTACCAGAGGCCTCCCCTTCAGACTAGAGGAAAAGAAGTTTCATTTAAAGGAACAGAGTAGGGGGTTCATCACAGTGAGGACAGTGAGGTTGGGGAATGCACTGCCGGGTGATGATTCAGTTAATGACTATAAGAGGGACTTGGATGATTTCTTGGACAGACATAATACAAAGGCTATTGTGATACTAAACTCTATAGTTAGTATAGATATGGGTATATATCATTTATGTGACAGTAGGGAGGGGTGTGTGTATGGGGCTGGGTTTTCATTTGGAGGGGTTGGACTTGATGGACTTTGTCTTTTTTCAACCCAATTTAACTATGTAACTATGTAAAGTGCCTAACTGCCAGTTGATCCAGAGGAATACTATAAACCCCATGTGAAGCCTCTCCAATTTGCCTCAAAAGGGAAACAAATCCTTCCTGACTCCAAAATGGATCAACTTGTACTATGAGCTATCTTCCATAACCCTATAACAACTGATTCAGGTAGAGAATACCACATCTTCACAGCTCTCATTGAAAAAAAACCCATCTGAATATTTAGGCAGAACCTCTTTTCTTCTAATCGGAATGCGTGACCTCTTGTCAGCTGGAAAGACCTACTGGTAAATAAAGCATTAGAGAGATTATTATATGATCTTGTGATGCTGCTGACTGGAATTGCTTGGTACATCTAAGTTTATTAACTACTTCAAGGATCTTTTTCATAATGGATTTGCCTAGTGCAGTCCCATTAAGGGTATATGTGGTTATATTTACATCCCAGGTGCAGGACTTTACATTTGAATCTCATTTGCCGCTTAGCTGCCCAGATTGCCAGTTTGTCAAGTTCCTGTTGCAAGTGCCACATCCTGGATGGAATTAATTGGGTGGATAGTTTTGTGTATCTAAAACCACTGTGGACCCAATACCAAGCCCAGAGGGACCCCACTAAGAACCTTACTCCAAGTAGAGAATGTCCCATTAACAACCACCCTCTGTACCCGATCCTGTAGCCAGTTTCCTATCCATGTGCAAACGACTTCATTAAGTCCAACAGACCTTAGTTTAGAAAGCAGTCGTTTGTGGGGCACAGTATCAAACGCTTTGCAAAATCCAAATAGATCTACTGCCCCCCCACTGTCCAGCATCTTACTTACCTCATCATAAAATGCAATCAAATTCGTCTGACATGACCTATCCTTCATAAAGCCATGCTGATTGCTGCTCATAATGACATTCACTAGGACAACATTTTGAATGTGATCCCTTAACAAGCCTTCAAATAATTTGCCCACAACAGATGTCAAACTTACTCGCCTATAATTGCCAGGCTAAGATTGTGATCCCTTTTTAAATATTCGAATAACATCAGCTTTTCTCCAAACCAAAGAACTGATGCAGTACATTTGCCTTTTCTGTATCTGTTACTACCATACTGATACCATTTTTTAAAGGAGCAACACTCTCTAATCGCATCTTTTTACTATTAATATACTTAAAAAACTTTTTGGGGTTAGACTTAGCCTCAGCCCCAATATGCCCTTCATTTCCAATCTTTGCCTTCTGGATTGCTGTTTTACGACATTTATCATAGTCAGTGATGGGCAAATTTCTCCCATTTCGCTTTGCCGAAAAATATTAGAATTTCCTGTGAAATTCGCGATAACGCAAATTATATGTGAAGCTGGCGACAATTCTGATGCCGGTGACAATTTTGATGCTGGAGACAATTCTGATGCCCATTAAAGTCAATGGGCACCTTTAATTATCGCCAGTGCCGGAATTCTCACCAGCGTCAAAAATAATTTTCGCAGCAATTTTTGAATTTATTCACTGGCAGCGAAATGTGAATTCACTGTGAATTCGCCCCTGGTGACGCCCATCACTAATTATAGTGTTTATATTGATTAAATGCAGCTTCTGTCCCAACAGACTTGTAGTTTTTAAACACCTTCTCTTCTTTCCTATTAACTTCTTTAATTCTGTATTAAGCCACATAGGATAATTCTTAGTGCTTCTACATTTACTCCTTAAAGGAATACGTTGAGAACAGTAACAATTTAATATAATTTTAAATGACAACCATTCTTGTTCTGTATGCTGTGCTGTTTAATAGATATACAGGTATAGGATCCCTTATCCAGAAACCCGATATCCAGAAAGCTCCGAATTACGGAATGGCTGTCTCCCATAGACTCCATTTTATCCAAATAATCCAAATTTTTAAAAATGATTTCCTTTTTCTGTGTAATAATAAAACAGTAGCTTGAACTTGATCCCAACTAAGATATAATTAATCCTTATTGGAGGCAAAACAAGCCTGTTGGGTTAATTTCATGTTTAAATACATTTCTAGTACACTTAAGGCATGAAGACCCAAATTACGGGAAGATCCGTTATCCGGAAAACCCCAGGTCCCGAGCATTCTGGATAATGGGTCCCATACCTGTATACATTGAGCTTATTCGTTACATACATATATTGACCAATACAGGACATAAAGAGAAACCATTCCATTAGAACTTACAACCTAAAAGGAGAAGGGGCTATAATGGTGTGGGGACTGGCAACATCACCCAACAAGTGAGAGTTGGCATTGAGCATTGTACTTAGCAGATGGCAGAGGCATATAGTATATACTGCAAGAATTGAAGTGAGATTGAGACAAAGAAACGTGGAACAAGGAGGGAATTCTAGTAGTGCAGGACATTTCCATCAAAGTTTTGAGTGTGAGGAACCTCAATTTAGAGAGACAGGGTAGCAGATGAAACTTCATGGTAGGAGATGCTAACAAGGCAGTTTGAAAGGTAAGAGGTAAACAGGACTTGGCACTGTCACAAAGGGCAAAGTAATGGAAGGAGTGAAGGAGTAGAGGGTAATCAATGGCACCAAAACAGTGGAGACATCAATAGTATCAATAACGAGAAATCGATTTTAGCTTTCATCATGTTAAAGCGGTTTTTATAATAAGTTATGGATGACCCATAAAGTGGATCACCGTATCATACTAGAGGAAAAGAAGTTTCATTTAAAGGAACAGAGTAGGGGGTTCATCACAGTGAGGACAGTGAGGTCGGGGAATGCACTGCCGGGTGATGATTCAGTTAATGACTATAAGAGGGACTTGGATGATTTATTGGACAGACATAATACAAAGGCTATTGTGATACTAAACTCTATAGTTAGTATAGATATGGGTATATATCATTTATGTGACAGTAGGGAGGGTTGTGTGTAAGGGGCTGGGTTTTCATTTGGAGAGGTTGGACTTGATGGACTTTGACTTTTTTCAACCGATTTAGCTATGTAACTATGAAGACCAGATTGTAGGGCATCACATAAGCCATGTTCAGAGAAACAGCAGGTGAGTTGTGTATTTAGTGCTATTTAGAGATAAAGGGAAGCAAAGAAATAGGAGAGATTGGAGAGATGTAGAGAGGTAATTCAGAACAGGGATGATAAGTGCATATGTTAATATGAAGAGAAAGATTCCTGTTGATGGCCAAGCTCAATGATCAAACCAATTCAGTGAACATTGTACATTTATCATTTAGAAATGTTTGGTGGTGATCACAAGTTTCCTTTTTGCTATACATAAGTGAAAATCTATTTGGTTCTTCTTTTTTGCCATTAAAAGACTCCATTACAGGTACTTTTGTGGAAATTAATCTCTAAAATATGAAAAGTATATCAAACATATTCTGGTTTTTCTAATGGTTTCTTTTATATCTCTATTTTTCAAACTGTAAATTATTGGGTTTATCAATGGGATCACTATAGTGTACAATAGTGAGAGGACTTTGTTCATGATCTGCGATTGGTTTCTGGGGGGAACCACATAAATAGCAATGAGAGTCCCATAAAATATGGAGACCACAGCCAAGTGGGAGCTGCAGGTGGAGAAGGCTTTTTGTCTCCCGGTATTGGACACTATCTTTAGGATTGCATGGGCAATACACATATATGATACAATGATGAGAATAAAAGGAATGAAAACAACAGGAACAGACAATATAACTACTTCTATTTGCAGTGAGAAAGTGTCTGAGCAGGAAAGTTCTAGAAGAGGAAATAAATCAACAAAGAAATGGTTAATGGTATTTTGGTCGCAGAAGTCTAGTGCCCATATTATGTTATGATAAATAAGTGTAATACTGAGAGCAGATAGCCAAAGGAGGGCTATTAATGTAACACAAACCCTGTGGGACATTATAGAAGTGTAACGCAGTGGGATACAGATGGCCACATATCTGTCATAGGACATTACTGCTAGAAGCAAACACTCAAGATTGACCATGGCACAAAATATATATAGTTGCATCATACTACCAACAAAGGTCAATTTGGCTCCATTGTACACTACAGTTTGGAGCAGGATGGGTACAATATTTGTGCACCCCAGTAGATCAGACAGTGAGAGCTGCTGGAGAAAGAAGTACATGGGGGACTGGAGGTTCTGGCTGGAGGACACCAACACTATGATGAGGACGTTCTCCCAAACTGTCATAATGTAAATCAGAAGGAACAGAGAGAACAGGGGAATCTTGAAGTTGTGGAGATTCTGAAATCCCAAGAGAACAATCTCACTGACCAACGTCTGGTTCTTCTCATTCATTGTCTGTGGTTATAAATAAACAGGTATCTGAGAGGGCTGATTTATACACCCGCCATGAAAGTATAGGAAGATGTCCATGAGCTTCTCCCAATGTGTAACTTGCCCTGCATTTCTCCTGCCATTTTGCCAACGTCCTTTTCTTTAAAAAAAAAAAAATCACTTGCTGTAAAAGTTTCTTTATTCATCAGATGTCCTCTTGTCTGCCTAAGAACAACTCAGAAAAAATTAAATAAAAATAATATTATTGTTTTCAATCAAAATTCCATTATGCAACATTTCTAAATATGATATTAGGAAACACACATAATGTAGACAGAAAAGCAATAGACAAAGGCCCTCAATAAAACCCCCAGACAAGTAGAGCCATAAGCAAATGCTCATGAGCTTCGCCAAGTATAACCCGTAGCTGGATTTCTCCTGCCATTTTGCTAACACAACTCCAACCATTTCTTTCCAAATCACTTTACAGGAAAGATGTTTTTGGATTATACTCACCTGATTTGCACCTACCAGGACCACCCCAGATACTGTGGGACCATAGGAAGATGTCCATGAGCTTCTCCCAATGTGTAACCTGCTCTGTATTTCTCCTGTCATTTTGCTAACACAATCCCAACCATTTCTTTCCAATGAAATCACTTTACAGGAAAGATGTTCTTGGAATATTATACTCACCTGATTTGTACCTACCAGAACCACCCCAGATACTGTGGAACCATAGGAAGATGTTCATGAGCTTCTCCAATGTGTAACCTGCTCTGCATTTCTCCTGCCATTTTGCTAACACAATCCCAACCATTTCTTTCCAATGAAATCACTTTACAGGAAAGATGTTCTTGGAATATTATACTCACCTGATTTGTACCTACCAGAACCACCCCAGATACTGTGGAACCATAGGAAGATGTCCATGAGCTTCTCCCAATGTGTAACTTGCTCTGTATTTCTCCTGCCATTTTGCTAACACAATCCCAACCATTTCTTTCCAATGAAATCACTTTACAGGAAAGATGTTCTTGGAATATTATACTCACCTGATTTGTACCTACCAGAACCACCCCAGATACTGTGGAACCATAGGAAGATGTCCATGAGCTTCTCCCAATGTGTAACTTGCTCTGTATTTCTCCTGCCATTTTGCTAACACAATCCCAACCATTTCTTTCCAATGAAATCACTTTACAGGAAAGATGTTCTTAGAGTATTATACTCACCTGATTTGCACTTACCTCTATGACTCCAGATACTGACTGGGCAGGGAAGGATTGAACAATTCTTCTTATATTAACAGGTGAGAGTAACATTCACACCTGGGAAACCTACTGAAAACTGTTCAGTAGCCTCTGGGGTTTGGGGTAATTATCAGTCCATGGAGGAATTTGGAATCTTTGTAAGAAGCAATTGTTTAGATTCATATAATAGTGAACATGATATATTTCTATATAATTATGTTTTTTACTTTCTGAACATATAAAAACAGAGGATATTTTTATATGGATTTACTTAACTGGCACATTTTTTATGCATGTTTTAATATCTCATTTTGGCTAAAATATGTAAGTCAGAGTGTTGTAATTGTTATTTTTAAAGACCAACTGGGCACTGGCAATCTTTCTCCTTTTTGTGTAGAAATAATGGATTTTTAACCGGTTCTAAGCAATTTTCTGAAAACTCTAGCAAAAGATGGCAAACTATCAGGCCTGGTAACCAAGTCAATATGGATTTTGAGTCAGCTAATTCTACTGTGCTGCTGTGAAGCGTGAAGAGATAAGAAATTGGAAACAATAGAGATGTGCTTCCAATTGCCTCTTCAAAGCAAACCAGTTTGGTCAGCAGCATGCTTTAAGTGATAATAAGTTAAAATTTAACTTTTAATACTATCTGCGTGTAAAAGCGCTCCTTTTTGTCCATCAATCTACCTATTGGGCCTATTGGCATGTTGCATTTGATCAAAATGTTTACTTTGCCCAAACTCTTGTATGTCCTATAACATGCTCTGCTCTGGGCACCCAAAGCTTATTTAACCAAACTAAAGGCTACTTTAAACAATTATCATAGGGTAACTCCAGACCTAGATTTAAATTTGAGAAATGAATGTGATCTACTGTAAGTGCAAGGCTGGGGTAACTCTTCCTGATTGTTTGTCCATATATTGCAATATATTTAAGCTGAAAAACTACGTCACACTCATCCCATATCTGGCCAGTCCTACGCTTAATTTTATCTGATTCATTAAGAATAGGGATGTAGCGAACGTCGGAAAAAATGTTCGCGAACATATTCGCGAACTTGCGTCCAAAAATGCGAACGGTTCGCGAACGTCGTGAACCCCATAGACTTCAATGGGAAGGCGAATTTTAAAAGCTAGAAAAGACATTTCTGGCCAGAAAAATGATTTTAAAGTTGTTTAAAGGGTGCAACGACCTGGACAGTGGCATGCCAGAGGGGGATCAAGGGCAAAAATGTATCTGAAAAATCCATTGTTGACACAGCGCTGCGTTTTGTGCTGTAAAGGCAGAAATCACACTACGTCACAGTCAGGTGATGTTTCTGGACACGGAATGTGAAAAAGCTCACACAACTAGGTGGCACTTGGTTAAAGACTGGGCAAACAATGCCTGCAAGGGCAACGTATACAGTAGTGGATACGGAATATATTATTGCTGCTGTAAAAACATTACTCAGGTGATGTTTATGGACACGGAATTATTATTGTTATTTAGACAGAATGTGAAAAAGCTCACACAGCTAGGTGGCACTTGCATACCTCCCAATTGTCCCTCTTTTGACCACTCAACCCCCTGTCCCTCTTTTGTACTGGAAAGTCCCTCTTTTCTCTGCACTGAACAGCCAGAAAAAAACAGTTTCTAACTTAATTGGCTGTTGGCAGAGAGCTCAGAACAGCTAACAGGTGCAAATAAGATACTTTGTAACAATTTTGACTCTGGTTGGTGCTGGTAGTGGTGAACTACTAGGAGGAGCAGCACACCAGTCCCACTCCCCAACACAGCTAGACTAATAGCACTGGGCTCTTATAGTAGCAAAGTAAAAAAACAAAAAAGAAAATAAAAGCAGTCCTTACAAGGACTATTGGGTTATTACAGCAGTCAGCAGATGAGATCAGAAGAGATCAGTGCCCACAGCAGCTACATACAGAGCACTGCAGTAGAAGGTAGATTACTAGCCAGCAAAGCTACCCTAAAATGTCCCTCAAATCCCTGCAGACTTCTGTCCCTCCAATACAGAGCAGTATCAAGTAGATTACTAGCCAGCAAACTTACTATCAACTGTCCCTCAAAGAAATCAGTGAAATCAGTAACAGCTCTCTCCCTACACTAGCTCTTGCAAGCACACACAGGCAGAATGAAAAAACGCTGCAGGGCTTCAGTTTATATATGGAAGGGGAGTGGTCCAGGGGGTGTGGGGGTGGTCCAGGAGAGAGAGCTTCCTGATTGGCTGCCATGTATCTGCTGGTCTGGGGGAGAAATGGCAAAAATAAGCGCCAGCTAAGGCGAACCCAAATTGGCGAACGTTGCGCAACGTTCGCGAACATTCGGCGGACGCGAACGGTCGATGTTCGCGCGAACTAGTTCGCGGGCGAACATTCCGCCACATCCCTAATTAAGAATTCTATTGCTTCATTATACATTTTACACAGGGACTAAGTTTTACCTGCAACTTACTTGCTGCTTTCAAAGTAAAACTCCCAAACTTGGCTGCCCTTTTATTAGACACCAGTGGGATCACCTGACTATAGCTGGGAAGGGTGGGAGCTACAACATGGAGCTGGTCACTGCTCCTGTATAACTATAACAAACAAGGGAAAGTTGTGCTCACCAGCTACAGTCAGGTATAGTCAAGCATTTTTCAGTAGCAGTAGCACAACATGTCTCTGTCTTATAATATATTGATAATGGGTTGTGTGCAGAGGACTCTTGTATTTGTCTATATGTATTTTGTGGTCACAGCCTCATTGCACCCCCACCTAATGGTTTTAAAAATTAGCAGTTTGTTATAAATATAAAGCTAAAGAGAACTGACAATATAATATAAATATTATATATATATATATATATATATATATATATATATATATATATATATATATATATCGATATTTAAACTACTCAAATTGAATTTTGTCCATGACTTTTCACATGATAAACCATGAGATAACGTTTTCTCACGGAATTGAATCTGGCCCTATATGAGGTATACTATGAAATGTGCCATGTAAGTTGTATGGAAATTAAAGTCTCACTTCATAGTGTGTGTGCTCTTGCAGAGGACCTCTTGTATGTTGACTATGTTTTATAGATGGGAACACATGATGATCATCTGCAAGATACAACTATAAGAGGGGACCCTCCACTTCATCTAACAAAAGAGCATCTCAATGGCTTTTCCACAACTCAAAATTGTTTGTTTCCCTCTCTTGCCAAATAAGCAAATTTTGAATATAAGTATCCTCCCAGTAATTTAAATACAAAATGAAACAGGACATTATTATTTGTTATTACTATAGCAATTAACACTACCATTGTCACTCACCATCGATGGCTGGTTTCAATAGAGACACATGGAACACATTAGAGATTCACATCTCAGGGGGAAGCTGGAGTCGGACAGCCACACGATTGAAATTGACCAACAAATTTTTGGGGAAGGAACGTTGAGATGAATGTTCCTTGTTGAAGGACACAATTTGTCCCCAACTTTATAGAAAGGAGAAGATTTCCTTCTGAATGGCACCAGGAAGAAGTTCTGTTGGACAATAGTAGGGATGATGAGGAGAGTCTCAACAGACTTCTTGCAGAAGACATCCACAAAGTCCTTGTACACTGTGGGCAAAGACTGAAGGTCTGCTGCAGCAAGGAACACCCTGTGAATGGACTTCGCAGGTAAACAGTTCTTCTGACAGTAAGGGCTCCAATGAGATATCTGGTTGGCAGACCAGTCAATAGTAGGATTATGCAGACGGAGCCAGGGTAGCCCCAGTTTACCAGGGACAGTCTATTAATAGAAAAAGATTCTCCTGATGCAGGGATCCAAACGACAATGGAAGTTCCCCTTTTGTCTCAGAGATTATCTCCGAAGTCAGCGGTCAATTGTCAATCGCCAAAACCCTCAGGGGATTAGATAGAGGGAAAAGGGGAATTCTCAGGAACTTGGCAAAAGTGACATCCATGACATTTCCTACAGCTCCAGAATCAAGAAAAGCAGACACATTGATAGTCCTATCAGGCAGCCAAATCTACAATGGCAAAATGAATCAATGAGAGTCATTTTGGGGTGCAGGCTCAATGCCAGCCAGGTAAAATTCCCCAGTTCTACCTGAGCTCAGAAATCCTCCCAACTTCATTGGCAAAATGGGCTTTTTCACCACAATATAGGCATAGACCAGCCAAATGTCTCCAGAGCTTTTCTCTTTTCTCAAGAGACGCATCCGACCAATCGGTATTGGTTCCTTTCGAGGGAGTTACAGGAGATGGAGTGACAGGATTGGGAAGGTGCCAGGCCAGGCAGAAAGCTTTGCTTCGCTCCTTGTCAGACTGTTGCTCCCTGTGATGAGTGTCCACCTTGATTGCGAGAGCAATCAGGTCTTCCAATAGTTCAGGACGATTCCTGGAGACTAAGTTGTCTTTGAGTCTGGTTGACAAGCTTTGATAGAACACTGCTGCATAAGCCTCATCATTGCAGTTAGTTTCAGCCATCAAAGTTTTGAAATCAATGGTGTACTCACTAGCACTGCGGTTCCCTTGCTGGATCAGTAGCAATCGGGAAGAGGCATTTGCGACATGACCAGGGTCATCAAAAACAGGTCAGAGGAGAATTCTTCTCCAAAAGTGGTGTTGCCCATGGAGGAGTGGAGGAATGCAGGCTCATAGCTGATGAGGCAATTGAAGGAGGAGTAACAGACGCTGGAGGATTACCAGTGACCGGAGACACAGAAGGCATACGGGAGAGCAGAGTATCAAGTACTTGCCCAACGCAGATCTGCTGTGCTTCATAATCTTCCATGAGGGACGCCAGCCCCCGGAAGGCTCGTCCGACATCATGCATATATTCCGCAGTGGAGTCCATGGCCCAATAATGCTGTCAGGGGGCCTATCGGTTCCCAGCGGAAGTACTCTGAACCAAGGATGAAGCTTAGGGTTTAAAGTCTGAGTTTGCGGTACAAAGAGGGATCAGGAGTAATCGTAGCAATATCCAGGCAAGAGTTCAATATGCAGGCAGATCAAATGTTACATTGTGAGAAATAAGATTGTGTTGACTTATTGCATCTAGAGTAACTGTGGCCCCATATATTTGGCCAAAGGATTGAACAATTAAATTGCAGTTACATATCCTGTAAACTATCATGTTCAAGTTCACCTTTAAAAGAAAAAGTTATATGTTTTAGATGACCCTATGATACACAATATTTTCAGCTGTGACACTTTTATTCATTAGCACCAAGAGTGTACTTAGTGCTTAACAAGGGATAATCACACACAGGAGTGCAGTACATATTAATTAGACAGTACATACATTACTTCTATGATTTTTCATATATACCTGGAATGAGGTCCCTGTTCCCAAGAGCTTATAGTCTATAAGGAGAAAAGGAGAGGCGGAGACAAAAAAGGAAGAGCAAAAAAAGTGTAACTGAGTCAGAGGTGTAGTTTAGCAGAGGAAGACTAGTGAAACGCTTAATCTACAAATAAATACCTAAGGAGATTTGAGTATAGAGTTAGTGTAGGAACTTATCTGATGCAAAATAGTAAAGCATTCTAGAGACAAGGGGCAACCAGAGGAAATTACATGACTTTCTATTGGGGTGATCTGAATGGTCAACAGATGTCTTGGTCTGGGCATAAGGTTCTGAAGGGATTGTATGGAGAGATGGGGGCAGATAAATAGAGAATAGCATGCATAGTTTTGAGTGAGAATTTTATATTACCCATGTGACCAAGAGGCAGGAGAGGGTCAGTAATAGAAAGAGAGAGAGGGTAAGATGCAGGTAAGATAGTGAGGGCAGTAGCAGTAATGGTGGAGTGGGTGGAGTTGAGATTCCGGTTGACCAGTTTGTAATTGGTTGTAGTAGTCTATCCTGGAGAAGATAAGGGTCTGAGTCAAAGGGTTTAAGAAGGGGACTGTTTTTGCATTGTTCTTGAGAAAGAAATGTCAATTCCCGGTCTGTGATCCAATGTGGGCTGAGAAGATGGGAGACATCTAGAGACCTTCCTTGGAAAACTGGATGCAGAATGACACTGTAGACAGTAAATTTAAATGGAGGGTGGGGGAGGGTTCAGGTGTAAATACCAGTAAATCAGTCTTTTACATTGTTTATTTATATCTAGATAGAGGTACATGTCTAAGGTCTAGGGAACATTGGAAGGCCTATTTGTCAACATTTTTACTGGTTTGATATTCGATATCTATATTCTATATCATTTTCTCTTAAACCACAAATGCCTTGTCATTTATTAATGTATTCATTTTTTTTGCTGTGTTGGGTGTCACAAGAATAAAGGGTGAGAAATAAATCATCCCAATTAAATTTTTCACACTTTTTTTTCTAGTATGAAAAAAAATTCCAGTCTTTATCACTGAAAAAAAAAATGATAGCATTTTACAAAACTTTGAAAAAAATTGGTATTTGGTTACAATGGTTTTTGCCATCTTAAAGTTGGTTATCAATTTTTGGTGAAACCACACACAATTTTAAAATAATCACCCTATAAATAAAGGTAAAAAAAATGTCTAACATTTTATTTTCATAAATTGGAAAAAAATATCCCATGTTTATAAATGCTAGTTTTATTTTATTTTACAGTAAACTGAAAGTAAATAGATTTAATGGGTTGATGAGAATGGTACAATAATACAAATAAATATTAGCAAAATAAACAATTCCTTGAATCATTGATTTGATTAATATTAATGAGTGTAACTGTAATGGACTAATTTACTTGTAATTTTTTTCTTAATTCCATTTTTTTGCAAAAATTCATTTCTTTTTAAATTCTTTAAAACTTTGAAGTGTAAAAAACATGAAAAACGAAAGTAGAAGTCAATGGGAGCTGTGCTGATCCTATTGGTCTTTTTCTAGCATTTCAGACTTTCAGAGGCGGGCAAAACAGGCCGGGCACCCTAGGCAGCCCAGCCGCCTGCTCGCCCCTTCCTCTCTCCCGTTCCCGGCGCACATGTGCAGTAACAGGTTCCCGGCGCGCATGCGCAGTAAATGCAGCCCGGCGCGCATGCGCAGTAAAGTCATTCACGTTCCCTTCAGTGTGCGGCGCTTACTGCGAACAAATTTCCAGGTGGGTTCGGTCTAGGGGTAGGCAGAAGAGGTAGCTGCCCAGCGCCCCCCAATCATTGCGCCCTAGGCAGCTGCCTCTTCTGCCTACCCCTAGTTCCGGCCCTGCAGACTTTAGGGGTATTTGGATTTGTAATTGTACAAAAAATGCACATTTTTTTGAGGTTTATGTTTATTTTTAGTTCATTGTTCAGTGTTTTTCTTTTTGTTTGTACTTTTCATATTTGGATCTTTTAATAAATGACATGGCATTTGTGGTTTTAGAAAAATTGTGTTTAGTCATGGTTTTAAAAAACTCTAAAACCACTGAAATGAGACTTGATAAATGGGCCTCTAAGTCAGGACAGTGTCAGTATTAGTGCAGCTCAAATTGATCAAAGAAGAGCAATGATGTGGCCAGTTTATTCATTTTTTTGCATAATAAATACAGGGCAGATTCAGTATTGATGGTAGTAATGATAATAATAAAACTGAAGTGGGCACTTTTATATTGGACACTAAGGGGCCTATGTGTGGGAAGGTCCCCATAGGCTTGGCTAACTTTTTTTGGTCGAAGGATAATCCATTCCATTCGATGGATTTAATCGTTCAATCAAAGGATTATTCCTTTCATCTTTCGATCTAAGTATTTGCGCAAAATACTTCGACTTCGAATAACGAAGTCGAAGGATTTTCATTCACCAGTCAAATATCAAGGGTTAATTAACCTCGATATTCGACCCTTGATGAATTTTCCCCTAAGGGGACTATTTACTAAAACTCAAATTCATCTCAGTTTTTAATGAAAGCAAAGTCAACAAAACTCCCTTCTCGTATCATGAGATTGTGCAGCAAAAACTCATTGTGAGTATGTGATTGTGTATTATCATCACATAAAAACCTTGACTTATTGATTATCCAGCAATATCTTCAGGGACATCTGCCATTGACTTCTATATGACCTCGACAGGTTTGAGATGGAGAATTTTTGGATTTGGATTTTGTGCAACTTGGGGTATAATACATTTCTAAAAATTCGAGTTTTGCCCTTTAAAACCTCGACCAGATAAATTCAAGGTTTAATAAATTTGATCCATAAAGTATCTCTCCTTCACAAGAATAAAATAGAAACAATTAGTAAAAATACATTATTATTATTATTATTATTTTTCCTTTATTTGATACAAGTGGCCATGAATTTGGGCTCTAGTTTATTGTTACAGTCAGGCCATTGTTTCTCTCATGTCCATTCATTGGTATAATAGAAACAGAATAGAAAGTGTAATGGTGACAATGATTGACGTAACAATGCTCTGTGTGATTCCCTCACTGGGACTTAAATTAATGAGAATTTAGAGACACGAGGAAGGGAAAATAATGACATGTTTATTGGAGATGATGCAAACTGAATGGTTTGTTGCCAAGTGTATTTGATTAATTAGATTAATGAATTAACCCTACAGAGATTTTAGTAGCGCAGAATCATCTTGAGGGAACATTTGCAAAGGGCTTTTCAAATGCTCACGGCAAAATGAAGATTTTTTAACCATTGCTCCTCATCCAGTAAATGTTCTGCAAGTACAATGATATATTATCCAAACTTACTATGAAGAATTTGATTTTATTATATAATTTTACTAAATCTATGATCTCATTTATTATAATGCAAATCACATTATGTCACATAAAAATAACAAAATAAAAATATATTATTACATAGTTACACAGTAGAAGAAGCTGAAACAATACATTTTCTCTAACCTTTTCTCCAAGTGAAACCAACTGACTTTGTAGGTGATTCACAGGAAAGCAAACTATAGATATATGTAACAGGACAAAATTACTCAACCAGCACTGAAGAATGTATACATATCTTCCATCCTATTTTAGTACAAGTATCTGGCCTCATTGGAACCTTTCTCAAGGATCCAGCATTTATGTCCTTAGCAGGATCTTTTATAAAAGGCTATAATGTACATCCAAACAGTGCCACCGGGAACCTAGTTCTTGTAACATTCCTTGGTGGAGCTCAAAACTGCTCAGATAAATACCCATAACTGTCTCTCCTAGTGAGACCTATGACAAGAGATAACTCACTGTATACTGCACTAATCTGGGGTTCCACTCTTGACTCCCTTCCCCTTATCAGGGAGTCCATGGTAAAAGCCCTGAAACCTCATGGGCTCATACATATATATGCCAGAATATTGCTTCCTTGTGGCTAAATTAGGGAACTCTAAGGCCAGTTTATGACCCAGGAAATAGAACCTTTCTCTTCCATAACTAGGGGGCCCCAGAATGGCCAAACTTTAGGGGACTGAAATATAAAAGGAAAACTATTTACAAGTCCTCTACAAATATACTACTAGTATCTAGACGCATGGGACTACACTGTCCAACTCCACTTTATGTCTCTCCTTCCCTTTTAGAAAGTAGCCGGTATAGGTTTCCCACTATTGTCTTTAACACTTACAATACCTACCCACACCGTACTTATACATAGTCTTGCATTTGTTCCCCCTTACTAAACATAGTAACATACAGTAGTACGTTAGGTTGAAAAAAGTCACATCCTTTTCACTTTTTTTTAACCTGCCTAACTGCCAGTTGATCCAGAGCAAGGCAAAAAAAAAAAAAGAAGCATGGCTGTAAAGAACTGAGGGAGACCATGGTACTATATCAATAATAATATTCTCCTCACCATTTCTGCAGCTGTCTGACGTTGCTTGTTAAATTGAACCCCAACTTCAAACATAATGGTAATGTTGTGGTAGTGTGTAAAGTGCTTGAATGTGGGCCATGTAAACACTGTGCATTTAGTAACAGGAACAACATGGAAATGTAGAAGAATGAATGTGCCTCTTTACTGCTCCTTATGGAAGTTTAATCCATATACATATATAGCACCCATTTTGTTGTGAACACTGTGTTGGAGTATAACCCGGATCTACTTAAGATCTATTTGGAGTAATTCAATTTCTATTTAAAGAAACATTACACCCTGCTCTGACTATATGTTTCTATAGCAACACACTATTTTAATACCGCTCTGTCATGTGACCTGTCACCTTTTGAAGGTGATGCCCCACAATGGTTCTATTTATTGCACGTCACATTGTTTGTATTTGTATACAGTAACAGAGAGTTTTGCTGAAAGAATTAGCATTTCATAAATTACACCGTTTTTTTTTCAATAAGAGAATTTGTGGATTCGTGTGCCCAATACTCCTCATCTGAGATTCTGTTGAAACATTTTTTTTTTACATTGGTGACCTTGTGGCTCTGGGTAGTTCCGATTTTCCTACTTGTGTTGCTGATGGAATTACCCTGGAATGACCTTCATATTGAGGGAGCAGTAGTTTCAGGGTCCCCAGTACCAAAAGGGCAGTTTCACACTGTTGGACAGAAGCACTTTAATGAATTGTGTCAATATACATTCTCCGTTGTGTCCATTGAGCCCCCACACTTGGTACCTTCATACATGAGTATTTATGTAGAATGAAGCACTGTGAGCTTTATACATATTTGGTAGAACAAGTGCATTAAATGTTTTCATTAGGATTTCCTAACTTAGAGGGAGAGTTTTTTCACATCACTGTCAAGAAAAAAAAAATCGGAATTGCGGGGAAAGA
Source organism: Xenopus petersii (assembly GCA_038501925.1). NCBI lineage: Eukaryota > Metazoa > Chordata > Amphibia > Anura > Pipidae > Xenopus > Xenopus petersii. The sequence continues at coordinate 159,526,351 of CM076676.1, read as the reverse complement.
AACGATTGCAGTGCTAGTTGCTTCACTTTAAAAAAAAAGTGATGATGAATAAAACTGGAAAAAATAAGATAGCTTATATGTAATAAACACAGATCCTACTGACTTCTTTACACAGTAACATAGTAAGTAGGGTTGAAAAAAGACACAGGTCCATCAGGTTCAACCTTAAGTCTATATATAATCTGCCTAACTGCCAGTTCCAGAGGAAGGCGAAAAACCCATCTGAAGCCTCTCTAATTTGCCTCAGAGGGAAAAATTCCTTCCTGCCTCCAAAATGCAATGGGACAAGTCCCTGGATCAACTTGTACTATGAGCTATCTTCCATATCCCTGTATTCCCTCACTTGCTAAACACCATCCAACCCCTTCTTATACCTATCTAATGTATCAGCCTGTACCACTGATTCACTTCCCAGCTCTCCCTGTAACACCCCTTTCCCTCTTCTAATCTCATTGGCTCCCTCCTGTCTGCTGGGAGGAGCTACTGGTGAATAAAGCATCCAACCCTTCCTTGTACCTATCTAATGTATCAGCCTGTACCACTGATTCACTTCCCAGCTCTCCCTGTAACACCCCTTTCCCTCCTCTAATCTCATTGGCTCCCTCCTGTCTGCTGGGAGGAGCTACTTGTGAATAAAGCATCCGACCCTTCCTTGTACCTATCTAATGTATCAGCCTGTACCACTGACTCACTTCCCAGCTCTCCCTGTAACACCCCTTTCCCTCCTCTAATCTCATTGGCTCCCTCCTGTCTGCTGGGAGGAGCTACTGGTGAATAAAGCATCCGACCCTTCCTTGTACCTATCTAATGTATCAGCCTGTACCACTGATTCACTTTCCAGCTCTCCCTGTAACACCCCTTTCCCTCCTCTAATCTCATTGGCTCCCTCCTGTCTGCTGGGAGGAGCTACTGGTGAATAAAGCATCCAACCCTTCCTTGTACCTATCTAATGTATCAGCCTGTACCACTGATTCACTTCCCAGCTCTCCCTGTAACACCCCTTTCCCTCCTCTAATCTCATTGGCTCCCTCCTGTCTGCTGGGAGGAGCTACTTGTGAATAAAGCATCCGACCCTTCCTTATACGTATCTTATGTAATCCAAACAGTATTACATTTTCTCCTTAGCTCTGTTAAGGGGGGGGGGGAGATTGTTACATCCCAGGTGCAGGACTTTACATTTATCAACATTGAATCTCATTTGCCACTTAGCTGCCCAGATTGCCAGTTTGCCCAGATCCTGCTGCAAGTGCCACATCCTGGATGGTCCCAATACTTTTATATATGTTTGTAACATTGGTAATAGTAGACAGTTACTTTGAATTATATCAGACAAGTCATTGATGATGTTTGTGAAGATTCATCATTCATCCAGGTCATGGTATATTTGTAGAAATAAGTCAAATCAACTCGACTTGTTGTGTTTTGTCCTTGAAGACACTTCACCAGTCATCTAACTGGCTTTCTCCAGTTACATGACTGGTGAAGTGTCTTCAAGGAAGAAACACAAGTTCATTTGATTTGACTTATTTCTACAGATAAGTCATTGAAGACCATACTGTATAAAATACAATTGGACCTGGCAGCATAAAGTACCAACAAGAACCCTAGTCCAATTAGAGAAGGTTCAAATGATAACTACTTTCTTGTAGCAAGTTCTCTGTCTCCGAGCAGCATTCACAACACAAATAGATGTAAGTTTGGAAAGAACTGAACACTGAATTGAACATTGTTGCTGTTGTAGATTGATCAATGCACATTCCCTGCTGCCCTATTTCACTGGTAATTCTGTATCTGTGAAGTGAATATATTTTCAAAAAAAGTGTTTTTTTAGTTTCAAAATAATGTTCATTAAATTGGCAAGTCAACATACCTATGTCAATGTAAAATCCATAAAGTGGTCCCTAACTATTTACCTCTGGTCATATTTCCCATTCCCTTCATGGGGCAATTTTTGGGATAAGAGTCTCCTGACCTGGGCGTGGGCCACAGATTTAATCCTCCCAGCCAATTAGCTTTAATAAGGAGAAAGACTAAAACTCTGGTTCCAGAGGCTTGTCCTGCTCTGCTTATGGCTTTTATAGGGGAGAAATTGCCCAGTTTTACAGCCATTTATAAACCCATGAGACATTAAAGGGTTGGCTGTGGGTGACGTCTGGTCATTGGTCCTGCAGAATAACTCTGCTAAAGAACAGAAATACACCACAAGGGGGAAATAATGATAATTTTGGGGGTTTCTCCAGCTTTAAGTGGAACAGACCCACAAAGAGAAATTGGCAGATTCATGAATTCATTTTCTCCAGATGATTTTGGAGGGAATCCATAACATTTGCTCATCCCTTGTTTAAGAAGAAAGGTTTGTTGTTCCCATTTCTCCATAAACTTGTATTTACAGAATGTTTCTGAATAAACAGGTGTAGAAGGAGCTTTTTTGGCAAAGGAGTTGGAGATGGATTTCCCAGGTAGTCTGGGGTTTATTCATCAATATTCTGATTACTCCCATTTTTCATGTACAAAAGTCCTTCATTCTGCAAATGCATCAGATAAACAGGTTCAGAACTGTTAAAAATTAGGAATGGGCAAATTATTTTGCCTTGTTATTAAAAATAATGATTTGAAGATTTATGAACCTTAAAAATGTGTTCCTATGAAAACTTATTATCACATTCCCCCAATGATTGGTAATTACCCAGAACCCCTGAGTCTCCTGGAGATTTCCCAGCAGTATTCCGGGTGTGTGGATGTTACTGACACTGGTTAATAAAAGGAGATCTGTTTTTCCCTGTCCAGTCAGTATCTGGGGTGGTTCTGGTAGGTACAAATCAGGTGAGTATAATATTCCAAGAACATCTTTCCTGTAAAGTGATTTCATTGGAAAGAAATGGTTGGGATTGTGTTAGCAAAATGGCAGGAGAAATGCAGAGCAGGTTACACATTGGGAGAAGCTCATGGGCATCTTCCTATGGTTCCACAGTATCTGGGGTGGTTCTGGTAGGTACAAATCAGGTGAGTATAATATTCCAAGAACATTTTTCCTGTAAAGTGATTTCATTGGAAAGAAATGGTTGGGATTGTGTTAGCAAAATGGCAGGAGAAATGCAGAGCAGGTTACACATTGGGAGAAGCTCATGGACATCTTCCTATGGTTCCACAGTATCTGGGGTGGTTCTGGTAGGTACAAATCAGGTGAGTATAATATTCCAAGAACATCTTTCCTGTAAAGTGATTTCATTGGAAAGAAATGGTTGGGATTGTGTTAGCAAAATGGCAGGAGAAATACAGAGCAGGTTACACATTGGGAGAAGCTCATGGACATCTTCCTATGGTTCCACAGTATCTGGGTAGAGCAGTTTACACATTGGGAGGCATAAGATATAAGTCTGGTCCCTGAAACACAAAATCAACTGTATGGGATTCCATATTTCATTTAGGTTTATAGAATGATGAACTGCTCTAAAAAATAGTGTAACACAGGGCAAATACGTGGATCCAGTTAGTAGGCTGTAGGATCACACTGAAACAGCGCCAGAAATGTTTATCCATTAAAATGCCTTTATTGCTCACTCGGGGCCTTTTAGCAATGTTTCAGGGCATGTCTGGCCCATTATCATGTTAACCTGACAATCATTAACTACCCAATTTATATGCTTCCTTATTTTGAACTAGTGTTGGTACCAGAACTTCTGTTTAACTAATTTTTATTGCTTTAATTTTGGAATCAATTCTCCTTAAACCATCAAATTTCACTGACAATCTGCTCATTTTTATGTATTATGGCAATTCATAGACATGTCTATTTATTAAATCTTGTTATTTCTACCAGACAATGCCCCAGAAGAACCAGACGTTGGTCAGTGAGATTGTTCTCTTGGGATTTCAGAATCTCCACAACTTCAAGATTCCCCTGTTCTCTCTGTTCCTTCTGATTTACATTATGACAGTTTGGGAGAATGTCCTCATCATAGTGTTGGTGTCCTCCAGCCGGAACCTCGAGTCCCCTATGTACTTCTTTCTTCAGCAGTTGTCCCTGTCTGATTTACTGGGATCCACAGTTATTGTACCCACCCTGCTCCAAACTGTATTGAATGGAGACATTAGAGTGTCCCTTGTAGGCTGTATTTCTCAATGGTATTTCTTTTCCGCCTCTGACTCATTTCAATGTGTCCTTCTAGCAGTAATGTCCTATGACAGATATGTGGCCATCTGTATCCCACTGCGTTACTCTTCTATAATGTCCCACAGGGTTTGTTTCATATTATTTCTCACACCATGGGCTCTTGGCTTTGGCCTTGCAGTGATTACAGTCAATCTTATGGGGACACTACAGTTCTGTGACCAAAATACCATTAACCATTTCTTTTGTGATTTCTTTCCCCTTCTTGAGCTTTCCTGCTCAGATACTTTCTTACTTAAAATTGAGGCATTCTTCTTATCAGTCCCCATGATATTTGTTCCTTTTATACTGATTACTGTATCATATATTTGTATTGCCCATGCAATCCTAAAGATAGTGTCCAATACCGGGAGACAAAAAGCCTTCTCCACCTGCAGCTCCCACTTGGCTGTGGTCTCCATATTTTATGGGACTATAATCGCTATTTATGTGGTTCCCCCCAGAAAAGAATCAGAAACCATAAGTAAAGTTCTGTCTTTGTTATACACTGTAGGGATTCCTTTGGTCAACCCATTAATTTACAGTTTGAGAAGTAAAGATATCAAAGAAGCCCTTAAAATGATATAAAGTGAAATTCAGAAATAAATAAGGTGAAAATGGGAGGTGCAGTAAGTACATTCACCTTGAGAAAGTGAGTTTGAAGAGTATTTTGGAAAGAACAGTATGTTGACAGCTACCAGGGTTTGCATTGTGCTAATGCTACTAACTCTAACCCATATTTTTTATGTTTAGGTGTATCCACTGTAATCCTTTGATGTATTTCACCTTAAATATATTTTCATGTATATATGGCACAATGGGAAAATAGAAATGTATTCACTGTATAGACAACAACAATTTTTAGCAAAAATATTGTATATTATACCAGGTACATTGATGATCATTTATATGGGATGGTGATGGGAGAAGTGCTGAAAAATTTGGGCCAACAAACCAAATGTCCAGTTTGGTTTGTGCAGGTAGCGGAAAATAGATGCACAATTTGTTTAAGAAACCCTCTGAATCTTGTATATAAGTGATCTGTTTGCATACAATAGGTTGGAAAAAATAATCAACATAGATGACTAGTGGTTGTAAAATAGAATCTCTGGCCAATATTTGGGTTGGATGCTACGTTCTGGATCACTTTGTATTCACACCCACTAAAGTTGTTTCAAATATGATGTGGTGTGAGTTTAGGGGTTTCATCAATCAGTAAGTGTGTAAACTCTTCAATCAACAGATATAGAATAGTCCAAAATTGAAAATGACCACACCTCCTCTCCTTTCCTATGATATTCCTGCCTGGTGGTGCAGAGCTCCCTAGAAGGTCAGCACACTTCAATCATAAATGTAACAGCAAATGGAAGAGAGCCGCACAACACCATATTTCTTGCATTTGGGAAGCTTATCCCTTTTATTTTTCACCACCCGTGCATCAATGTTTTGGGGGGTTTAACACTCTCTTCATCCTGATGAAAGGAAGGGTGAAAGGGAGGGTGAAACCCCCCCCAGAAACGTTGATACACGGGTGGTGAAAAATAAAAGGGTAAAGCTTCCCACCTGCAAGAAATATGGTGTTGTGTGACTCTTTTCCATTTGCTGTTATATCAATAGATTTAGGCACGATTTAGGCACAATAGGAGGCTCATAAGAACTTCTATGAAAAAATGGGTTGCTGTCTGTTGCGTATTAGTTCTAATATGTTCTTTAAGTTTCCTATTGTGTTGAAAATTATGAATATCTACCATCAAATCTAATTTGTGCAATTTCATAGTGGGGATAAAGAAAAGTCCCTTACAAGGAGCAGTCATTTCTGACTTAAAGGAAAGACTTCCTGAGGGCTCTTTTGGACCTTGTGGTGGAGGTGTTGTATCCGGCCTCCCCTCTTATGGGGGCATTCTTGTTTGTGGTAGTGGAACCTAAAAAACTAGACCCTGGGGTGGACTCAAAAGAACTGGTGAAGGACCTAGGTGGTCTTCCTCTTGCCCTGCCCCTTCCACCCCCACTACTGATTTGCCAGTATCTAAACTGCCAGGACTACACAGGTCGTCCCTATTGAACACCTTGTATAATGCAAAAAAATATTTGTAGTAATTGCCATAGGTAATCAATTTGGAACCCAATAGTGTGTGTGAGGGGCATATTAACGTCAAAACATAATGGTATGTTTGTGGTAGTGTGTAAATTGCCTGAATGTGGGCCGTGTAGATACTGTGTTGTTAGTAACTGGGGCAACATGGAAATGTATAAGAGTGAATGTGCTTTTTTTCTCTTATTTGGCGCCACTTGTATGAACTGCTCCTTTTTTAATGTTTAATGCACAACTGAATTCCATATACATATATAGCACACATTTTGTGCTGAGTATCATGTTAAGCTAATAAGTTGTGAATCCTGTGTTGGAGTATAACGGGATCTTTTTGAATATTTGATATATTATGATTGATTATTTTTTAATTACATTTTTTAATGAATTGTTTTTTGTGTTTGTTTTAGGAATTTGTAATTTGTGTTCAAACTTAACAAAATGCGTAAAGCTTCTGAGATTCTCTTGATATAAAGATTTTTTACTTTTCTACACTGGTGACCTTGTGGCTCTGGCTAGTGCCCATTTACCCACTTGTGTTGCTGATAGAATTACCCTGGAATGACCTCCATGTTCAGGGAGCAGTAACTTCAGGTTCCCCAGGGGCAGTTTCACACTGTTCATCAGAAGAGGCAGGATGGATGCACCGGCAATCACATGGAAGTGATGGAGCGGATTGGACCGAAGCACTTTAATGAACTGTGCTGATATGAATTATCCTTGTGTCCATTGAGCACCCACACTTGGCACCTTCAAACATAAGTATTTATGTAGAGTGAAGCACTGTGAGCTTTATAAATATTTGGTAGAACAGAATGAAGTGATTTAAAGAGGACCTGTAATATATATATTTATATTGCAACATTATCTAATATATCTAATTGACGAAACTGCTACAATAAATTGGCGTGAAAAAGATTTGCAGAGAAAAAACTTGAAAAAAAAAACACGCATTGACTTTAATGCCTTTGGAGTGAGAAAAAACACCCACTGACAATTTGTTTAGAGTGAGAAAAAAAACCATGAAAAAATGGCCATTGACGTTAATGTAATCGGAGTGAGAAAAAAGTCGTCAATAGACCCTGATATTTTTTGCTACAAAAAGGCTGCCCATAGACCGATATAGTTTGCTACAAAAAAGTCACCAAAACATTTGACTGAAAGGCAGAGAAAATATACGACCATACAGGGAATTGTTCCAGCATGTATGGATTCACCATGAATTGCTGTGCTTTACAGTTGCCATTTTGCAAAACCTTCCACTGCAAAAATTTGCAGCAAAACTATACATGCTGGAAAAACTTGCTCTGATCTTCAGTCAAATATCAGTCAAATGATATTATCCTCCCGTCTTCTTCCACATTAACCCATGGCATTTGAGAACACAGGTATTTCTGTTGGTGGTCAGATTGAGTATCTGTGCCTGTCTGTGTAGGCCAGCAATTTACAATTTATATATGGTTAAACAGCAACATAGGTGCCGATTTACTAAACTGCAACTTTTTGACACCAAAAATCTGAAAAAGTTGCAAATTGCAAAGTTGCATGACAATTCCAAAAATACACAAGCTTAAACCTGTCAAAATCATGTAGAAGCCAATGGCAGATGGCAAATCAGTGTATTTTTTGTGTAGTGTAATAGATGATCACAACCCCATTTTGAACAGTTAATATTAAAAGACACAACCAATCAATCGCCCCCTACTGTTTGTCGAACTGAAAATGCAATACGATGGCTAAAAATGCAACAAAATCACCAAAATGGAATAGAGCACTGAAATAACATGGAAATGGCATTGTACAGTGCAGTTACTGAATTTTTATTCATGGCAAGGAAACATTTTTCAGGCAAAATAACACAGGATTCAGCAGTAATAAAAAGTCACAATTTTTACATAAAAATAGTGTAAGAGTAATGTGAATGTGCAAAACCCTCCCTGATCCCCACAAAAATGTACAAGTTTGTAAGTGTAAATGTGTGTAAAACATTGCTCTGTATGTGACACTCACCTGGGGAAGGGGTTGGAAATCTGTGTGGCTCCCGGCTGTTCAATGGCCTCATTCCTAATCAGGTAAAAGATTGTTTGTGTAAACAGTATTCGTGAATCTATGTACTACCTAACATCCAGAAATTACTGGTGAAGCCACCAAGTAGCCCAATTGTGTCAGGGATAGATTCTGCCTTAGAACCACTTTTTAAATTAGTTGATGGTTATTTGCAACCACTTGTGCTTAAAACTTGTTCTATAGACCTTAGTAAATTAAGCCCCAATAGTAATGGGTGAATCCAACCACTTTTGCTAAAAATTCATAAAACAGCAACAAAGTCTCTAAACACATTGAAGTCAATCGGTGTCTGAAACGGACACATCTCACCTCTTGTTGTACTTTGTGTTCGACTGTTTGACCATTATTCTCAAGAAAAACTACTTTAGATTATCATGGGGAATATTAGTGGCAGAGACAAGAACGTATATGTGTGCAGTAGTCACCCCTTTGTTCACCAATATTTTTATCCACAAAATTAAAAAGCAGCTATATCTGACTGAACCCAATTTACAATATGTAGGGCCAGATTCAATTCAGTGAGAAAAAGGTTTATCACATGAAAACTCATGGACGAGATTTAATTTGAGATGCAATTCAATTCACAAAAACATATCTAACTGTGAAAACTCTATTGAAGTGTATGGGAAAAAAACTGGAGAAAAATTTGGAGAAAATATTTTTCTCCTCAAATTGAATCATGAGATCATTTTTTCTCACTGAATTGAATCTGGTGGAATGAAACCCTATTTTACATGTTATCAACCAATACCTTTTATATCTCTCACTGTTTATGGCTTGAAAATTGAAATCTATGGGACAAAACTGAATTCAGAGAAAGGTTTTTTTCTCCTTGAATTGAATGTTGTCCATGGGGTTTCATATGATAAACCATTGGGCGAAATTCAATTCATTGAGAAAAGTCATGGACAATATTCAATTTGAGATGAAATTTCAATTCAGAAAATCTTATCTCACTGTTTATCTCATGAAAAGTCTATTGAAGTCTATGAGAAAAAAATGGAACTAAATTTGGAGAAAAGTTTTTATATCCTCAAATTGAATTTCGTCCATGACTTTTCATGTCATGAGATAACGTTTTTTCACTGAATTGAATCTGGCTCATAGTTGGTTATTGCAGGTTTGTGGGTGACATATTGGTTCTTTGTTGAGGCCCTGAGGAACCTTTTACTAAGATGCTGCAATGTGCAAATGAGAAACACCCCACTATTAAATTTACCACAGAGATGATGGCAGTTATTCAGGTAGTTTTCCCTTAACACAGAGGTGGGAATATGAAGCAAAGCTTATTACAAGAGAAGCCTATTGGATTAAGAAGTTTCATACATTACAAGCAGAAGCTTTGAATGATAGCTGGAGTCTGAAATGTTTCTTACAATTATGTGTTTATATTTTGAAACCAATGATACATCTATTGTACTAATTCATTGTAGTACAACTAAACCTTTACTTTCTCAAGATAAAAGGTCATTTATATGTTATCACAGATACAGAATATATATGTTATTAAGACAAGCTATAATCACATGCCCAGTATTTGGGGTATTTTGACAGTGATATGTGTTATTCATATACTAATAAGTGTTTAAGGGCACTATGCATCTCTTTATTTCTCAAGCTGTAAATAACTGGGTTAACCAAAGGGATCCCTACAGTATATAACAAAGAGATCATTTTGTTTATTGTCTGTGACTGGTTTCTAGGGGGAACCACATAAATAACAGTTAATGTCCCATAAAATATGGAGACCACAGCCAAGTGGGAGCTGCAGGTGGAGAAGGCTTTTTGTCTCCCGGTATTGGACACTATCTTTAGGATTGCATGGGCAATACACATATATGATACAGTGATCAGTATAAAGGGACAAATAACCACTGGGATAGACAGAATGGTTATTTCTAATTTCACAAAGAAAGTATCTGAGCAGGAAAGTTCTAACAGAGGTAATACATCACAGAAGAAATGGTTCATGGTATTTTGGTCACAGAACTGTAGGGCACCAGCAGCATTTGCAGTTATGAGTACAAAGCTAAGAGCAAGTACCAAGGACCCATGAATTGCTTTTACACAAACCCTGTGGGACATTATAGAAGTGTAACGCAGTGGGATACAGATGGCCACATATCTGTCATAGGACATTACTGCTAGAAGCAAACACTCAAAAGTTTCTGAGGCAGCAAAAAAATAAAATTGAGAGACACAGGCAACAAGGGACATTTTAGTTCCATCATTAATTATAGACTGGAGCAGGCTGGGTACAACAGTTGCAGTCTGCAGTAGATCTGAGAAGGACAGCTGCTGGAGAAAGAAGTACATGGGGGACTGGAGGTTCCGGCTGGAAGACACCAACACTATGATGAGAACATTCTCCCAAACTGTCATAATGTAAATCAGAAGAAACAGAGAGAACAGGGGAATCTTGAAGTTGTGGAGGTTCTGAAATCCGAAGAGAATAATCTCACTGACCAAAGTCTGGTTCTTCTCATTCATTTTATGGAGATCATCATTTATGGTCTTAAACATTTTTGATCCATGGGCCAGGAACAAATCTCAAACATATGATAATGCAGGATAGAAAATGTTGCCATATGGGGACATTCCCTGGAGCACCATTGGTTGTAGAGCTTCTGGCAGCCATCTGCAGGAAAGTTAGAAATACAGGATAAATAGTGATTTTTGGCAGAGATAGCTAAATACAGCGAACTTCAGTACAAGTGACGTAACCGGGGTGAGGATTAAAGGAATGTTTGAGTTCCTCTATGTTCATCAGTCAGCTTAGCAAGTTGGGGACCAAGAAGGACATCTCCTGTCAAGGAGTAGTGTATAAAAACTGAACAGATGGGAGTTGAAGGAAGTGTGCAGGGAAGCAGGACAGACTGGAGTGACACATAGAGGGAGAAGAGGGAGCAGATGAAGAAACAAGACAGACTAGAAAAGAACATAGAAGAAATATAGACTGGAGAGGGATACAGTGACCAGAGAAATAGAACAGACTTAAGAGGTTTGGTACAAACAGAGATGCAGGATTAGGCAGGACAGACTAGGAAACAAGACAAGATAAACGCAAGGAGGAGTGATAGCTAGGGTTAGATCTCAGTGTCCAAGTTTCTATGGTCAGACAAGTAAGTGATGATGGAGATGATGCACATTATGGTTTGGAGTTCTGTACCATACAAGTACCAAACTTCACTTTAAGAGATGGAAGATATTGCAGATGCCCCCAGTAGCACCCCATCTTCTTTTCTGCCACTTCACGTATAAGCCATTGGCATACAGTCAATGAATAACATGCATTGCAACTTCTCAGTAATGACCCAAAGAGTAAAACACACACAAATCATTCTACAATTTTATTTTTTATTGCAATTGAATGGGGTCACTTCTGTCAGATGGGTTGAATGAAGGCATAAGCGTGTGATTTACTAAACTCACTTAAGGTTAGGCTTGTATGTGTTGGACCAACCCGTGAAGAGAAGATTATAAGTATGTTTTAATTAGACTTTGCATCCTAGTTATTTTTGTACAATTCATCATAGAAGTGTAAACTGTTATATTAGTACTGAAAGGCATAAAGTACATGTATAGGAGCATGTACCTGTGATTGGCACACAATCTTTTCCTATTTCACACTTTCACTTGCACTTGTGGTAAAGGAACCTTTAAGTCCCAGACTAAAATACAATCCCAACCATTTCCAATGAAATCAGGAAAGGTGTTCTTGGAATATTATACTCACCTGATTTGCACCTACCAGAACCACCCCAGATACTGTGGAACCATAGGAAGATGTCCATGAGCTTCTCCCAATGTGTAACCTGCTCTGCATTTCTCCTGCCATTTTGCTAACACAATCCCAACCATTTCTTTCCAATGAAATCACTTTACAGGAAAGATGTTCTTGGAAAATTATACTCACCTGTTTGACACCTACCAGAACCACCCCAGATACTGACTGGACAGGGAAGAACAGATCTCTTTTTATTAAATAGTGTCAGTAACATCCACAGCTGAGAAACCTATTGAGAAATCTCCAGGAGACTCTGGGGTTTGGGGTAATTACCAGTCCATGGGGGAATGTAAATTTTACAAAAAGTGATTTAGATGCAGAATTGTAAAACAACACAAGGCATTTTAAAAAGATTTTATTTTTACTTAGTTTTATTTTATTTTTGCAAACAATATACAAATATTTACTCTTAGAGTGAAGTTTATCTTGGAGGCCTATTTAACAACATTCATATTTTATAGGTTTTAGAGTTTTTTTTCTAAAATCAGGAATGCCATGTAATTTATTAAAAGACGTGAATATTAAAAGTATGAATACAAAAAAAACAAACAATGCACTAAAAAATATCTCTAAAAATTAGTTTTTTTGGTCAGTTGCTAGCAAAAAAAAAAAATGAAAACCTCTAAAAATCTGAATGGCTGGGAAAAAAAGGTGTGCCAGCTCCCTTTAACTTCTATAGGACCTTGACTGCTTTTACTTGCCAGTTTTGTATTAGTTTTTTGTGTTTTTTTTTATAAATATCAAATTTCTAGAGTTTTACAGAAATTAAAAAAAAACAATTTTTTTAGAAAAAATTTGATTTAAAAAAAGAGAAATTGGAATGTTGGTAATTAGGCCCCTTAGAGTTAGGGTAGATTTATTAAAACATGAGATTAAAGTTTACCACTGAAATATTCTCCCACTTTCTATTTATATGATTAGAAATAACTAAAATTTACAATTTTATAAATATACTTTTAAATATACCATAGGAATCAATAGAATTTTGGTTTGTTTTTTTTGTGATAAACTATACTCACCTAGTTCGTTTAGAATTTCCAGATCAGATTCCAGGTGGGCATGTGCTAAGAAAATTTTTTGTGATTGCACATAAAGGGCCAGATTCAATTCAGTGAGAAAAATGTTTACCATATGAAAACTCATAGATGAGCTTCAATATGAGATACAATTAAATTCAGAAAAACATATCTTACTGTTTATCAAGTGAAAACTTTATTAAAGTCTATGGGGAAAAAAATTGGTACTAAATTTGGAGAAAAGTTTTTTCTCCCCAAATTGAATCTCGTCCATGAATTTTCACCTGAGAAACCATAAGATAACTTTTTCTCACTGAATTGAATCTGGCCCTGAATTTAATCTGGTCCTTCATGTCATCAACTGTGAGATCATTTTTCTCACTGAATTGAATCTGGTGAAATGAAATGCTATTGTAAGAACTTACCCTGGTGGTCTAGTGGGGGGACGGTTGGGACGCCTGCCGCCCCCTCGGCGGAACGCCCGCCGCATTCTTCTTCCCTCCTAGGCGCCGGTAACTAGCGGCGCACGTGACACGCTCCTGCTGTTTTGTTGTCGCATGCACGCTGGCGCCATGACGTCAGCGTGCAACGGTGCAAAAATTCAAATATTTAAAGGGCCATCTTACTAGTGTTCATTGCCCATTATAGGTTGTTCCTGGTGTCTGATTCTGTAATTGATTCTGACTACCTGTTGTGACCCCTGCCTGTTCCTGACGATTCTGACCTCTGTATCCTGATCCATTGCCTAAATTTCGACTACCTCTTCTGCCGTATCCCTCTGATTGATCTTCCGGTTTTGACCCTTGCCTGCCTGACCTTGCTTTGAACGCTGCTTGCCCAGACCCGGCCTGAATTGTTTACGCTGACTTTCTGCCTGCCTCGACACAGTCTGATCTGACTACTCTATTGCCTAAGACCTTGTTTACTACGACCTTCTGTCCAAAGACTTTGCTCCACAGTCGTGCCCCTCTGCCTATCCAGAACCCTCATCTTGCACCTCTTGTTTAAGTCCAGGTGGCATCCAAGTAAGCCGAGGGCTCCTCCTGAGGCCCAAAGGCGGTCACACTACTGATGAAGCACGAGCCGAGACCAGGGTGCCTGGTGTTTGTTCTGGTGTTGGGTGCCGACCGTGACAGCTATTTTACATGTCATCAACTAGACATACAATACCTTTATACCTCTCCCTTTCTGAATTGAACTAGATCTATTTATTTTTGCCATGATTGGTTGTCAAGATTTGTCAAGAACTGCATCCCGGTGAAGAACATGGAATATGACCAATTATTATTAGTAAGGCCTTTCAAAGGGCCAGAGATACCTCTTGAGTAGAATTATTACCCAACGGGCAGTCCCATAAAAAAAAATAGGCTAGTGATGCTCCTGTCTTTGCTGTTTCAGACAATACTATAAAGAGATAATTGAGATGGATTTACCTTTCTTCAATAATGATCCAAAAATGTGTAGAAAAAAGGTGAAGTCCTTTGGAATTTGTCTTCAAGCCTCTATGATAGGCCAAAGATAAAATATAGTAGTTGCTCCAAGCAATATGTTGGCTGTATCACTGTAACCCTTAAATGTAAAATGAGGGGGAAAATAATGATATAGAATGGAGTAAACAGAATAGTCTGGTTGTGGTGTGTTAGAGAGGGATAATATTAACTATTTATTGATTCAAGTCATTGTCAGGATACAAACTCCCATTAGAGGTGGCAGTGGAGAGGTAATATTAAAAAAAGGAAGAGATGAAATGGATATTTAGGTTGGATACACAACAGCCTAAAGGATTGAATCCTTTGTTTAATACCATATTTGAAATTGTTTTTTTATTCATTAATATGTAACAACATGTAGGGATCTATAGGTTTAATATGTCCTTATGGCTTTAAATCCCTACACTTCCTTATCTCCATAGTTGCTGGGCAGATGACCATGTATCTAGTTGCTAATTTATATAATACCCCCTACTGGCCTTATGCCCACTGCCTGCCACACAGTAACATATTGTCTGGTTAGGGGAGGATCTTTGGCTTCTGGTGGCTGACCCAGCTGGATCTGAGTTTGCCTAAAGTGAAGGGACCACAGCTGGATAAATAATTTAGCTTTAGATTAATTATCCCTGATTATTCCACTATATAGGATCCGGATGAGACCTTGGCATTCCATCCTAGAATGGAATGCCAATACTATGGGGTGCCAAATGTTAGGCACCCCCAAGTGAATGTATTTACTTACCTGAAACCCCAGGTCAGTATTCCTATTAGCAGAAAACTGCACCGGCCTTGGGTTATACCAGCGTGCACCACTGAGCGATCTTCTTCTGGCTTCTTTTATTTCAAGTTTGCCGGGGATGACACATGCGCAGTTGAATAAAATAGCGCCATTTTAGTTAAAGTTCAGCTTTTCACTCTAATGCGCATGTGCAGCCGCGAGAAAAAAATGGAAGAGGATTGCTTTGTGGTGCTTACTGGAATAATCCTGGGCCGGTACAGTTTTCTGCTGATAGGAGTACTGGCCCAGGGTTTCAGGTAAGTACATACATTTACTTGGGGTGCCAAACATTTGGCAAGGAATCTATAGTAGGCAAAAGAGACTTGGTGGGTTGTTCTCTCCCTATAGTATTACGTGATAGCGGCCATGTCAAATTGTCATAGAGACTAAGCAAAGGGCTATGATGTTGACAGGCAGTCTTTGACATGGATTGGAAAATCCCCTTGTGATTGGTCAACTTTGATGGATATGGAAAAGAAGAAGGCTTGAAGGTTTTTCTCTCCCTATGGTATTACGGGATAGGGAAGTTAAGGCTTACTAGGCACAGGCCAACACATGGACATGTGTTGGAATGTTATCTTTTATCATGGGAGTGCTTAGGCAATGGCTAATTTGCCATAGAGGCTGAGCAAAGTACTATGTGACTGACAGCTCTTGTCATAGAAGGCTGTGGGTCTTCCTATTCTTTTGTATTGAAGGTAGGAATCTATAGTAGGCAAAAGGCTATGTTGTTGACAGGCAGCCTTTGACATGGATTGGAAAGTCCTCTTGTAATTGGTCAACTTTGACCGATATGGAAATGAGGGAGACTTGGTGGGTTGTTCTCTCCCTATATTGTCATAGAGGGTAGGCAAAGGGCTATGTTGTTGACAGGCAGCCTTTGACATGGATTGGAAGCTCCTCTTGTGATTGGTCAACTTTGACCGATATGGAAATGAAGGAGACTTGGTGGGTTGTTCTCTCACTATGGTATTACGGGATAGCGGCAATGTCAAATTGTCATAGAGTCTAGGCAAAGGGCTATGTTGTTGACAGGCAGTCTTTAATATGAATTGAAAAGTCTTCTTGTGATTGGTCAACTTTGACCGATATGGAAATGAAGAAGACTTTGCCGTTTTTTCTCTCCCTATGGTATTACGGGATAGCGGCAATGTCAAATTGTCATAGAGTCTAGGCAAAGGGCTATGTTGTTGACAGGTTGTCTTTAATATGAATTGGAAAGTCCTCTTGTGATTGGTCAACTTTGACCGATATGGAAATGAAGAAGACTTTGCCGTTTTTTCTCTCCCTATGGTATTACCGGATAGGGAAGTTGAGGCTTACTAGGCACAGGTCAACACATGTTTATGTGTTGGAATGTTAGATTTTATCATGGGAGTGCTTAGGCAATGCCTAATTTGCCATAGAGACTAGGCAAAGGGATATGGGACTGACAGCTCTTGTCATAGAAGGCTGTGGGTCTTCCTATTCTTTTGTATGGCAAGGAGGAATCTGTAGTAGCCAAAAGGCTATGTTGTTTGACAGGCAGTATTTAACATGGATTGGAAAGTCCTCTTGTGATTGGTCAACTTTGACCGATATGGAAATGAAGAAGACTTTGCCGTTTTTTCTCTCCCTATGGTATTACCGGATAGGGAAGTTGAGGCTTAGTAGGCACAGGTCAACACATGGTAATGTGTTGGAATGTTAGATTTTATCATGGAAGTGCTTCGGCAATGCCTACTTTGCCATAGAGCCTAGGCAAAGGGATATGGGACTGACAGCACTTGTCATAGAAGGCTGTGGGTCTTCCTATTCTTTGTATGGCAAGGAGGAATCTATAGTAGCCAAAAGGCTATGTTGTTTGACAGGCAGTCTTTAACATGGATTGGAAAGTCCTCTTGTGATTAGTCAACTTTGACCGATATAGAAATGAAGAAGACTTTGCCGTTTTTTCTCTCCCTATGGTTTTACGGGATAGCGGCAATGTCAAATTGTCATAGAGTCTAGGCAAAGGGCTATGTTGTTGACAGGCAGTCTTTAATATGAATTGGAAAGTTCTCTTGTGATTGGTCAACTTTGACCGATATGGAAATGAAGAAGACTTTGCCGTTTTTTCTCTCCCTATGGTATTACCGGATAGGGAAGTTGAGGCTTAGTAGGCACAGGTCAACACATGGTAATGTGTTGGAATGTTAGATTTTATCATGGAAGTGCTTCGGCAATGCCTACTTTGCCATAGAGCCTAGGCAAAGGGATATGGGACTGACAGCACTTGTCATAGAAGGCTGTGGGTCTTCCTATTCTTTGTATGGCAAGGAGGAATCTATAGTAGCCAAAAGGCTATGTTGTTTGACAGGCAGTCTTTAACATGGATTGGAAAGTCCTCTTGTGATTAGTCAACTTTGACCGATATAGAAATGAAGAAGACTTTGCCGTTTTTTCTCTCCCTATGGTTTTACGGGATAGCGGCAATGTCAAATTGTCATAGAGTCTAGGCAAAGGGCTATGTTGTTGACAGGCAGTCTTTAATATGAATTGGAAAGTTCTCTTGTGATTGGTCAACTTTGACCGATATGGAAATGAAGAAGACTTTGGCGTTTTTTCTCTCCCTATGGTATTACCGGATAGGGAAGTTGAGGCTTACTAGGCACAGGTCAACACATGGTAATGTGTTGGAATGTTAGATTTTATCATGGGAGTGCTTAGGCAATGCCTAATTTGCCATAGAGCCTAGGCAAAGGGATATGGGACTGACAGCTCTTGTCATAGAAGGCTGTGGTTCTTCCTTTTCTTTTGTATGGCATGGAGGAATCTATAGTAGCCAAAAGGCTATGTTGTTGACAGGCAGTCTTTAACATGGATTGAAAAGTCCTCTTGTGATTGGTCAACTTTGACCGATATGGAAATGAAGGAGATTTGGTGGGTTGTTCTCTCCCTATGTTATTACGGGATAGCGGCGGTGTCAAATTGTCATAGAGTCTAGGCAAAGTGCTATGTTGTTGACAGGCAGTCTTTAACATAGATTGGAAAGTCCTCTTGTGATTGGTCAATTTTACCGATATGGAAATGAAGGAGATTTGGTGGGTTGTTTTCACCCTATGGTATTACAGGATAGCGGCGGTGTCAAATTGTCATAGAGTCTAGGCAAAGTGCTATGTTGTTGACAGGCAGTCTTTGACCTGGTTTGGAAAGTCCTCTTGTGATTGGTCAATTTTGACCGATATGGAAATGAAGAAGACTTTGCCGGTTTTTCTCTCCCTATAGTATTACGGGATAGGGAAGTTGAGGCTTACTAGGCACATGTCAACACATGGCAATGTGTTGGAATATTAGATTATATCATGGGAGTGCTTAGGCAATGGCTAATTTGCATAGAGGCTAGGTAAAGGGCTATGAGACTGACAGCTCTTGTCATAGAAGCCTGTGGGTCTTCCTATTCTTTTGTATGGCAGGGAGGAGTCTATAATAGGCAAAGGGGTACGTTGTTGACAGGCAGTCTTTAACATGGATTGGAAAGTCCTCTTGTGATTGGTCAACTTTGACCGATATGGAAATGAAGGAGATTTGGTGGGTTGTTGTCTCCCTATGGTATTACAGGATAGCGGCGGTGTCAAATTGTCATAGAGTCTAGGCAAAGTGCTATGTTGTTGACAGGCAGTCTTTGATGTGGTTTGGAAAGTCCTCTTGTGATTGGGCAATTTTGACCGATATGGAAATGAGGGAGATTTGGTGGTTTGTTCTCTCCCTATGGTATTACTGGATAGCGGCGGTGTCAAATTGTCATAGAGTCTAGGCAAAGTGCTATGTTGTTGACAGGCAGTCTTTGACCTGGTTTGGAAAGTCCTCTTGTGATTGGTCAATTTTGACCGATATGGAAATGAAGAAGACTTTGCCGGTTTTTCTCTCCCTATGGTATTACAGGATAGGGAAGTTGAGGCTTACTAGGCACATGTCAACACATGGTTATGTGTAGGAATGTTAGATTATATCATGGTTTGATGTTCCACACATTGTCGTTTCTTGGCTTTTTGGTTAAGAGTGAATGGTAGCAATACTTGACACCTTGGCTGATTAGCATTCTGAGACCTCCCTTCTCTGCCTTGGCGGGATCGCCCACCTTATGGTGGACTTCACCTGCATGCTGCAATTGGGGAGGGGGCATTCCTCGGAGAAATGAGAGGCGACGCCCTGCTGTTATCCTGATTGATGGGATAGTAATTTCTTGCTTCTTGGCCATTTTCACTGACAAGTGATGGTCTGCCCTTCGATCATCATGGATTCTGTTTCCGATGTAGTTCCTGCCTATGCTCGGCTAAAGAACACCATTCGGATCCAGTACAAAGACGGAGGAGCAGATGTTCGTGGACTCAGATACGTGGTGGAGGATATTCTTTTCAATCTTTTCTCCATCCAAAAGTCTGAGGTATTGTCAATACAGGACTATCCTAAAAGAGGAATTTTTGATATTACTTTCACTGAAGAAGGAATATACAAAGACTTTGTTCGCAAAGCCGAAACCTCAAAAGGAAGTCCTGTCCTAAAGGGTGTACATGTAATACCACATTTTCCAGACGAAAGCGTTATGTTTGTGGTTAAAATGTATTCCCCTTTTGTCCCAGAACATGTAATTCGAACCTTTTTAGGGAATTTTTTCAAAGACATTAAAAACCTGGGTAAAATTAGCAATCAATTTGGTTTCTGGACTTGTAAATGGCGGTACCAAGTTACTTTTGTTAAAGACCCAAATGGATACGAAGGGAAGAAACACCCCCCTAGCAGAATTAGGTTGGGAACTGTAAATGGAGATTTGTTTTACACAGGAATGCCACTTTTCTGCCGAAAGTGTAAACAGCATGGACACCTGCAGGAGGACTGTGAAGCTCTCTGCACAAGGTGTGGTGTTTAAAGACTGGTCATCTTTTCTGGGACTGCCCTCTAAGAGCACCAAAACCTGTCTCTGCTTTGCCTGTTCCTGTTTCTGTTCCTGTGTCTACTCCAGTGGTGGTGTCCTCAGCTCCTGTGGCCCAACCTCCTCCTTCGGAAGAGCAGTCACCGGCAGACAAGGATACAGAGTTATCTGATCCAATTGAGGAAGAGTTCCAACCTGTTTTGACCTCCAAAAAGAAGAAGCGTAAACAGAAACGAATGGCAGCCAGCGGACAGCAGACGAGAGTACCCCCCCTTGTTGTAGGGGTTGCTGGGAAGTCGGATGATGCTGAACCAGCTGCCATTCAATTACCAGAGATAAACCCAGAGGTTAAAATTAAAAGACGGCGTACGGCAAAAGACAAGCAGGATGAGCCCGGCCAAAGTACAGAAGGTGATCAGTCAGTTACAGTCCCTTCTTCTTTCAGCACAGAGGAAAGGGGCCCTGAGACTTCCATGATCCCTGAGACTTCAGTGAGTCAGCTGGCAAAAATTCTTTCAGTGATGCAAACACCCAACTTGAACCCAGAAGACCCTTTGGTGGGAGGTGATGGGGTTGGGGAAGGGACATCCTTTTTACAGGAAGGAAAAAAGCCAGCTGACGAAGAAAATGTAGTGTCTGTTTTGTCACATTATGGGCCAGCTCCTTTTTTTGAGGGTTTTTTTTGATATCAGTGAGAGTGGAAGTTCTCCAACATCAACACTCTACACTGTTGAATCTGGGGAAATAGAAGAATCTAGTTCCGGTGACATGGATTGTCTGACCGGTGAAAATGAGGAGGTTTAAATGGTCTTTTTTATGTCTTCTAATTAATTGAGATGTCATCGGTTAATGGTATTTCTTTTAATGTAAGAAGGTTAAAGTCCAAGGTTCGAAGATCTGCTCTTTTTAGCTTTTTATCTGTTTTAACCGCATCTGTATTCTTTTTACAGGAGTGTGGCATTCCGCATAGCTTGAATTATAAAAAATATGAAGATGACTGGGTATATGGGCCTTCAGTGTGGTCTGGCTCCAATACATCTTCTTGTGCGGGAATTGCCATACTTTTTAAGGGAAATTTTACTGTGGATTTTAAACAAGAAATTTTACCAGGCAGGATTTTATTGGTAAAAGTTTTTATTGATGGTGTCAAATGGCAATTTTTAAATGTTTATGGGTCACCAGATAGGGTAGAAAGATCTGAAATGTTGGAAATTTTACCTTTATTTATTGATAATTCTTGCCCTTTGGTTTTAGCTGGTGATTTTAATTGTATTCTTAAGGGGGAAAAACGTTTTAAACAATCTAAAAACCGGAGTTATGACAAAACATCTGCAATGTTAAAAAATATTGTTTCTGATTTTAACTTAAATGATGTTTATAAGCTTTGTAATAAGGATTTACCGGAAGAAGATGGATTTACCTGGAGCAATTCCTTGTATAGCTCCAGGATAGATTTTGTTTTTACCTCCAAAAATGTTCAACCAATTTCTTGTAAACTTTTAACCAATGTTTTTTCCGATCACAAGATTTTATCTTTTGGCATCAAAACAGGTACTAAAAGTTTTAAGGGAAAACCTGCTTGGAAAATGAATATATCCCTTTTAGATGATGTAACGGTTATAACAGATTTTAAAAAGTTTTATGAAAATTGTAAGAAAAGGAAAAATGCAAATACTTCATATTGTATAGGGTGGGAACAAATGAAAAAAAAGATAAAACATTTTTTCATTAAAGTTGGCATTCGGAAGGCTAAGCAAAGAAGGGATTTCTTTGCTACTCTTAATTGTCGCTTACAAGCACTTTATAAAATGGAAAGCTGTGGTATTGAGGTTTCAAGTGACATTGTGGAATTAAAAAAGGAAATTTCTAAATGTCTGAAACAAAAAGGTAAAGAAATCATTTTCAATTCAAGAGTCAAACATATAGAAGAAAATGAAACATGTTCCAGATATTTTTTTAAGAAAAAAGTTGAAAATCGTGGTTTTATTAATAATGTTGATGGGGTATCAGATTCACAAGGTATTATAAGGAAGGTTCAGGAATTCTATTCTGATCTTTTTAAGGAAAAAAAAATTGATGAGTATTTTGTTGAAGATTCATTAAAACAAATTGAGCATAAACTGGATGATGTTTCTCAAAGGTTTTTATCCAGGTCTTTAAACAAACAGGAGGTTTTAGATGCAATTAAAGGTTTTAAAAAAGGTAAAGTCCCCGGGGACGATGGTATACCAATTGAATTTTATGTGGTTTTTTATGATATTCTTAAAGAAGATTTATTATCAATGTTTTTAGAGGTTTTTAATTCAAATATTCTACCAGTGTCATGGAAAAAAGGTGTAGTCACGCTATTGCATAAAAAAGGTGATAAATCAAACTTAAAAAATTGGAGACCAGTAACTTTGTTGAATTATGACTACAAAATTTTTGCAAAAATATGCGCAAACCGATTAAAAATGGTTATTGAAAAGTTGATTCACGCAAACCAAGTCTGTGGCGTTCCAGGTAGAAGTGTATGGGAAAACCTTAATCTCATAAAGGATATCATTGAGGATGCTAAAGATAGGAAAGATAACCTTGCAATTTTGTCGGTGGATTTCGAAAAAGCTTTTGATATGGTTTCACATTCTTATCTTTTTAAAGTTTTAAGTCATATGGGTATTCCAGAGTCATTTTTATTGTGTGTAAAATCCTTTTATACTGACTGTTCAAGTAAGATTTTAGTCAATGGTTTTACAACAAAAGACATTTTTTTTAAGTCTGGAGTAAAACAGGGATGTCCTTTGTCATCTTTACTTTTTATATGTGCTCTAGAACCTTTGTTATGCTCAATTCGTAAAGACAAACAAATACGTGGTGTGTCTTTGCCGGGTGGAGGTGGGATAGAAGCAAAAATATCTGCTTATATGGATGATGTGATTTTCTTTTGTAAAGATAGCCTTTCGTTGAAAAAAGTTTTAAGGCAAATCCAGTTTTATTCTTGTGCTTCCGGTTTTAAAATTAACTTAAATAAGTGTTTAATTTTGAACCTTGGAAATCTGGATTTAAGGGACGTCCCGGTGCCTGTATCAGAAAAAATTACAAATTTAGGTGTTATTTTTGATGGCTTCAACAATGGTCTTGAAAGCTGGGATCTTGTAGCAAAAAAGATAAATCAAAAAGTTTGTATGTGGGGTTTGAGGACTCTGTCAATGGAAGGAAAAATTTTAATTATCAAAATGGTCATTTTACCAATTTTGCTGTATTTAAGTCTGGTTTTCCCTCCCCCAGAATATCTTCTAAAAAAAATTACAAGGGTTTGTTTTACTTTCTTTTGGAGTTCAAAAGCTGAAAAACTCAAAAGAGAAATTGTGGTAAAAACCAAAGAAAAAGGTGGAAAAGATTTTCCAGATTTTAAGGCATTTCTTTTACTTAGATTTTTTACTATGTGTCTAAATGCTCTTTTTAAAGATAACTATTGGTCCTTTTTTATCCATTTTAATACTGGTTTGTTTATGAGAAAATGTGGTTGGTTTAAAACGGTTTTGAGTTGTCCATATGCTTTTAAGTTACCAAAAAGCTACAAGATTTTGGAAAAAATTGTGTCTTTATACAACTTAAAAGGAAAAGAGCTTAAGGTTTTATCAGATGGAAAAAAATTAAGTAATTTGAAACAAGAGGCTGACATTTCTTTAGTGGGTAATTTTAATGAAACAAAAAGCAAAGAAATTTGGAAAATGGTTAATTTTACACATTGTTTTAATGTACATAAAGACTTTTCATGGATATGTATTCATCAATGTTTACCATGTAGAGCTTTCCAGTATAAGCGGGGTATAGTAAAAATTTCCAAATGTCCAAGGGATTGCTGCAGCGAAGAGGAGACTGTTCTTCATCTTTTATGGACTTGCAAATTTGCAAAAGAACTATGGACTAAAATCAACCCTCTTCTTTTAAAAATTTTAAATGCACACAACATGGACTATTTTATGATTTTGTACGGTTTACTGGACTGTCCCTTTTATGATCAAAAACTTATTGCATGGAAAATAATCAACTGTTGTAAAGAAGCGCTATGGAAGGCCAGAAATATCCTCGTTTTTCAAAATAAGATTTTATCTGTAAACAATGTTTTAAGTCTTGCTTTTAGTAAAATGTATTTATATTACCTAAATGACAAAAAACGTGATAATGTTTTAGCAAAGAAATGGTATGTAAAGAAATGGACCTCTGTTATTTGAACTATTGTAATGTTGAATATATTGTAAAATATGTAATTTTTCTAAAATGTTTTTTTTATTTGTTCCATTTGAAATTATTTCAAAATAAAGAAAGCGTGCCTATTTTATAGGTACAGCTAAAAAAAAAAAAAAAATGGCTAATTTGCCATAGAGGCTAGGCAAAGGGCTATGTGACTGACAGCTCTTGTCATAGAAGCCTGTGGATCTTCCTATTCTTTTGACAGACAGTCTTTAACATGGATTGGAAAGTCCTCTTGTGATTTGTCAACTTTGACCGATATGGAAATGAAGGAGACTTGGTGGGTTGTTGTCTCCCTATGGTATTACAGGATAGCGGCGGTGTCAAATTGTCATAGAGTCTAAGGAAAGTGCTATGTTGTCGACAGGCAGACTTTAAAATGATTTGGAAAGTCCTCTTGTGATTGGTCAACTTTGAGCGATATGGAAATGAAGAAGACTTTGCCGGTTTTTCTCTCCCTATGGTATTACGGGGTTGGGAAGTTGAGGCTTACTAGGCACATGTCAACACTTGGTAATGTGTTGGAATGTTAGATTATATCATGGGAGTGCTTAGGCAATGGCTAATTTGCCATAGAGGCTAGGCAAAGGGCTGTGTGACTGACAGCTCTTGTCATAGAAGCCTGTGGGTCTTCCTATTCTTTTGTATGGCAGGGAGGAGTCTATAGTAGGCAAAGGGCTACGTTGTTGACAGGCAGTCTTTAACATGGATTGGAAAGTCCTCTTGTGATTGGTCAACTTTGAACGATATGGAAATGAAGGAGTTTTGGTGGGTTGTTGTCTCCCTATGGTATTACAGGATAGCGGCGGTGTCAAATTGTCATAGAGTCTCGCCAAAGTGCTATGTTGTTGACAGGCAGTCTTTGACCTGGTTTGGAAAGTCTTCTTGTGATTGGTCAATTTTGACCGATATGGAAATGAAGAAGACTTTGCTGGTTTTTCTCTCCCTATGGTATTACGGGATAGGGAAGTTGAGGCTTACTAGGCACATGTCAACACATGGTTATGTGTTGGAATGTTAGATTTTATCATGGGAGTGCTTAGGCAATGGCTATGTGACTGACAGCTCTTGTCATATAAGCTTGTGGATCTTCCTATTCTTTTGTATGGCAGGGAGGAGTCTATAGTAGGCAAAGGGCTACATTGTTGACAGGCAGTCTTTAACATGGATTGGTAAGTCCTCTTGTGATTGGTCAACTTTGACCGATATGGAAAGGAAGGAGATTTGGTGGGTTGTTGTCTCCCTATGGTATTACAGGATAGCGGTGGTGTCAAATTGTCATAGAGTCTAGACAAAGTGCTATGTTGTTGACAGGCAGTCTTTGACCTGGTTTGGAAAGTCATCTTGTCATTGGTCAACTTTGACCGATATGGAAATGAAGAAGACTTTGCCAGTTTTTCTCTCCCTATGGTATTACGTGATAGGGAAGTTGAGGCTTACTAGGCACATGCCAACACATGGTAATGTGTAGGAATGTTAGATTATATCATAAACTGACATTCCTGGATCGCTTCTCGGCCTTTTGGCTAAGATCAAGTGTAGCACCTTTGGGGAACAGCTAGTGTCTTGGCCATTGGGTGCCTGGAGGGTGTGTGTCCTTATAAGGGCACACGATTCCAGGCAACGAGAGGCGATCGTTCACTCCGGTGGAAACCCTAAGCCAAGGGGGAAACCGGGAGTGCAAGAGATTGAACACTTCAGTGAAAACTGGAAGCGTGTCGTTGAGAACATGGACACTGGCGAAGATGTCGTTCCAAGCTTCGCTAAGCTGAAGAATTCGGTTTGTGTCGTGGTGGAAGAGGTGATCGAAGGAGAAAGTAAGCTGCGCTACATCGTTGAAGCCATCCTCGGGGAATTCGGTCATGTTAGGAAGACGGAGATCCTGGCGATTCAAGATTATCCGCGACGAGGAGTATACGATGTGACTTTCAATGGAGAAGGTATCTTTTTGAGCTTCTTAAAGATTCTGGAAGGAAATCGTGAAGATGCTCGGCTACGTGGATACAGGGTGTTTCCCCACATTTCGCAGGAGGAAGTCATCTTGGTGGTGAAGTCTAGTGATGTAGCGAACTGCCGATTTGATGTTCGCGAACACCGGCAAAAAAGCGAACAGTTCGCGAACAGTTCGCGAACTTCGAACGCTCGATAAAATCGTTCGATCGAACGATCGAAGGATTTTATTCGTACGATCGAACGATTTTCGTTCGAATCGAACGATCGAAGCTATTCGATCGAATGATTTTAATTCAATCGAATGCTTATAATCGTTCGAACGAATGGAAATCGTTCGATTTTAGCGATCGAACGGTCGAATGGTCGAATGGTCGAACGAAATTTTACTTCGAATCGAACGCGAACACCAATTGGCGAACGTCGCGCGACGTTCGCGAACATTCGGCGGACGCGAACAGTCGAAGTTCGCGCGAACTAGTTCGCCGGCGAACAGTTCGCTACATCCCTAGTGAAGTCGTACTCTCCTTTCGTAAGTATAAAGGAGGTAGAGACTGTGCTTAATCAGTTTTGTGAAAAATTGACTTTTTCAGGCAAAATATTAAGTGAGGTCGGAATCTGGACATCAAAGGTGAAATTCAAGGCAAAATTCAAGAAAGGCAAGTTACCTCCAGCTAGGTTTAAGTTGGGAGGCATCAATTTAGACTGCCATTTCTCAGGTATGCCGGTTTTTTGTCGAAGATGTCGTGCGTATGGTCATACAGCCGAAAACTGCAAAGATTGTGGAAACTGTGGTGAGTCTACTCATGAGTCGAAAGACTGTGTTCACCCTAAAAAGTGTAATTTATGCTTTCAAGTAGGTCACCTGTATTCAACGTGTCCAAAAAGGAGTAAAACTGTGAGTCAGGAGGAAATTTCATCTGGTGAGTCCGGGGATCCGGAACAGGTGCAAATGCTCCTTGAGGACTCAGGGGTGAGTGGTCTGGAAGCAATTGCTTTACAGGTGGAAAGTCTGGCTGTGAAGAGGCCAGACTCTTCAAAAAAGGAAAAGAAGAAAAGGAAAACTGAAAGTTCACAAGTGGAGGTGAAAGTGCAACCCCCAGTTCCAAAAGTGCAACCCCCAGTTCTAAAAGTGCAACTCCCAGTTCCAAAAGAGAGTGAACAGAAGAGAGTCCAGACAAGAGGTGAGATTTTGTTTAGACAATATAAAAGCAAACCTGACTATGTTATTAAAGAATATATTAGCAGCTGGACGGAAGAGGAAACAGCCGCATTGCGAGCAGATGTGGATTTTGAAAATACTTCGGAGGAATATCTGAGATTTCATATCTTGGACTACATCCGAAGATTGAAGTAAAGGAGTAAAATAAAAGTTTTCTTTTTGTTGTTGTTGTATATTTTTATTTAAAGAATAAATATTGGCAATGGCTAATTTGCCATAGAGGCATAGAGATGTTGTTGACAGGCAGTCTTTGACCTGGTTTGGAAAGTCCTCTTGTGATTGGTCAACTTTGACCGATATGGAAATGAAGAAGACTTTGGCGTTTTTTCTCTCCCTATGGTATTACCGGATAGGGAAGTTGAGGCTTACTAGGCACAGGTCAATACATGGCTATGTGTTGGAATGTTAGATTTTATCATGGGAGTGCTTAGGCAATGGCTATGTGACTGACAGCTCTTGTCATATAAGCTTGTGGATCTTCCTATTCTTTTGTATGGCAGGGAGGAGTCTATAGTAGGCAAAGGGCTACGTTGTTGACAGGCAGTCTTTAACATGGATTGGTAAGTCCTCTTGTGATTGGTCAACTTTGACCGATATGGAAAGGAAGGAGATTTGGTGGGTTGTTGTCTCCCTATGGTATTACAGGATAGCGGTGGTGTCAAATTGTCATAGAGTCTAGACAAAGTGCTATGTTGTTGACAGGCAGTCTTTGACCTGGTTTGGAAAGTCATCTTGTCATTGGTCAACTTTGACCGATATGGAAATGAAGAAGACTTTGCCAGTTTTTCTCTCCCTATGGTATTACGTGATAGGGAAGTTGAGGCTTACTAGGCACATGCCAACACATGGTAATGTGTAGGAATGTTAGATTATATCATAAACTGACATTCCTGGATCGCTTCTCGGCCTTTTGGCTAAGATCAAGTGTAGCACCTTTGGGGAACAGCTAGTGTCTTGGCCATTGGGTGCCTGGAGGGTGTGTGTCCTTATAAGGGCACACGATTCCAGGCAACGAGAGGCGATCGTTCACTCCGGTGGAAACCCTAAGCCAAGGGGGAAACCGGGAGTGCAAGAGATTGAACACTTCAGTGAAAACTGGAAGCGTGTCGTTGAGAACATGGACACTGGCGAAGATGTCGTTCCAAGCTTCGCTAAGCTGAAGAATTCGGTTTGTGTCGTGGTGGAAGAGGTGATCGAAGGAGAAAGTAAGCTGCGCTACATCGTTGAAGCCATCCTCGGGGAATTCGGTCATGTTAGGAAGACGGAGATCCTGGCGATTCAAGATTATCCGCGACGAGGAGTATACGATGTGACTTTCAATGGAGAAGGTATCTTTTTGAGCTTCTTAAAGATTCTGGAAGGAAATCGTGAAGATGCTCGGCTACGTGGATACAGGGTGTTTCCCCACATTTCGCAGGAGGAAGTCATCTTGGTGGTGAAGTCTAGTGATGTAGCGAACTGCCGATTTGATGTTCGCGAACGCCGTTCACGAACACCGGCAAAAAAGCGAACAGTTCGCGAACAGTTCGCGAACTTCGAACGCTCGATAAAATCGTTCGATCGAACGATCGAAGGATTTTATTCGTACGATCGAACGATTTTCGTTCGAATCGAACGATCGAAGCTATTCGATCGAATGATTTTAATTCAATCGAATGCTTATAATCGTTCGAACGAATGGAAATCGTTCGATTTTAGCGATCGAACGGTCGAATGGTCGAACGAAATTTTACTTCGAATCGAACGCGAACACCAATTGGCGAACGTCGCGCGACGTTCGCGAACATTCGGCGGACGCGAACAGTCGAAGTTCGCGCGAACTAGTTCGCCGGCGAACAGTTCGCTACATCCCTAGTGAAGTCGTACTCTCCTTTCGTAAGTATAAAGGAGGTAGAGACTGTGCTTAATCAGTTTTGTGAAAAATTGACTTTTTCAGGCAAAATATTAAGTGAGGTCGGAATCTGGACATCAAAGGTGAAATTCAAGGCAAAATTCAAGAAAGGCAAGTTACCTCCAGCTAGGTTTAAGTTGGGAGGCATCAATTTAGACTGCCATTTCTCAGGTATGCCGGTTTTTTGTCGAAGATGTCGTGCGTATGGTCATACAGCCGAAAACTGCAAAGATTGTGGAAACTGTGGTGAGTCTACTCATGAGTCGAAAGACTGTGTTCACCCTAAAAAGTGTAATTTATGCTTTCAAGTAGGTCACCTGTATTCAACGTGTCCAAAAAGGAGTAAAACTGTGAGTCAGGAGGAAATTTCATCTGGTGAGTCCGGGGATCCGGAACAGGTGCAAATGCTCCTTGAGGACTCAGGGGTGAGTGGTCTGGAAGCAATTGCTTTACAGGTGGAAAGTCTGGCTGTGAAGAGGCCAGACTCTTCAAAAAAGGAAAAGAAGAAAAGGAAAACTGAAAGTTCACAAGTGGAGGTGAAAGTGCAACCCCCAGTTCCAAAAGTGCAACCCCCAGTTCTAAAAGTGCAACTCCCAGTTCCAAAAGAGAGTGAACAGAAGAGAGTCCAGACAAGAGGTGAGATTTTGTTTAGACAATATAAAAGCAAACCTGACTATGTTATTAAAGAATATATTAGCAGCTGGACGGAAGAGGAAACAGCCGCATTGCGAGCAGATGTGGATTTTGAAAATACTTCGGAGGAATATCTGAGATTTCATATCTTGGACTACATCCGAAGATTGAAGTAAAGGAGTAAAATAAAAGTTTTCTTTTTGTTGTTGTTGTATATTTTTATTTAAAGAATAAATATTGGCAATGGCTAATTTGCCATAGAGGCATAGAGATGTTGTTGACAGGCAGTCTTTGACCTGGTTTGGAAAGTCCTCTTGTGATTGGTCAACTTTGACCGATATGGAAATGAAGAAGACTTTGGCGTTTTTTCTCTCCCTATGGTATTACCGGATAGGGAAGTTGAGGCTTACTAGGCACAGGTCAATACATGGCTATGTGTTGGAATGTTAGATTTTATCATGGGAGTGCTTAGGCAATGCCTAATTTGCCATAGAGACTAGGCAAAGGGATATGGGACTGACAGCTCTTGTCATAGAAGGCTGTGGGTCTTTCTATTCTTTGTATAGCAAGGAGGAATCTATAGTAGCCAAAAGGCTATGTTGTTTGACAGGCAGTCTTTAACATGGATTGGAAAGTCCTCTTGTGATTGGTTAACTTTGACCGATATGGAAATGAAGAAGACTTTGCCGTTTTTCCTCAATGTCAAATTGTCATAGAGTCTAGGCAAAGGGCTATGTTGTTGACAGGCAGTCTTTAATATGAATTGGAAAGTCCTCTAGTGATTGGTCAACTTTGACCGATATGGAAATGAAGAAGACTTTGCCATTTTTTCTCTCCCTATGGTATTACCTGATAGGGAAGTTGAGGCTTACTAGGCACAGGTCAACACATGGAAATGTGTCGGACTGTCAGATCTTATTATGAGACCTACAGTCCGATATCGCTTCTCAGCCTTTTGAAGGCATTGGTGCGGCCCCCTACTACTCGGCCTGAAGGTTCTTCCTGATTGGTTGGTCTTCTGCTGCTATTGGGTATAGGCAGTCCCTCCAAATACCGAAGATACCCCAGCGTTCGGCCTTTCTCTCTTCCCATTGTGGGTTGTGGGGCATGCTGCTATTGGGTGTTGGGCATTCATCTTTCGAGAGAAGGCGATTCCTCATGCCGGCAACATGGCTACGAAGCTGGCGCCAGATGCAAAGAATACAGTGAGGCTGTATGTTCCCGTGGAGAAAAAATCGACTTGGGGTTTGAGACATGTCCAGAAGACGGTGGTGGAAGGAATTTTGAATATGGAGCATGCTTCGATTTTCTGTGTCCAGGCTTTCCCACAGCAGGGTTTTTTCGACGTATCCTTTTATACTATGGAATTGTTGCAGACTTGTTACCAGAGGAGTATGGAGCAAAGAAACCATCCAGACTTGGAGGGGATCACCTTTGTTGTCAGCAAATCAAGACAAAGGGTCCCCTTAACTGTTCATATGTTTAACCCTTTTGTCCGGGATGATGAAATTCAAGCCTTTTTACACAGATATTGCAGCCATGTTTCCCCTGCTGAAAAGAAAGAAAATGTGTTTGGGACTTTTAATGGTGAC
The DNA here is from genome assembly GCA_038501925.1 of Xenopus petersii. Classification (NCBI taxonomy): domain Eukaryota; kingdom Metazoa; phylum Chordata; class Amphibia; order Anura; family Pipidae; genus Xenopus; species Xenopus petersii. The sequence continues at coordinate 159,494,559 of CM076676.1, read as the reverse complement.
AGACGCTTCTGGGTGGAATTTGAGAGGGACAAAAATGGAATAGGTGGATTTTGCCATCCCCCTCAATCTTTCTCTATTGGAAGTAATCGAGGGTTCCTCTTTTATCCAGGACAACCTACCTTTTGCCGTTACTGTTTTAGTTTCGGTCATACAAAAGAGGAATGTGAAGTGGGCCAGGTATGTCGCAATTGTTTTAAGCCTGGTCATAAGACTTTGGATTGTGTTGCTGCAAGGAAGTGTCACTTTTGTGGCTCATGTGACCATCTTGCGAGACAGTGTCCCACAAGCAGGACATATGCTGATGCCCTTCGTGGGAATGTTGAACAACCTGTTTTGGGTCCTGTAGAAGTGATTCCAGCAGCAGAGGAGGAACAGCTACAGGATCAGGTGGAGGAGGTAGTGGAGGTGGCGGATCCAGTCCCTGACATGTTATGTGGAGAAGGTGAAGGGGATATTCTGCCTGAGGATGTGGTTCCTGGCCCAATGGGTATAGATCCGGGCCTAGTGGAAATGGAAGTGGACAAGTCCTCCCTTAAGAGGAAAGGCCCTGATTCTACTGCTGGGAGTAGCCTTATTGGAAGCGTGTCGGACTCTGAAGATGGTGTGGCGGATGAGTCGTCAGCTACTATTGACTCTGATTCTTCTGCTCCTGTATCTTCGTACCTGGACAAAGGCAAAGTGACAGAACTAACAAAGACTTTGGTTTTTCAAAAGTCCGAAGGAGATTCCTCAAAAAAATCCAGGAAAGAGGAAGGGCAGAGGGATGGAGATATGAGAGGTGTTGAATCTGCTACAAAAAAACTTGGTGGTGTTGGGCATAAAACAAAAGCCATGGGTGTGCAAAAGAAAAAATGAATGTTGTTTATAGAAAATGCTTTTCCCCCTTTTTTTCAATCTAAATGCCTTTGAAAATAGGCTCAATTAATGTAAGAAGCATTAGATCTGCAAACAGAAGGGCTGCTATTTTTTATTTTTTGGCTTTAACCAATTTAAGTATAATTTGTTTACAGGAATGTGCTATTTCTGAAGAACCTGTCTGTGCTAAGTGGGATCTAGGTCCTTGCGTATGGTCAACATGTAAGGAAAGAAATGGGGGTGTGGGGATTTTGTTTAGAAATAATAACTTTGTTATTAAAAAAATAATTCATATTGTCCAAGGCAGGGCATTGCTGGTTTACTTTGAGTATGGGGATTTTTTGTTTAAGCTTATTAATGTTTATGCACCTGCCAAGAGAAAAGAAAGAATTGTTGTATTTGAACGTTTACGATTTTTCTTAGGAGGACAAGAGAACCTTATTTTGGTTGGGGACTTTAATTGTGTGTTACGTGATGGTGATAGGAAATTTTTGGGGGGAGATGGTGGGGGGATGGATAAGTCCAGTAAAATCTTATCAGAAATGGTGGGTCTTTTTGGGTTAAAAGATGCATATAAAATTGCAGGAAATGAATCTAACAAATTTACCTTTTTTTCTGAAAATGGTGATGTTTTGTCAAGAATTGATTTTTGTTTTTTTTCTAGGTCAATAGAGATTTTAAGTTTTGAAGTGGAGAAAATGTCCTTCACAGATCATGGATGTGTGAAAGTATGTATACATATAGATGGTGAGAAAGAATTTGGAAGGGGCGTATGGAAGTTAAATATTTCTTTGCTGGAGGATGAAAATATAAAGAATGAATATAAAGTGTGGTTTGGGAAATGGGAAAAAAGGCGTGGGGATTTTTATAATGTGTGTGAATGGTGGGAGTGGGTAAAAAGAGAAACAAAACGTTTCTTTGTAAAAAAAGGGGCTGAAAGAGTGAGGTGTGAGAGAGAAGATTTTGAGATGTGGCAAAAAAGGTTACAGTATTTGGAAGAATTACGTGCTTTAGGTGAGGATGTAAAATATGAGATTCAAGAGGCCAAAGAACGTGTTAAAAAATTTTTTGATGCTAAGGGAAAGAAAATAATTGTGCAAGCTAGAATGGTGGTGAAAGATTTGGATGAAAAGTGTACAGATTTTTTCTTTAAAAAGGTTTATGGAAAAAGGGTGGGTATGACATGTTTGCTGAGTGATAGTGGTGATGAAGTACATGGGAATACTGAAGTATTAAAAACAGTAAAAGATTTTTATCAAGATTTGTATACCGGGAAAAAACAAGATAAAAGTTTGGAGAATGAGTGTTTGTCAGTGATTGAAGATGCTTTATCTATCGAAGATAAGGAAAATTTGTGTGAGGATTTGGGAAAAGAAGAAATTGAGGAATGTATGAAAAGTATGAAAAAAAAGAAGGTGCCGGGGAAGGACGGTTTGCCTGTTGAGTATTATTGTGAATTTTGGGATATGATTAGTAGGTATGTGTTTGAAATATGTAAGACGGTACTAGAGGATGGAAGGTTATCTGAAAGTATGAGAGAAGGTTTGATAGTGTTATTGCATAAAAAGGGTGATAAAAAGAATTTAAAGAATTGGAGACCTATCACGTTATTAAATACTGATTATAAGATTATTGCTAGGGTGATAAAAAATAGACTAAGAGGAGTGATTGGTAAGATGATAGGTGAGGAACAGGTATGTGGAGTGCCAGGGAGACAGGTTGGAGAATGTTTGTGTTGTTTGAGAGATACGGTATGGTATGCGAGAGAAAGGAATCAAGCTGTGGCAATTGTGACTGTGGATTTTGAAAAGGCATTTGATAGGGTTGTGCATGATTTTATGTTTAAAGTTTTGGAAAGAATGGGGTTGCCTGAGAGGTTTTTGGCATGGATTAAATGTTTGTATAGAGATTTGGTAAGTATGGTTCAAGTTAATGGTTTTTTGACTGAGGGTTTTGGGGTTGAATCGGGTGTAAGACAGGGATGTCCTTTGTCCCCAATGTTGTTTATTTGTACAATTGAACCCTTGTTGCGTGTGATTATGAGGGATAAAGTTTTGCGTGGGATTGAAGTGCCAGGAAGTGGTGGAAGAGATTTGCGTGTGATTGCGTACATGGATGACGTAACTTTGGTGTGTAAGTCGCAGGCTGCTTTGAGAAGAACAAGGTTGCTAATAGAATGTTTCTGTATGGTAAGCGGTTTTAAAGTAAATCTGGATAAAAGTGTATGTAAAAGTTTTGGAGCATGGGCAGAAATTGATTTGAGTGGTTGGAAGGTATGTAGAGGTGGGATAAAAGTGCTTGGAGTCGTTTTTGATTTAGATATGAGAGGATATGAAAGCTGGCAGAGGGTAGATGAGCGAATTAAACAAAAATTTAATTTTTGGACTCTAAGGTCTTTAACTATGGAGGGGAAAATTTTGATTATAAAAGCGGTTATTATGCCTATTTTGTTATATATTAATATGGTCTTTCCACCTACAGATAAAGTTTTACGTAGAATTATTCGGTCCATTTTTTGTTTCCTGTGGAATTCCAAAATGGAAAGATTAAAAAGAGAGAAAGTGATGAAGAAGAAATTGAATGGAGGAAAAGGGATGGTTAATGTGGAACTTTTTTTGGCTGTCAAGTATGTAAGTATGTGTGTGAACTTGAGTAAGAAAGAAAGTCTGGCTGGGTATATGGTGAGATATGTTGGGGGGAGTGTTTTGAGAAGATATGGTTTATGTACTGTTGACCTGAGGAAGCCCGTATGTTTTGAAGCACCTTGGTTTTATGTGAGAATGGGAAGATGTATAAGACGGAATGGTTTGGAAAGTGTAAGTGCAGAATCTTGGTGTGAAAAAAAAAGGGTTTTGAGTTTACTGGATGCTAAAGAAGAGATGGAAGGAGTGGATGGATTGACTTTTGATGAAAGCAAGACTGTATGGAAAAACATTTGTAAAAAAGAATTGACAAATAGACAGATTTGGCGTGGATGTGTGTAAAATCATGTCTTCCAACTAGAGTGTTTCAAACAAGGAGGAACCTTATAAATAACGAACAATGTCCCAGAGAGACCTGTGGAGGAACAGAGCATATACCACACATATTTTGGGAGTGCGGATACGCAAAAGAAGTGTGGAGTCGTTTGAAAAATCTGATAAAAGGTTTAACAGATGTTGAATGTCTGACGTATGAAATGGTTATGTTTGGTTTGTGTGGACTGAATCATGATAAAGCTAGAGTGTTATGGTTCTTAGTGAATTGTGTGAAAGAAACTTTGTGGGATTCTAGAAATCTATATGTATTTAAACAATGTGAAATTAATGTGAATGATTGTATAAGTTTGATTTGGGCAAGACTTTTCCTTTATGTAATTAGTGACAAGAGGAAACTTGGTTATGATGCTGAAGGAATTTGGAAAACAAAAAAATGGAAATCATGTCCTTTTGCTTTTTCCATGTTTTGTTCAATGACTGTGAAAATTTTGTGTGAAATGTATTTTTGATTTTGTATAATTTTAATAAATAAAATAAAAAAAAAAAAAAAAAAAAAGACATTCCAAGATCGTGGAAGTTAGCTGGGATCAGATATTTGACCCATGACTTGTCGGTTGTGATCTGATTGCTTCCTACGATCGTTATGGCTAGCCATGGCGATGTTCGTGTTCCGACCTTCCCTGAGGTGCGGATGAAAGATACTGTTAAGTTGGCAGTGGAGGAGAAAAGATTCTTTTTGGCCTTTGTGGTCTAAAGAAATTGGATACTTTGTGCATCCAGGATTTTCCAAAGGCGGGTGTCTATGACGTTACCTTCGTAAGCCAAGTCGTCTGCCAGAATTTTCATCATGTTTATTCTCAGCACAAAGATGACCCTCTTCTGGAAGGTATCAAAGTTTCTTTGTTATACACCCAAGATACTAAGCTTTTGTTTGTACACATGTACAACCCACATGTGCCAATTGAAGATGTTTCTCTTTTTCTGCTGAGATTCTGCGAGTCCGTGAAATATATTGGCAAGGCTACAAATGAGTTGGGAGTGTGGAATGCTCGAAGAAAATTTGTGGTCGTCTTAAAAGCTGACGAGACCGGCCCTGGAGGCCAATCACACCCACCTGCCAATTTCATGATTGGCCCTAATAAGGGTTATCTTTTTTACAGAGATCAACCAAAATTTTGTAGGAAATGTCGATGTTATGGGCATGTTCAAGAAGATTGTAACATAGAAATATGTCGTCATTGTGGGTCTAAAGATCATGTTACAGCTGGCTGTGTATCAGAAATTTTTTGTACATTGTGTGGTAAAAGTGAGCATGTATACCGTGTTTGTCCAATGTCTTATGCAAATAGGACAAAAGCAGCCAGGCAGGTAAATGCTAATGAGGTCACTGTTTTACCTGCAGAACCTGAGGTGGAGGAGGTGAGGGTTCAGCGCAGCAGTGTAAGGGTTTCTGTTGCTACCACTGAAGGTCCTAGGTTTGAGGAGGAAAGTGTGAAACAAAAGCCTAGGTCTAATTTTCCTTCAGAGGCCGAAACTGGTGTTCCTAAGGCCAAGAAAAGTAGACAAACCAAAAAGGAAAAGAAAAAAGTTAAAAACCCAACACAGGATATTAATCAGTTTCCTTCCTCTGGGGAGGGCGTATCTTCTGCTGATGAGATGGAGGTTTCAGCTGAGTCATCTAGTGTGCAGTGTTCAGGGGTTAAACCACCAGATGGATCTGAGTTTCATGATAATGGGTAAAATGTTTTCCTTTTATGACCCTTATCTTTAAAACTGGCTCCTTAACTGTCAGGAGCATAAAGAGTCCTCAGAGGAGGGCTGCTTTTTTCGATTACGTACAAACAATTGATTTCCATTTTTTATGTCTGCAAGAGTGTCATTTAAATTTTATGCCAAACTATGATTTATTAAAAACTGAATGGAGTTTAGGTCCATCGGTTTGGTCAGGTTGTAATGATGGTAAATCTTCAGGTGTGGTTATTCTTTTTAAAGGTCATGATTTTAAAATCCAAGCAGTTCATGATATTATACCTGGGAGAGTGGTTTTGGTAAAAGTATCCTTTAATGGTATAAGTTTTCAAATTGTGAATGTGTATGCATCACCTGGAAAGGAATTAAGATCTGATCTTTTTGCTACTTTGAATTTGTTCTTACCTGGTTCTGAGCCAATGTTTTTATTGGGTGATTTTAATTGTGTTCTCCCCGGGGAGAAGAGGGCTGGGGGGGCTGGGAACAGAACAATGGATAAATCAGCTAATTATTTAAAAAACATGGTATCTGATCTAGGTTTTACTGATGTGTGGGCAAAGTGCAATAAAACTCAACCTGGTTACACTTGGACAAATGGCAATGTAAGTTCAAGGATCGATTTTGCCTTTGTGTCGCAGAATTTGGATCCTATTAGTGCTACAGATGAAGCCACTTGGTTTTGTGAGTTAAATGCGTCATGACTCAGGGGTAATTGAAGAAACTGTGTTATCTTAAGTCATCTTAACTCATTTAATGCATTTAACCTTTTCATTAGCATACCAAAGCTCCATTGTTCACAATGGTGAATGCTGTAATTAGATGGGATGTTGTGACGCAGTTTTCTGTGTTAAATGAGATAAATGGGATATCTGTGTTTAGTTATTCTGTGTCAAACAGACAAACCAAAGTGGCTGCATCTGTACTTTGGTACAAAATATTCTAGCGGTGATGTCAAATTGTCATAGAGGCTCGGCAAAGGGCTATGTTGTTGACAGACAGTCTTTAACATGGATTGGAAAATCCTCTTGTGATTGGTCAACTTTGACCGATATGGAAATGAAGGAGACTCGTGGGTTGTTCTCTCCCTATGGTATTACGGGATAGCGGTGATGTCAAATTGTCATAGAGGCTCGGCAAAGGGCCATTGACATGGATTGGAAAGTCCCCTTGTGATTGGTCAATTTTGACCAATATGGAAATAAAGTTGACTTGGTGGGTTTTTCTCTCCCTATGGTATTACTGGATTGGGAAGTTAAGGCTTACTTGGCACAGCTCAACACTTTGTAATGTGTTGGAATGTCAGATCTTATCATGGAAGGGATTGGGTGATAACAAATTGTCATAGAGTCTAGGCAAGGGGCTATGTGACTGGCAGTTTTTGTGATAGATGGGTGTGGGTCTTCCTATTCTTTTGTATGGAAGGGGGTAATCTATAATAGGCAAAGGGCTATGTTGTTGACAGACAGTCTTTGACATGGATTGGAAAGTCTTCTTGTGATTGGTCATCTTTGATCGATATGGAAATGAAGAAGACTTTGCCGTTTTTTCTCTCCCTATGGTATTACGGGATAGCAGCGATGTCAGATTGTCATAGAGGCTAGGCATAGGGCTATGTTGTTGACAGTCTTTGACATGGATTGGAAACTCCTCTTGTGATTTGCCAACTTTGACCGATATGGAAAGGAAGGAGACTTGGTGGGTTGTTCTCTCCCTATGGTATTACGGGATAACGGTGATGTCAAATTGTCATGGAGGCTGGGCAAAACTGAACATTGAGAAGAGTGTGTGTAAAGGGTTTGGTGAATGGAGAGAGAGATTGAGTTATGTGGGTGGCCATATGCAAAAAGGGTATTAAAATTTTGGGAATTGTGTTTGATAATGACTTGAGAGGAGTTGAGAGTTGGATTAAAGTGAGTGAGAGAATTAAGAAAAAGTTTGATTTTTGGTCTATGAGGACTTAAACAATGGAAGGGAGAGTATTGGTGACTAAGGCTGTAATACTTCCAATGTTGTTATATATTGGTATTGTTTTTTCTCCAGCAGATCCTGTATTGAAAAAAATTATTCGTATTATCTTTTGTTTCTTCTGGATATCAAAAATGGAAAAACTCAGAAGAGAGAAAGTGGTGAAACTTGGAGTGAATGGTGGAAAAGGAATGATTAACATAGAATGGTTTCTGGCAATAAAATATATGTGTTTGTGTAAATCTTTTGAAAAAAGAGAATTTGGTGGGATGTATGGCTCGATATGTGAGAGGGAATGTTTTTCGTAAATATGGTTTGTGTAATGAGGATTTGAGAAAACCTGTATGTTTTAACCCACCGTGATTCTATGTGAGGGTTGAAAGGTGCATAAGGAGAAATAACTTGGAAAGTGTATCTGTAAATTAATGGAGTGAAAGCAAGAGAGTAATGAAGATGATGAAAACAAGAGAACAAATGGAAGGAGTAGATGGTTTAACAATGGAGGAAAGTAAAATGGTATGGAAGAATGTGTGTCCAAAAGACTTGGTAAATTGTCAGAGTGATTTGGCATGGATGACTATACATGGGTACTTACCAACAAGGGTTTTTCAAAGAAGAAGGAGATTAATTAACAGTGAACAATGGCCACGCACTGGATGTGTTGTGAAAATGTAACCCATGTTATGTGGGAATGTGAACATGCCAAAAAAGTTTGGGGAAAATGGGAAATGTAATAAAAGGTATAACTTGAGCAAGCTTTCTAACATATTATATGATGATGTTTGGTTTGGGAGGTTTGAATAAAGAAAAAGCAAGAATTCTTTGGCTTATTGTAAACTGTGTAAAAGAAGCACTATGGGATGTGAGAAATGTGTGTGTGTTCAAAAAAACTGAAATTGATGTGGAAGAATGTATTGCCATGGTCCGAAATAAAATCTTTTTGTATGTTTTGAGTGATAGGAAGAGACTAGGAAACGATGCAGAAGAATTTGGAAATTTAAAAAATGGAAGGCATGGATTCATTGTTAATTTTGTTTTCTTTATTTGTAATTTAAACTGAACTGTTTAAAATGCTGTGTTTTGTGAACATTTTTCTGTCATTAATGACAATGTTTTATTTTACTTTGTTTTTAACACTGGGATTTGTGTCCCTGTTCTGAAATTTTGTAATAATAAAAAAAAAAATGGGGTTAAATGTGGCAAAGAGTTGTTGTGGTTTAGAGTATAGAGAGAATTTGAGCTGTGTTAGAGCTCGAGCATGAACTTGAAGTGGATGAAGTCAGGGTGAGTTCATGACTTTGCATCATTTTTGACAGATCTCAGACCTCAACAACTCCCTTGTAAACTGCAGTTTTTGTGAACATGAGCAGTGGATGTAATACAATTTTACAACTGCAAAGTGTTTCCAGAGCAGGTGTTAATGCTTACTTTTGCTTCGCAATAATGAGTGATGTAATATTTGCTTGTGAATGATTTTACATGTTTACAATTTTAAACACTGCTTGTGATTTTATTTACATTCCACCCTATTCCATGAAAGTTATTAAAAGATTTGAATAATAAAAGCACAAGCAGAAAAAACAAAATGCTGAACCATGTGCTAATTCGAGTTTTTCAGACAATTGCTGGCAAAAAAAGAAAACCCAAAGAACCTCTAAAAATCTTAAAGGCTAAAAAAAAAAAAAAAAGGCCCAAAAGCATCAGGGCAGCTCCCATTGGCTTCTAGGGACCTCAACAGCTTTTACTTGATGAAATTTAGTGTGAAAGCTTTTTGTGGTTTTTACACTTGATAAATCTCAAATTTAAAAAACACAAATTTAAAAATGTGATTCATGAAAAAAATAGAAATCTGAATGTTAGTAAATTGGTCCCTAAAGTGACATGTCCCAAAACCGACCAAAACCCACTCCCTGCCACATCAATCCTTAGCAAATAGGTGGATAGAGACGAATATGATTATTTCTTTGCCCTCCATAATAAGTATTAAGTAATAATTCAAACACTCTCTCTTACTACAGCAAGGGTTAACTTCTACTAATTCAGCAAGCACTCCAGTAGCCAAAGAGTAAAATTACATTAAAACACTCCTTTTACTAGTTGACTAGTTAATTATCATATCAATAAGTACATTTCCCTCTCAGAACACACCAAGGGGTATATTTATCAAAAAGTGAAGAGCTCACCACAGTCGTCTTTAGTAAAAAACCAACACTCTCCATTCATTTCTATGGGATTTTGAAAGCATGAATTTCTACTTTCACCCATTGATAAATGCGCTTAAAAATCCTGTAGAAATGAATGGAGAGTGGCGGAATTTCACTCTAGAGGACTGTGGCGATGTCTAACTTCACTTTTTGATAAATATACCCCCAAGAGTTACTTTAAGACTGACACACACTTTCACACATCCTAAGAGATTTCTCTCTTGATTTTAGCAATTCTTTTCATGATCAGATTAAATCTAGTTTTTTAAATTAATAAGATAAAATCGGGCATGGGAGTTTGGTCAAGCTTTTTTTATTATTATGAGATAAATTTGGATTTTAGTGAATAACCCCCCTAGGAAATCGTAGGTACTTTACCAAGTTTTAGGAATTCCCATTAGTGTCCACCTATGGCAAGAGCTGTAAAAATTGGGTTCATACTCCAAAAGGCAAATTGGGTTCTCTTGCATGAGCTCTCATGGCTAGGTCTCCCCCTTATTGCCTGCTGAGACATTCCTCCTCATTACCCTATAAATGAGGTAGAAGTGCCCAGGAACGTTATTTTCAACACCTTGAGAGATGATTGTTGCATCCAGGCCAGTGGCCAATATTATAATAAAAATAGGGGCTTGCTGTGATCCATATGTTATGATATTTGGGGATCTTACAGGTCTCCACAGTAGTGAGCGCCTCACTAGATATTAATGTTATATGGGAGTGTACCACCAAATACCTTTGCTTGTGATCCATATGTGGGAGATCAAAGTGATACCAAAAATGAGGAGAGTCTCATGTTCCAGCCCCCCAGAATCCATCCCTCCTAATGGATGTCCCTGTTATGTATCATTAGTAAGAACGTGATCTCCTCATAAGCAACATGTGATGTAAGAGGATAAATTATAGAGTATATGGGTGAGGAGGACTGTGGCCATTTGAGGAGAGCAGAAAGCAGTGCCCTCTGCTTTGTTCTGCTTTTAAACATAAACCATTTGATTATATAGACAGCAGCCAAGAGTAGACAAGGTATAAAATTGGCCATGTATTATAGTTCTGGGGTCATTGTCCATCTCTTTGGACTTATTTCCAGATGTAAAATGTATGACCTGCTGTAATCCCTAACTACAATGCCCATAATGCATCATTGCCTCCACGTGGATTTTCTGTTGAATGTTTGTAGAATAGCTACAAAATTTATAAAATATATCATCCAAAAAAAAAAGGATCACATGAACATTTGAATTACGGGGACTGCACTTTCTAGAATCTACACAAAATGGAACATACAAAAATGGCAGCATAGTTGTTTGGCAACTGCTGTTTTAGTCAGTTTTCCAACACATCACAGGTAAGAATAGAGCAATAGCTGGTTAAAATTAATCAACACTGTACCCCTAGTGTACTTGTAGCACAGACCACTAATTGAGGCACATTATAGCCCAATATGGGACTGGTCAGCTTATGATGAAACCTAAAACTTTGTCATAGGACCTAAGGAGAAAAAAGCCTATTAAATAAAATGTAACAATTATTATAAATATCCATTAACAGATTCCACCAAGGACTGGTAATTACCCAAAACCAAAAGTCTCCTTGAGATTTCTCAGTAGGTTTCTCAGCTATAGCTGTTGCTGACATCAGTTAATAAAAGGAGATCTGTTCTTCCCTGCCCAGCCAATATCTGTTGCCATTCAGGTAGGTGCAAATCAGGTGAGTATAATATTCCAAGAACATCTCACCTGTAAAGTGATTTCATTGGAAAGAAATGGTTGGGATTGTGTTAGCAAAATGGCAGGAGAAATGCAGAGCAGGTTACACATTGGGAGAAGCTCAAAATATCGTAATCAAAAATATTCAATTATCAATCATCTTGTTTTAACATTGCATTTTGTGAATTGTTCTTTTTGTTTTGTTGTGTTTTGGGCTTTTTACCTTTTTTTCCCATTCTTTGAAGATGTTTCAAAATCTAAAAATGTAATTAAGTTAACACAAGTGTTATTGTGTACAGATATTGAACAGAGAAATCTTTGTTAATAGCAAATATATTTAACATCAATACAAATTTTTGTCTGGTTAATTTGCTTTGCTAGGATGATGCAGATGGCAAAAGAACATCCAGTGTAAATGGAGGAAAGATATGCTTAATCCATCCTTTGCCAATCAGAAGTTAGATCAACTCTGGTGCAGATCAGGTGAGTATAATGTTCCAAGAACATCTTTCCTGTAAAGTGATTTCATTGGAAAGAAATGGTTGGGATTGTGTTAGCAAAATGGCAGGAGAAATACAGAGCAGGTTACACATTGGGAGAAGCTCATGGACATCTTCCTATGGTTCCACAGTATCTGGGGTGGTTCTGGTAGGTACAAATCAGGTGAGTATAATATTCCAAGAACATCTTTCCTGTAAAGTGATTTCATTGGAAAGAAATGGTTGGGATTGTGTTAGCAAAATGGCAGGAGAAATACAGAGCAGGTTACACATTGGGAGAAGCTCATGGTCATGTTCCTATGGTTCCACAGTATCTGGGGTGGTTCTGGTAGGTACAAATCAGGTGAGTATAATATTCCAAGAACATCTTTCCTGTAAAGTGATTTCATTGGAAAGAAATGGTTGGGATTGTGTTAGCAAAATGGCAGGAGAAATGCAGAGCAGGTTACACAATGAGAGAAGCTCATGGACATCTTCCTATGGTTCCACAGTATCTGGGGTGGTTCTGGTAGGTACAAATCAGGTGTGTATAATATTCCAAGAACATCTTTCCTGTAAAGTGATTTCATTGGAAAGAAATGGTTGGGATTGTGTTAGCAAAATGGCAAGAGAAATACAGAGCAGGTTACACATTGGGAGAAGCTCATGGACATCTTCTTATGTTTCCACAGTATCTGGGGTTTTAGTCTGAGACTTCATGTCATCTTTTGTCTCTTTTTATTATGTCTTTGTCATCAGTTATTCTCACTCATTTGGTATAATGGAAATGTATTATTTTTGTAAATGCATTTTATGGTGGTAGATTGATTAGAATTTTATATATTAATAAACTGTTCCATAATATTCAACTTTTTATTCTGGGAATATATCTCTTCTGTTCTGAATTCATCATGTACCTGTGAGAATACCTGGTGGTCTAGTTGAGTAGGACACCCACCTTATTCCTCTTCTGTCGCGCCGATTTGTATATGATGCGCACACTGTGTCTGACATCATTATGCTTGGTGCAAATTGCTAATATTTAAAGACACCATGTCGCTATTCACATTGCCCAATGTAGGTATAGGTTTCATAGTTCCTGGGTGTGCTCTGTGTCCGATCTTGTGTTCCTGAGCCTTGCCTGTTTTTTGACCATTTATTTTTTTGCTTCCTATACTGACCTGCCTGTACTGTACCAGTTTACTGACCATTCTTTCAGATTCTGTTTCTGTTCTCTCGTTCTGTTGGTTTTGACCCCAGCCTACCTTCTTGACTCCTGATTTAGTTCTGCTCTATCTGTTTGGTATTGACTAAGCCTGTACCTCAACCAAGTTCCTTGTTCTCCGTTCTTTCAGCACACATTTGGTTCCCTTGTCTGCCCATAACTCTCTCCTTGGTCCTCTCTCTATAAGAACGACTGGGACCTTGGTGTTTGCTCTGAGTTTGGGATATCTTATGTAACAGTGCAATTTTTGGATATTTACTTTATATCAATCACTCACAGTAAACAACACCACCTTTCATTCCTCCACACAGGCTGCCTAGGAGTTATCTTAGACTCTCATCTGTCTTTTTTACCACACATTCAAACACTTTCAAAATCTTGCCGTATTCAACTGCGCAACATTGCTCAAATACGACCATATCTCAGTTCAGAATCAACGAAATCACTGATTCAGTCTCTCATCATCTCCCGCCTTGATTACTGCAACCTACTCCTCACAGGTATTCCAACAAGTCACCTTTCACAACTCCAATCTGATCTAAAAGTGGCCGCTAGACTCATTCATCTATCTCGCCGCTCAACATCAGCTGCTCCCATATGTATGTCCCTTCACTGGCTCCCAATCTCCTCTAGAATCAAATTCAAATTACTAAAACTCACATTCAAGTCTCTTAATAATCAAGCCCCTCCCTATATTTCATCTCTAATCTCCAAATACTCTCCTTCACGAAACCTTCGCTCTGCTTCTGATCTTCTGATCACTTCTCCTCTGATCACTTCTGCCCATTCTCATCTACAAGACTTCTCTCAGGCTTCTGCTTTTCTCTGGAACTCTCTGCCTCCAACTGTCAGACTTTCTATCCTTCTTTCCAAACTTTCAAGCGCTCCTTAAAGACCCACCTGTTTAAAGAAACTTATTCAATGTACCTTAATCAATCATTGCTATATCATAAATCACAAAATTGTCTCAATTGTACCCTAACCTGTGCTTTGTAAACTCTAATTTGTAGGGCCCTCTAATCCTATTATACTCTGTAACCCTTGCTTGCTATCCACCATTTATTCCCTGTTTGATATAACTGCGTATCTTGTCGGTGCTATATAAATAAATGATCATGAATAACATTTAAATTTTCTGATACTGCATTAAATAACTGAGGGGGCTATTTGTCAAATGTTGAGTATTTTTTATACCTCGAGTGAACTCGCAACTGAAATGGTATCTTATTTAAAAAAAAACTTGAATGTAAAAAACCTGATTCTTCGAGTTCAAGTTCCGAAAACCTGAAAACTCAAATCAATCAAGTTTTTGTTGGGAAAAAACTTGAATCTTCAAATTATTTTTGAGCAAAATCCTGAAAAAAACTCAAACATTATGCAGGCTGTTAATGGGTTCAAAAGGTTTAAGGGACCTCTGCCAATGACTCCTACATGACCTCAACAAATTTTAGATTTTGTATATTCAGATTTGAGCTATTTTCAAAGAAAAAAAAAACATTAAAAAATTGTAGTTCTGACCAAAAAAACAACTCGAAAACTTGAAAACAAAACTTGACTCTCAATAAATCTGCCCCTGAATATCATCATCTTCCACCATATATAATTAAGATTCATTAAGATTATTTTCAATAATAATATTTGGCTGGAGATTTAGATATAAAAATAATTAACTGTTCATATAAGAAAGGGAGGTTATGGTAATAGATAATTCCCTAACAGGAGAAGAGCAATGAATTCATTGGAGAGGAAGAATGAAGATTTTGCCAAGGAAAAATTCATAGTTTGTGCATGTAGTTGCCAAATAAACAGTACAAATGAAATTAAATTAATAGTTAATAACTCAGGGGAAACAGTTAGGGAACTGGCTATTAAGATGTTTCCACAACTCTTAAATTACCTGTCAATCTTTGATATTTATACAAGTGGATTATGGTTATGTTATAATTATTTTGTACTTAATTTTCACAGGAAATGCAGGAGAAGAACCAGACATTGGTCAGTGAAATTATTCTCTTGGGATTTCAGAATCTCCAGAACATCAAGATTTATTCATTCTTTTTGTTCCTTCTGATGTATATAATAACAGTTTGTGAAAATGTCCTCATCATAGTGTTGGTGTCATCCAGTTGGAACCTCCAGTCCCCCATGTACTTCTTTCTCCAGCAGTTGGCTTTGTCTGATCTACTGCAGATCACAAATATTTTACCGATCTTGCTACAAACTATAATTTATGGTAGATCCACTTTGTCTCTTGTTGGTTGCATCACTCAGTTATATTTCTTTGGTGCTTCAGAAGCTTGTGAGTTTCTTCTTCTATCAGTGATGTCCTTTGACAGATATGTGGCCATCTGCATACCATTGCGTTACACTTCTATATTGAATCACCGGGTTTGTTTTGTATTAATTTTAATGTCATGGGTTCTTGGCTTTGGTATTGCAGTGGTTACAGCAAATCTAATAGGAGCATTAGAGTTTTGTGACCAAAATACCATTAATCATTTCTTCTGTGATTTCTACCCTCTTTTAGAACTTTCCTGCTCAGATACCTTTTCTCTGCAATTTGAAGCATTTTTTTTATTTGTCCCTATGGTTTTTCTACCATTCATACTTGTCATTGTATCTTATGTGTGTATTGCCCATGCAATCCTAAAGATATCTTCCGATACCGGGAGACAAAAAGCTTTCTCCACCTGCAGCTCACACATGACTGTGGTCTCCATATTTTATGGGACTCTCATTGCTATTTACTTGTTTCCCCCTAAAAAACAATCTTCAACCATAAACAAAGTTCTCTCTCTGTTGTACACAATAGTCATTCCTATGGTTAACCCGGTAATTTACAGCTTGAGAAATAAAGATATCAAAGAAGCCATCAAGGTGAAAGTAAATTAATTTTGCAAATCAGTTAATATATAAAAATGGACATTCACTAATAATTGATTCCCCTTCATTTTTTAGACTTAAAGGGGATATTCCACCCAGACATAAAAAGTTGTATAATAAAAGTACTTTTCAAATTAAGCATGAAACCCAAATTCTTTTTTTATTCCAAAAACCATACCTGTTTAAAACTCTCAGCTGTCAATTATATATTGCCTGCCCCTCCTCAGAAACATAGCGGCGGAGCAGGCAATTACTTCAACTTTCAATTCTGCACTTCCTTGAAGTCACTGCACTCCTCACATTCCTCACCATGTAATTGGTTATCCAGTGCAAGGACGTGAACATCAGGGGTTCCAAACAGGCTTTTTTCACTGATAAGCGTTAATTCAAAAACAATTCTTGTGGTGATTCCTTGGGTGCTCCGCCTCTGGCATCCCCCATCCATTCGATTTATAGCAACAATTGGAAACACTCACAAACGCAGCATAACTGCAATTAAGCTTTTTATTCCATTGCCACACAACATGTTTCGGGCCCCTGGCCCTTTCTCAAGTGTCTTGAGAAAGGGCCAGGGGCCCGAAACATGTTGTGTGGCAATGGAATAAAAAGCTTAATTGCAGTTATGCTGCGTTTGTGAGTGTTTCCAATTGTTGCTATAAACATCAGGGGTTCATAAATAAGATTTTGATGAAAAGCTTGCCTAATAATAATGTACACAAAATGTGTTTCACAGTCGGCACCCAAAATCCAGAACCCAAGCTAATTTCCCTGGTCTCGGCTCCCACTTCTGCCTGTAGCAGCCACCTTTGGCTCAGATGCCGCCAGGTCTTAATAGAGAGAGGAGAAAAGCTAAGGGCACGATCGTCTCACCAGGATACTGGAATGGAAGAACACCACAGGAGGGTAGGCCAGACAACACAGCATGTGGTCAGCACAAGCTGTAGAATTGTCAATGGACAGGCAGAGGTCAGGATTGGAGTAGTCAGAATAGTCTTAGACAGGCAGGATCAAGATTGGAGAGTTCGGAGTAAACAGACAGGCAAAGGTCAGGATTGGAGAGATCAGCGTAGTAAATCAGGCAGGCAATGGTCAAACACAGTAGGTCAATCAGTCACAAGGAATAAACACCCAGGAACAAGCTAAATTGAACCTAACAACGGGCAAGGTCCTGTAGCCTAAATGGGCTTCTTATACTATTCAATTTTCGCGCCAATGTGTGCTGGCACAATCACGCCAGCATGCCTGCATCTTTAAATAATGAACACACACCCTAGAGGAAGCCGTCACAGGAACAGGAAGGACTCATGCGGCGGGCGTCTCCGCCAGAGACACGGCGGACACCCCCTCATGCCAGGGGGCACCCCACTAGACCACCAGGATGAGTGGACTTTATTACAATGTGATTTTGAATTCCAAGACTAAAAGAAACAAGATTTAGAAGAGTTTATTTTGCTTGACTAACATCATAAAATAGGATTTGGAATTATTTCTTAGGATGACAGTTCTCCTTTAAAGCACCATAATGAATAAAAATACATACAAAAGTAAAATACATGATATTTTAGAAAAGTATAGAAAAAATGTATAACTTGATATAACTGGGGAGCACTTAATTCCCACTTCTTAATATGTGAATTATATCTCTTAAACCAGTCATTATGGTCAGAGATGCCAATGTTACCAAAGCAGGTGTAATATTCATGGAGTTTGGTTCAGTCAATAATCAACAATAAGACTTCCATTGCTGTATTGTAATATATATATATATATATATATATATATATATATATATATATATATATATATATATATATATATATATATATATATATATATATATATATATTGATCTGTCCTTTTATATCATATATATATTATTGTTTTTACTTTTTTATGGTTTTATAGTGATTATATATCATTCACCTCAGTCCTTGCTCAAATGGAGGTTACAAATGAGAATATTTGAAAAATAAGTCATTGATAAGTCACTTACACATTTTTTAACTGTTTTTTTTATTTAAACTAATATAATATAATATAAACTAATGTGAACTTGTCTTCAAAATTTTGAAACAAATACAAAATATTGTTATTATTTTATCCATGTAGGGAATTAATTTTTTCAACTCTTGGAGCGCTCTCAACACATTGTTGTTTTTAAAATTAAACCCAAAACCCTAAGAGTCCCACCCATGTTTCCCACTTCATGCTGCCTCCATTTCCAGGCTGTGTGGTGTAGCCAGGGACACTCATCACATTGTACTGTCAGATAGGAACCAGAAACTAGACAGATCTGACAGTTGTGATTGGCTAGCCATCTCCCACTGTGTTTATGGCAAAGACCATTAGGACAATAGCAGCTTATGGAAAGGACCATTAGGACACCACCACCACCTTTAAAACACAAGGTTCAGAGAGGATCTATAGGGAACTCCAATAAAGTTAATGATCATGATCATGGTCCATAGCCAAAGCTGACACATAGGGGCCCATTTATTGAACCTCATTTTTTTCTGGTCACTGTTTTTAGGGGAAAAGTCAAAATTTTCATGGAAGAATAAAAACGTCAAATCCGAATATATCTCAAACCTGTCGAGGTCATGTAGAAATCAATGGCAGATGTCCTTGAAGTTATTTCTTGACATTTTGATCTGCACTATAATTTGCAATATAATCTTAAAAAGTCTGGGTTTTTGTTTGATAATCCGAAAAGTCAAGTTTTTTATGGAAAAATAAAAACTTGAATTTTTAGAGATTTATCATACCCCAAAACTGCTAAAAATCCGAATATATCTCAAACCTGTAGATGTCATGTAGAAATCCATGGCAGACATCCTTGAAATTGTTTCTTGACATTGTGATTTGCACTGAATCAATCAGGGTTTTTGTCTGATAAAACCTGAAAAAGTTTTTGCAGCAAAAATTCAATAA
Organism: Xenopus petersii; assembly: GCA_038501925.1. NCBI lineage: Eukaryota > Metazoa > Chordata > Amphibia > Anura > Pipidae > Xenopus > Xenopus petersii. The sequence continues at coordinate 159,475,584 of CM076676.1, read as the reverse complement.
AATCAAGTTTTCGGACACTTGATTTTGTAGCGGCGTTTTGCCATTCTGAATTTATTGGGAAAAAATAATGATAATGAGTTCAATTTGGGGATGAGAGTTTGCCCAACTTTGTTTTCATAAAAAACTGAGATTAATTTGAGTTTTAGCAAATAGGCTCCATATAGTATTCAGTATTGCCTACAAGATTAGGGGGCTTTTCAGTTGTGCTAGGCATTTTAAAACACAGTGAACATAAATCTCATTAAATTCATAATCTCTAATAGTACAACTTGATTTAACAAATTATATTACTTATGGGCAGATTTATCAAGGGTCAAATTTCAAATTTGAAAAACTTCAAAATTTGAATTCAAAAATACCAACAGTTTTTTATTAAAAAAATCTAAGGTTTTTTTGGCCAAATATGTCAGTTTTCGATTGAATAGGTCAGTTTTTGATCTAATTCAAATCGTACAAATCAAAGTAATAGCGCATTCGATCCAATTCGAATTGTAGTTTTTCACCAAAAAAACTTAGCTTTTTCAAAGTCCACCAATTGACTCTAAATAGATTCTAGGAGGTTCCTCATAGGCTAAAACAGCAATATGGCAGGTTTTAGATGGCAAATGGTCGAGGTTGAATTTTTAAAGAGTCAGTAGATGATAAATGTCAATATTCGAATTTTCTAATTTTTTTCAAATTCGAATCGAGTTTGGACTATTCACTAGACAAAGTAAACAAAAAATAGCTCGAGAAGTTTGCAGTACCTTCCCAAGAAATAAAATGATCTTAGTCTGTTTTGCACAGAACAACACTGCAATGAAACACCAAATGCACCAGAAAATGCATGAAGATCTTTACCAAGAAATCTCTGGCCATATAACTGTAGATAATGAATCTACAGAGACTGGAAGACATGGGCAAGCTCAAATAATTGCCTCAGTATTGAGCTGTAATTTGTTTCTAAGAAATACACCTTTAAACTGAACTTAACTTACCCTTGAAATTTCTAATTAAGCTATTGTTTGGCAAAACTTTTGTTTTATTATTTCAAATGTGTATCAAGTAATATTAATTTTTCATGTTACAAATTCAAAGCTTTTATTTTTTTTAAATTTGCCTTTTGGGGGGGGAGTTCATTTCTGTTGTTCATCCTTTTAATGTCCTTGAAATCTTAACATTACATTACAGGGTCTATTTATTTAGTTTTTAAAGGGGAAAAACTCACATTTTTAGAGGGGAAAAAAAACCTTTATATATATAGATTTATTATACCCAAAAGCTGCTAAAAATCCAAATTCTAAAATACCCCATGTAAAATCTGTTGAGGTCATATAGAAGTTCCTTTTACAATTTGAAGAGGTCATAATCTGCACTGGATTTGGTAGGATAACCTAAAAGTTCTGGGTTTTCAGGTGACAACTCGAAAAAATCTAGCTATCTGGGCATCAAATGCGAAAAAGTCATATAACTTGAATTTTCATTCTATTGTGACAAAACTTTTCACACACCAACTTTTTCAAGTTGATGTTTTTTTGATAAATAAGTTAAATTCTTGGATGGGAGTTATGTTGAGTTTGTTTTAATAAAAAATATTAGATGCATTTGAGTTTTAGTTAATACCAATTAAAATGTTTCGTTATTTTAAATGAACTCTAAGGGGCCCATTTGATAAGGAATTTCGATTTATTCCATGAATCTCTAAAGATGCGTGGTTTTCAATTTTTTTTTAAAAAGGCTCATAAAATTTTCCGATTTATTAAGGGGCAGATTTACTAAGCTCAAGTGAATTTTCGAAGTTAAATAGTTCGAATTTCGAAGTAATTTTTTGGGTACTTTGACCATCGAATAGGATACTACGACTTCGAATTTACTTTGGCTTCGATTCAAAGTAAAAATCGTTTGAATATTCGACCATTCGATAATCGAAGTACTGTCTCTTTAAAAAAAACTTTGCCAAATTAAAGCTACCAAAGTGCAATGTTAGCATATGGGGACCTTCCACAGCACTTTTTTTTTAGATCGATCGATAAAAATTGTTCGATCGAACAATTTTTATTCGATCGTAGGATTGCAAAATTTGTTGAAAAAAAAAGTTTTTTAATTCGATGGTCAAATTTCAAAGTTTTTTATAATTTGACCATTAGTAAATCTGCACCTAAGTGTAAAAATCACGAAATCCACTTTACAAAACTTTTGTTTTCGAGGTCCAAATACATATCAAACTGAGGCTGTCAAATGCACATGTTTAATAGTGTTTAATAGAAGTTTTGAAACGGCTACTTTGACAGCCTCAGTTTGACGTGCATTTGGAAAGTCCACTTTGATTCGTCTGCTTTGACCAATATAGAAATGAAGATGATTTGATAGCTCTAGGGATGGAAGGGTTTGTTTATTCCTATACTTCTCATGTAGATGTTAAAGCTCACATAGTGGAAGATTTGTTTGGATGACAGGCTTATTTTGACATGGTTTGGAAAGTCCTCTTTTGATTGGTCTGTTATGACCAATATGAAAATGAAGATGATTTGATAGTTCTATCAATGGAAGGGTTTGTTGCTCCCTTTACTGTTTTATGTACATTGTACATGTGAAAGGTCTAATAGTCTTAGTCTTAGTCTTTTTGCCAGTTGTTTTTCCGGTTTTGTTAAGTGTGGATAGGAAGAGGTGTTACTGAATAGTGCCCATAACATTTGTGGTTGAATTGACTTTCCAGCAACCTGGGTCCAGTACCTTATGACTTTTTTCCCAAAATGTTTGGATTTTACAGCATGACCAAAAGGTGTGTATAAGGTTTGTTTTAGGAAGTGGTATTTTAAGTTCAAGAAAGATGTGTTTCCCAGCTGCAAGATTTCATTGTTGAAGAACAAATCTGGACTGTTTCAGTGGTATGCTGGTAAATATCGTAGCTATGGTCATGTAGCTGAAGAGTGTAAGGTTTGCCAGAACTCATTTGACTCATCCCACAAGTCAAAAAATTGTAAGCAACCAAGGAAGTGTAACTTGTATTTTCAAGTCTGGCATTTAAACGCCAGTTGTCCACAATGGGATGGCAAGTCTGAAGAGTGCGCTGAGGCTCAGAAGGAAACCTACAGTATGTTGCCAATCTCAGTGAATCTCAGTGGATGGAGGTATCAGTGGAAGTGTCTGCTTCTAAAAGTGATGCGATTTTTTGTGATGAGGAGGATGAAAGCAAGGGAGAAGGTTCTATCTGAAATTGTAGGTATTGTAAGTGCATCAATAGAATCAAAACATTCCGACCACTTACAAGAAGTGAAAAGTTGTACAAATATTGGAAAGAGAAGAATACTTAGCTATGTGGTCTGACGATGATGAGATTGATGCAGCTGATATAGTGTATTGAAGATCCAAAGGCAACCAAAGATTCAAGATGATGAGTTTTAGAGTATAATAAAAGTTTGAAATGATTTGTTGTTAAAGGGATATTGTGATGGAAAAAAATTTTTTTTTTCAAAATGAATCAGTTAATAGTGCTGCTCCAGCAGAATTTTTTTATATTCAATTTTGAAATCTGACATGGGGCTAGACATATTGTCAGTTTCCCAGCTGCCCCAAGTCACGTGACTTGTGCTCTGATAAACTTCAATCACTCTTTACTGCTGTACTGCAAGTTGGAGTGATATCACCCCACTTCCCCCCCCCCCCCCGCAGCCTAACAGAACAATGGGAAGGTAACCAGATAACAGCTCCCTAACACAAGATAACAGCTGCCTGGTAGATCTAAGAACAACACTCAATAGTAAAAACCCATGTCCCACTGAGACACATTCAGTTACATTGAGAAAGAAAAACAGCAGCCTGCCAGAAAGCATTTCTCTCCTAAAGTGCAGGCACAAGTCACATGACTAGGGGCAGCTGGGAAATAGACAAAATGTCTAGCCTCATGTCAGATTTCAAAACTGAATATAAAAAAAAATCTGTTTGCTCTTTTGAGAAATGGATTTCAATGCAGAATTCTGCTGGAGTAGCACTATTAACTGATGCGTTTTGAAAAAAAACATGTTTTCCGATGACAGGATCCCTTTAAATCATGGGTTTACTTTATTACTGAGAAAACTACCTTTTTTGATTGTTTTAATTTGACCGATATGGAAATGAAGATGATAGCTCAAGCGATGGAAGGGATTGTCTCTCCCTATACTGCGTCGTGTACATGTTAAAGCTGTCATAGTGGAAGAAGTTTATAAAACTTCGATACATGTTTTACAGCTTAATTAATCCTGAGAAACTTACAAATTTCCCCAAGGATTGGTAATTATCCCAAAGTTTCAGGTCATTTCTCAGTAGGTTTCCCAGCTATTGATTATACTGACACTGGTTAATAAAAGGAGATCTGTTCTTCCCTGTCCAGTCAGTATCTGGGGTGGTTCAGGTAGGTACAAATCAGGTGAATATAATATTCCAAGAACATCTTTCTTGTAAAGTGATTTCATTGGAAAGAAATGGTTGGGATTGTGTTGGCAAAATGGCAGGAGAAATGCAGAGCAGGTTACACATTGGGAGAAGCTCATGGACATTTCCTATGGTTCCACAGTATCTGGGGTGGTTCTGGTAGGTGCAAATCAGGTGAGTATAATATTCCAAGAACATCTTTCCTGTAAAGTGATTTCATTGGAAAGAAATGGTTGGGATTGTGTTAGCAAAATGGCAGGAGAAATGCAGAGCAGGTTACACATTGGGAGAAGCTCATGGGCATCTTCCTATGGTTCCACAGTATCTGGGGTGGTTCTGGTAGGTACAAATCAGGTGAGTATAATATTCCAAGAACATCTTTCCTGTAAAGTGATTTCATTGGAAAGAAATGGTTGGGATTGTGTTAGCAAAATGGCAGGAGAAATGCAGAGCAGGTTACACATTGGGAGAAGCTCATGGACATCTTCCTATGGTTCCACAGTATCTGGGGTGGTTCTGGTAGGTGCAAATCAGGTGAGTATAATATTCCAAGAACATCTTTCCTGTAAAGTGATTTCATTGGAAAGAAATGGTTGGGATTGTGTTAGCAACATGGCAGGAGAAATGCAGAGCAAGTTACACATTGGGAGAAGTTCATGGACATCTTCCTATGGTTCCACAGTATCTGGGGTGGTTCTGGTAGGTACAAATCAGGTGGGTATAATATTCCAAGAACATCTTTCCTGTAAAGTGATTTCATTGGAAAGAAATGGTTGGGATTGTGTTGGCAAAATGGCAGGAGAAATGCAGAGCAGGTTACACATTGGGAGAAGCTCATGGACATTTCCTATGGTTCCACAGTATCTGGGGTGGTTCTGGTAGGTGCAAATCAGGTGAGTATAATATTCCAAGAACATCTTTCCTGTAAAGTGATTTCATTGGAAAGAAATGGTTGGGATTGTGTTAGCAAAATGGCAGGAGAAATGCAGAGCAGGTTACACATTGGGAGAAGCTCATGGGCATCTTCCTATGGTTCCACAGTATCTGGGGTGGTTCTGGTAGGTACAAATCAGGTGAGTATAATATTCCAAGAACATCTTTCCTGTAAAGTGATTTCATTGGAAAGAAATGGTTGGGATTGTGTTAGCAAAATGGCAGGAGAAATGCAGAGCAGGTTACACATTGGGAGAAGCTCATGGACATCTTCCTATGGTTCCACAGTATCTGGGGTGGTTCTGGTAGGTGCAAATCAGGTGAGTATAATATTCCAAGAACATCTTTCCTGTAAAGTGATTTCATTGGAAAGAAATGGTTGGGATTGTGTTAGCAACATGGCAGGAGAAATGCAGAGCAAGTTACACATTGGGAGAAGTTCATGGACATCTTCCTATGGTTCCACAGTATCTGGGGTGGTTCTGGTAGGTACAAATCAGGTGGGTATAATATTCCAAGAACATCTTTCCTGTAAAGTGATTTCATTGGAAAGAAATGGTTGGGATTGTGTTGGCAAAATGGCAGGAGAAATGCAGAGCAGGTTACACATTGGGAGAAGCTCATGGACATTTCCTATGGTTCCACAGTATCTGGGGTGGTTCTGGTAGGTGCAAATCAGGTGAGTATAATATTCCAAGAACATCTTTCCTGTAAAGTGATTTCATTGGAAAGAAATGGTTGGGATTGTGTTAGCAAAATGGCAGGAGAAATACAGAGCAGGTTACACATTGGGAGAAGCTCATGGACATCTTCCTATGGTTCCACAGTATCTGAGTTGATTCTGGTAGGTGCAAATCAGGTGAGTATAATATTCCAAGAACATCTTTCCTGTAAAGTGATTTCATTGGAAAGAAATCGCTGCATGCAGACAGTCACATGTAACTTAATTTAACAGAATGTATTAAATATTTTGATTAATTTGACCTGTTAAATGTGACAGTGTCTGTGTCTAACTATGTCTTTTCTATGGGAAATAGTAGTTATACTACCCAATATTATTCTTTGCAGGGTAAGGCTGGTTAAATTAATATTAATATGTATTTTTAGATTGCCAACATATTGTGCAGTGCTGGGTCAATGGCTAAATGGATCAATATGATTGTACCTTAAATTCAGTTATGGAACTGAGAGTCCCAAGCCTATTCTCTAATTGGGTTTGGATGTGAAACTGACTTTTCCTCTTTTAGATTGTAAGCAGGACCCTCTGATCCCAATTTTTCTAACCCTTTCCTGTTGATCATAAGAACCCTGTGTGATGGCCGTGCTGATGTTGCATTACTATTGCATTATTGCTCATCTTTATTAAACCTAGGGTACAAAGAACTACTTTAATGCATTGATGAAAATGTAACAACATTATTGAATGATTGCACCATAAATATACATGCAGACATTTATATTGTAACTGACATTCTGTAAATGCTATTTATCCAATGTTCTCACACAGGTCAAGAGTGTAGATGTGAATGGCAGACACTGCTCGGAGGCAGCAGAAAAAGAAAATGTGGGTGAGACATGGACAGTAGGATTGGACAATTTATTGAATGCCAAGGCAAGTCTGTAGAAAATACATATAGAACCAAAAGCTCAATAAAAATATCTTCCCTAGAACATTCCTTACATGATCCAGGCATCTTCCTCCCATCATGTTTAAGTTGTGCAAAGACTGAAGACTTAAGCTGTCCATAGACAGAAAGATAAAGTCTTGTATGATTTTCAGACTGTGTCTGGATCATCCTGACATTTTTTGTACCATGGGGATTGGTCATTTAGTCACTGGGACAGGCTAGAAGATTTCTATTGGCTACTGATATCTCTGCATGTTACTTTATAAGCGGATGTTTTTAATAAATACATTAGCTGTGTTTGGGCAAATCCTAGAAATAGTATCCCATATTTCATTCCATTCGTTTTGTGGAATTGTTCATCCCACATCTCTTTCCAAGTCCAATGGTTTATTTTAGTGGGGTGTCGGAGTTTTGGGATAGTGAGTAGTATAAATCTATACAAAAGTGAGAGGGTCCCCCTCAGTTTGCCTGCAAGTTTCCAACAATGAGGGTGGAGGGATTAATTATCCATACAAACAAGAAAGGCAGCTGGCTCCAATCTCTTTTGGACTGTTTAAATATTAATAGGACGACTTCAAAATCTAAACTTGCTTATGCAGGGTAAAACACCTAAACACTTCATAAATTAAAGCAAGGGCCGAAAGGAATGACCTGGGTGTCCAAACCCCCGGCCCGTCACTTGAATATTGTTTCAATAAAGTAGAAATCAGCAGAACTTGTCACTCACCAAATCTGCCGGGTGGCCTGGGTGCCGTGCCCCGAACCCGTAGCATAGGCAATGTAAATCTTCAAAATAAATATCTTCAAAATAAAAAATTCGTAACTTTATTCCATTTTGTTAAAAGGTATGCGTCCTAACGCGCTTCGTATCAAAGGATACGTAATCATAGGCACTTGTTAACAAAAAACCGTTACAGCAATTTAAACTTAATTGAAGGAAGTGACGTCTGAATTGACCTTACATAAGGTACTCCCAACGGACTCAATGAATAAAAGCAATTAACTCTTAACAATCAGGAATGTTACCACTACAAAATGTCCTAATTTAAAGATTTACAATTCGATTTACATCTATTTTGTGAAGCATGTATATCATAATATTTTTTTTTTTATATATATATATAAAGTAAATATACATTTAATACAGATTCAGTACATTAAATATTACATATACGGAAGTGAAAAACGACAACAAGCATGGGATTCTACAGATTACGCTCAAATAGTATTGTTTATAGACTAAGTCTATCCATTAAGCATTCGCTACATTATTGTTTTCAGGTTAAAAATCCAGTCTTCAAGGGGCGGTGATAAATCTTCAAGGGGCGGTGATAAAACCGCAAAACTTTTTGCTTTGTTATGTTTACTTTATATATATAAAAAAAAATTATTACGATATACATGCTTCACAAAATAGATGTAAATTTAAATGTAAATCTTTAAATTAGGACATTTTGTAGTGGTAACATTCCTGATTGTTAAGAGTTAATTGCTTTTATTCATTGAGTCCGTTGGGAGTACCTTATGTAAGGTCAACTTGGACGTCACTTCCTTCAATTAAGTTTAAATTGCTGTAACGGTTTTTTGTTAACAAGTGCCTATGATTACGTATCCTTTGATACGAAGCGCGTTAGGACGCATACCTTTTAACAAAATGGAATAAAGTTACGAATTTGTAACCTCTATTGCCACGGTCGCAGGAGTGCGTGCATATTTATTTTGGAGGGATTAATTGTTTTTATTAAGTGGTGTAGTTGGGTATATCTGAAGATTTCTCCGTCTGGCATATTCAGAGCAAATTGTATCTACTGAATGGATTTAATTCCAGTGGAGCAGAGTAGATCCCTGACCCGGAGAATGTGATTGTCTTTCCATCGCGTAAAGGCTGAAGCAGCATGTCCAGGAGGAAAGAGTGGAATATTGTGTATTGGGATGAGTATACTATGGAGTGGAGATAACTGGGAGTTCTGAATAATGTTATACCATGTATGAACTGTATGAGTTAGTTAGGGGAAGTAGATTCCATTGAGCCTTATCCATCCACCAATAAGCAGTTAGGTAAGTTGGCTGTGCTACAAGTACTTCAGAGTGGACCCAGTGAGTTTCTGTATGAAGTAGATGCCATTGTGTGGTTTGTGTTGTGCTGCAGAATAGAGCAGGTGATAGGGAAACATATCAGTATGACAGTTTATACTGTGCTACATACAGTGACACAGCGCTGGTGCTCCTTCAGCAGTTTGTATAAGTGTGACCAGGTGGACAATGTTGTCACTTTCAGTCTGGGTCTCAGGTGTGAACAGGGCAGGATTTTAGGGTTTGAACAATAGAGGTGTCACAGGCAGGGCCGCCATTAGTAATCACGGGGCCCCGTACAACAAAATTTCAGGCCCCCTGGGCTCCTCCCACCAAGCCTCACCCTAGATCCCACTTACTCAACACAACAGTTTAACTGTTAAAAAACCACACAGACATCAACATTAAAAAAGATAACCCCCCACACCCACACAAGTTATGAAAAGCTATTGGTGGTCAGGGCCCCCCTACAAGTTGAGGAAAAAAAACCTTGGCGCCAGGGCCCCCCTTAAATGTACAAAAAAAAAATTGGGGCCCCAAAAAATATTTTTTAAAAAAACATTTGTGGCAGGGCCCCCCTTAAAAGTAAAAAAAAAATTGGTGCCCCAAAGAATATTTTTCTAAAAAAACCTTGGTGCCAGGGCCCCTCTTACAAGTGGCCTTACTTTCTGAAGACAGTCCTTAGAAATCACTGGAACCCCTATAGAAGCCCCTGTGTATGCAACAGGGCCACCAAAAAAATCTTCTTCCTAATGTTATTTACAATATTGACATACTGTGCAGTGTCAGGTTTTCAGGACACCCCACAAAAAAAATCTCTTGAGGTTCCTGGGCGCACAGCAGCCCCTACTTGGCCCTCCAACCCACCCACTGTCTCCCGGCCACTCACACCAGGATTAATAAGCAAGAGGAGACTTATTAGAACTATAGAAAAAGCAGACCCCACAATCTGGGCCCCTTGTTCCAAAGTATACTATGCTTGCAGGGTTTGTTTCTATAATTATTTACCCTTTATACTTCCCTCTGGCTACCCTTTTGGAAAGTCAATACAAGGCCCACTTTATCTATTGTTTTGGTGGGTTTTGCTATAAGTTTAATATATACACCAGTTTATTATACAACACTTCAGAATACGTTGGCGTTTTATAACTACATGTTAATAATAACTATTGCATACTTATCAACTGGGGATTATAGTACTGGCCCAACCTGTGTTTTGACAGATAAAAGTTGCCTGTCTATACAGGGCTATATGAGTTTCTGAGCCCCATAATCCACAGAGGAACCCCTTGAGGCAGGCAGTCTGGTCGGACAGGGGGAAGTTAGGTGTTCCTCACCTAGAGCAATCTCCACCTCCACTTCCACTTTGTCCTCCTTGAGGGACTTGAAGAACAGCATCACTGAAGACCCCTCTTCTGTTGACATTTCATTGAGGAACCGCAGCAGTTTGTCTTTGTGGTCTCCATCGTTCCTACTGAGCAGTTCCTCAAAGTATTCAGGGTCCAAGAGGCTAAACTCGCTGTACACTCAGTCCCTGGTCCACTCTATGCGCGGGTCGTCCATTGCCAAGTTCACTGCATTAGTAGTTCACTTGCCTGTTATCTGTTACCATAGCAGCACCACGCTACCGGGACTACATACGGATAGTGTATATCACTGTGCACAGAAGGGCAGCACAGCTTCAGCGCTGTAAAGGGGGGGGGGCGGCTCTTTCGAAAAGTGCAGCACTGCCAGGCCCCCCTTCAGCCTCGGGCCCGGTACACTTGTATCCCCTTTGCCCCCCTGATGGCGGCCCAGGTCACAGGTGTGAACAATACAGGGGATTACAGTCTGAATTTGAAGTGTAAACAATGCACGGGCCAATTAATCTCAGTACTGATACCTTTTAAAGTTTACACAAGGTAAGTCACACCAGACAGACTTTCAAGTGGGGGCCACACAAGGGGACAGAACTGCTCTATATAATTTATGATCTGAATAGTGATCATACGGATAGATAATAGTGCTTAATTGAGGCGCCAATTTGACTGATAGTGTATTGGCATAGGGATGCTGCATGGCCAGACCAAGAGATGGGTTGTGTAGTAGCATCACTGATTGCTGAGAGCATGAAGTCAGGACAAAAAAGTAATCAATACAAGAGTATGCTCTATGTGGGTGTGAAAAAAAGTGTCATTTTTGCCTGTTGGCTGTAGGGTGCAATGATCTGTTCTTTTTACTGCTTTATTTAATTTAAATGGTTAGTGTAGGTCAGGAGCTTGCATTAGACATAGGAATAAAAACTTAACATATCTGGCCAGCTTAAGTCTCTAGGTAGATACATTCAGGTAAACATTTAGCCAAACAGTTGTTATTGATATAAGAGTTTATCTCTAACCATGAAGGTAACCTAATCAAATGTAGCAACATAAGAACGAGTGGGCAAACAAGAAGATCAATTCAATTATTTGTTAAATGAGGAACCTTTTACCTTGATGCAACCATACATTGTTCTTCTCCTTGGGGACTTATTCATGATGGTGTAGGCAAGAAAAACTGATATTAGAAAGAATATTTTTAAATATACAATATAATAAAAAAATATAAATCTGCACATTTATGTGACAACATCAGTGGAAATCGAGTGAACCATGAAAGCGGCGAATTAGCCAATCATTTAGAATACCAACTACTTTAATTACTCCTTGCACCCATGGACCTAAGGTAATAAATGCAAATACTGTCAAAAGAAAAAGAAGTGAGTGATTTTTCAGTGTTAGGAAGCAAATATTACTTTATCAGGAGTTGGCATCTTATACCTTAAATTTGGAGGTTCCTCATATCAGAGATGACTTTCCCTGTCATGATTTGCACTGTATCTTTTCATTATGAATTTTCATATCCCTTTCATATGGGCTATTGTTCCAGTCTTTCAATAAATTGGTTTATCTTCAAACATCCAAGATTCAAGACCAAAATCTTAGAGAAAGTTGCTGGGGAGACTCAAAACTTTCAACGACTCCACATTCAGCTGTCCAGCTTAAACTTTGAGGGGTTTTAAAATCAAGGTATGTGATCTAGAGTCTTGTCTTTATACATTTACTAGCTAAATTGATTTTTTTGGTCCTTAAATTTGTCGTAACTCATCCTGCATGTTCTGTGATTTAAAACTAATTGGTTTTGGTTTTAGAAAAGACAACCATTTATTTATTTATTTATTTGTTTTTAATAAACAGACAATGAATGAGAAGAATCAAACATTGGTCACTAAGATTTTCCTCTTGGGATTTCAGAATCTCCACAGCCTGAAGATTCCCCTGTTCTCTCTGTTCCTTCTGATTTACATTATGACAGTTTTGGAGAACATCCTCATCATAGTGTTGGTGTCCTCCAGTCGGAACCTCAAATCCCCCATGTACTTCTTTCTCCAGCAACTGTCCCTATCTGATTTACTGGGATCAACAAATATTGTACCCACTCTGCTGGAAACTATAATTCTTGGAAGAGCCTCAATATCGCTTGTTGGCTGTATAACACAATTTAATGTTTTTGGTGGGTCAGAAACTTTTGTGGGCTTCCTTCTAGCAGTAATGTCCTATGACAGATATGTGGCCATCTGCATCCCACTGCGTTACACTTCTATTATGAGCTACAACATTTGTAATAAATTAATTTTAGTGTCATGGCTGCTTGGTCTAGGTGCTATACTCATCACTGCAAATCTAATATCCACATTGTATTTCTGTGACCAAAATATCATTAACCATTTCTTTTGTGATTTCTTTCCCCTTTTACAGCTTTCATGCTCAGATACTTTCATAGTGCAATTAGAAGTAATCCTACTCTCTATTTCTGTCATTATATGCCCCTTTATACTGATCATTGTATCATATATGTGTATTGCCCATGCAATCCTAAAGATAGTGTCCAATACCAGGAGACAAAAAGCCTTCTCCACCTGCAGCTCCCACTTGGCTGTGGTCTCCTTATTTTATGGGACTATTATTGCTATTTATGTGGCTCCCCCCAGAAAAGAATCACAGACCCTAAGCAAAGTTTTCTCTCTGTTATACACAGTTATTATCCCATTGTTTAACCCAGTTATTTACAGCTTGAGAAATAAAGATGTCAAAGAAGCCCTTAAATATATGATTAAATGTCAAACTACTGCACTGAAAGATGTCATCATATAATTATCCCCTGTTATTATAATAACATTTAATTTTTTAACAGACACTTTAGTGGTCTTTTGTTAATTTTGGATTTCCGTATAGTTTTGCTTGGTGCTAATGGCTGCTTCCTACTCCATTGTTTCTTGACCCAGTAGAAACCTGCAGTAAGTGCCACCACCAAAGGAGAAGGTATTTCCAGGTCCAGTTCCCAGCTCAGGTTGTATCAATAGACGCAGCACATTTATGCTTAAAAAACATGTCATATTTGAGAAAATCAACTCTACATATATTTTTCCATTGCCCCTTAGAATGTTAGTAAATAATTCATTGGAAATTGAAATGTTGGTCACATTATTATCAAAGGAAATGGAAAAAGTCAATAAATTACTTTTATGGAACTTATGACCTTTTTATTGTACCCGCATAGTTATTTGGATACATTTACAGAAACTCTGATACAATAGAGGATTGTCTCTGAGTTCACTTGATGTTAAGAGAAGCAGTACAATATCCCACTGAAATCCTGTTATTTTAATAAAATGTCAGTTAATTCAACCACATTAGGTGCGGTTAGGGGTTGCAATGAGTGCCAAACCCCTTCAACGCTTTTTAGTTGTTAGCCAACGGTTTTTATCACAAAAACAAATTTATCTGTAGAAATAAGACAAATCAACTGGACTTGCTGTGTTTTACTTGAAGACGTTTCACCAGTCATCTGGTCATCCGGCAAATATTTATATAGCGCCATCCTCTCCTGCACTACTTACTGAGGCTGAAGATACAAATACAGGACATAACAGTTACATATACAGAAAAGCATCTCACCAGAATGAATAACCAGTTCCAGTTCCAACCGTGACAATCCACCCTCATAATTTAACTCTTCCCTCCCTCTAACCAGTTTAGTTGCACTTAGTCTCTGCACTCTCTCCAGCTCATTTATATCCCTCTTAAGGACTGGAGTCCAAAACTGCCCCCATACTCCAGATGAGGCCTCACCAGGGACCTATAAAGAGACACAATTATGTTTCATCCCTTGAGTTAATGCCCTTTTTTATACAAGAACTTTATTTGCTTTAGTAGCCACAGAATGACACTGCCTAGAGTTGCACAGCTTGTTCTCTACAAATATCCCCGTATCTTATCAACATTGAACCTCATTTTCCAGTTTGCTGCCCAGTTTTCCAGTTTAGACCAATCACTCTGCAAAGTGGCAGCATCCTGCATGGAACCTATAGTTCTGCACAATTTAGTCTCATCTGCACAAAAAAAAAAGAAAGTAACAGTGTGCGTATTTAGAAAGGTTTATTTCAGCTGAGGTTGAGATTTATATTTTTTGCTGCTATATGAAAAGACATAGTGAATACATGAAGACAAAGTCCTATATTGTGTCCCTATCTCTTTTCTGCACAATAAATCCATTTGCCAACCATTATAAAAGCCAATCTTCCCACAATTTATATATTTTATTTATAGACATTTATATGAAAATGCACTGCCAATAACCCAAAACTCCTTTATTTTCTGTCTTCCCAATGTCTCAAGGGAACAGAATGTATATGGCTTTGTATAAAGTTACTTGTAATGAGGGAACAGACATTCGTTACTCTGATTGGCTGAATGTGCGTTTCACTTCCTTTGGTTTATTGATATGATGCTTGTTTCTTATTTACATCTCAATCTTTTCATCTTTATTCCTGAAATAAAAATCAATGAAATAATTGGAAAATATTTAAAAAGGCCAATGAAAAGTAATATATGAAGCACAACTTTGTTTTTCAGAATTAGTAAAATTAATGAAAAATACAATTTAAAGTATCAATGGGGGTCTTGTGATTCCCATTGGCTACATGAAAGCCATAAGGACCTGAGTTACAGTTTGTATTTTACTTTTTGTGTTGTACTTGTCAATGTATGTAGGGATATATTTAGATTCTGACAGTTGGGGATTCTGGGCAGCTTCACTAATATTTGGTTAATGAATCAGGGGATTTCTGTGTCTCTGAGTTGCACAAGAGTTTCACTTCAGCACAGACAACACAATTGCAGAACCTCTTTACTTACGCATTGTATAAGACACTGTATAAGGCAGATTTGTATAGTGGCCAATAATTCTATATAATGGACTGATAATTAACCAATCAGATGTACAATGTGTTTATTCTGCCCTACTGGGAACTAAGCAGATTTAGCTAAATCTTGTAACGAGTCAAATACAACTCAATCAATATATCACACTGGGTTTATATCATATGTAGGCAATGGCAGATTTGTTCTGTGTTTATCTATGAAAATAACCCTTTCCAGGTGATTTACCCTTCTAGGTGTTGTTGAGCTCAGAGGGGTTTATGAGTAAGTAATCCTATGCACATGAAGGTTCCTACGAATATTCTGCTGATTAACATATTTCTCTCCTCCATCCTAACATAACTAAATGCTCCACTCTACTCACCTGGGAAAGTTTATAGAACTGGTCACGTGATGTCTTTCATCACAGAAGGTGTGAATTCTATCAAGGAACACTGTTGTCTACAGTAATTGGCTTTCCCAATTCAAAGACACAGCAGGGAATATTTATCAAAAGATTAAATTTATGTCTCCTGACCATGGTGCATGGCCCCAGCAAGCTGGATTGACTACTGGAACCACCGATCAAAACAGGGTCCTCCTAAAACTCATTTCCTAAATTCTGTATCATCATTCCCAGGAAAACTAGTTCCAAAGGACTTTGAGAATAAATGGGAAGAATTTGGTCAAAGATACAGTGACACCTTAAGGACATTTAGTATTCAATAGACTTCTGGGAAATAATGGAGACCTGAAGGACTGAAGAATGGGATTCTATATAGTAACTGTTATTGTAGATTGTTTTAACATGAATTTAAACAACCAAGTTTCATTGAAAACTAAAGAAAGCAAACAAACACTGAGGTTTTTCACACATATATGCACAATATAAAAACACTATGAAAAATACATCATTAGTCCAAAGGTTCTGGGCATGGAGGTCTAAGAGTATAGAGGGGACAGTCGGGTTCCTGACTGATGTACAATATTAATATATGTGTGAGATACAGATCATTATCCCAAGGTTTGGGGGTGCAGGAGTATAGAGGGACAGTGGGGTTCCTGACTGATGTACAATATTAATATATGTGTGAGATACAGATCATTATCCCAAGGCTTGGGGGTGCATGAGTATAGAGGGACAGTGGGGTTCCTGACTGATGTACAATATCAATATATGTGTGAGATACAGATCATTATCCCAAGGTTTGGGGGTGCAGGAGTATAGAGGGACTGTGGGGTTCCTGACTGATGTACAATATCAATATATGTGTGAGATACAGATCATTATCCCAAGGTTTGGGGGTGCAGGAGTATAGAGGGACAGTGGGGTTCCTGACTGATGTACAATATCAATATATGTGTGAGATACAGATCATTATCCCAAGGTTTGGGGGTGCAGGAGTATAGAGGGACAGTGGGGTTCCTGACTGATGTACAATATCAATATATGTGTGAGATACAGATCATTATCCCCAATGTTTCGGGGTGCAGGAGTATAGAGGGACAGTGGGGTTTCTGACTGATGTACAATATTAATATATGTGTGAGATACAGATCATTATCCCAGGGTTTGGGGGTTCAGGAGTATAGAAGGGACAGTGGGGTTCCTGACTGATGTACAATATCAATATATGTGTGAGATACAGATCATTATCCCAAGGTTTGGGGGTGCAGGAGTATAGAGGGACAGTGGGGTTCCTGACTGATGTACAATATCAATATATGTGTGAGATACAGATCATTATCACAAGGTTTGGGGGTGCAGGAGTATAGAGGGGACAGTGGGGTTCATGACTGATGTACAATATCAATATATGTATGAGATACAGATCATTATCCCAAGGTTTGGGGGTGCAGGAGTATAGAGGGACAGTGGGGTTCCTGACTGATGTACATTATCAATATATGTGTGAGATACAGATCATTATCCCAAGGTTTGGGGGTGCAGGAGTATAGGGGGGACAGTGGGGTTCCTGACTGATGTACAATATCAATATATGTGTGAGGTACAGATCATTATCCCAAGGTTTGGGGTGCAGGAGTATAGAGGGACAGTGGGGTTCCTGACTGATGTACAATATCAATATATGTGTGAGATACAGATCATTATCCCAAGGTTTGGGGGTGCAGGAGTATAGAGGGACAGTGGGGTTCCTGACTGATGTACAATATCAATATATGTGTGAGATACAGATCAGTATCCCAAGGTTTGGGGGTGCAGGAGTATAGAGGGACAGTGGGGTTCCTGACTGATGTACAATATCAATATATGTGTGAGATACAGATCATTATCCCAAGGTTTGGGGGTGCAGGAGTATAGAGGGACAGTGGGGTTCCTGACTGATGTACAATATCAATATATGTGTGAGATACAGATCATTATCCCAAGGTTTGGGGGTGCAGGAGTATACAGGGGACAGTGGGGTTCCTGACTGATGTACAATATCAATATATGTGTGAGATACAGATCATTATCCCAAGGTTTGGGGGTGCAGGAGTATAGAGGGGACAGTGGGGTTCCTGACTGATGTACAATATCAATATATGTGTGAGATACAGATCATTATCCCCAATGTTTGGGGTGCAGGAGTATAGAGGAACAGTGGGGTTCCTGACTGATGTACAATATCAATATATGTGTGAGATACAGATCATTATCCCAAGGTTTGGGGGTGCAGGAGTATAGAGGGACAGTGGGGTTCCTGACTGATGTACAATATCAATGTATGTGTGAGATACAAATAATTATCTTCAGTTGGGGCCTTATGGCTCTTCAATGCATATAAATAATGGGGAGGCTATAGAAAGACCCCAAAACATTTATTCACTTCATCAATAAATATTTTATTCCACATTTATCTTTATAAATCCCGTATCCCCAAATAAGATTCTTCTAAAAAAAATCTCTAGGTAACATGCAAATAATTACTAATAACATTCATGGCAAATACCAGTCAGCATGGGGACATTTTCTCTCCCACTCCCTCCAGGTATGTAAGGGAACTACGGCATCCAATAATGGACAAACCTCCACTCCAGAATTTCATTCTCTTTCCCAAGAGCCTGAGTCCCCATGATGCTGACTGGTATTGAGGATCATTAAAAGATTTTCTATACACAGTTGACACGGTAACATTAGTATTAACATTAGTCTATTTATAATAATAACAGAATAGAGGGAGTTTTAAATAATAAGAAAAAGGACTAAAACAATGACGCTATAAGAATATACTGTATAATGACACATGGATCATCTCGAGGGGGGGGGCATCTGAGATTAGGAAGTTACATGTGAGAAATGGGGGTTATAACTCAATGGCAAAGAAGGGAGCGGGAGCAGGACACAGACAGGACCCCAGTAGTTGCTACATTACCTGACATTTTAGGGTTAGGTTCAACTCTGGGATTGAGTTTCCAGTGGCCTAATTAATGATTCTCACCCAGGTATTATTCCATACACCAAATACAGCATGGAGGGGCTCAGTGAATGTGGCAGTGAAGGTGTGTAAGTGTCTGATTGGCTCACTCAGCTCATAAAAGGACAGACGTCCGGCCTCATAATCTAGTGAGATTCTGATTCTCCTGCAGGAAGGGACGTGGGGTAACTTGGTTTCTTTTCTCTTATATCTCACAGAATACTTATTATCCCATCTGTACAATCCCCAGGACTTATCATTATCCCCAAGGAAGGAATTGTATCCTCCCCTCTCTATACTGGGATAGGCTATCCCTACCCCCCAACCTCCTAATTTACTGCCTTCCACTTCCCAGTGGTGTTGCCCAGAGGTGAATCTCTTGGTGCTTAAGGCCTGAGGATAACGCAGAAATCTTCCTGGAGTTTGTGGGTGACCGTGGTCTGTCCTTGAATAGGATATCGATTTTCTGTCCCCCGACACAGATACATATTTCCCCAGTGTGTCTACATCTAGTAACATGTCTGTAGCTTCATATCCATAGATATTTGCTTTAATTCCAGTTCCAATGCTGGCTAGGGCTCTAATTAATGTGTCTAAGATTAGATCCATGTCTAGATCTTCTACAGAAGGAATTTTTATATCACCAGTCTCTTTGCCCTCTCTATATTCCCACTCAGATCTACAAAAGTCAGTTCCATCTGATTCCTTTTCCTGTAGGACAGTGAGTGGATCTGCCATGTTGCAGAGCTCCTCAATGTGACTGATCTTCTTGGACAGCTCATCCTTCTTCATTTCCAGCTGCTGGATTAGCTCACAAAGTTGAAGGGAAAGCTCATCTTTCTGCCTGGAGATGTCACTCTGAAGTCTCTTCTCCAGGGCTTCCAGCTGTTCTCTGATGACCCTAAACAGGGCAGTGACTCTTTCTGTCTCACCGGCTGCTTTTCCTTCCACCTGTCTCCAATGCTCCAGCAGCTTCTGGGCTTCATTCTCAGTCTCCTCTCTCTCTGGGCTCAGTTTCTCCAGAATTCTCCTCAGTTTCTCTTTCTTCTTTTCAGAGGCCTCACTCAACAGCTCCATCCTATGCCCCTTGTGCTCACCGGCCAGGCAGCAGGACACACAGATACAGACACCATCCTTACAGCAGTAATACTCCAGGATCTTATGGTGTACAGAGCATTTTTTGTTGCCCAGGGGAGTTGTGGGTTCCATTAAGATGTGTTCTGCTGACTTGCTGTGTACCCTCACATGGTCAACACACAGAGAAGCCTCACAGTTCAGACATGATTTTGCAGCAGGTACGGAAGAGTGAATACAGTAAGTGCAGAAGACCCCAGTTCCATCCTGTTCTGGTTGAGTAGAAAAGAACAGCTCTGCTAAGTTACCCAGAGTTGTGTTCTTCTTCAGGGCTGGGCGCTCCGCAAACTTTTCTCTGCATTCAGGACAGGAATAATCCCCAGATTCCTCCTGGGTATTCAACAGCCTCCCAATACAGTCTTGGCAGAAGTTATGGCCACACAGCAGGGTTACAGGGTCTGTATAAATATTTAGGCAGATAGAGCAATTCATCTCGTCTCTCAGATTAGCAGCTGACATTGTTAAAGGTAGGAACAAAAAACAAAACTGATAATTGTTTCTGTGAAATTGCAGTTTTACCACACCCCACCCAAACCCACTGACCAAGGAGACTTCCTCTTCAGTTTTCCTCATTCTTTTATCTATCAACTCTATACATCCCATAAGTTCCTAGCCAACAACATTATTAGTTATTTTCACTACATAAGAAGTATAAAGGAAACATAAAATAATTAAATAACTATATAATAATCATGTAATGTTTTATTTAATCTGACATTATTATATGATGATTTGTCTTTCAACTCTTGGTCTGCCCCTAATCTCACTTGTATCCTGTTTAAGTTCCTGGGTCACATCATGGGGCTCAGATCATGGGGTCAGCTTCCTCAGTAGCCATTTTACTTACAGAAAATGTTTGTAACTGATGCCTGTGAAGGTGGTGAGGTTGGGGGGGGTCAGTTTCAGTGCACACTTGGCCCCTCTGAAGAGTTTCAGGAGGGCACAAAATTGTTATGCTGCAGGGTCTGTTGGTGTTGAGATTGGTAAGAAAAGCTGAGAATTTTATCAGATACAAGGTGGGCAATAAAGCAGCAAAAAAAGAAATCAGGAAAGCTAAAATGGAGATGGAAAAAAGGGTATTGCAGCGAGGAGAAATGAATCCAAAATGATTCTTTAAATATGTACAGTAAATAATAAAAAATGAAGCAGGAAGAGGTGGGACATTTAGTACCAGAGTGAGGTCAGTTGGTTGATAAGAACAGGGAAAAAGCTGAGATTCTAAACTGTTATTTTTTATATCTGTCTACACAATTGATTAACCAGCTAACAAAGGTTTTGTTCTTCATAGTTCCAATTCTAGTTATACAAATAATGATGTAGAGGTCACTCAGGAGGAAATTCAAAAGAGACTAGAACATGTAAAGATAAACAAAGGTATGGGACTGGATGGTAATTATCCCAGGGTACTAAACAAGCTTAGCTCTATGATTGCCAATTCACTTAGCTACTTGGTGCTTGGGGTTTTCTGATAAATAGGTGTTTCAGTACTTTGGATCTCCATACCTTAAAGGACCAGTAACACAAAAAATGTGTGTAAAAAATCCATTCTAGCCCTCCCCAAATAACACTTCCATTCTTTTATACATAAATACCCAGATACAATCCCTCTTTCGGTTGTGTGCTAATTTAAGAGGACAATAGACAACATGCATTCTGTTATGTGTGCACTCGTTCTTTAAAACCAGAAGTGAGTGTCTTTAACTGCACAGAGGACTTCAGCCAGTCTTCTTCTCAGTCTCTGTTTGTATCCAGGGATGGGCGAATTTGACCTGTTTCGTTTCGCCAAGAATTCGCCGCCGGCAAAATGTCGCAGACGCCCATTAAAGTCTATGGGCATCAAAAAAAATTTGTCACGTGGCGAAATTATTTTGTCACGCATCTTTTTTTTTTGACGCACGTCTCCATATAAGTCTATGGGAGTCATTCTTTCGAAAAAATTCGCCCATCCCTATTTGTATCACCACATTTAGGTTTGGGGAGAGGGTGTGTGGCAGCATTAATCCTCAGAGTGGTTTATTTCTTAAAGGACAGTAAAGAAAAGAGTTCACTAGCTGTCTGGGTTTGCAGACTTTCTTGAAAGATTTAGGGCAGACTTGTGTTGCCTTTACTCCTCAAGGCTGCTAGAGAAATAAATCACACTTATGAAAAATACAGAGAGCGGCTGACCATCGTCTGTGAAGCAGAAGCAGTTAATTACCAGTTTTAACAAGAAAGTCTGGCTAGTAGAAGATTGGAGCACAAAGAAGAGCTTAGCATGCAAGTCCTTTATTGAAAAGTAGCACGCAACCAGAAGAGATATTTAATATCCATATGTGGTGATGTCACAGGACTAGGGGTAAAAGAGTCCAGACTAGGGGTAGGTTTACCTGCTCAGCTCTCCCCCTCTTCTGCCTGCCCCGTTCTAGCCCTGCTAGGTTCAGGTAATTACTTCCCCGCCCTAAAGGTGAGATATATCCCTACAAACATGCAGAAGGTCCTCCTGCTTTACCTGAATGAATGAAGCTTTTCATATAATGGGTTCATGTAGGAGCTCAATACAAAATGTATTTAATGAGTTCTTATATGAGGTGTCACATTCTGAGCTAATCTCCCCAAAAATGGAAAATAAACCAAATGTATCATTGTAGTTTCCTAAAGCTAAGCTGAATAAAGAGGACATACATTCAATGTAAAGTTACTCTCCTTAGAATTAAGACTGTCAGAAGAAAATTAAGTTACAATCCTGAGTTGTCTCTCTTTTCTATTAGATTAACCTATATGTTGTGCCGCTGAGTCACTTCCACCATTTCTCCCAGGGGTCACACACAATATACAGTACTAATATCAATAGGTGCAACCGTATGAAAGGGGTAAAGGTGGGGATTCCCACTCCTGCATTTCTGCACCCTGTCTCTGTTTTAGCTCCATTTAACATTGGCTCAATGTGAGAAGCACTAACGCTCCCTCCCGCTTCAGGGGGTGCTACTGTGGGGTTAGACAGGCCATACAATATTCACCTTCTTGCCCAGAGACTATTGATATCTTGACCCTCCAGAATCACAATTTGCACCCTTTCGAAATACCATTGGCATTCATGGGCAACAAAGAAGCCTTTGCCCTGTCTGGTAATATTTTATCAGGTTGTGCCCCTCTGGATTATATCTGGATTATAGGGGTCATTTACTTTTGCCATGGTCCAAGTGCTAGAACAGTATGAGGTGCAAGAGCATGACCTTTAGTGCTCATCTAACAAGCACTTGTGGTGCAGGTGAGCTCTGTACTTACCATTAGTCAAAGAAAGGGCCCGGCTGGGGCCTACGCCTCAGGCCACTCCCTTACTTGTGTGTCTGCATGACATCCAATTAGGTGGTGGGAGTGCCTCTAACTATGTCCCCCCACCCTTCTTGGATATAAGGCAGCTTTATGTTAACAGGGGTGCCACTGACCATGACTGGCCACGGGTAGAATGCAATGAGAAGGTGGAGACCATAGAGCACTTTCTGCTTTTGAGTTAAGCATCCTTTTTCTAGTTAGTTCTGTCACCCGCTTTTACATTTGGAATAGTCTGTGTCAGGTTTCTACTAGGCACAAAGTTCTCCCCTGTTCAGTAAAAAACCCAGTGGGCCCTGGCTCCCTACACCATTGCTCTCCTTATCTCCCTCCCTGGCTCTGTCACTGTCCCAACCTCCCTCTCTGGTGGCAGCCATGAGAAGGAGTAGTTAAGAACGGGGGAACCAGAGAGGAGTTGTGCCTGGGATTGGGGGGGGCAGAGAGTGCTTCCTGCTGGGGGGCCCTGGGCCCCCCAGTCCAACACTGGAGGTGTTGTTTACCATAATGGGTAAGCATCAGAAAAATCTGTTCTTTTGAGAGGCAGAGGATGGATTTGGTAGGGTGGAGCAAGTTTCATTTTGACCCTCCTTAAAACCCTTTACTTAACTGGCTCTTCCTAATTGGCCTCTCTAGTAGGGGTTGGCCTACTTGTTATAATTGGGCTCATGCTGTTTTAGGTGAGTAACTAGCGTCTCTCTCCTTCTGTCCTGAGGGTTGTGATGGCCTATTGTATTATAGGGTTAGCAGAACAAAGTCCCCCCAAAATGGTACAGCAATTGCAGCCTTTTTTTGCCCTTTGCCCAGTGTTGTGTAAGTGTCTCCTTATATCCTACTGTGTCTCTGTGCCTAGTAAGTGCCTTTTATACACAGCAGCCCCTCCCTTCATTCTGCCCTGTAACTACCCATTCTGCCCATACTGCACAGTGCAACTGACCAATTACAGAGCAGCATCAGACTTGTACAACTGGTTATTCTTTATGAGACTCTGGCAGGGCCAACACACAAAGCGACATATATTTTCAGTTCAAAGGGGTTGAATGCCCCAAAAATGAATTCACAATGTTCAGGGTTTATTTGTTTGGCTGGGAGACAAGGAAAGACCACGCATGTGGGTGCTGGGGGGTTTGGGCCGGAGGGGCAGTTTGTGTTTAGCTGCAGAGGAGACACGAGACAAGCAGCTCTTATTTAGGAAGGTATTGGCAGACACACGGGAGGGTTGTCTATATAATAAACCTTGTGTCCCCTGTATAAATATATATACACTGGGGGTCATTTGGAGGATTTGCACTTGATGGACTATTGTCTTTTGTTAGTCCAAGTGGACAATTCCATTCACTTTGTAACAATGTGGCACTTGTGACCAGCCCTATACGTAACTTACTTGTTTCAGAACATGAGGCAGAAAATGAAAGAGGAAGTTTTGGTTCAGACGACTGGATGATGTGCTGTGGTCTCTGGTTACTATAAATATCACTTTTATTGGAGAAGTTGCCGGAATCAGTTCATGTGTGGAATGCTGGGTTGGCATCTTGTGGCTACTGAACTGCACATTATGCATTGGCACCGGCCTCCACCTACGCTGAGTCAACTCACAACTAATGTACATGAGCAAGAGGCAGTTTTAATGACATAGAATAAAGAAGAAGGGGCCCCTGTCATACACTTCATTTATTAGCTGCCTAATTCCCCCGATCCTACCCCTCTAATGACATTAGTATAGAAACTGGTAGATAAAGTTTATGTGAGTGTATGGAGGGGTCGGTGGGATTTTGTGTATGAATGGGTGCTGGGATTCATTTGGAGGGTTTGATGGACTTTGGTCTCTTTTCAACCCAAGTAAACTGTGTAACTGTGTAATGAGGGGTATCCATTGTGGGCACAGAGTTTGCCAGTTTTACTGAACACATAAAGCAGGTTGGATCAGGGTTCTCACCACTGCATTGTTTCTTAATTTACTATTGTTTACTGACTGATTAATTATAATAATATGTGATAAGTGAGAACATTAACCCTACCTGAGTTGTACATGATAATCTGAAATCAATGGATTGCTTGCGCATGTTGTTAGGAACAAAATCCAAAAGAGTTGGATAAAATTGGTGTTGGAAGTATAAGGGATCCTCTAAGGAATTTCCATTTCCAAGTTTAACCACTCGTTCCAGAAAAATAAAACTGGATCCTTTCATTTAATTCATCAACTGTCATATCCTTGCAGGAATTCTGTAAATGATGGAATCCATGATCACCTGTGTTCTGAGCCCTGTCCATCATTTGATGAGTCTGTAGAAATAAGTCAAATCAACTGGACTTGTTTTTTTCTTGAAGACGTTTCACCAGTCCGACTGGCTTTATTAATTCAGAATTGAGCCAAGGGAGGTCGGCCTTTACAGAAGTGATGATCCAATTTAAGTCATGATATTTTTAATAAAGGCTAGCAAATAGCACTTGAGAAATCACTGCTTCACAAGCTTCATATGGTGGAAAGTGTTGTTCCAAAAAATAAGTATGAAAAATGTGGAATGAATATTGTTTGGAATGTGTTTGATTGTACAAGTAATGAATGATTAGTTAAAAGGTGGCCTGTTTTGTGATAGCTTCTGTTTTTACCCATGATATGTTCATAAAATAGTACTGAAGACTACCCCATACCTCCCAACATTTGAAAAAACTTTGACCATGCCATTTTATAGCTACCCCCCCCCCCCCAGCAAACACCGCATTCATTTTTGAAAATGTGGCAGTTTTTGGAAAGTTTGAACACATTTTTGGGGGTTTTATGGACATATTTTATGTATTTTTCTAATGAAGGTGAAATTGCCCTTTAAGATGTGAGTCTTCATTCCCCCAAGAGACCTGCTTATCTTATTAGTTTCAATTGTATCTCAGTGCAGGTGTTGAGTATTCTGGGCTCCCTCCCAAAAGTGTTTTATTCAATTAAGTTTTCAGAAATGTTGTATCTTTTTCTGTCATCAGTGCAGGAGATCAAAGAGAAACTCAGGACATTTTAATAAGAAACCGGGACTGCGGGCTGAGCTGTCAAAATCGGGACTGTTCTGTGAAAACTGGGAAGTGTGTTTCAAAGTCAAAGTAAACTTTATTGCCATGTCAGCAGTATACGAATACACAGAGTTACCCTCCAAACGAATATTTCCCAGTGGTGTGTGCAATTCTGATAGTTATGGTTATAATAAAGTATAATACACTGGTGGAAAAAAAATAAGCAAAACCAAAAATATTGCATTAATATTGTTTGCAAAAAGTTTACGAGTAATGAATGACTAGTTAAAAAGCGGCCTGTTGGGTTATGTTTAGAGTCTTATGTTTCCTCCTTTACTGTTCAGATGTAGGGATGGGCGAATGTGACCCGTTTCACCCATTTGTGACCCATTTTCACTTTGCTGAAATGCATTAAAGTCTATAGGCGACAATTTTTTTCTTCCATCTATAGGCGTCATTTCTGAGAAACTTGGCAAAAAAATTCTCTAAATCCCTATTCAGATGATAATTCCATTTCAACTGCAGCGACCTACTCTTCTACCAGATAGTTCCGGGTGTCATGCAATTATATTAGATACGGTTATGTAGAATAGGTCCATCCTTCCATGTCCATGAAGGGTGAAAGCTGCATTTAACCCTGTAAATTTTGATAAAAGCGATATGTGGGAGAGTGTAATCACTATTAAGACTTTAAAAAAAACAAATAGTCATTTTTTAATGATAAATGAAACATTTGATATAACAATGGTTTTATATTGAACCACACTGGGAATTTTTGGTGAAGCAAAACAGGTCAGATCACTATTTGTGATTTTTGGTAATTTATTTAAATGTTGATCAGGAACATATGTTTTTTGGCTTCAACAGCTGATTATGTTCCGAATTTTCAAATGAATTTATAATCTGCCCCAGGGGCTCATACAAAGAAATGAATCAGCTTGAATTACAAACCTTTTACTTTACTTATTTTCTGCACAGGCATAACGGGATTTACATTTCAGTAAGATTTTGTTTTTTCCATTAAGTTCTAGTTTCAGTTCCATTTGGGCTATTTAGACCAACTTGGTTAACAACCAGCGAGTATACTAGGTTACATTTGACTCTAACACTTAAGTGTGGTGCAGTGCAACTACAACTCCCACAGACCACTGTACATAAAATGATAAAAGAAGAGGGCGCCAGGAAGTTCTTGCAAATCAAACAGAACAAAATATTTTATTTGTCAGAGACAAATGATCCACTGGGTTACTTACAATGCATACAGACTGTGCAGAATAGATATACACAAGACTAGGACAGTGCATCAGAGACAGCTGAATGTGAATCCCCTGAGAATGTAGTTATGAATGTAGTCTTTCTATCTTCCATCATTATCTTACTCTACTAGAGAGTCTAAAACAAATATATTCCTGACACTCACTAGCCACATTCACGGGGTCCCTGCTCCTTGACTTCCACACCAGAGGTTCAGGTCCCTCTAGGGCAAACTGGCTTTACTGGGCCTTGTTGTACCCAGGCTCCCTGGAAACATCCAGCTGGATCAGCAACCAGAAGCCAAAGAGGAAGCTCCACCCCTTCTCACTCGCTATACCAAAGTGTGACAGGAAGTGGTCACAGCACCTCTTGGCCAATAACTGGGATATGTATTTTACAACTAGCTACATGGGCATCTGCCCAACAACTAGGGAAGTGTAGGTATTTAAAGCCATAGGGACACATTAACCCTATGGGTCCCTACAGTACTTTCAAATAAAACGATGCTTTTTTAAATATTTTTATTAAATTTTTTATTACATATTCTTTAAGACACAGTGGGGGTCATTTATAAAGTTCGTGCAGGTCAGATTGGTTCGCAAAGTGAATATATTTGCCCTGCGCATGGTTATATTTATAAAGCTGAATAAGAGGGTGCATACAGAATTGCGAATTTTTTATTCACAATGCGAATGTCTAAAGGGGCTTTATAAATATGTCACAATTCGCAAATTGCGAATCTTTATGCGCACACTCTGCGACTCAATTACGCCACAACTTTGGTGGCGGATAAAATATTGTGAAAACTGTGAATTTAACGCTATTTTCACGCACAACAACCTAGCACATTGGGTGCGCTCGCGCAAACGCCTGTCTCATTTGCGAAAATTTATTCACACTGCGAATTCGCAAAAACCGGAAAGACGGGCAGAGCAGTGCAATATATTAGCGCTCAGCAAAAAACATGCGCAATACAACCATTTGCAAAAAATATGCGCTGCGCGAACTTTATAAATGACCCCCAGTGAAATTCTGAATCCAGCATCCCCATAGAATCAAACTGATGAGAATCATCCTAAAGATTTTAAAAATGTGTCTATTTTTCCTCCTCCGTCTATTTAACTACAATACTAACTAAATTACCCACAATTTTAATTTTAATTTCTGCAGGATGTATTGTGGAAAACAAGAAATATGTGCACCATGATTCATGAAGACGTTGTTAATCTAACAATATTGACGTTGAATCTAAAAAAAAAAAAATATCAAAAATGTTAATTCATCACCACTTTAAGCAAAAGAAAAGCAGGCTTATAATGGAACAAAATACTATGACAACAACATCATTTTCTTTTGACTATAATCAATCATCAAACTAAACAATCATTCTTACCTCAGTCTTCTAATTGTCCAGATTATCCATCAACATCTGTCGCTGTAAAATTCTTGAAAAATACATAGGGTTTCTTCTTCCAGGGCAAAAAAGTCAATTTTGCTCAGAATTTATTATTTTTTCAAAATAAAATCATTATAGAATAAGATACCAGCAAGGTAGCTGACCAGTAACTAGTTGCACTAGTACACAGCATTCTCATTACTAAAGTGGTTTGCTTGTAAAATAGTCATTGATGTAATATGATCAATGATTTACCAAAACCCCAACTCTCTAAAAATATCAAATTCTTCCAAATGTAAAGTCGCTGTATTCCTCCAAATAAATTTGGGGAGGGAGAATAACAGAAATAAATTTCATACAGTGTAGTATTTTTAAACGTTTTTTGCTGACCCCCTTGGTGTCTATTTAAAACCACCATGCTTTACAATTCCCACTATAATTGTGTCATCCAATGTTTCGTGCCAAACTTCAATTCAAAGCAATTTTAAAGAATAAATAAAAATAAAAAAATATTTAAAAAATAAAAAATGGAGGAGAAAGGATTGTTTTGTGAATTATTACATTAAAGAGTAGCCAATACGTGCAGCCCTGTTATTTTTTCACCCTATGTGCACACAATAATTACGTAACTTTTAAGTGCTGAGTGTGAACACTCTAACCACAATTCAGAGACCGATCGTGCCAGTAGCACAAACAACTCACCAGACGTGAGTTTTGAAAGATCAAAGATCAAAAAATGCCGTCACCAGACTCCGCTGGTTCCACCGATTATGCTGAGAGATAAAAGAGGTTCATGTGCAGATTTCTCTAAAAACAGTTTAATACAAATAAAAATCACACTCACAAACATTGGCTTGTACACTGCAAATAGTAAGTCTTTTTAGCGTCCCAAATGTCCAATCTGACTCCTCGGCGCCCCTAAGAGTCTCGTATTGCTTCAAAGTGGGCGCTTCTGCACAGATGAGCTGTATCCCGCTTACGCGTTTCGCCTTTGCTGGCTTCTTCCTTGAGCGATGATGTCAGATTGCTCTGTCCTTCCTTTATCCCTCACGTTCTCTCAACCTAACTTCATCTAACTTTATTTGTCCTGACAAAACTTTACAAAATCTTTTATCTTCGTATTACGGCCAAAATACAGGTGGAGGAGAACCTGAGTTGACGCTGGACTTTTGGGAGTGATCCTAGCTTCCTCTGAATCGAACTATATTTGGACTTTTGTTACTATTTTTCTCTAAAAATATCAAGACAGATGGATGAAGACTGTAAAAACCATGTCAACTCCTTTAGAAGAAGTGTACACACTTAAACATAAAGCACATCCATGGCAATGTATTCTTCAGATCCTTACTCCAATGTCCATTCAACTCTTGTATTCTCTGAACTAGAAGTCTGAACCTTGACACAATCTCTGCATCTGACAGATCATCCAGAACAGAAAAAATGATTTCTTGATTGAGCAGAATAATTTTTCATGCTTCTTTCATTTTGCAAAAGTCCAAAATGCTTTAGGAATTTATAACTTCGCTTTAAATGTAACATTTGTTTTTCTTTATTCAATTTGTAAAGCAAGAAAAATGATACAAGACTTTCAAAAATGAAAAACCATGGCCAATTGCATTTATTTTTGCTATTTACACTTGTGAGTCATGTAGTTTGTAATGTCTTAAATACATATATGTAGTTTATTTTCTAAAAGTTTTTTCAAGGCATCTTTCATAATTTTACTTCTCAAGCTGTAAATAAGTGGGTTAACCAAAGGAATCACCACAGTGTACATCAGAGAGAGAATTTTGCTGATTGCCAATGACTGTTTTCTGGGGGGGACAACATAAATTGCAACTGTAGTTCCAAAAAATAAGACAACTACAGCCAAGTGGGAGCTGCGGTGGAGAAGGCTTTTTGTCTCCCGGTATTGGACACTATCTTTAGGATTGCATGGGCAATACACATATATGATACAAAGATTAGTATAAAGGAACAAAATACTAAAGGGACAGTGTTGAGTATTACATCTATTTGCACAAATAAAGTGTCTGAGCAGGAAAGTTCTACAAGAGGGATTAAATCACAAAAGAAATGATTAATTGCATTATTTTTGCACAACTTTAGTGTAGCTACCATATGCACAATAATCAAAATAATGCCAAAGCCAAGGAGCCATGATATAAGAATGAATTTAACACATATGCTTTGTGTCATTATAGAAGAGTAACGCAGTGGGATACAGATGGCCACATATCTGTCATAGGACATTACTGCTAGAAGCAAACACTCAAAAGATTCTGAACCACCAAAAAAATACAATTGTGTTATACAGTCAAGAAAAGAAATTGTTGTTCCTTCATTTTTTACAGTTTGGAGCAGGGTGGGTATGATATTTGTAGATGCCAGTAGATCAGACAGGGACAACTGCTGGAGAAAGAAGTACATGGGGGACTGGAGGTTCCGGCTGGAGGACACCAACACTATGATGAGGACATTCTCCCAAACTGTCATAATGTAAATCAGAAGGAACAGAGAGAACAGGGGAATCTTGAAGTTGTGGAGATTCTGAAATCCCAAGAGAACAATCTCGTTGACTGATGTCCAATTTTTTGGATACATCGCCTACATGAAAAAATGTATTATTTTCAAAGACGATCTTAGGAATCCCAAGGCTCTGAATGAATCAGAAGAATCTCTATGTTGATATTACTTTTATAGTTTAGAAATATACTATTGGTTTATGTCACTGCTGTATTTTCTTGTTTGTTCTGTATCACACTATTTAATGTAGTTTGGATCAGTTTAGTAGGCCATGCACTACTGTGAGTTAGTTGCCGGGTTAGATCCTCATGTATGTGCTCTAGATTAATAAAGTAGTAACTTACTTATTTAGATTTTAGGTTTAGGACCTCTGTCAGTGCAGAACATATATATATGAGAACTTTGTTATAAAAATAGCTTTCCTATACATAAGAGAAATTAAAGACAATAAAATGTCACCCTAATTGGTTTTCAGAATGGGGACCCCCATATGGACCAGCATTTATGTTTTTGCAACTAATGATAATCTAACCCTTTCATTTGTGGGTCGATTTCCCTTATTTGGGACTTTGAGTCACCCCATCCAATGATCTGGATTACAAATTTCTTCCATTATGACTTCCTAGGACAAAGAAATGATAATCATCCCCTCCCATTTACATACATGGAGTCACCTGAGATCAGTGGGTCCAATCAAGCTCTCCCTCTGTCTCAATGTCTCATCCTCCATATGAGATTTAGCATAGTAACTTAGTAAGTTAGGTTGAAAAATACACATTTCCATTGAGTTCAACCTTAAAGGGATACTGTCATGGGAACATTTTTTTTTTTTTCAAAATGAATCAGTTAATAGTGCTACTCCAGCAGAATTCTGCACTGAAATCCATTTCTCAAAAGAGCAAACTGATTTTTTTATATTCAATTTTGAAATCTGACATGGGGCTAGACATATTGTCAATTTCCCAGCTGCCCCAA
This sequence comes from Xenopus petersii, assembly GCA_038501925.1. Lineage (NCBI taxonomy): Eukaryota > Metazoa > Chordata > Amphibia > Anura > Pipidae > Xenopus > Xenopus petersii. The sequence continues at coordinate 159,443,330 of CM076676.1, read as the reverse complement.
GTCATGTGACTTGTGCTCTGATAAAATTCAATCACTCTTTACTGCTGTACTGCAAGTTGGAGTGTTATCAACCCCCTCCCTTTTCCTCCCCAGCAGCCAAACAAAAGAACAATGGGAAGGTAACCAGATAACAGCTCCTTAACTTTCTAACCAGCTCCCTGGTAGATCTAAGAACAACACTCAATAGTAAAATCCAGGTCCCACTGAGACACATTCAGTTACATTGAGAAGGAAAAACAGCAGCCTGCCAGAAAGCATTTCTCTCCTAAAGTGCAGGCACAAGTCACATGACTGGGGGCAGCTGGGAAACTGACAAAATGTCTAGCCCCATGTCAGATTTCAAAATTGAATATAAAAATAATCTGTTTGCTCTTTTGAGAAATCGATTTCAGCCCAGAATTTTGCTGGAGTGGCACTATTAACTGATGTGTTTTGAAAAAAACATGTTTTCCGATGACAGGATCCCTTTAAGTCTATATATAACCTGCCTAACTGTCAGTTGATCCAGAAGAAGGTAACAAACCCATCTGAAGCCTCTCCAATTTGCCTCAGAGGGGGAAAAATTCCTTCCTGACTCCAAGATACAATGGGACCAGTCCCTGGATCAACTTGTACTATGAGCTATCTCCCATATCCCTGTATTCCCTCACTTGCTAAACAATCCTATGGATTAATAGGATTGATTATGTCAATTAACAAACATTCATCCTCAGAGTGAATTTGAAAACAGTTTCATGTTAGGGTTAGTGTGTTTAATGACCCTGGGTACCAGAAATAAATATCAGTACATATAATAGACTATGGTCATGCATCAGATTTCCCCATAGTAGAGCTAGTACAATATGCAAAAGTCAAATGAAACAAAAGAAAATTAAATAGAAAAAATAATAATACATTAATTCAATGTTATGAACTACTGTATATACAGTAAAGACACTATGCTAGGACAGTAAGGCAAATACACTTTTCATTAAATACAGATAAGAATGGACCAGTGTATATACTTGGTCGATACAAAGGAATACTAAGGAAATACTAAGGAATTACTAAAACTGCCATAACAGAGTTAGATTATAATCCTGATGAAGTTCATCCACGTCCACAAATAATTATACTCTTAACTCTTATTAACTTATTAACAGAAAATACATTAAATACAGTACAAGAACCAAACTGAAATATCTTATTTGCTTCTGATGAGAATGAGACAGCAATGGCAAGTATAAAATATTATAAATTATCCCCACCACCTTTAATAAACCTCCAAAAGTACTTTGAGCCCTACATTTGGCAATTCTTCAACAGGTCAACAGTGCTGAAATCTTCCCACTGGGATTTTGTTAAATGCAAAAAAAACCCCGTCAGTTTGAGGAAGGTTATGTGTTAATGCTTGTGCCTTTAATTTGTTTGTCTTTCAGTAAATGATTCTATGTTTCAATGTGAGTTGATGTGCAAAATGGCAAAGTTTAAAATCAAGACAACGTTCATGAGATGTGGAACTGTGGAACCATAGGAAGATGTCCATGAGCTTCTCCCAATGTGTAACCTGCTCTGCATTTCTCCTGCCATTTTGCTAACACAATCCCAACCATTTCTTTCCAATGAAATCACTTTACAGGAAAGATGTTCTTGGAATATTATACTCATCTGATTTGTACCTACCAGAACCACCCCAGATACTGTGGAACCATAGGAAGATGTCCATGAGCTTCTCCCAATGTGTAACCTGCTCTGTATTTCTCCTGCCATTTTGCTAACACAATCCCAACCATTTCTTTCCAATGAAATCACTTTACAGGAAAGATGTTCTTGGAATATTATACTCACCTGATTTGTACCTACCAGTAGGGATGTCGCGGACTGTTCGCCGGCGAACTTGTTTGCGCGAACATCGGCTGTTCGCGTCCGCCGCAAGTTCGCGAACATCGCGCGACGTTCGCCAATAGGCGTTCGCGTCAAAATCGTTCGACCATTCAACCATTCGATTGCTAAAATCGAAGGATTTTCGTTCGAATCGAACGATCGAAGCCATTGGATTGAATGAAATCATTCGATCCAATGGCTTCGATGGTTCGATTCGAACGAAAATCGTTCGATCGAACGGTTAAAATCCTTCGATTGTTCGAATCGAACGATTTTCGGATGTTCGAAGTTCGCGAACTGTTCGCGAACTGTTCGCAAATTTTGCCGGTGTTCGCGAACGGCGTTCGCGAACACATTATCGGCGGTTCGCTACATCCCTACCTACCAGAACCACCCCAGATACTGTGGGACCATAGGAAGATGTCCATGAGCTTCTCCCAATGTGTAACCTGCTCTGCATTTCTCCTGCCATTTTGCTAACACAATCCCAACCATTTCTTTCCAATGAAATCACTTTACAGGAAAGATGTTCTCGGAATATTATATTCACCTGATTTGTACCTACCAGAACCACCCCAGATACTGTGGAACCATAGGAAGATGTCCATGAGCTTCTCCCAATGTGTAACCTGCTCTGTATTTCTCCTGCCATTTTGCTAACACAATCCCAACTATTTCTTTCCAATGAAATCACTTTACAGGAAAGATGTTCTTGGAATATTATACTCACCTGATTTGTACCTACCAGAACCACCCCAGATACTGTGGAACCATAGGAAGATGTCCATGAGCTTCTCCCAATGTGTAACCTGCTCTGTATTTCTCCTGCCATTTTGCTAACACAATCCCAACTATTTCTTTCCAATGAAATCACTTTACAGGAAAGATGTTCTTGGAATATTATACTCACCTGATTTGTACCTACCAGAACCACCCCAGATACTGACTGGACAGGGAAGAACAGATCTCCTTTTATTAACCAGAATCAGTAACAAACACAGCTGGGAAACCTACTGAGTCTCTTGGCTTTGGGGTAATTATCATTCCTTTGGGGAATATCACAATCCATCTTCATAACAAGCGTTTTTTTCATTTTTGTGTAATGTTTATATAGCATAATAAAGAAACATTATGTTTCCAGCAGAAGCGTATTTTACTTGTGTGGGACCTGTTATCCAGAATGCCTGTGACCTGGGATTCGGCCTTTTTCAGCAGGATTCGGATTCGGCCGAATCCTTCTGCCCAGCCGAATTGAAACCGAATCCTAATTTGCGTATGCAAATTTGGGTTTGTATTCGGTTCGGTATTCGGCCGAATCTTTCACGAAGGATTCGGGAGTTCGGCAGAATCCAAAATAGTGGATTCGGTGCATCCCTACTAATTATGCACTGGGAACATTTTAGATACCTTAGATAACAGGGATTTAAATGCCATTCCTTCCCATTAGGTCTGAGTGAGTGAAGATGGGGCTCTGCAGTTTCAATAATATCTGTGGGAGGTTTCATTTGGAACATGCAACTAATTACTGTATCATTCAGGGCAGAACAGGGCGTCTGCACTCACACACATAGAGGAGAAAGACTAATTCTGATTGGACCATTTCATTAACTAATTAACTAGTTAACTAATTGGAAAGCAAATATCTGACTGCCCTGTCTGTACATTGCTTTAAAGTGCTCTTGAAATGGGAGAGATAGGAAGCTTAGACTGGAAAGCAGAGTGACATGGAAAGACAACAACATCTCTGCCACCAGTTCAGGGATTTCTACTTCAACATTAAAAAAAGCACCAATATTACAAGTCTTCCCATCCAGCCCTGGGGATGGAAAGTAGTCATTTTAAAAAAAAGTAATGGGATGCCATTCTGCCTAATCACCAATTCAAGCATTGAACAGTATGTCAAATGTCTTCAAACCTTCACAATTAGCCAATTAAATGGAACGGAGTAATGTAACAATGTATTAGTAATCAAAATGATCACATGGGCAATATGTCTTAGTTATGTGTCAGGAACAGCCAGGAATCGAACCCTGGTCCCTGTTGTTGGGAGGTTCTGCATTACCAGGGTGAGCCGCTGGAGGATCTCTGTCCTCATGTTAGACACTGCTCTGGACAGACTTGAAATATATTCTTTCTCCCCTGCCTCATTATCCACATGTGTCTTCCATTCCCAATTAATGACCCTTTATAAGCCTGTTCCTGCCCTAAGATCCTGGCTTGATTATCTGAGCTCCTGAGCCCGATCCAGCCCCTTACTTGCGACTTCTGATCCCTGGTTCCTGTGTTCCCTGCCTTGACTTCTGATTCCTGATTCCTGTTCCCACCTGGTTCCTGATTCCTTTCTCTGTGGATTCCCTGGTTTGACCTTCGGCCTGTTATCTCGACCCTGCTTGAACGCTGCCTGCCTTTGACCTTGCCTTCTCTTTGGACCTTGCTTGCCTGCCGCCTGCCCAGACCTTCTCCACCTGTTTATTGGACTTTGCTTGCCTTTACCCAGGTTGTATCTTTCAGTTTATACTGTTATTGATATTTCATTCATCTCCATTAAAAACTCCTTTATCATAACATGGCTTTTGCTGTTAAACCTGCAGTAAATGTGTATCACCTAGGTTATCCAGCATATAGGCTCCATCCATCAGCACCCAAACCTGACAGTTATGTTAGGATATCTGGGTTGGAAAAAAGATAAACAATGAGCTCCAAAAATGATAAAGCAGGCCACCTACAAAAGAAAGGTGAGAGCAGGTCTTGGCTCTGCAAGGTGATATAACTCGCAACCTACAGCTCCATCACAACACAGATAGATCTAACAATTCTCTGAGGATACTTATAGAATGACAAATGTGGGGAAGACAATTTTTGTGTTTCAGTAGATGGGGTATAAGAGTTCCTGAGAAGTGACTTTGTGCCAAAAACAAAACAGTGTTGTAAGAGTACCTGGTGGTCTAGTAGTACGGCAAGGGCACCAGCTTCGCTCCCTGTGGGGACGGCTACTGTCACCACTTCCTTCTGTCTGATGCACATGTCAAAACGTGCACGCACATCCGGCCCGTGATATCATCTCGTGCATTTGTGAAATTCAAATATTTAAAGGGCCCTTAACCTACTACACATTGCCCAACGTAAGTCTATTTTCATACTTCCTGGGTGCTATTTCTTGTTAGTCTTGCCTATTCCTGATCTTGCCTGTCCCTGGCCATTCCTAGTTCGCTGCCTGTCCTGACCTTTCCCCATTTATTGACTACTCTCTTGGATCTTGATTTTGTACTTTGCTATTGTTGTGTTTGACCCGGCCTGTGACCTCAACTACTCACTTGTCTCCTGATTATGCACTGCTCTGTCCATTTGGTATTGACCTGGCTTTTCCCACAACAATGCTCCTTGTTTCACGTTCCTCCTGCTAACATTTGGCTCCCATCCCTCTGGTCCTCTCACTATAAGATCTGGCGGCATCTGAGTAGAGGAGGGCTCCTCCGAAAGTGAATGGTGGTTGTTATAGGAGGAAGTGTGAGCTAAGGCAGAGACCTTGGGGTTTGTTCTGGGTTGAGGATTGTTGTGTTTGACCCGGCCTATGACCTCAACTACTCACTTGTCTCCTGCTCTGTCCATTTGGTATTGACCTGGCTTTTCCCACAACAATGCTCCTTGTTTCACGTTCCTCCTGCTAACATTTGGTTCCCATGTTTGCCCAGCCCTCTGGTCCTCTCATTATAAGACCTGGCGGCATCTGAGTAGAGGAGGGCTCCTTCTAAAGTGAATGGTGGTTGTTATAGGAGGAAGTGTGAGCTAAGGCAGAGACCTTGGGGTTTGTTCTGGGTTGAGGATTGTTGTGTTTGACCCGGCCTATGACATCAACTACTCACTTGTCTCCTGCTCTGTCCATTTGGTATTGACCTGGCTTTTCCCACAACAATGCTCCTTGTTTCACGTTCCTCCTGCTAACATTTGGTTCCCATTTCTGCCTAGCCCTCTGGTCCTCTCATTATAAGACCTGGCGGCATCTGAGTAGAGGAGGGCTCCTTCTAAAGTGAATGGTGGTTGTTATAGGAGGAAGTGTGAGCTAAGGCAGAGACCTTGGGGTTTGTTCTGGGTTGAGCATTCCTTATGTAACAAGTGTTTTTTAAATATCCCATCCTTATTTCCCATCTTGTTTCAGTTGAATACCATTAATTGGAGAAACAACAATGTTAATATTGATATTAAGGTTTCTTCTCCCACCATTAACTTGTGTCTTTGGTTTTACTTATCATCTGCAGGCTAGTGTGGTGAGTACGATGAAGTTTGATCCTGATCTAGAAGGGTTTGCCAGGAAAGGGTATAAAGAATAGATATCTAGCATCAGTGACCCTCCCCCAGTAAAGAGTTGGCATTTGCAGTTTATCAGTGAAGTAAATCAGAAATAAATATGAAATAGTTCATAAAAAAATATGAAATGCATTTCCATATTATCTGCAATATTGTTATGAACTAGATACACTGCTTCTATTCGATCAAATATTAGACTTTCACATTTTTCTTAAAGAACTGCAAAGTTGAATTGTGAGTATATTCAAATTAAAAAAAAATTCATATGAATTTGAAATTCGACCTTTGATAAATGGGCCTCTGAAAGTCATAATTTAAACTTTTTAAAGTCATAATTATGAGATTAAAATTCATATAAGAATTTTTTTTTGCTGGCCCCATTGCTCTTCCATATAAATTGAATCTTGTCCATGACGTTTTAATTTGAGAAACCTTTTTCTCACTGGATTGAATTTGGCCCAAAGTGCAAGAAGCTTTTTCTCATTGAGATGCCTCTGGCTCTATGGGCAAATCTGGAATAGAATAAGGAGATCAGATTTTATTATCTTAATGAATGGGGCCCAACATATACCAGTAATAAAATTTAATTAGAGAGCTATTCTACAGCTCCCAATGCCTTAAATCCTGATAATAAGTTGAAGTGATGTGCAAATGAGCTGTGTTTCAAACCCTTTTTTCATCAAATTAAGCTTTTGTTCTTTGGAATTTGGATTAAATTGGAAAATATAGTCAAAATGTATTTATCATACTCCAACAAACATAGATTTGACCAATTCATTGTCTTATCAGATGTAATCGATAATGTGGAAAGATTTCCTACCTTACAGGTATTTTTTGTGCAATAAAACTTTAATGAAAACTATATATCTCTTTTCATTTTTTATGTATTTATAGATTTATTGATTTTTTTAGGGCTTCCTTTATATTTGTACTTCTCAAGCTGTAAATAACAGGGTTAATCATAGGAATGACTACAGTGTACAATAGAGAGAGAACTTTGCGTATGGTCTGTAATTGTTTTCTGGAAGGAGTCAAATAAATAGCAATGAGAGTCCCATAAAATAAGGAGACCACAGCCAAGTGGGAGCTGCAGGTGGAGAAGGCTTTTTGTCTCCCGGTATTGGACACTATCTTTAGGATTGCATGGGCAATACACATATATGATACAATGATGAGAATTAAGGGGCAAAAAACAAGAGGGATGGATTGTACAATTACTTCTACTTGAAAAAAATAAGTGTCTGAGCAGGAAAGCTCAAGAAGAGGAAAGAAATCACAGAAAAAATGATTAATGGTATTTTGGTCACAGAACTTGAGTACCCCAATTAGATTTACTATAATCATTTCAATGCCAAAGCTAAGAGTCCAGGACGTGAAAATGAATTTTTGACAAATGCGCTGGTTCATTATAGAAGAGTAACGCAATGGGATGCAGATGGCCACATATCTGTCATAGGACATTACTGCTAGAAGCAAACACTCAAAAGCTTCTGTGGAAAAAAACATAGAAATTTGGGAAATACAGCCAAAAAGGGAAACTTTGGTTTTATCAAAAACAGATTGCAGCAGGGTGGGTACAATGCTTGTGGACCCCAGTAGATCAGACAAAGCAAGTTGCCTTAAAAGGAAGTACATGGGGGACTGGAGGTTCAGGCTGGAGGACACCAACACTATGATGAGGAAGTTCTCCCAAACTGTCATAATGTAAATCAGAAGGAACAGAGAGAACAGGGGAATCTTGAAGTTGTGGAGATTCTGAAATCCCAAGAGAACAATCTCACTGACCAACGTCTGGTTCTTCTCATGCATTGTCTGGAGAGGGAAATCATACATTCTGCATGGTATAATAATAGTCCAATTTTATATGTTAGAATTGTAAGCTACAATAGTAATAATCAAAATGATTGCGTGGAGCAATTAGTCTTAGTAATGTTAGGTAATGTTAGGATCCTCAGATGAAATCTGGGATGGGAAAAATAATGAGCTCCAGAAATGTTAAAGAAGGCCACCTACACGTGAAAGGGGAAAGCAGGCCTTGGGTCTGCCAGGAGATACAACTTCGCAACCTGCATTCAGTTCCTGAAAAGGGACTTTGTGCCAAAAACTAAACAGTGTTGTAAGGGTACCTGGTGGTCCAGTAGTATGGCAAGGACACCAGCCTCACTCCTTGTGGGGACGGCTGCAGCTGCCACTTCCCTTTGTCCAATGCACATGTCAAAATGTATGAGCACATCCGGCCAGTGACATCCTCTCGTGCATTGCCAAATTCAAATATTTAAAGGGCTCTTGACCTATTATTCATTGTCCAACGTAGGTCTATTTTCATAGTTTATCAGTGAAGTAAAGCAGAAATTAACATGAAATAGTTCATAAACAAAAACATGAAATGCATTTCCATATTCTCTGAGATATTGCTAAGAACTAGAAACACTGCTTATAAAGCTAAGAGGTTCAACTTCACTGCACATTGGTGGTTTCTCTTGATGTTAGATCTGTTGATTTGTATAAAGCTACAACAAGTTTTGGAAAAATAAGACTGAAGCAGAGATTTTTCTTTTAAGTAGTACAATTGTACTCAAATCTTGTTGTTTCAATCACATTTCACTGACTTCAATCACATTAGAAAAATATTAATTATTGCTGTAATCTGTAAAATAATCGGTTTTCAGGAAAAATGATCTGTAAGAATAATTGTACTTCTCTTTTGGTGAAAATGATGTTAAATTCCTTTATTAAATAGGGAAGAGGAGAAGAAAGCCACTGTTGAGATTGCTTCAAATTCATGTTGGAAAAAAAACCATTTACAGTGTTCTTTATGAATGTATCCTATAAGTTTTATATACATTAGGTATGTTTCTCTTGAACTTGATTGATACAATTGTTAAACCTGCTGTACACCAGAAGAAAAAGTTTAATTGTAGATTTAAAAAAACAACAATAGGCTTCCTTTAATTATCTAACATTATATTTTATATCTCTCTGCATTTAGATGTTCTTGGAATATTATACTCACCTGATTTGCACCTACCTGAACTGCCCCACATGCTGTGGAACCATAAGAAGATGTCCATGAGCTTCTCCCAATTTGTAACCTGCTCTGCATTTCTCCTGCCATTTTGCTAACACAATCCCAACCATTTCTTTCCAATGAAATCACTTTACAGGAAAGATGTTCTTGGAATATTATACTCACCTGATTTGTACCTACCAGAACCACCCCAGATACTGTGGAACCATAGGAAGATGTCCATGAGCTTCTCCCAATATGTAACCTGCTCTGTATTTCTCCTGCCATTTTGCTAACACAATCCCAACCATTTCTTTCCAATGAAATCACTTTACAGGAAAGATGTTCTTGGAATATTATACTCACCTGAGTTGCACCTACCAGGACCGACCCAGATACTGACTGGACAGGGAAGAACAGATCTCCTTTTATTAACCAGTGTCAGTAACAACCACAGCTGAGTAACCTACTGAGAAATCTACAATAGTCTCTTGGCTTTGGGGTAATTATCATTCCTTTGGGGAATATCAGAATCCATCTTCATAACAAGCATTTTTTTCATTTTTGTGTAATATTTATATAGCATAATAAAGAAACATTATGTTTCCAGCAGAAGTGTATTTTACCTGTGTGGGACCTGTTATCCAGAATGCCCAGGACCTGGGATTTCTAAACAAGGGGTCTTTCCATAAGTTGGATCTCCATACCTTAAAGAGATACTGACTCCAGAAATCAAACCTTTTTTACATCCATCATAATATTGTCTTTGCATGCTATCTATATCTTTGCCATAAAATTATTAAAAATTAAAAATTTGCTGCTGGCGAAATGTTGTCGATGGCCATTAAACTCTATGGCGGTCAAAAATTTCTGTTGCGCATGGAAAAATTTTTGACGCTCATCTTTTTTTTTTATTGACGCACGACACCACACAAGTCTATAGGCGTTATTTTTGCGGCGAAACAAGGCGAAAAAATTTGCCCATCCTTATTTCCAATCTAATCCCCATGTTCCTATCTGATGGTGCTGCCATACCTGAGCTTCAGTAGTCTGTTAGTATTAGAAACTCTAACTGACCTGTTGAGAAGGGACAGTCAGGTTGGTAAAACAGTCGGGTTTAGGAACTTCAAGTAACAATTATTTACATGCAGTCCTATGAGTGAAAAAAGATCAACATGAGCTATAGGTAACTTTTGATGTACAATTATATTTTCAATAATAATTTTTTAGTGTCAGTATCACTTTACTTACCTAAAAGCCAAAGCGATTAAACAAAAAAATGGGGTTGTTTTGCCTTCAGTGCGGATGAAATAAACAGTATCTTAGTTGGGATCGAGCATAAATTACTGTTTTATTATTATAGAGAGAAAGGAAATATATTTTAAAATGTTGGACTTTGTTTCTTATTAAAAAGGATGATTTAATCAGATCAGGGGCAAACTCAATACAATCCAGTGAAATTTCAAATTGCACGTTTTTTTGGATTTTTTCCCGAATCACTCAATTTTTTCAAGCTTTTTCCCAAAAAGTCAGAATTTTTGGATTTTTGCCAGAAAAGCCTGAAATAGTCAGATTTTTTAACTAAATCCAGCACAGACAACAAAAACTTCCAAATAGGATCTATCCCACTAACTTGGGCAGGTCGGCAGGTCTAAGATGGAGGATTTTCGGATTTGGACTTTTTCCAAATAACTTCACAGTCGAATTGTAAGTATATTCGAATTAAAAAAAATCACATGCATTTGAAAAACGACCTTTGATAAATAGGCCTCTTAAAGTCATAATTTCAACTTTTTAAAGTCATAATTATGACTTTTCATTAGGACTTTTCATGTGAAATACCTTTTTCTCACTGAATTGAATTTGGCCCAAAGTGTGAGAAGCTTTTTCTCATTGAAATGCCTCTTGCTGTATGAGAAAACCTGAATTATCAGCTTTTATTATCTTAATGAATGAGGCCAATATATACAGCTCCCAATGCCTTAAATCCTGATAATAAGTTGAAGTGATGTGCAAATGAGCTGTGTTTCAAACCCTTTATTCATCCAATTAAGCTTTTGTACTTTGGAATTTGGAATAAATTGGAAAATATAGTCAATATGTATTTATCATACTCCAACACACATTGATTTGATCAATTCATTGTCTTATCAGATGTAATTGATAATGCGGAAAGATTTCCTAACTTACAGGTATTTTTTGTGCAATAAAACTTTAATGAAAACTATATCTCTTTTCATTTTTATGTATTTATTGATTTTTTTAGGGCTTCCTTTATATTTGTACTTCTCAAGCTGTAAATAACAGGGTTAATCATAGGAATGACTACAGTGTACAATAGAGAGAGAACTTTGCTTATGGTCTGTAATTGTTTTCTGGAAGGAGTCAAATAAATAGCAATGAGAGTCCCATAAAATATGGAGACCACAGCCAAGTGGGAGCTGCAGGTGGAGAAGGCTTTTTGTCTCCCGGTATTGGACACTATCTTTAGGATTGCATGGGCAATACACATATATGATACAATGATGAGAATTAAGGGGCAAAAAACAAAAGGGATGGATTGTACAATTACTTCTTCTTGAAAAAAAAGAAGTGTCTGAGCAGGAAAGCTCAAGAAGAGGAAATAAATCACAGAAGATTAATGGTATTTTGGTCACAGAACTTGAGTACCCCTATTAGATTTACTATACTCATTTCAATGCCAAAGCTAAGAGTCCAGGACATGAAAATGAATTTTTTGACAAATCCGCTGGTTCATTATAGAAGTGTAACACAGTGGGATACAGATGGCCACATATCTGTCATAGGACATTACTGCTAGAAGCTGACTTAGATGTAATTGAGCCTATTGATGAATCTTCAGCTTGGATACATTCTTTAATCATTGTGGACTAAAAAGACGGATCCCTGAGATTGTGCTTGGATCCCAAAGAGTTAAATGAGAAGATAAAGAGAGAACATTTTCATATACCGACTCGGAATGAAATCCTGGGTGAAATGGCAAATGCCAAAATATTTACAATCCTAGATGCCTCCAATGGGGTTTGGCTGATTCCTCTCAATAAGAGAAGCAGAAAACTGTGTACAGTACCTTTAATACACCTTTTGGAAGGTATCAGTTCCAGCTTCTGCCTTTTGGATTAAGTCCAGCACCAGAGATTTTTCTCAGAACAATGAAGCAACTTTTGGAAGGGATTGAAAGAGTTAAAGTCTACATAGATGATATTTTAATTTGGGGCACTCTTAAATTACAGAGCAACAGCCACATCTCCAGCAGAGTTATTCCTTGCACGACAATGGAGCTTAAGTGTTACCACAATGATAAGACCCTACATAAACGGTACAGACAACTGAAAGAAAACGTGTGAGAAACAAAAGAAACATTATGACAAAAGTACAAAACCACTTGAACATTTACACATTGGAGTTGAGGTCAGAATTTGGAATGGATCTACGTGGTATGAAAAAGCACAAGTGCTACGTCTAGTCTCACCTCATTCTTATGTCGCTGTTGCAAAACCCAGAATCTTATTATTAAGGAATACACGACAATGTGTTAGATCAATTTGAGAAGTAACATCAATACCCACTATTAGTGATGGCCGAATCTGACCTGTTTCATTTTACCGAAAATGTATTGAAGTCTATGGTTCACAATTTTTTTCCACCCTTGTCATTTTTACACCAAAACATAGCGAAATGTTTCACTCATCACTACCCACTATATATATATATATATATATATATATATATATATGTGTGTGGGGGGAATTGCCAGTAGCAGGGGGTCAGGGTAAACAGTTCCACAGGCGAATCAGGTTGGCAATAAAATTTGCAGGCTCCTGTCTGTGGTTTATTTTCACAGTACACAAAATAAACAGGCACAACTTCCATGATGAAGGAGAAAACAATAAAACAATGTCTCACCAGATTGTAGTTTTCAAAAATCACAAAACAGAAGTCCACTTCTCTGGAGTCCCAGTGGCAGAGGTAGTTTGATGGAACTCCTCATCATACCCCGGATCCCCCTAAATGTTCCACCTGCTGGCCAGAAAGCTCTCCACCCATGCTCCAGGGCACTAGCCTGTATTATACTGGACATTTGACAGTACCAATACCTCAGCCTTGCAGCTATATACCTGCCATCATATACACAATTTTGGGTCAACGTTCACATCACTAATCCTCTGCTACCAATGTTCATATTTAAAAAAATCTGGGAATAAGATATATGAGGCCATGGATTCATACATATAGATACATATGTGAATATCTGAATACCAAACTTCTTTATGAGGAAAGAACAAACTTTTGAACTTATATTATTATATATTATATTATAACTCACTATAAATGTAAGTTGAATCATACATGTTGCACTTTTCAATTTCACATATCATTGTGTTAGTGTACAACATGCACCATTTATTAAAGATTTTTTTAAGAGCGTCTTTCATGTCCTGATTTCTCAAGCTGTAAATTACTGGATTAATCAAAGGAATCCCAACAGTGTACAACAGAGAGAGAACTTTACTTATGGTTTGTGATTGTTCTGTAGGAGGAACCACATAAATAGCAATGAGAGTCCCATAAAATATGGAGACCACAGCCAAGTGGGAGCTGCAGGTGGAGAAGGCTTTTTGTCTCCCGGTATTGGACACTATCTTTAGGATTGCATGGGCAATACATACATATGATACAATGATCAGTATAAAGGGGCAAATAATAACAGGGATTGACAATAAAGTAATTTGAATTCTCACTAAGAAAGTGTCTGAGCAGGAAAGCTCTAGAAGTGGAGAGAGATCACAGAAGAAATGGTTAATCATATTTAGTTCACAAAATGGTAGATTAATGATGATATTCACAGTAATGAGTACAATGCCAAAGCCCAAAAGTCCTGAAAAAAGAATTAACATAACACAAACCCTGTGGGACATTATAGAAGTGTAACGCAGTGGGATACAGATGGCCACATATCTGTCATAGGACATTACTGCTAGAAGTACACATTGAAAAGCTTCTGAGCCAGCAAAAAAATAAAATTGTATTATACAGGTACTAAGGGCTATTGTAGCTTCTCCCTTTATTACAGTTCGGATCATGTTGGGTCCAACAGTTGCAGTCTGTAGTAGATCCGACAGAGACAACTGTTGGAGAAAGAAGTACATGGGGGACTGGAGGTTCCGGCTGATTGACACCAACACTATGATGAGGACATTCTCCCAAACTGTCATAATGTAAATCAGAAGGAACAGAGAGAACAGGGGAATCTTGAAGTTGTGGAGATTCTGAAATCCTAAGAGAACAAGCTCACTGACCAACGTCTGGTTCTTCACATGCATTTTCTGGAAGGAAAATAACAAATAGTTAATATTTATAATAAAAGCACTTGTACAACCACAGCCACTGAGAAGAACATACAGATAAAGAGTTGGGTAAACATTCAAATAATTTGATCCCTACATTGTTGGGTTTCACCACCTTCATGTTTTGTTTTTACCTTCATTGTTTCTGCCAGGTTTGCAGATGCAATAAGTAGCCTCAATCAACATCTCCCTACTTGATGCAAGGTTTAAAGGTTTTATTACTGTGGTATAGGGATGTAGCGAACCGCCGCCGATGTGTTCGCGAACGCCGTTCGCGAACACCGGCAAAATTTGCGAACAGTTCGCGAACTGTTCGCGAACTTCGATCATCCGAAAATCGTTCGATTCGAACGATCGAAGGATTGTAATCGTTCGATCGAACGATTTTTCGTTTAAGTCGAACGATCGAAGCCATTGGATCGAATGATTTCATTCGATCCAATGCTTCGATCGTTCGATCCGAACGAAAATCCTTCGATTTTAGCGCTCGAATGGTCGAACGATTTTGACGCGAACGCCGCGCGACGTTCGCGAACTTGCAGCGGACGCGAACAGCCGATGTTCGCGCGAACAAGTTCGCCGGCGAACAGTCCGCGACATCCCTACTGTGGTACATAGTACAAGCCAGGTTACATAAAAGTAACAGCTACTACTATCCTCAATGCTTCAGAGGATGTGGAGACGCGGGCAAATTGTATCTCATATGGTGGCAATGTCCCAAAATAAAAAGGTTTTCCGAAAGGGTCTACAAAATAATGCTATTAATCTATGCAAATCTCCAAACCAGGCCAATCCTGATTACAAATATCACCATATCTTTACAACAGCTAAATTGATCATCGCTAGGTTGTGGAAATTCCCACTATTACCTATACAGCTACTTAAAAACTAGCAAAACCGGAACCTAGTCAATGAGAAATTGAGAAGCATCTTAACCGATAAGCAAACAATATTTACAAAAATATGGGACCCTCTGGTATAAACCATACCCTCCTCTCCAACTAGATAAATGGATTTGGGAAATGGCTATGGGCCAGTGGGCAAATAGGAGACAGGTAGGATTACTACCCGAGATCCCCACAGTATACAGAATGGGCAATATTTTTTGACATGCTCCTCAATGGAGATAACCATAAACATGACAGAGAAGAGAAGAGTTAAAGTAGGCACCAAACTGTATTGAATTGTTTGATGGCTCTGATTTTTATGATTATTATGTTTGATTGTAAACTGTTCACATGCAATCACTGAATCTTTATCTTTATCTTTGATAAAGTTCAATAAAGAAATAATGAAAACACATTCCACTGTGATATTCAGATCTTCCTATGGTGAATAAATGTCCATTTATTGGCATCTACTAAAAAAAGTATCTACACAGTGCCCTTATAAAGAAACTGGAGAGAACTGGGCTCTGTATTGAGCTCTGGTGGTACAGCTCTAGCCCAAATTGTCCTGTTGCAATAAGCAACTAGTTTGTAATGTCAAACAATACAGAATTGTGCTGTCCCAGCTGCACTGGTGCATGAGGAGATTAGTCACCCATGGTAAATCTGTTACCACTAGACTTAAGGCTGTTACCACTGTTTTCTTTGCATAGAATAATATTCCTCAGAGCATGGAAGCAGTTGGTCAACAATGTGGTCCCATTTTTCAAACTCACATATGAAATTAGAGGTTCACCCACCAAATTTGACAAGGTCGGGGGGCCATGGTGTGATATTGATCCGATTCCTGAATTAGGGTAACCTAAGTGTACCCCTACATAAGACAGTTAAGCTGCTTCCCAATCCAGCTTGGAGCAAAGGTGGCTCAAAAATAGTTCACAAAAAATACTTCCACGAGTGTCCAAATAACCCCAATACATGGCTCTTAGGCGCAAATTCACTAAGCGCCAAAGCGCCGAACACTAGCGTCAATTCGCTAGCGTTTGGCATTTTCGGTACTTCGCAAATTCACTAACAAACGCTGGCGTAAATTCGCTAGTGTTACTTCACACACTTACACCAGACGAATTTTCGATAGCGATGTAACTACGCAAATTCACTAACTTGCGCAGTGTACTGAACGCTACCTTTTACGCTAGACTTCCTTCGCCACCTCAGACCTGGCGAAGCGCAATTGTTTCCAACAGGGATTGTTTCCAAAAAAGTCAAAATTTTTTCTAAGTCCCAAAAAACGCTGGCGTGTTTTCTATATGATGGGTGATAGGCTGAAAAAGATCGAAAATATTTTTGGGGCTCCCCTCCTTCCCCCCTACATTTCCTGACTCATGGCAACTTACCTAGACAGTGGGCACATGTGTAGGGCAAAATAACATTTTTATTTGCTGATTTGAAGGTTTTCTAGGCATTTGTAGTGCAGATACGTGTTCCTCCATTGAAATTTGAATTTGGCGCTGTATGCAAATGAACCATCGCTAGCGAAACTTCGCTTCGCTTGGCGAATTAACGGTAGCACAACTTCGCAAACTTACGCTACCCCTGTGCGCAACTTCAGATTTTAGTGAATTTGCGGAGCGCTGGCGAAAATACGCCTGGCGAAGTGCAGCGAAGTGTGGCGAAGTTGCGCCTGGCGCAACTTCGCATCTTAGTGAATTTGCCCCTTAGTGTCACAATACTCTATATGTCGACTGGTAATTCCTGGCTGATTTCATGTAATGCATATGAGATGTTTTATGTTTTGTGCGTTAAATGTTCAAAACAATAAAATTTACCTTTTAAAAAAAGAAAGTGAAGTTGTGTCTCTGTAGCCAAATGATGGTGAAGCTTCGCTAGCGTTAATTTGTCAGTGCGAGAATTTCTTAGCGATTTTTCACTAACGTTCATTTCTGCCTAGTGGAACTTCATTAGTACCCTTGTTCTCAGGTCAATTTGAGTAGGGCAGGTACATATGGGTCATATATATTTCTTTATTAGAGATGTTGGTGCAAATGCTTGAAGTGGCCACTTATTATTACACATGTCCAATAAAGCAAAATAAAGACAAAAACGATCCTCTAATGCCCTAGACAGAAGCCCACCCTAAAACAAATGTGGCATGCCCCTCAAATGGTAAAAAAGGTCTAAAACAAAAATTTGTAATACAGTAGTTACGACTTTTAAAGACAATCTCGATTTAAAATATGAAACTAACGCCAGTGTTTTTTTAAAATGTTTATGACTTTTCGACATACAGGATATGATGTCACTGAGATAAGATTGAAGAGGATGTAGCTTCATCTTATAAGTTTGCCATATCTAAGGAGGCAAAGGAAACTCTGGTGAAAGAGATAAAATTATAGAAAATTTGCACTTTACTGAATGATCGTTCACCTGAGCGGAAATGCGCCTGGCAAAAGGGTGCAAAACTCCACTAGCGACTGTCTCTTTTGCCAGCAAATTGTTCTCTATGCCTGTTAGTAAATTGGTGATGTCCCTGCAGATGGAATTTCTGGCAATTTTGTTCTAGCAACGGCCACTTCAACCTACAGTATAGTAAATCTGCTCCATGTTTTCCTCTTCATTTACTTTCAGATTACAGCAAGTAAAACCGATTACTCCGAGTAGTCTAGGCTAGTTGTGGAAAAATGCGAAAGATATTTATCTGCCCTTACCAATGGATCAGGAATATTTGGATTTATGATAAATTTGCCATTATATACTGTAGATCAGCGGTTTTAAAATTGAGGCTGAGAGCAAAGAAATGGCTCAGAGGCCTAGTCTGAAAGTAATTTATTGTGTGATTAGTGTGAACCCTTCCTTACTACCCTGGTTATTCTAGTTCCAGTATAAACCCCCCAGATACTGTGGAACCATAGGAAGATGTCCATGAGCTTCTCCCAATGTGTAACCTGCTCTGCATTTCTCTTGCCATTTTGCTAACACAATCCCAACCATTTCTTTCCAATGAAATCACTTTACAGGAAAGATGTTCTTGGAATATTATACTCACCTGATTTGTACCTACCAGAACCACCCCAGATACTGTGGAACCATAGGAAGATGTCCATGAGCTTCTCCCAATGTGTAGCCTGCTCTGCATTTCTCCTGCCATTTTGCTAACACAATCCCAACCATTTCTTTCCAATGATATTACAGGAAAGATGTTCTTGGAATATTATACTCACCTGATTTGTACCTACCAGAACCACCCCAGATACTGTGGAACCATAGGAAGATGTCCATGAGCTTCTCCCAATGTGTAGCCTGCTCTGCATTTCTCCTGCCATTTTGCTAACACAATCCCAACCATTTCTTTCCAATGATATTACAGGAAAGATGTTCTTGGAATATTATACTCACCTGATTTGTACCTACCAGAACCACCCCAGATACTGTGAAACCATAGGAAGATGTCCATGAGCTTCTCCCATTGTGTAACCTGCTCTGTATTTCTCCTGCCATTTTGCTAACACAATCCCAACCATTTCTTTCCAATGAAATCACTTTACAGGAAAGATGTTCTTGGAATATTATACTCACCTGATTTGCACCTACCAGAACCACCCCAGATACTGACTGGACAGGGAAGAACAGATCTCCTTTTATTAACCAGTGTCAGTAACAAACACAGCTGAGAAACCTACTGAGAAATCTCCAGAAGACTCTGGGGTTTGGGATAATTAACAATCCTTTGGGTAATAACAATTATGTTTAATATTATACTCATTTAATTTTGATACAGCATAAGATATTTAAATGGAAAAAACATATATGTATAATGAATTATATTTTATATATGTTACTATAAAAACAAGCTATATACAATTTCTGCATTGAAACCCCACAGTTGTAGAATGAGAAATGGTCATTTGATCATGGATTCAACACATGTTTATAAAGTTTAATATTAATCATCAAAATAGCAGAGAGTCCAAGAAACATAGACCTTTTCTTCCTTGGTCTTCAAAGGCATCTCTGTCCTACAACTCCACTGGTGATTCTTCTATAGTCCATGCTGTCTCTAAGCCTTTTCTTTGTGATCGGAGAGGTTTTTATTTAATCAGTGCAGAATGTATGGCAAATCACAATGGTGCCTTCTAAAACTCTATAAGGTCATTGTCCAAAATGACTTTTCTTTATAGTATAAAAGTTAGGAGTTCTACTCAGTACACTACAACCCAGTGTAAATTGTGTAACATTACAATTAGAAAAAAAGAAGATTATAATGAGAGCAAAACACATCTTATATCTTCACAATCAGTGTATTTATTGTAGATATTCCATGCACTACATGTTTTGGCCCAACAGCCTTCCTTAGGTGCATATAAAACTGCAATTGAATATTTAATCCCTACACCCCACTAAAAAGATACACCAGCTCCATAGTGTGATCAGGTTTTTAGATTAATAGGGGACCAAGAAGTACAGCCATTTAGTGAATCACTCCTAGAAAGCACCATCAGTCTTATAAACCATAATATGGGCTTGATTCAATTCAATGCGGTCTGGTACTTTTGGTATAATAAGTGCTACTTTTTTCATGTTTGCAATTCAATTCCATGCGCTAAACACTTACCCTGCCAACTAAATCTTTTTGCGCACTAAGTTTTTGCATCCTAACGGCCCATCGGAAGTACCAGCAATGCTTACTTTCTGCAATTCAGCCTGAAAACAATTATCTCTAGTGATGGCTGAATAAATTCACCAGGCTTGGATTTGCAATGAAATTCCACATTTCGCCACCAGAGAATAAATTAGCAAAACTGCGGCAGAAATTTGGCAGGCGAAAAATTAGGTGTGACAATTTTTTTAATCGCACACATAAAAATTGTCGCTGGTCAAAATTATTTGGACGCCCATAGACTTTAATGCATTTGGACAAAATAGTTGCGAGTATAAATACTGTCACTTGTGTCAAAATTGTTGACTTCAATGTGTTTCGAGAATTTTTCGCTGTTTCAAGAATTTTTCGCCAAAAAACAAAACACCACAGATTCACTGATCACTAATTGTCATCATTGTAGAGATAACTAGTGAAAATACAGGGTATACTACAAAGGAATCACTTTTGAATAAAGAAAAAATATATCAGGGGAATTTGGAAACTAAAAACCTGTGCATTACTCAATTTAATAATGATTATAAACAAATAATAGGGAAACACCGGCATAATATTACAGTGTCCTCAAAAGAGGGTTAAGAGATGGTACAGGAACAATTTGCTTCTGGCACCCTACGTTTTCACTGCTGATGAGGAGTTTAATTTAGTAGAATATGGAAATAATGTACCGACTAAGAACAAAGAGCAAGTGGGTAACAATGACTGGTTTACACCCCACATCCTATAGTCCTGTATAGTGTTAGTTGTATGTGGAAGGGCATAGCTTGCTACAAAGCATGGACTTGAAGATGAACCACCTCTTGTCCTGCTAAATCTGATCATCCAAATGTTCCTGTTGACCTTCTGAACCTTTCCTTTGAATGTGAGAAGAGAAGATTTGGGAGAATGTGTTATGCTGTGCCCTGTTATCCTGCTCACATTAAACTTTGACCAATCTAATCGATGCTCATGCTGGATTTGTTTATATGATTCCTATATGTTAATCATTTTTCTACTTTGTAGATGATTGTTGTAATGGACTGCCACTGGAAGGGTAGTCTTTAGAATATGACACCAATGGTTTAGATGTTGCTGTGCTTCTATATTTATTTTTTTTCATTGCCGTACAAGAGTGGCTGCACCTAGGAGGGCCAATACATGTAATTTCAGAGATGTCCAACCAAATTTGTGTTCAATTTGCTTACAAATATGTGTTTTAGTGCATCCTTGATATCTTTACTTCTCAAGCTGTAAATCACTGGGTTAACCAAAGGTATCACCACAGTATATAACAGAGAGAGAACTTTGCTTATAGTCTGTGAGTTTGTTTTGGGAGGAACCACATAAATAGCAATGAGAGTTCCAAAAAATAAGGAGACCACAGCCAAGTGGGAGCTGCAGGTGGAGAAGGCTTTTTGTCTCCCGGTATTGGACACTATCTTTAGGATTGCATGGGCAATACACATATATGATACAGTGATGCAGAGAAAGGGGAAGAAAACCACAGGAACCGATGATAAAATTACTTCTATATGAAAGAAAAAAGTGTTTGAGTATGAAAGTCCAACAAGAGGGAAAAAATCACAAAAAAAATGGTCAATAGAATTTTGATTACCAAATTGAAGCTTGCATATGGCATTTCCAGTATTGAACGTTATGATAAGACCAAGCAGCCATGATATTAAAATTAACGTAACACAAACCCTGTTGGACATTATAGAAGTGTAACGCAGTGGGATGCAGATGGCCACATATCTGTCATAGGACATTACTGCTAGAAGAAGACACTGCAATGTTTCCAAACCACCAAAACATAATAATTGTGTAATACACCCAACAAGCAACACTGTGGCTCCTTCATTCATTATAGTTAGGAGCAGGATGGGTGCAATATTTGTGGACTGCATGAGGTCAGACACAGACAATTGTTGTATAAATAAATACATAGGGGATTGTAGATTCCGGATGAATGACACCAACCCCATGATAAGAACATTACAACAAATGGTCAGAATGTAAATCAGAAGGAAGAGAAAGAACAGTGGAATCTTGAAGTTCTGGAGATTCTGAAATCCCAAGAGAACAATCTCCCTGACCAGTGTCTGGTTCTTCTCATGCATTGCCTAAGAGAAAACAAACAACATGTATGTTATATGTATAAATGAAGGTTTGTATTCACATAATAACCAAAATATGTATAACCAAATGCTCAAAACTCTTCAGGGATCATTATGTCATCCAGAAGGAGCTCAACACCCCTGTGTTTCTTGGGTCTTCATCTGAAGTATTATTTTATTTTACCAAAATCATTCATTTGGAATGCAGCAAATCATTTTGGGGACTGTTCTGTTGTTGGCTGAGTTATCAGTGTGACTAGAGATTTACAAGAGTTCTGAGCTTGATTATAAAGCTGGTGCTTAGTATTGGAGAACTTCTCAGCCCTACACATTTCCCAGACAATGTAGCTACCTTAGCTAGTATTTTTATCTATATATGTTTTTGCCAAAAATAGGCCCATTCAATAAGAGTGTATACTGTATATGAATATGTTTCTCTCTGGTTGTAGCCTGTTTAATAAAAAAAAAATATTTGTCAAATATCACACTATGTTGCCAGTGGAAACTACATAAAGTTATAATAAAAATATGTTAATGGTTGTTGTGTCCTTCAGTTCTTGCTGTTTTAGTATACCTAAGGTAATTGATATACTTCTTTATAGACAAGTCCCAAAAAGAAGAACAAAATAATGTTCTGCTTGAGGTGGGGAAGGACAGACTGCTCAAAAGCGGGAGTGCCCCACCTAAAGCTGGATGTATGGTCACCCCAACTATAAATCTTGAAATCACAATAAAATTTGTTATTATGTCTGTCCAAGAAATCATCCAAGTCCCTCTTATAGTCATTAACTGAATCATCACCCGGCAGTGCATTCCCCAACCTCACTGTCCTCACTGTGATGAACCCTCTACTCTGTTCCTTTAAATGAAACTTCTTTTCCTCTAGTCTGAAGGGGAGGCCTCTGGTACGTGATTCTCTTTATGGGTAAAAAGGTCCCCTGCTATTTGTCTATAATGTCCTCTAATGTACTTGTAAAGTCTAATCATGTCCCCTCACAAACTCAAATTTAAATCAGCTGCAATTTTCTGCAAAAGAACAAGGCAATTTGGCCACCACCGTGACTCATATGGCAGGACCATCATACCCTACAGGATGGGCTCTGTCTCTTTTACCAGGAAGGGACTATGGTTGGACATAGAAAATACTTGAAATCCTCTGTATAAATATCCTGTTTTTACCCGTTACCAGTTTATCTGATATTGAAGCAAAAGTTTCAAGCACAATATTGGTAATTTATATAAAAATATTAAATCAGGCTCCAAGAATGTAGGATGAACCCATTATTAAAATAAATTGAAATAAAATATGAGTATGGAAACAGAATGGAAGAGAAAAGAGTGTACAGTAATTAAAACAAAATTTGCCATGTTTTTCCCCATACTTCAGATTTGCATCCACTGCAATTGTGCATGATCTTGTGAGAATTTCCGAATGGGGATCCCATGACTTCTGGTGTCTCCATGAGAAATTGCATTATCTGTTAGATGCAAACCTGTAGCACCTATACCAGCTGTGGGAACCACACATTTTACCACCACATCCAGGGTAGTGGTAAGTCCAATGTTCTCCAACATCAATAGGGCACTTACATATGATTCATAAAATGAGGCAGAACAGAAACAAACAGCACAGAAATTAAAGTGAATAGTGCCAATACAGAAAAAAAACATGCATCTATTTTAGTGGTCCCTATTTGTACTGGGATGGGGGCATACATGAAGCTTGAAAATCCATATTAAAACCCCCAATCATGTGGAACCATAGGACGATGCCTGTGAGCTTCTCCCAATGTGTAACCTGCTCTGTATTTCTCCTGCCATTTTGCTAACACAATTCCAACCATTTCTATCCAATGAAATCACTTTACAGGAAAGATGTTCTTGGAATATTATACTCACCTGATTTGTACCTACCAGAACCACCCCAGATACTGTGGAACCATAGGAAGATGTCCATGAGCTTCTCCCAATGTGTAACCTGCTCTGCATTTCTCCTGCCATTTTGCTAACACAATCCCAACCATTTCTTTCCAATGAAATCACTTTACAGGAAAGATGTTCTTGGAATATTATACTCACCTGATTTGTACCTACCAGAACCACCCCAGATACTGTGGAACCATAGGAAGATGTCCATGAGCTTCTCCCAATGTGTAACCTGCTCTGCATTTCTCCTGCCATTTTGCTAACACAATCCCAACCATTTCTTTCCAATGAAATCACTTTACAGGAAAGATGTTCTTGGAATATTATACTCACCTGATTTGTACCTACCAGAACCACCCCAGATACTGACTGGACAGGGAAGAACAGATCTCCTTTTATTAACCAGTGTCAGTAACATCAACAGCTGAGAAACCTACTGAGAAATCTCCTCTAGACTCTGGGGTTTGGGATAATTACCAATCCTTTGGGGTGTAGTGGAATCAACTTATTTTATAAACATCATTTATTTTAGTAAGATTTTGTCTAATTTCCCTTCCCATAATATAACCACATATACACTGCATTTTTTAAACCCCACCTCTTTTGTCCCTCTTCATTGTGATAAAATGAAATCATGTATTTAGGCGCATGCACAAACTACTCTGCACATGACATGGGGTAGGTTTGTTCATGCGCAAAAACCAAAATGTTAGTTGATGCCTGAGCCACCTCAAAAGTCTGTTTCCAGATGACCAATGTGTGTGTTTGAGAGGAGTAGACTGAAATTCCCCTCTCAAACACTGTTAGAGGGAAGACTCTACAATTGGTCTACATTGTGAATATGTATTTACTATTGCACCAGCATTGTCTTCTGTATCATTGTTCTAGTTTCCCACATGGCTCTGCATTAATAAATCAGTTCAGTTATCGGGCCGATTCACGAAATTCGAGTGAAGGGTTCGAATAAAAAAAAAAATTCGAATTTCGAAGTATTTTTTGGGTACTTCGACCATCGAATTGGTTAAATTCGATTGAATTCGAACGATTCGAACGATTAGAATTAAAAATCGTTCAACTATTCCACCATTCGATAGTCGAAGTACTGTCTCTTTAAAAAAAAAATCGATCCCCTAGTTCGGCAGCTAAAAGTTACCGAACTCAATGTTAGCCTATGGGGAAGGTCCCCATAGGCTTGCTAAAGTTTTTTTCATCGAAGGATATTCATTCGATCGTTTTATTAAAATCCTTCAAATCGTTCGATTCGAAGGATTTAATCGTTCGATCGAATGAAAAATCCTTCGATCGATCGAATTTTTAGCGCTAAATCCTTCGAATTCGATATTCGAATTCGAAGGATTTAAATTCCCAGTCGAATATCGAGGGCTAATTAACCCTCGACATTCGACCCTTCGTGAATCGGCCCCTACGTGTTCAGAGAACCACTGGCACCCAATTATTGTGCGCTGCATTCAGTTACAGTTGTACAACATCCCGCCTCCACACCGTAGTGAGGGCTCAAGCCCTGAAAAATATAGGTCTCATCCAAAGCCATTGTTGGGATAAAGCTACAAGGTCCAAGGAGGCAAAATTTACTAAAGGGTGAAGTGGCTAATGCTAGCAAAAATTCGCCAGCGTGACGTCATTTAGTTGCTTCAACGATTTATTAACGGGTGCTGGCGTAAATTTGCTAGCAAACTGGACCTACTCTAGCCCTACTTCGCACCCTTACGCCAGACGAAGTTGCGCTATGGCGAAGGGACGTAACTACGCAAATTCACTAAGATGCAGATTTTACTGAACGTTAGCTCTTGCGCCAGACTTGCCTTCGCCATCTCAGACCAGGTGAAGTGCAATAGAGTAGATAGGGCTTGCTTCAAAAAATGCTGCCATCTTTTACTTTTTTAAGGGTGATAGGCTGAAAAAGATTGTACATTTTTTGGGGGGCACCCTCCTTCCCACCTACATTTCCTAACATATGGCACCTAAACTATACACTGGGCAAATGTATAGGGCAAAATAACAACTCTATTTTATTTTATGAAGCTTTCCCTGGCTTGTGTAGTGTAATGTATTTGCTGCTACATATACGTCCATTGTACTTTAACTTGGCTTGACGCTAGCGCGACTTCGCTACCTTTTGCCTCCCTGTGCGCAACTTTGTATTTTAGTGAATTAGCCGTGCCCTGGCGGAGTGTGTCGAAGCCAATGCTGGCGCAACTTCGAAGGTAAGTAAATGTGCCCCAGAGATTCTCTATTGTCCTAGACATGAGCCCACCCTAGACAAATGTGGCATGACCTGCAATTGTTAAAAAACTGTAAATAAGATATTTTTAACTGTTACAATTTGTAAATAAAATCCCACTTTAAAAAAAAAACAAAAAAAACAGTGTTTTGCATTTGATTCATGATTTTTTGGAATACATATATGATGTCACCAGCATAATAATTTTAAAGATGTCGCATCATTGTATTCATTCGCCAGTCAGAACCTGGCAAAATAGATTTTGGCGAAAAGGGTAACAAAAAGAATTTTCAACACTTTGATAAATTAGCTTTCGTCTGAGCAAAGATTAGTCTTGAGAAATGCAGCAAAAGGTAATTCACTAACGAAGTGTGTTGCTTGGCTTTTAGTTAATAGGCGATATCATGGTGAATTCACTCTTTAATACATATGCCCCTATGGGAGTTTCCTTTTTAAAATATGGCAAAATATTTCACCCATCCCGAATTACAAGAAGCCGGGGGATTTAGTGATGGTGTTTATCACTATATAATGGGTTTCAATATAAAAGAAAGGACACAAAAGTTAATGTAGAAATACACATTTCTACATTTATAGGAATTAAAAAACCAATGAAAATGAACACATTCTTCTTAGTAAAAATTGTGAAAAAGCTTTTAGCTGATAAAGGCATCAGAGAAAGAAGAAATGTCAGTTAGTATCACATTACTGGAGGATAAATAAATACAATTCCAGATGGAACAGTTAAAGGAACCACCTGTCTCTCTACTCCCCCAGCACTGGCCGCTCTATAGAAAAGCTCAACTCAAAGAAAGAATAGGAAAGTATTAGGGCAGAGTTACCATATGACATTGTCCCATACCCCCCCCCCCACATGCCCCCTGTATTCAGTCTTGGCAGGAGATTTCTGTAATCTGGGAAATATATGGTGAGGATTGTACAGACCTTGGTATAACCAGAGACAAAACATCAGGATATATTATTATTATTATTATTATTATTATTATCTGTATTTTCCCACTAATAAATGGCACATAGTTTAATATATCAAATAATCTAGCTTCTTATTTCCCTCAATGTAATGCCATTATTTGTTCAGAGATCCTCTTATGTATTTATTTATAGTTATTATATCATGCCCTTAGTCCCCAGACATTTTAGGGGTCATTTGCAGTTACCTGCCCCTCTACCTACTGCCTAATGCAGGTAGGGCTCAATTAAAGGCATATTCCACAGGTCTCTAGACTCCAAGAAGGAACACACTGGCCAGAGGCTACGTCTGAGAATTACTCACCCTAGTGGCCTAGTGGGCCGGTGGGGACATCCGCCATGCCAGTCTTGCTCCTCTGATGTGCCGGTTCCTATGGGCGCACGTGGCGCACCTCCTCTTAATTTATAGGTGCAAGTAATAACGCCAGCACGCAAGGGCACAACATTCAAAATGTTTAAAGGCACATTTGGGTTTGTCATCATTGCCCGTTATAGGATCTTGTTTCCTGAGTTTCCTGGTGCCTCTGTGCTGTAAATCTGATTCTCTGTTGTGACCCCTGCCTGCTACTGACGATCCTGACTTCTGATGCCTGACCCTTGCCTGATTAATGACTCTGCTGTTTCTGTATTCCTTTCTGATTGATCTCCTGGTTTGACCCTTGCCTGCCTGACTCTGTTTGTACTCTGCCTGCCCCGACCCAGCCTGATCTGACTACGCCTCCTGTCTACGCCTTTAGCGTGACTTTGCTTTACAGTCGTGCCCCTTTGCTTGTTCAGAACCTCTCACTTGGCTCCTCTCTTATTAAGACCTGGCAGCATCCGATTAGCCGAGGGCTCACCCCAATGTGAAAGGCTGCTGTTAAAGACAGAAGCAAGAGCCGAAAACAGGGTGCTTAGTATTGGTTCTGAATTTAGGGTGCCAACCGTGACACTACGTAAACATTGTACATTGTACATTGTAAAAATGCACATCTGCTATAGACTTTTACATGATTTTGACAGGTTTTACGTGGAGTAATTGAGACTATGATTTGCCCCAATATGGATTTATGCAGCTTAGTTCTCATGAAGTGCAAGGTTCTGTATTATTATAGAGAAAAGAGGAAACATATAACATATTATAATTATTTGTTTCAGATGGACCCTATAGGTGATGGTTCTCCCATTCTTTAGCATTTTCTGGGTCAGGTTTCTGTATAAGAGGTCCAATAGCTGCACAGGCTGAAACCAAGTAAAATGACTTGAATCTAAAAACATTATATCTGACAAAATACCCAAGGGCCATGAATATTCTGTAAGTTATATTCCTATAATTGATACTTAGTGATGTAATTTCTGTTTCACAACTCATTGAAATATATGTATTGTAATAAATAATGTACCCCCAGTTATTAAATATGATTATTTAAAGATTTATAAACCTAAAATTTAGTTCTAATGAAAACTGATCACATTCCTCCAAGGACCCCAAACCCCAGAGTCTCCTACAGATTTCTCTGTAGGTTTCTCAGCTGTGTTTGTTACTGACACTGGTTAATAAAAGGAGATCTGTTCTTCCCTGTCCAGTCAGTATCTGGTGCCGTTGAGGTAGGTACAAATCAGGTGAGTATAATATTTTAAAAATATCTTTCCTGTAAAATGATTTCATTGGAAAGAAATGGTTGGGATTGTGTTAGCAAAATGGCAGGAGAAATGCAGAGCAGGTTACACATTGGGAGAAGCTCATGGACATCTTCCTATGGTTCCACAGTATCTGGGGTGGTTCTGGTAGGTGCAAATCAGGTGAGTATAATATTCCAAGAACATCTTTCCTGTAAAGTGATTTCATTGGAAAGAAATGGTTGGGATTGTGTTAGCAAAATGGCAGGAGAAATGCAGAGCAGGTTACACATTGGGAGAAGCTCGTGGACATCTTCCTATGGTTCCACAGTATCTGGACAAAATCCAAACTCTTGGATATATTCTTAAAATAGTGGAATATAAAATATTACACTTACTGTTTGATTTGCAGGTGCAACGCCCACTTGTGCGAAAATTCTGGGGAAAAATGCTGAAATCTATCTAATCTATTTAAGGTCATTACAAGAAGATCCCTTACATTTGGCATTGTTGCATTACCAGGAGAGATGCAGAGGGGGTGCCAGGGTTTCTGTAATCCCAGGAAGATATTTAGGGTTTTATTTTTTTTAAATGACTGTTTACTGATGTTGCCATGTTATGGTTATTGTTAATAAAATTGACAAAAGAGACACATCCATTAAGTGCAACCATGTACAAGAGACACACACACACACGCATAATCTGTCCTTACACTAGGGCCAATTATTTATAAGCATCCCAAAGATTATAGTGCTGTCTCATCTGTGACATTGGACATCTCCTGGGCAGCAGGTTGAACACTCTGTGTAGTGATGGATCTGCAGGCAGCTTAACATGAAGAGTTCCCAACATCTGCTAGCTGTACTCTTGTCTATTCTTCTTTTACTTTTTAATTTATAATTTTAATTTCTACTTTTTCACAAATGGTCCAACAGTTAAAAGGCAGAGTAAGAACAATGCAATGCTTTTGCAAGTGTGTTATATGAATAGAAGATCAGTGAAGAAGAAGAAGCATAACAAGTAACACATAAGAAGTAACCAAAATCTATCCACTGTGTCATGGGTGTATACCAGATAGGGCTGGAATCAATTCTATGGGAGGGGGAAAAAGATAGGGGGTTCAATGTAGGGGAAGGTCAGACAAGGTTATGGTTTCCATAGAAACCTATTTGAGATAATCTAAGTGATTATGAGACAAGAATAACTAATCAATAGTAATGTGCGTGTCATGGTTGTGTTCAAAAATGTGTATAATCTTTGCCAGGTGAGTTGAGAGTTCTCCAGGCATCTATCACTTGGGCTAGTTTTTTATCTGCTTATAAGGCTACATTCTGCTGCATAAGTTTGGGGTTCTTGTTGGTACCCTAAATATACTGGGAATGCTGAGGAACAAAGACGAGAATGATAGAATATGAGTGGGGTGATAGAAAGTCATTTATGACATTGTTATTAAATATATTCATTTATAAGACCTAAGAAAATAATTTATAAAGCACTTCTGATCCATGGCTGTAGCAGCCATCACTAAATATCTTCAAAAAAGATTAAAAAGTTAATATATAACTCTTGATTAAAGTTTTCCTTATATATTAACCCCAGAAAATGCATGAGAAAAACCAGACATTGGTCAGTGAGATTGTTCTCTTGGGGTTTCAGAATCTCCACAACTTCAAGATTCCCCTGTTCTCTCTGTTCCTTCTGATTTACATTATGACAGTTTGGGAGAACGTCCTCATCATAGTGTTGGTGTCAATCAGCCGGAACCTCCAGTCCCCCATGTACTTCTTTCTCCAACAGTTGTCCTTCTCTGATCTACTGGGATCCTCAAATATTGTACCTACCTTGCTCCAAACTGTATTAAATAACAGAGCTACAATGTCTTTTGGTGGCTGTTTAATACAACTCTATTTTTGGGGTTCTTCAGAAATTTTTGAGTGTTTGCTTCTAGCAGTAATGTCCTATGACAGATATGTGGCCATCTGTATCCCACTGCGTTACACTTCTATAATGTCCCACAGGGTTTGTGTCAAGTTAATTCTTATGGCATGGGCTCTTGGCTTTGGCCTTGCAGTGATTACAGTGAATTTAGTAGGGACACAACAGTTCTGTGACCGCAAAAACATTGATCATTTTTTTTGTGATTTATTTCCTCTTCTTCAGCTTTTCTGCTCAGACACCTCTTTTGTGGAATATGAAGTAATCATTCAAACAGTCCCTGTGGTTTTCATCCCCTTTATACTCATTATTGTATCCTATGTATGTATTGCCCATGCAATCCTTAAGATAGTGTCCAATACCGGGAGACAAAAAGCCTTCTCCACCTGCAGCTCCCACTTGGCTGTGGTCTCCATATTTTATGGGACTCTCATTGCTATTTATGTGGTTCCCCCTGGAAAACAATCACAGACTATAAGCAAAGTTCTCTCTCTGTTATACACTGTAGTCATTCCATTGGTTAACCCTCTTATTTACAGCCTAAGAAATGCAGATATCAAAGAAGCCTTTAAATAATAAAAAAAGAATAATGAAAATTGGTTAAAACCAGAAATAAAATGAAATAAATGCTTGAACACTTACCACAATTATTACATATTTGAGATATTTATTGTTTATCAGAGATGTGAACGTCATATTTGAAATTTTTTTTGTACCCAAGAGCTAATGTGTTGTAAATTCAACTTTTGAGTTAATTTAGCCGATATTTTCAATGTGGTAGAATGAAAAAAAATAATATTTAACCTTCTGGAGTTTTTTAAAATGTAATGGTTTTTTTTATGTAATCGCTTTTAAAACCCCTACTAGCAGTGGCATCTAACAGACTAACAATATTGGGTAGTGCAGATAAACCCAGGGCACAGCTGAAGGGAAGCTTCTGACTCTCGGTGAAGAACTCTGAATCCATTGTTTCTTACAACTTGTGATCTGCAATAAGTAGAAGTGCTATTAATGCTATACTGTCTTAGCTGGGCCATCTTTTCTGATTTTCTTAGACACCCTTACACATGGGCATTATTTGTGTATTGACATGCATTTGAGAAGCAGGTTTGAGTTAATTGACACACAAGCTAATTAAGTCCATTACATTTTGCCTGGTTGTACTCACAAGTGCTTAGAGTTTTGTACAATTTGTACAAATTATAGTTTTTTACACATGTTGCATTTTCTTCCACTTGGTGGGCAGTCATAATAAGTAAGGGAGGCCAATTTATTAAAGGTAACATTTTTGTGGTATTAGAGCTTTTTGAAACCACAATTAAACTCTATTTCACTAAAATCACGAATGCCATGAAAGTTATTACAACAGTCAAATTTAAAAAGTGCTAATGTGAAAAAGTGCAGAAAGAAATAATAATAAAACCTCTAAAAATTGCTTTTTTTCTGATAATTACTAGCCAAAACAATCCGAAACCCTCTAAAAATCTGAATGGGATCAGTACAGTTCCCATCAACTTCTTTGGAACTTTTACTTTGAGAAGTTTTGTATTGTTTTTTTTTCATGGTTTTTACACTTAATTAATCTCAATTTTTTTTCGAGTTTTAGAAAGATTTAAAAAAATTAAATTTTTACAGAAAAAATATGATGCATGAAAAAAATCTGAATAAAAATTAATAGACCCCTATTATTGCATTTAAACACACAAACTTGATTTTATTAGTAAGCAGGATGTTTCCTAAAACCCGTTAAACATGTACAACCCTCTCTCAGAGAGGGATCACAATGGCTGGTGGAAGGGGTCAGAGAAGGTTTTCATTGTCTTAACTGTTTAATATGTAATTCACTAATCAAAGTGGAGAAATTGACAGAGGTCTATGAGTAAGTGCCCCTATAGGCACGAAACGCGTTAGGTCTTCATGTCCCAATAAATTTTCTACTTTTTACATCTGTTTCTTTATTTTTGGAGACCCTCACACTTTTTGGATACAAAATTGACAGAGGTGACTCATATTGGATTTAGATTAGATACAGTTTAACCAAAAGGTCTTAATACAGTACCTATTTGTTCTTTAAAGGGACACTGTCATGGGAGAATTTTTTTTTTCAAAATGAACCAGTTAATAGTGCTGCTCCAGCAGAATTCTGCACTGAAATCCATTTCTCAAAAGAGCAAACAGATTTTTTTTATTCAATTTTAAAATCTGACATGGGGCTAGACATATTGTCAATTTCCCAGCTGCCTCCAGTCATGTGACTTGTGCTCTGATAAACTTCAATCACTCTTTACTGCTGTACTGCAAGTTGGAGTGATATCACCCCCTCCCTCCCATTGTGAAGGAAAAACAGCAGCCTGCCAGAAAGCATTTCTCTCCTAAAGTGCAGGCACAAGTCACATGACCAGGGGCAGCTGGGAAATTGACAATATGTCTAGCCCCATGTCAGATTTCAAAATTGAGTATAAAAAATCTGTTTGCTCTTTTGAGAAATGGATTTCAGTGCAGAATTCTGCTGGAGTAGCACTATTAACTGATGCGTTTTGAAAAAAACATATTTTCCGATGACAGGATCCCTTTAAATGCGTTTACCACTACTGCCTACACAACTCAGGGCAACCACCAGCTGGCAAACCCAGCTGCCAAGCATGCAAATGCAGGTACAAGTCAGCCACCATGGATGCAAAGACTGTAGCCAATGCCATAATCCCCCTCTGCCAATGGTTGTTGCCCTGCCAAGAACTTCCACAAACTTGAAAATGGCTAATGTACCAAGACCAGCAGCCGCACCTGCCAAAAGCCACAGGAAGATCGAATCTGGATCATATCTGGTGGAGTTGCCTGCCAATTCAACCATACTGGAGGACAGCATATGCCATCATTCAGGAGGCAGTCCATTTAATCCAAAACCCTTTAACAGACATGGTCCAACTAAACCTAGGTCTAAATGACATCCCCATCTGGTGCAGGAAACTTGTTTTCCATATCCTAATAACAGCTAGAGTACTTCTACTCAGACATTCCAAAACAACAAACTCATGAACTCATTAATGTAATACAAACTATAAAAGCATGGCTTGCAACCAAACCTTGGACAATAAAATAAAGGCTGCACTGAGAGTCTATGGAAATCATGGACAACCAAACACTACTTATCAGGAATCGACTAACAACCAGTGGTCCTCAAAAGTGAAAAAATATGTCCCTGACACCTCTAAAGCAAAAAAAGAAAACAACAGAGAATTTAGAGAATAACAAACCATACCACCGCAAACTTGGCCTTGCCCAAATGTTTCATGAGACATCCTTTGTAATTGAAGAGTTCCCTAGCCTATACCCCATCACAAAATACTCTCTCCAGCCTTCTGTTACTCACTACCCCATTCCACTAACACTCCCCGTTCTCCAGCCATTGAGCTTCCCAGATACACTATTTCTTCACCAGAAACATCTCCATTCAGTTTAGACTTTTGTACCTTGGGTATCACCTATCCCCTATGCTTTCTGAAAGTGAAAGAACCTAATTCACTATTATATTGGAGTATCTGTATGTCAATTTCTGTATGTTTCTGTGTGTACAGTACTATTGACTATATTTGTGCTTTAGCATACATGTAATAAGAACAGAAGTCACTGGTGGACTATTGGAACAATCTCACCTAGACAAGCCTCTGTGTGTGTTGAACATGAGGAAAATGAAAAATATATCAATAAATGATTAATCACACACCAAAACATACATATATATATATATATATATATATATATTTGATAAATTCATCAGGAATATCCAGTAGATTGTGCCTCTGGATGTAAGCACTAATTCTAGAACATAAGAAGAGTGAGTTATTTAAGCTACATTAAAGGGTAATTTGGAAATATTTTGCCATTAACTAGCTGCAGATTTAAGAACATGTGGGAATAATTTCTGCCAGTTTCAATTGTATCTGACCTGACAGTTAAAAAATATTTATCATTTGTATATTTATGAAAGCAAATGAATGTGTTTTTGGACTACTCTGAACAGTTAAAGACCATTTGTATGAGGTGTTATAGTTTTACATTGGTGCTAAGCCCTAACACACCACTGAAACATTGAGAAAGTCTCTTTCAGACTATAGTTTTGTATGGCTCTATATGCTTAATAATAGTAGTTGTGCTCTACATCTCTATTTTAGTATATTTTATAAACTATGTACTTTTTCAGCTATTATTGTTAAAGTTACATCAACCATATATCTTGTTTAATTTTCATTTGTCTTCTACAGTTTTTAAGGGCTTGTTCAATATCTTTATTTCTCAAGCTGTAAATAGCCGGGTTAGCCAAAGGAATGACTACAGTGTAGAACAGAGAGAGAGTGTTGCTAATGGTCTGTGACTGGTTTCTAGTGGGAGCTGCATAAATAGCAGTTAGAGACCCATAAAATATGGAGACCACAGCCAAGTGGGAGCTGCAGGTGGAGAAGGCTTTTTGTCTCCCAGTATTGGACACTATCTTTAGGATTGCATGGGCAATATAAGTGTAGGATATAATGATGAATATAAAAGGGGAAATAACCACTGGAATTGTCAGAACTGTTACTTCTAATTGCACAAAGGAAGTATCTGAGCAGGAAAGATCTAAAATTGGTAATACATCACAGAAGAAATGATTAATGGTATTTTGGTCACAGAACTGTAGAGTTCTAATTAGATTTACTGTCATCACTGAAATGCTAAAGGCAATAGTCCACAACATTAACATTATAGTAACACAAACCCTGTGGGACATTATAGAAGAGTAACGCAGTGGGATACAGATGGCCACATATCTGTCATAGGACATTAATGCTAGAAGCAAACACTCAAAAGTCTCTGAAACACTCAAAAAATACAATTGTGTTACACAGTCAGCAAAGGAAATGGTGGCTCCTTTATTTATTACAGTTAGTAGCAGGAGAGGAACAATGTTTGAGGACCCCAGAAGATCACATAGTGAGAGCTGTTGGAGAAAGAAGTACATGGGGGACTGGAGGTTCCGGCTGGAGGACACCAACACTATGATGAGGATGTTCTCCCAAACTGTCATAATGTAAATCAGAAGGAACAGAGAGAACAGGGGAATCTTGAAGTTGTGGAGATTCTGAAATCCCAAGAGGACAATCTCATTGACCAATGTTTGGTTCTTCTCATGCATTGTCTACAGGGTAAATTGATGCAAAGATTCAATATTACACAATAACTATTTTTGATTTTTAGCCTTTTTCCAGCATCTGTGAATTAAAGTTCAATTGTGAACTGTTTTCTTCTGTTTTTTTATTAAGCCAATGTTTTGGACTTTGTTGCATAAAGCGGTCTTACTCCTGTTGTGCAATTGTGATTGCTGGAAATCAAATGTTCTACATGTTTATACAGATTAAACATTCACCCAAACAACGGAAATGAAATTTGATGAATGGAAATTTGCCATTTTCCAGAAGTATTTAAGCTGCCAAAAAACATAGAGAGAGAGTCATTTAAAATTCTATGGAAATATTGCTTGAGATTAGGTGCTACTAGTGAAGAAAGAAAGCTGGGGAGGATATCCTTAGTACTTACCTAAAGAACATCATCAAGGTATCAGGAGAGTGCACGTAGACTAAAATATGGCAGAACCTCAGTTCTGACTCCAGAGAGCATGAGAAAGCTGTTTAGGTGCTTTACAAATGATGCACTGTGCAGAGGGGTATTTCAAAACCCCAGAACATTCTCTTATATAAGACTAGAATATTATTGAATGGAAGAGCAGAGCCTGGCCTGTATAATGGCTGGTGCATAAACAGTGAGCACAATAACAAACAATCTAGATTTTCTCTAAGAAAAAGACATTACAATTAGTAATGTAAGGTTTCCATTCAACCAAGTTAAGAAATACAGTTTCTTCCACAGATAGGTCTAAAGCAACTGGACTTTCTTGAATACATTTCACATTCATTTGAGCAAATTCTTCAGTTCTATGGAATTTCCCAACATTTAAAAATGTCACACAGTCACAAACATCCAATCACAATTGTTCCATTGAACTTATTCAGTTGGGTGTTAGAACTGAGGGGTAAAACTGTGATCCAGTCCATGATTTTCATTGAGGAAGGTGTTAATTCTTTAATGTACATGCCTGGAAGTGTGTGAAACCTCTGGCACCATTGTATGTTGCTGACAAGTGGTCCATCCTCTATTTAGGGACAGTTGCTATATGAGTATAAATGACTGGATTTGCCTTTAGACTGTAAAGAAGGGAAATCTTGTCAAGTCAAATGTGTGCTACCCACTGAGTATCTGGTTATGTGGGAGGGTTTCTGTTACAAAGGGTTAACAGACAGAGTTGTGCAGCCAGAGCTCTCACAGTCAGTACAAACTGCCATCTGTAAGTAGACCCAATGGGTATCATGATTAGGCTAAATACCCATTAGTGCAGTGACCCTGAGATCACTAATGATGTGGTTGAAATGTGCCCCCACTGGGCATTCTGTCTAATTTCAACTCACAGAGGGACAGAAAGGTGAGGGAATATAAGTGTATGGAAAATTCTGACATCTTATACAATGGCCTAAACAGGGATAAAGGTTTCATGTGCAATAATAATCACCAGGCTGAATGTAAGCAATAGACCTTGAGGTATCACATTACCACAAGAAGTACTTTTAACCCTTACCATTTTGCTAACACAATCCCAACCATTTCTTTCCAATGAAATCACTTTACAGGAATACCCCAGATACTGTGGAACCATAGGAAGATGTCCATGAGCTTCTCCCAATGTATAACCTGCTCTACATTTCTCCTGCCATTTTCCCAACACAATCCCAAACATTTCTTTCCAATGAAATCACTTTACAGGAAAGATGTTCTTGGAATATTATACTCACCTGATTTGTACCTACCAAAACCACCCCAGATACTGTGGAACCATAGGAAGATGTCCATGAGCTTCTCCCAATGTGTAACCTGCTCTGCATTTCTCCTGCCATTTTGCTAACACAATCCCAACCATTTCTTTCCAATGAAATCACTTTACAGGAAAGATGTTCTTGGAATATTATACTCACCTGATTTGCACCTACCAGAACCACCCCAGATACTGTGGAACCATAGGAAGATGTCCATGAGCTTCTCCCAATGTGTAACCTGCTCTGCATTTCTCCTGCCATTTTGCTAACACAATCCCAACCATTTCTTTCCAATGAAATCACTTTACAGGAAAGATGTTCTTGGAATATTATACTCACCTGATTTGCACCTACCAGAGCCACCCCAGATACTGACTGGACAGGGAAGAACAGATCTCCTTTTATTAACCAGTGTCAGTAACATCCACACACCCGGAATACTGCTGGGAAATCTCCAGGAGACTCTGGGGTTTGGACTAATTCCAGTCCTTGGGGGAATCTACTGTAATAAGTAGTCTTTATAAGAACATTCAGATAATGTAATTCTAAAATAACACCAGATATTTTAAAAATATTTAACTTTATCATATCAAAACAAATACAATATACAAACATTTATTCTTGGAGGACCATTTATCAACATTCTAATTTTAGTAGTTTTAGAATTTTTTTTAAAAATACCTCAAACTCTTTCCCTAAAATCACAAATACCATGGAATTTATTAAAAGACCTGAATATAAAAAGTAAAGAAAAAAAATCTGAACAATGAGCTAAAAAAATTGAACTTGAGTGGCGTCATTTTGTCATGCTTGTTTAAAGTCATAATAATCTTAAAATTCAGCAAAAACATAAACAAGGAATATTACCAATAACTATTAGAAAGGCCTTTCAAAGGGCCAGAAATAAACCTTGAGTAGACTTCTATTAACAGTCAACAGTCCCAACAGAAAAATAGGCCAGTGATGCATATTTCTTTGCTATAGCAGCCAATACTATAACATATTAAAAGATAATTGAGTGGAATTCTCTGTCTTCAAGCCAAGGGTAAAATATAGTGTTAATTGGTTAATTTATTGACCCGTAGGGGTTGCTCTAAGGCTAAAAGCAGTGGATGGCTTTTAGGAAGGATAATCACTTTGGATAATGACATCAATCTATATTTTTTATACATAGGTTATTCTATCTTTATCTGGAGGGATTTTGGATATAGTTACTGCCCTTGGCTTTGACCCCAGATCTATCCAGCCAAGGAAACACAGCACACATAGATCAATTGTGCACAGGTATCAGTTTGGCACCAAGTGCTGGAAATAATAATTAAGAATATCTTTGCAATTGTATCCAATTTGTGCCAAAGTGCAAGTGAAGTTTGTGCTTCTATAATGCATGCCCACCCTAGTCAGGTGCATGTGCTGATTACATCTAGCATGAGCAACGCTAAGAAGACAGCGGGAATTTAGGGAGATAAAAGTGTGGCTGAGAAATTGGTGTAGGGAGGAGAGTTTTGGTCATTTGGAGAACTGGGCTGATTTTTCAGTCAGCTACAGGTTCTTTGCTAGGGATGGGCTGCACCTCAATGATGATGGTGCAGCTGTTTTGGGGGGAAAGTTGGATAGATGGTTGGAAGAGATTTTAAACTAGTGGTTATTTATTTCATCTTGGGGCAGCATAGGAGAATATGTTCTACATTGTGAACATCATCCTGGGAGATACTGGCCATCCTCCATCACCTTCATTGGCAAAGGGGTATTTACGCATTTTCTGAAGATTTTGCGGCGAGACAGAAAAACACTCAACTAGTCAGTTATAGGATCTTTCCACATTTTGAGCAAGAGGAGGTGGTTTTGATCTTATTCTCCAAACATGAAGCTAAAATAAGTAGAGCTTGGCAAGTTTTGTGAAAAGCTTGTCTTTGTTGGTAAGATCCTGAATGGACTTGGAGTTTGGACTTCAAAATTTAGGTTCAAGGCCAGGTTCAAGAAAGATGTGTTGCCTCCTCTGAGATGCCAACTAGGAACCTGGAGTCTGTATATTTTTTCAATTGCATGCCTTCCTTTTGTAAGAAATGTTGTAAGTGCAGCCATAAAGAAGAAGAGTATAAGGTATGTCGGAATTGTGGGTAGTTGTCCCACGATTCAAAGAGTTGTGAGCTAATTTGTGCTTCAAAACTGGTCACTTGTATGTGAATTGTCTTCAAAGGATTAGAAAGCCTGAGATGTGTGCAGAAGAAAGAAAGACATTGCCTATTGACAATCTCAGTGAATCTCCACAAATGGAGATACCAGTAGAATAATCCCTTACTAAATTTGATAAAGTTTCAGTTGATAGAGAAAGAAGAAGAGTTAGGAGGAGATTCCATCAGAAACTGAAAGTTTGGTACGTTCGGCTGAAAAACAGAAAAAAACAAGACTGCGTACAAGAGGGGAAAATTTGTATCGCTTCTGGAATGACAGGACAAATAAAAAAAATCCAGGACTATCTCAGTACATAGTCAGACGAGAAAGAAATTGAAGCGGTGAACAAATGCATTGTGGATGGTAAAGAAACACACAATTACAGACGCAGAGTGTTAGAGTATATTAAGACTTTAAAGTGAAATTATTGTTGTAATAAAGTCTTGTTATCTTTTTAATTCTGGTTTCTAATAATGTGGTAGAGTTATAGTGGGTTTTATCCTACTGTCAACTTTATTACTAATGGAACCTTGTACCCTGGTCGCTTCGTTGCCTTTTGGCTAGGTTTATCTGGCTAATTGGGTGATGGAATACTCTCATATCCTAGGCCTTTTGACATCAGTATCTTAAGTCAACTGCTCTTTAGGGGTAAGAGCATAGAGCATTTAAGGAGAGATCGAACTAGGAGGCACAGAGGCTGCTCTTGGGTGGCCAAAGGATGCTTTGCTTACCAGAAAACATTGATGGATTCTTTACATCATCTGCTCGAGAGGTGCATTACAAGAACACGGCAAATGTTGATATCCCTGAAGAAAAACATGGAGAAGGAGCCTTGAAGTTTGTGGTGGAAGATCTTTTGGCATTCTGAACTTCAGATGCATTCTGTACTGCATCCCAGAATTCTACAACCATGGAATATATGTGCTAGTCTTCAAAGAAACCTCCATGTACAAGATCTTCAAGAAAAATTACATAGAGAGGAAGAATGATCCGAGAATTGCTGGCTGCTGCATGGAGTTTAAACATTGTGACAATATAAGGTTAGTAATGGTATTAATGTATAACTCCTACTGTATGTGACTGATGAATAGGGATGTAGCGAACTGCCGTTTATGTGTTCGCGAACGCCGTTCGCGAACACCGGCAAAAATGCGAACAGTTCGCGAACAGTTCGCGAACTTCGAACATCCGCAAAATCGTTCGATTCGAACGATCGAAGGATTTTAATCGTTCGATCGAAGGATTTTCGTTCGAATCGAACGATCGAAGCCATTCGATCGAATGGCTTCGATCGTTCGATTCGAACGAAAATCCTTCGATTTTAGCGGTCGAAGGAATCGAATGGTCGAATGGTCGAACGATTTTTGTTCGAATCGAACGCGAACTCGTATTGGCGAACGTCGCACGACGTTCGAGAACATTCGGCGGACGCGAACAGTCGAAGTTCGCGCGAACTAGTTCGCCGGCGAACAGTTCGCTACATCCCTACTGATGAAGAGCTTATCTATTCCCTCTTTTTTTCTATGACAAACCACTGCCACCGGACACCTTTTGGGAAGGTCGGAAGGGCACACGGATGGGGGAACAAGCACTTGCCACCAAATGCTCTGACAGCAATACAGGAAGGCAACTGAAACACAGGCAGACAAGGAGTAGCAACCATTACACAGCAGTGCCTTACCTGATCCAGGAGCTGAAGTACAAAAGACTCCAAGATATGAGGTAATATGCTGGGGAACAAAAGGTCCCATAGACCAAAACCACTGTCCCTAGGATGCCTAATGCTTTCCCAAGGTTAATAAGAAAATTTTGCTTACAATTGGAACAAAAGCCAAAAGCAAAAGAGAAGGAGAAAAAAAAAGACACCGGTAGGTGGGTTTGGTTGGCCTTTTAAAGGTTTGGGGAGGGTCCTTCTAATGGGAGCAGGGGGGAGGGATTATCCTGATGAGTACTGACATGGAGTTCGACAAGGGAAAGGGCTATGCTGTTGACAGCATTTGGAAAGTCCTCTTGTGATTGGTCAACTTTGATTGATATGGAAATGAAGAAGACTTGGTAGGTGTGATACAAATGTGACATGGCAGGCCATGTATGAATGTGAGTGTGATCAAGTGTATCCAATATGGCTCCTTAGTTGTAAAATGGATGTACTGATATTAGACGTTGCGTTGTCTTCAATCGGTATTGTATTACTTTTCTTACAATATATTATTCTTCTCTAATGATGATCAATGTGTGTGTGTGTTTTATTTCCACCCCTATATTTGATAAGT
This sequence comes from Xenopus petersii, assembly GCA_038501925.1. Lineage (NCBI taxonomy): Eukaryota > Metazoa > Chordata > Amphibia > Anura > Pipidae > Xenopus > Xenopus petersii. Next base: position 159,401,107 of record CM076676.1, on the reverse strand, counting down.
CTGCTGGGGGAAGTGCTCAGTTAGACATTTAGTTTGTGATAAGTCTGCCAAGGGAACTTGTAGCAAGACATTTTGGTACCAGGAGCGGGGTTCGAGAATAAGATAAAATGTTTAAGAGAAAGAATAATAGCATTGTGGGGAAAGCTGTAAATATTGTAGATATCCCTGGTTGGGATGATACTTCATGTAAAATTATTGCCACTGAGTGGTCTAAAGGTGCAGGATTGTGTGAGGATTGGGCGCATCAATTGAAAGATGTTAGTCCAATTAACGTAGTTACATGTTTAGAGAAAGTACCCTTTGAAAAAGGACAGGAGTTCTGTGTTTTAGGAAGACAGGGGTGGATTTTGTTGTCTGCGTATCGCAAGCAGCATAGTGATTGTTCAGAGTTAAAAGCACGTATTTCTCAGTTTGAAAAAGAAATACTTGACTTACAGAGTCGGGTTACAATGTTGCAGTGTCAAAATAGATTATTAATGGATAAAGCTGACACGTATCAGCAAGTTGCCGAAACGGCCGCTGTGCGATGTGCAAAGTATAAATATCGAAAGTGTAAAGGAAAAATTAATATGAAGAAAGTATCCAAACTAATTGCTAAGGCAGGAGTTGACTGGGATCCAGATCAGTGGGATGACAATATTTGGGATACTAGTGATGAATCAGAGGATGATAGGAAAACCTTGTGTGAAAACAGACAACAGTACTCAAATGAGTTTCATGCTGTAGCCAAACCAATTGAGCGGAGAAAAGCAGTAAATGCAGCAGGTGGGGTTGTAAATACTACCACCTTAGAAGATTTTACACAGCAAGAAGTAGCAGATTTACATGATAGGTTTAAACAAAGATCATCAGAGCCCCTCATATCCTGGCTAGTGCGGTTATATGAGGGAGGGGCTGCTGGAGTTAATTTGGATAATGGAGACTCACGTAAGTTCTGTCTATTGTCTAATGAGTCAACTGTGCAGGATGAGTTTCTTAATTTTCAGGGTGCAAATATGTCCTCGATGTTAGCATTGGCTGCTCGTGGTGCATCCAGGCGTTATCAGATAGAGTCAGATTGGCCGGCTAATAATAAATCTTGGTATACTTTGAGGGATTGTATACAGCGAATAAAAGAGGAAGGTATGAAAACTGCAGTATTTGTTGGGCAAGCAGATCAAGTACTGGATACTCCCTTAACTGTACAAATTAGAAACAAAATAATTAAGCTTGCTCCGCCAGCATATAAAAATGTTATTATGATGCTGCTCGTTAATGAGACAGGGCAGCCTTTACAGCATGTTATTGAGTCCATTCGAGAGCTTGGAGATCTAGGAGATTGGGGTCCCAAGGATAAGTACAAGGACAGGGATAATAAAAAGGATAACAATCAGAAGGGAAATTTTAGTGATAGAGTCCCCAGAAGGGACATGTTTAATGCCCTAATGAGAGATGGAGTCCCAATAGACGAGATAGATGGAATAGATACTTTGGAAATGTGGAGATTGTACAAAAAACGGGGCTTGCATAAAAATCAAAATAAAAGTGTGGGAAAACAAGATATCCCTGGGCTGATCTGTCTCAGGCTCAGCGATTTAAATCAGATTAGGGATCAGGTCAAGCTCCAGTAATAGCATATACAGCATGTAGATGACCGCCCGTACGTTAATTTAGATATATATTGGAAAAATGGAAATATACAAAAAGTACAAGCCCTAGTTGATACGGGAGCGGAGGCCACTATAATTGCTGGGAATCCAAAATATTATAAAGGGCAACAAGTCACTATTACTGGATTGGGGGGAAAACAGACCCTTGGTGTACAGGCTATGGTTGAATTAAAAATTGGACAACTTCCTAAAAAGAAATATTCTGTGTTGATTGTACCTATTAAAGAACACATAATAGGTATAGATATATTAAAATTAGATTTGCCTGATGGCAGATACCAGTCTGGTGTTCGTAATTGTAAATATGTAAATACTGTTATAGTTGGACGGTTAAAAATGCCTCCCGTGGAATTACCTCCAGCTGTTAAGACTGTGAGACTGAAACAATACTGAATGCAAGCGTTAGTCAAAGCAGTCAGTATGCAGAATTATATGCTGTTTTTCAAACTTTAAAGCAAGAACATTTAGGAGAGTGTTATCTATACACAGACTCGTGGTCGGTAGCTAATGGGTTAACTCCTTGTTGCCTACTTGGCAAAAACATCAATGGAAAGTTCACGCAAAAGAAATCTGGGGTAAGGATTTATGGCAGGAGAAGATATGGGATATTGTATTTAAAACACATGTTACTGTATTTCATGTTGATGCGCATTGTCCTATTGATTCATTAGAACGTTTATTCAACTCTATTACAGATGAAAAAGCTAAAGTTGCTGAAGCAGAGACCCAGCCTTCCTGGGCACATCAGAAAAGTGGACACTTAGGAGAAAAAGCCACGTATAGATGGGCACAATCACGGGGAATAGGTATCCCATATGATATCATTAGAACAGTGATTTCAGAATGTCCCATATGCCAACATACACAGCATAGACCAATACCACATACTATGAAAGGACAGATTGCAAGGGGTAAATTACCTGGTCAAATATGGCAAATAGATTACATTGGTCCATTGCCAAATAGTAGAGGATGTGCAAAGTAATTTTACTGAATTCAAGTGATGCTGATTTACTTATACAAGCAAAAGACCGTATTGCTCAAATAATCATTATGCCAGTCTATCATGGGCCAATAAATAAAGGAAATCCTCCAACTGTATTAACAATAAGAGGTGATAAAGGTTTTGGAGCTACGGGAATTCAAAGTGGTGCAAACATTTGGATACAGCACCCAAATAAACAACCAGAACCTGCTGAAGTAATTGCAGCAGGAGAAGATAATGTTGTATTAGTAATCAGACCAGGTCAAGAGAAATAGGATTATGTCCCAATAGAAAAATGCTATTTACGAGAATAATAAACTGTATTTCTTTATAGATCAACATTAAAGGAAAAAGAAGTCTTACCTATGAGGACTGAAAAACTCTTTCCCAAAATGGTGGTTGGATTCCCAGGACGATCGACTATCTTGTGGCCCTGCCCAATCTTTGCTCCAGGAAATGGAGGTCGGGTTTGTCAAATTCTTATTTTGGCAGGACTTGAGTTCCTGATTGTCATGCTGACTACTACCTGTGTGTATCAACCGCAGGATTTGCCATGGTGTGCACAATCATCCGATCAACTCAATGGGAGCAAAGAGAGATCTAAAAGGGCACTGTCTTTGCGAGGGGACAATTTGTGGGAGTATATGGCTAAAGATGTATTGAACACTAGCTACATGTGCTTAAAGGATGTCCTAAGTGCTGGTGAACTAATTGAGACTTGTTTTATTGCCATCCCCACACCCACAACAGTTTTGACAGCAACATTTCAAAGAAAATATAATGACTCAAATGTTGAGGACTCAGATACTGAAACTTATATACCAGTTTATGCATATGTTGCAGATCAGAATGCTACAAGAAAAATGAAAAAAAGTTTTCTTTCTTTGATCACTCACCATATAACTGCAGCAGATGTGTGTTATAACATGACTTGTGATAGTGAGAAGATTCCTGCATGTATTCAGGCAAAGATTGATACTAAAAGACCCAAACCACCAGTATGTTCTAGAACTATAAGGAAATATAATAACATTACTACTAATATGTTGTGTAATCATACGATCCTCTCTCCCAGTCTAGATAGGTATGTCCCATTACCAAAAGGATGGTTCTTTTCTTGTGGAAACATTTCCTTTACTTATATTCCAGCCAATCTTTCTGGAGGGCCTTGTGCACTCACCAGACTTAGTTTAACTATCCCTACAAGCCATATATTACAAGATCAGACCATACATCGCTATAAAAGAAAGGCATTGTATGAGCAACTCCCATCAGATTGTGAATCAGACATACATTTGTTTGATAAATCAGAAATTATAGCTTTAGGTGCTTCACTGGTTGCAATACCATATATCAAGGCCGTCAAATTAATAAGATTGCTTGTATTATGGTCAAGAGTATAAATGCTACCAGTAAAGCTATTGCTAGTCTCTTAGCAGATTTTGGAGATATTAGAAATGCAGTACAACAAAATAGGGCTGCCATTGATTATTTGCTTTTTAAGCATAACCATGGTTGTCAATATTTTAAGGGTATGTGTTGTTTTAACCTTTCTGACCATTCTCATGGCATTAACCAACAATTAGGTATTCTACATAGTTTAGTCACTAACATTACTGAACATAAGGATGAAGGTTAGTGGGACTGGCTTACTAGTTGGATCCCTGATGTGGGAGGTTGGGTTCAAACAGTTATAGAAGTAGTTTTGGTTGTGATATTTTGTCTGATCATAATTCAATGCTTACCCTCACTAATATCTATGTGTAACCCAATCAACGAAGAAGTATAACTTTTTAAGAATATACTTATAGGTATACCATATAACCCAATTATTTAGTGGTATAGTTACAGTTACCATAATCTTCAATAGTAGGAAAGTAGAAAATATAATTTGGTAGTACATCCAATATTGATATCATTGATTTTCATATGTTGTGAAGTCTCTCGCTTGTATTGCAAACAACCGAGGGTCGTGTGAGATTATATTGAATGCAATTGATCAAGGGTCGAATGTGATACAAATGTGACATGGCAGGCCATGTATGAATGTGAGTGTGATCAAGTGCATTCAATATGGCTCCTTAGTTGTAAAATGGATGTACTGATATTAGCAGGAGAACAGGGAATAGTAGGAGTTAAGGTGATAGACTCTCATATCTTATTCACATAGTTATAATCAACATACACAGCAATTATACACAGCAATTATTTTCATTCACATGGTTATTTCCATTTTCATGGTCATTCTCATGGCCATGTACTGGGCATGTAGCCATTATTATTATTTTATATGTCTATGTGTAATGATCTATTACTTTGTTATTGTACCAATATAAAAAGGAGCTCAGCTGGGGGGGCTTTGGGACTTCATCTACAAGCAGACGTGTTGTGTAGAATAATTGGTCTTGTGAGGACCATTGGGCATTGGGAGTCGCTGTATTTGATTTGGGCCCGGGGTCCCCCAGCTGATGTTCCTCTCAGAAGTCTGCCAAGGGAAGCTCGGCTAGACGTTGCGTTGTCTTCAATCGGTATTGTATTACTTTTCTTACAATATATTCTTCTTCTCTAATGATGATCAATGTGTGTGTGTGCTTTATTTCCACCCCTATATTTGATAAGTCTGCTGGGGGAAGTGCTCAGTTAGACATTTAGTTTGTGATAAGTCTGCCAAGGAAACTTGTAGCAAGACAGTAGGTTTTTCTCTCCCTATGGTGTTACGGGATGGGGAAGTTGAGGGTTACTGGGCACAGTTAAAAAACATTGCTATATGTTGGCATGTCAGATCTGATTGAAGTGCTTGGGTGATCTCTAATTGTCATAGAGGCTAGGCAAAGGGATGTGTGACTGACAGCTCTTGTGATAGATGGGTGTGGGTCTTCCTATTCATGTAAGCGGGTAATCTATAATAGACAAAGGGCTATGTTGTTGACAGGCAGTCTTTGACATGGATTGGAAAGTCCTCTTCTGATTCGTCAACTTTGACTGATATGGAAATGAAAAGAACTTGGTTTTTCTCTCCCTATGGTTTGAGGTAAAGTTGAAAAGGCCAAGTAATGTAAGAGACAGCAACGTTGCAATGTGATGGGATGGTAGCACTAGTGATGAAAGTAATTGGCTCTTCCTATACTTTCCTTGTAACACGGGCAATTAGTGCAAAATATTGCATATATACAGTGTTGGAGTCAAGCACCAATAAAATAATATATTTCCAAATAGAACAAGTTTCTAAATCTGTTAAGTCTGCAAATCTGGAGATTTAAAAAAGCAATAGATAATCGAAGAGAACATAAAGTCAGCGTCAAAATTTTGTGCACATACCGTCATGCTACAATATGGAAAGTTGTCAGACATGACTATAAATAGATCAATTTGACATCTGTCAAATCTCTGTGCAATAAACTAGTGTCAGCAAGTAAGAAGAAACAATGTTAGGACCTGTCTGCATGGGTAAAACCCATAATCAACCACTTGTGGTGGTGTGCAAACAATTGGAAATGCATATCTGATAGTTGAAATGTGGAGTTCAACTACCCACCACATAACAAATGCTCATGAGTGGCTGGGAACAGGGCAATTTTACCATAAGTGCAGTCATCCTCCACTTTCAGAAGACACCATGATAAAATGGAAGTGGGTAGGTAGTCAGTCAACAGCAATAATGATATTCAAAGCCATAGTCCTTGCAACTCATTTCTTAAGTGATTTGAAACACCTATCCCATTTCGGCCACACTGGAAAACTTGAGGTGTTTCACAGTAGTGCTCTAAAATACAAATTAAAAAGATCTCACTATTTGTATGAATGCACGGTGGCTAGGACTCAACTTGCAATACTGGATCACAACAGCAACGTGAATCATTCACATGCAACTGTAACAAGACCACTGATGTCTGATCAAGCAGCTGGGGAAACTTGAATTTCCAAAAGCGAAAAAAGAGTAGATTGTCAAACCTCTTTTTGAAAAAAGCAGCACTGACTTTTTCTTTCCAATTCTACAGGATACCATGCAATTATTCAGTGGTGATCTAAATATAAGCCAGCCTTGGTTTGGACAGACCAAAGAATATAGCAACACTTGATAAACCAGAATAAAAGTTGCAATACATTGCCATCTGTCAATAAAAATTCTAGACTAAACCATGTTATAATGTAGTATAATACCACACAATCTTCCTTTTGGTTGTTGCTCAAGTTGTTGACCAATGCGAGTGGTGTACTCAAAGTACCTCCAAGGCTTTATTGTTTATAACCAACTGTTGCTCATGTTGTTGACTTCCATGGACTTTCTTTTCTCAGCGGACTTTATTTTGCACGTTCTCTCATGGCGACATGATCAGCAACCATATCTTCAATACCCATATCGATTGCGAAATAAATTATTTATGTATCTCCTTGTGTAGTGTTGGATAAAAATTAGTTGTAAAAAAAGTGTTATCATTAACATCGGAAATGTCTGGTCTTGGACCAGACAACCCATCTAAAGAACATTTGCAGAAACAACATTTAAATAAATATAAGCAATTATAAGACCTTGAAAAATAGACATAATATATATATATATATATATAATGACCAAACACCTTAAATTACAAAATTAAATGTTTAAATTTTATTAATATATTTCACTGCATGTTTTGTTTACTTGCAAAAAAAAAAAAATCACATTTCTTATTTAAGCATTATGTGATAAGCATATTAACAAAATGTCAGAATACTTAGTCCTCCTCGGCCATATCAGTTGTTGGGTTATCATTGGCCCAGTGGAAACCACAGTCCATTCCTTAAGGATCAGGAAACGTTTGTCTTACATATTTGACCACACATGTTGGGATAGGGATTCTATTGTCAGGGCCCAAAAATCCATGAACCCATGCGGTAAATGAACATTACACATTCTCACATAATACTCTGCAATAATAAAACAATTAACAGACATTAGTAACTAGAAGCTACACGTGATCCAAACACACAGACAAGTACAAGATTATTAATATTTTTTAATTCAACAGATATTTTTTAAAGAACAGGTAAACTAATTCACAAGGGGGTTTGCTAAATATATTGTCAAGGCCAAGTAAAAGAGATTGCTAACTGTTTATAGGATGTTTCTCCTACATTGGCTCATGTAAAAACTGTTGCAGTAGAGCCAAATCAATTTCTTACTTACATAACTTCCATGTTTTGGGCTTTGACTATCACATATGTGCAGTATAGTTCACTTTATTGAGCATGTGCAGAGTAGAGTAAAAAGATGGCGGCACTGAACCAAGACAGGATTTTCAAGGAGCACCAACCTGGTGAAAAACTTAGCAATCTTCGTCACTTGGAGTTATGTTGCTTGGAGCTATTTGCCAAATATAACAATATTTAGTTTCACCTAAAAGGCTCCAATGCAGTATAGCGTATGGGGGTTATAATAACTATAGCTCGAGGATTATGGCCAAATATAACCATACAAGTTATGCCCAAGGTTTGCTAATGTTTTACTTGTAACAGTAAATAACTGTTTAACAAATTCTTATTAATTCCATTATCATCGAGTGTCTCTTGATTTAAATCTTGCTCCAGTTGTGCATTCCACTTCTTCAAGATCCTCTTGCACTTCCTTAAGAAAAAAAATCTAAACATTTGTTTACAAAAATATAAGGAGGTAATCCCCTCTCCTTTTTGTGAAAGGGATAGTATACCCCCTTTTAAATAATTGGTTGAATCAATAGTACTTCTGCTGAACATGCCTGTTTTTTAAAGTAGAAAATATCTCTAGTTGTGTTATTTATTGTGCAATACAGGACAAAGCTTTTTATTGAAACTAAAACATCATTCTACTTCCTGATTCAAAATAGCAAAGTCAGACAAAACAGCAGCTGTGAAGCCCTTTGTATAATGGTACAGGTATAGGATCCCTTATCCGGAAACCCGATATCCAGAAAGCTCCGAATTACAGAATGGCTGTGTAGACTCCATTTTATCCAAATAATCCAAATTTTTAAAAACTTTTTCCTTTTTCTGTGTAATAATAAAATAGTCGCTTGTACTTGATCCCAACTAAGATATAATTAATCCTTATTGGAAGCAAAACCAGCTTATTGGCTTTATTAAGGGGCCGATTCACTAAGGGTCGAATATCGAGGGTTAATTAACCCTCGATATTCGACTAGGAACTAAAATCCTTCGACTTTGAATATCGAAGTCGAAGGATTTAGCGCAGATAGTTCGAACGAACGATCAAAGGATAATTCCTTCGATCGAACGATTAAATCCTTCGGATCGAACGATTCGAAGGATTTAAATCCAACGATTGAAGGAATTATCCTTCGATCAAAAAAAGTTAGCCAAGCCTATGGGGACCTTCCCCATAGGCTAACATTGACTTCAGTAGCTTTTAGATGGCGAACTAGGGGGTCGAAGTTTTTTTTAAAGAGACAGTACTTCGACTATCGAATGGTCGAATAGTCAAACGATTTTTACTTCGAATCCTTCGATAGTCGTAGTCGAACGTTGAAGTAGTCCATTTGATGGTCGAAGTAGCCCAAAAAAAACTTCGAAATTCGAAGTTTTTTAACTTCGAATCCTTCACTCGAAGTTAGTGAATCGGCCCCTTTAAATGTTTACATGAATTTCTAATAGACATAAGGCATGAAGACCAAAACTACGGAAAGATCCATTATCCGGAAAACCCCAGGTCCCAAGCATACTGGATAACTGGTCCCATACCTGTGTGTGTATATATATATATATATATATATATATATATATATATATATATATATATATATGATTTTTTTTTGACCTGTTTAGAACAATAAATAACAAAAACCAATAGAGTTTTGAAAATTAGAAAAATAAGCAAACTGTATACCCAACACAAGTCCTATTCAATCAACCAATTATGTAAAAGGAAGTATAATGTCTCTTTAGAGCAGAGGTCCCCAACCTTTTTTTAATCATGAGCCAAAGTTATATGTAAATAGAGTTGGAGAGCAACACAAGCATGAGAAAGTCCATAGGGGTGTTAAATATAGGCTGTTAAAGCTGTTAGGTAGCCCCTATATGGACTGGTAGCCTACAGGAGACTCTGTTTGGCAGAACAACTGGTTTTTATGAAACTATACTTGCCTCCAAGTCTGGAATTCAAAAATAATCACCTGCTTTGAGGCCACTGGGAGCAACATCCAAGGGATTGGAAAGTAACATGTTACTCATGAGCTACTGGTTGGGGATCACTGTTTTAGAGTAATGGCAATCAGGGACATTTGTCAATCCTTTAATGAATCTGCACTACCATGGCCACAAGTAGTGATGGGCGAATGTATTCACCAGGCGCAAATTCGCGGCGAATTTGCACGATTCGCCGCCAGTGAATAAATTTGCGAAACGCCCGCGAAAATTCGCGTCAAAAATTCGCCGGCGTCAAAAAAAAAAATTTCCGAAAAACGGACGTCAAAAACGGACGACGGCATCAAAAAAACAGGCACCGGCGTCAAAAACGAGACGCTGGTGCCGTTTCGTGAATTTTTCGCCGTTTCCCGAATTTTTCGTCGAAGCAAAACGGCGCAAATTCGCCCATCACTAGCCACAAGTCTCCAGAAAAAAAAAAAACCTAACATAATTACTATTATAATATTACTGTGTGAAAAGTATGAACAGCTTTCTGTGTCAGAAGAAGCCAGAAGTTTCCTTGTGGGCCACACATCTCTCTGTATGCCATTGCCATTAATTCAAAGCTCCATGTATCTGAGTCACAATCAGCAGTTTGTTTCCACTTGTGAGCTCATTCTCTAAACGAAGAAGACAAACGTAACAATCGACAGTGATATCAGAATACAGGACACACGTACTACAGTAGGCTCCTCTCCACTCTTGCTCTCACTGTATAATGCTCACTTATTTATACACCAATTTGAATATTAATCAATGGACAGAATGACACGTACACTTTAATAGGAATTTAGGAATTATTTAAGGTTGGTTACAGATTGGTGGTATTTTATAGCTGGTAATTTATTCAATTCCGGCCATTGTTGATCTTGAAAGTATAACAGAGAAGTGATTGGAGAACATTTTTTTTGTACTTGATGGAAGAGGGTTTCTTTTGTTTCTCTCACTAAATTTTAATTATAAAGCTTCTATTTAACTATTAGCAAATCAGACCTCAGTTCTCATCAAGTGGATAAATTGGAAGTTATCGTCTTCTACCTTAACATATTTATACCCATATTTATACACCATGCCATTTTTATCATTTGGTCACCAGGGAGAGCTTAAAGGGGTTATGTACCTTTAAATTAACTTTCAGTATAATGTAGAGAGGGATAACCTGAGACAATTTGAAATTGGTTTTCTTTTGTATTCTTTTTTTTTGTGGTTTTGACTTATTTAGCTTTTTATTCAGCAGCTCTCCAGTTTACAGTTTCAGCAGTCTGGGTTGCTAGGGTCTAAATTACCATAGCAACCAGCTGGGATATGAATACCAGACTGGACTATGAATAGGAGAGGTCTGAATAGAAAGATGAGTAATAGAAAGTAGCAATAACATTAAAATTATAGCTTTACAGAGCATATTTTTTTTTTGAAAGCTGAGAAGAATCCAAAGAAAAAGGCAGATAACTAAAAAAACTATAAAAAAATAAACAAACTTAACCCAAGTTAATTTAAAAGTGAACCACCCCTTTAAGAGAGCCCCACCAGAATGAATTCCCCCAGACAGTCCATGTAAAGTGTATCCAGGCAGAAAAAAACAGTGACCCTGAAATAAAATATCATTAGAACAGTGTTGCACATACTCTGCACCCACTCAGCATCAACTGGGGGGGCCACAGCTGTTGCCTCAGGGACCCCCCACATGTCAGTCCATCCCTGCACCAACAACTACCTCCCGTCACTAACTTACTTGTTATTCAGAGGTAAAGTAAACCGTGCACTTTATTTAGTCCCTCGCTAATGCAGCCAATCAGGAGAGCCTGAAAATCAAATCCAGAGAAAACTGTTCCCCCTCCCCCTCTGACAAGGAGCAACACTGCTGAACATCCACAGACATGCTGTAACTAGCGCATGGGGGAGGAGTTATATGACTCAGGGAACATGGGCGGAGCTAAGGAAATGCTGCTTCCTTACAATACTCACTCCTACTATCATATTCTGAAAATGCTTCTTCTGGAATAATAATGAGTGAGAAGAAAGTGAGTTTATAACAAACATTTGATGCCGTTGTTTAGAGATTTTATTGTACTAATTTATTTTATATATCAGTGAGAAAAATGGTATGGTTTATAGTTCGCAACAGTTCTCCTTTAATGAAGATGGATTTGTAGGTTTTCTCTCCCTATGGTTCATGTGGGGGGGAGGTTAAAGGCCAAGTAATGTCAAAGTTGGGAAGGTTAAAGCTTGCTGGGTGTAGATTAAAGATGGCAATGTGATCGGTTGAGAGCTCTAGTGATGAAAGTGATTTGCTCTTTATATACTTTTCCTTGTAAGTGGAAAAACTCTAATAGTCAAAGAGCCTAGGCAAAAGGCTATGTTGTTGACAGGCAGTCTTTGACCTGGATTGGAATGTCAGATCCTATCATGGGACAGATAGTTCTTGCGATTGGGTGAAAAACTGCCTACACATTCAAACAGGAGGACCCTGCTCTTGGCCCTTCCATTCTTCCTTAAGTGGTTGGTGGGATGCTGCTATTGGGTACCAGGCATGCTCTTGTGAGAAGGTGTTCTCCTATCTGATGTATGATGGCTTCTGAGATGCCCCCTGATGCACCACATACAGTTCGGCTGTTCATTCCTGATGAGAAGAGGCAAACGTGGGGCCTAATGCATGTGCAGATCAAGATTATGGAAGGAGTTCTTGGGATGACAAGAGAATCCATCTTCTGTGTTCAGTCCTTCCCACTGCAAGGAATTTTTGATATTGCTTTCGTCAATGAAACCCTGCTGCAAACCTGCTACCAGCGATATTTGGAAAAGGAAGAGCATGCGGATTTAAATGGTATCCGGTTCGTTATGAACAAAGCTAGACAGAGAGTGCCGATTACAGTCCACATGTTTAACCCCTTCGTAAGAGATAAGGAAATCCGAGCCTTTTTAAGTAGATATTGCAGCTTTGTGTCTCCAGGTGAGAAAAGAAAAAATGTTTTCGGGACTTTTAATGGGCAGAGAAGATTCTGGGTTGAGCTAATTAGAGACAAAAATGGAATTGATGGACTATCTCATCCTCCCTAGTCCTTCTCAATTGGAAGCAACAAAGGGTACCTTTTTTACCCTGGTCAGCCTACTTTTTGTAGGAATTGCTACAGTTTTGGACACACTAAAGATGAGTGTTCTACAGGGCCGTGCTGTCGGAACTGTTTTAAACCTGGACACAAAACCTCAGAGTGCCAAGTGTCAAGGAAATGCCATTTTTGTGGCTCTGATAAACATCTTGCCAGACAATGAACTAATGCTTAAACCTATGCAGATGTTGTTGCTAAACCTGTTCAATTGTCTCAAGATGCAGAAACTGAGTTTACAGTGGAACAACTAATACACAGTGAACCTCTTTCACCGCTGGGTGAGGATCCAGGGGAGGCTCCAGAGAAAACACCTGCCTCATTAAGTGATGACGGAGTGGAAACACCTGACCTGCTAAGTGCTGAAGGGGAGGATTCCATACAGACTCTGAGAGAGAACCCTGAAATCCCTCAGGAAATGGACATTGAAAAACAATCTCTTAAGCGCAAAAATGATCCAGAACAAGGGATTGAAATAGAAAGCGGTGCCTCTACTCCATGGAGTGAGCGAATCGATGACTTCTCCAGCTCAGAGGAGTACCAGGGGGGATACTTCTGCGGCTTTTGATTCTGACTCATCAGCCCCCTCCTCATCTTTTTTGGACAAAGAAAAAGTAGATGAACTGACCCGAACTTTAGCCTTTCCTGAGACTGAGAACATTTTATCCAAGTCAAAAAAGAAAAAAGAGGAGCTCATGACTCCTAGTGCCAGATCCAAAGTTAAAGGGGTGTCAAAAAATAAAAGTTAATTTTGATGTTTGTTTGTTTTTTCTCCCATTAATTTTTCCCATGGTTCTTAAGATAGGCTCTATGAATGTTAGGAGCATCAGATCGTTGCACAGAAGAACTGCAATCCTAAAAAATCTGTTATCTTCCAAGTTTGATGTTTTATGTTTACAGGAGTGTTTCCTGACAGAAGAGCCAAAAATTTCTGGATGGGAATCCGGATCATGTGTTTGGTCCACTAGTACAGAAAGAAACGCCGGAGTTGGTGTTTTGTTTAAAAATCAATCTTTTGTTATTTCTAAAGTTTTTCACATAGTCCAAGGGAGAGCCCTATTAGTTAATTTTCGCTTTAATGACCAAGAATTTAAATTAATAAATGTGTATGCCCCTACAGATAAAAGGGAAAGATTTCAACTGTTTGAAAAACTAAAATATTTTCTTTGTGGTCGAGATAATTTTATAGTAGTAGGCGATTTCAACTGTATAATTAATCCTGGTGATAGAGAAGGTGTGAGGGATGGAACTGGAGGCTTGGATAATTCTAGTAAAGAATTAAAAGATATCATAAGTACCTTTGGTTTCCGAGATGCCTATAAGGAATATGGTGTTAAAAATAAAGGGTTTACTTACTTTAGTGATAGTGGAAATGTGTGTTCACGAATTGATTTTTGTTTTCTCAGATCAATCCAGGTCCAGCACTTTAATTTAAGAAGATTGCCTTTTTTGGATCATGCATGTTTAGAGTGTGTAGTAAGTATAAATGGTGAGAATGAATATGGGAAGGGTGTATGGAAACTAAATGTTACTTTGTTGGATGATGTGGCTATTAAGAATGAGTATGAATTCATTTTCAAGAAATGGGAAGAGAGAAAAAAGTATTTTGAAAATATTGTAAACTGGTGGGAATGGGTAAAGATAGAGACAAAGAGATTTTTTGTTAAAAAGGGGTGTGAGAAGGCAAAGAAAGAAAGGTATGAGTATGAAAGATGGCAATTAAGATTGGAATACTTGGAGGAGTTGAGACGGTTGGGGGAGGAGGTAAATGAGGAAATTAAAGAAGCTAGGCAAACTGTGAGAAAACTGTTAGAGGAAAATGGGAAGAAAATTATAGCTCAGGGTAAATTGACTGTTAAGGAGAATGATGAAAAATGTTCAACATTTTTCTTTAAAAAGGTTTTTGGGAAAAGAATGGGTATTTTAAAGGTGTTGGATGAAAATGGGGAAGATGTAAAAGGGAAGAGTGAAATTCTCAAGACTGTTCAATGTTTTTATAAAAGTCTTTATTCTGAAAAAGCACAAGACAAATCTCTTGAGAAAGATTGCTTGGGTGAAATTGTGGAATGTTTGGATGTTTTTGATAAGGAGTATCTTGACAAAGATATCTCAAAAAAAGAGTGTGATGAATGTTTGAAGGGTATGCAAAATGGGAAAGTCCCTGGTAGTGATGGCTTACCAGTGGAATATTATAGTGCATTCTGGCATTTGATAGGTGATAATGTGTATGAAGTACGTAAGTATGTTTTGGAAGCGGGTGAATTATCTAAAAGTATGAAAGAAGGGATCATTATTTTGTTATATAAAAAAGGTGGGCAGAAAGATCTAAAGAACTGGAGGCCTATTTCATTACTAAATACAGATTACAAAATAATAGCAAAAATGATTGCAAATAGAATGAAAGGAGTGATTGAGAAAATGGTAGGTTTTGAGCAAGTGTGTGCTGTGCCTGGGAGACAGATTGCTGAAAGCTTGATGTTATTAAGAGATGCAATTTGGTACAGTAAAGATAGAGAGGTGCCTGTTGGTGTAGTGAAAGTGGATTTTGAGAAAGCTTTTGATAGGGTGGTGCATGGTTTTATGTTTAACGTTTTGGAGTGTATGGGAGTGCCAAATAAATTTCTTGGTTGGATTAAAAGTTTGTATAAGGATATTATAAGTAAAATTCAAGTGAATGGATTTTTGAGTGAAAGCGTAAGTGTGAAATCAGGGGTGAGGCAGGGCTGCCCACTTTCGCCTGTTTTGTTTGTTTGTGTGATTGAACCTTTGATGTGCATGTTAAGAAAAGACAAATTAGTGAGAGGAGTGGAAATACCTGGGAGTGATGGGAGAGTGTCATTGGCTATATGAAGTTGGTAGAAGAGAGAGAAGAAATGGAAAGAATTGGAAAGAATTGGTGGCTTGACAGAAAATGAAAGTAAGAAAGTGTGGAATATGGTGAATGAGAAAAATTTAACGAATAGGCAGAAAGATTTGGCTTGGATGGCAGTACATGGGTGTCTACCAACACGTGAATTTCAGAGGAGAAGAGGGTTGGTTGAAAGGGAGATATGTAAGAGAGAAGTGTGTGGGAAGATTGAAAATATTACTCATGTTTTTTGGAACTGCATGTATGCTAAAGAAGTGTGGAAGAGGATGGGAAAGTTGATGAAAGAGTTAACAGGAGTACAAATCCTAACTTTTAATATGATGTTATATGGGTTATGTAATATTGAAGGTAAACAAGCCAGAATTCTGTGGCTTTTGGTTAACTGTGTGAAAGAAGTTCTGTGGGATGTGCGAAACATTTTGATATTCAATAAAACTATTATTGAAGTTAATGAATGTGTCAATATGATCCGTGGGAAGTTATTTTTATATGTCTTATGTGACCAGAAAAGATTTGGAAGGATAGATGCAGAAGGTATATGGAAATTCAAAAAGTGGAAGTACTGGATCCTGGATTGATGATTTCCTTCATGTACTAATTTCTTTTGAAATGTGTTTTTCAAAATGTTGTTAATACATTTTGTACATGTATTGGAATATCCTGAATTATTTCTTGTTTTTGAAATATGTACTGAAATACTTTGGAATTTTTTTTTTCTACAAATTGAAATGGAAATGTTTATATTTTTTTTGATTAAATGTTTTTATTATTGAATTTTAATAAAAAATTAAAAAAAATTAAAAAAAAACTTTCTATACTTTTCTGTAAGAAATTTACCTGGTGGTCTAGTGGGGGGGATGGCAGGGACGCCTGCTGCGTCGTGCGGTTCCTGCTAGGCTGCAGCCACCATATTCTGTGGGTGGGTGTTATCCATGGCCGCAGGTGCCTAATCTCTAGGGCGCGCACGGCTGCCTCTGGTGAAGTTAAAGGCGCAAGCGTGCTGGCATAATGACGCCAGCACGCAATGGCGCTAGTCCAGCATAGTATAAATAGGCCATTCTGTCCACAGCACTTTGCCCATGATAGAATCTTTATTCTAGTGGTTCCTGAAGCCTTTATCTGTGATTCCGGTTTTGATCCCTGCCTGTCCCTGACTATTCTGATATCTGAACTCTGACCTTTGCCTGCATCTAGACTACTCTTTCCTGATCCCATCTGTTTGATTACCCGGTTTTGACCTTTGCCTGCCTGACAATTCTTGATATCTGCCTGCCTCGACCCTGCCTGTCTGACGATTCGCTTGCCTGCTCCATTTGTACCGTGACCTTCGGCCCAAAAGACTCTGCTAACAGTTGTGCCCCTTTGCCAGCCAGAACATCTTGCCTTGCACCTCTCGTTAAGTCCAGGTGGCACCGAAGTAAGCTGAGGGCTCCTCCCGAAGCCCAACGGTGGTCACACTACTGGTGAAGCCGAGCCGAGACCAGGGTGCTTGGCACTTGTTCTGGTATTGGGTGCCGGTTGTGACACTTTTCCTTGTAAGTGGGAAAGCTTGAACAGTCAAAGAGGCTTGGCAAAATATGTTGTTGATAGCCAGTGTTTGACATGGATTAGAAAGTCCTCTTGTGATTGATCAACTTTAACTGATATGGAAATGAAAAGGACTTGGTAGGTTTAAATGCCAAATCATTTCAAAATTGGTAAAGTTGAAGCTTTCTGGGTATAGATTAAAGCATGGCAGTGTGATTGGTTGATAGCTCTGGCTATGGAAGTGGCTCTTTCTATATTTTTCCTTGTAAATTTGAAAGCTTTAATAGTCAAAGAAACTTGGAAAGGGCTATGCTGTTGACAGCCATCTCTTGTGATTGGTCATTTGTAATAATAAGAAATGTTGAGGAATTGGTAGGTTTTCTTTCCCTATTGTTTATGGAGGAAGGTTTAAAGGCCAAGTAATGTCAAAGTTGTGATGGTTGAAGCTTGCGGGTTATAGAGTTAAGTATGGTAGTATGATTGGCTGAAAGCTCTAGTGATGTGCTTGGCTCTTCCTATACTTTTCCTTGCAAGTGGAAAAGCTCTAATAGTCAAAGAGGCTATGTTGTTTGACAGCCATTGTTCAACATAAATTAGAAAGTCCTCTTTTGATTAGTCAACTTTGACTAATATTGAAATGAAAAGGACTTGGTAGGTTTTCTCTCGCTATGGTTTTTGGGGGTAAAGTTTAAAGGCCAAGTAATGTCAAAGTTGGGAAGGTTGAAGCTTGCTGGGTATAGATTAAAGCATAGCAATGTGATTGGTTGATAGCTCTAGTTATGGAAGTGTTTGGCTCTTTATATACTTGTCCTTGTAAATGGGAAAAACTCAATAGTCAAAGAGGCTTGGAAAGGGCTATGCTGTTAAAATACTTTGACATGGATTTGAAAGATCTCTTGTGATTGGTCATTTTTAATAATAAGAAATGTTGAGGACTTGGTGGGTTTTTCTTTCCCAATGGTTAATGGAATGGGAAGGCTTTCTGGGCACAGCTTAACACATGAAAATTTATTGGAATGACAGATCTTGTGATGAAAGTGCTTGGGTGATCCTATACTTTTTCATGTAAGTGGGTAATCTCTAATAGGCAAAGGGCTATGTTGTATAGGATTTGACATGAATTGGATATTCCTCTTGTGATTTGTCAATTTTGACTGATATGGAAATATATAGGACGTAGGTTTTTCTCTCCCTATGTTTGACGGGATGGGAAAGTAGAGGCTTCCTGGGCACAGCTTACCACATGGCTATGTGTTGTAATGTCAGATCTTGTCATGAGACTGCCAGTTCCAACCTTGGCGGTTTGATCTGCTGACGGACTGGTGGTAAACCTTTCTGAGGGGGAAACCGGTAGTGCTCCTGTGCAGAGAAATGGCAGATGTGGATGTCGTTCCAGGTCTTGCCTGGATCTAGAATACGGTCTGTGTTATCGATGAGAAGACTTCGAAGCAAGAGAAGAAGCTCTTCTACGTAGTGAATGTGATCTTGGCAGAATTTGGCCATCCAAAATTATCCAAAGAGAGGGATGTATGATTTCACCTTTGTCGAGAAGGAGTTTACTTCAGCATTATGAGGGTTTTTTTGGAAAATTGGATTGGCGTGAGATTGAATGGCTACAAGATCTTGCCGCATTTTCCCACAGAGGAAATCACTCTAGTAGTGAAATCTTATTCTACTCATGTGTCTTTGAATGAAGTGGAATTTGTTTTAAGTCTTGTGAGAAAGTGAGCTTAGCCGGGAAAGTTTTGAACGAGATTGGTATCTGGACTTGTAAAGTTGAGCCTCTATTGTGTGCTTTTAGGAAAGATAAGGTGATGTGTGGGGTTGAGGTGCCTGGAAGTACTGGGAGAGATTTGAGTATGTGGATGCCGTCACTTTGGTATGCAAGTCTCAGGGGAGTTTGAGAAGAGCAAAATTGTTGCTCAAGTGTTTTTGCATGGTGAGTGGTTTTAAGCTCAATGTTGATAAGAGTGTGTGCAAAGTTTTTGGTGAATGGAGTGAGATGGAGTTGCATGGTTGGCCTATATGTGAAAATGGGATAACTGTGCTTGGAGTTGTGTTTGATATTGATATGTTTGGACATGAAAGTTGGGGAAGTGTCTGTGATAAAGTGAAGAAATGTGATTTCTGGTCCTTGAGATCATTAACAATAGAAGGAAGGATTTTGATTTGTAAAGCTGTTATTCTACCAATATTGCTTTATGTTGGTAATATTTTTCCTCCTTCAGATTGCAATTTAAAGAAGATTATTCTTTTGATGTTTTGTTTCGTGTGGAATTCAAAGATGGAAAAGTTACGGAGGCAGAAAGTTGTGAAAATGAGAAAGAATCGTGGGAAAGGTATGATTAATATTGAAAGGTTTTTGATTGTTAAATATGTGAGTCTGTGGGGCACATTTACTAAGGGTCAAAGTGAATTCAAAAACTTCAAATTTCAAAGTAATTTTTGGGTACTTCGACCATCAAATAGGCCAAATTCGACTTCGATTCAAATTGGAAAAACTTTGAATATTCGACCATTTGAAAATCGAAGTACTGTCTCTTTAAAAAAACGTTGACATCGACACTTCGCCACCTTAAACCTGCTATGTTAGCCTATGGGGACCTCCTAGAACCTATAGCCAACATCAGTTTTTAGATGTCAAAGTTTTTTTTTAAAAAAAATTGTTCGATCAATCGATTAAACCATTCGAATCATTTGAGTCAAACGATTTCTACGATCTATTGAAAATTGCTAAATTGAATTAAAAAAAACTTAGACTATCGAATTTTTTCAATTCGATGGTCGAATTTCGAAGTTTTAGCAGTTTGAAATTCAACCCTAAGTAAATGTGCCCCCAAGTGTGAGCATTAGCAAAAGTAACAGTTTGGCAGGGTGTATGACAAGATATGTTGGAGGTAGTGTGTTAAGAAAGTATGATTTGTTAGTATGGGATAATAGAAGAACAGTGTGTTTTAATGCACCATGCTTTTATGTAAGTATTGAAAGATGTATTATGAGGAATGCTTTGGATGGAGATGATGGGACTGTATGGTGTGAAAGTAAAAAAGTTTGGAGTATGCTAGACGTCTAGTGGATAGTGAGCAGTGCCCGAGAGGGGGTTGTAATGGTATAAAGCATTTAGTTGGAAATTTTTTGGGAATGTGCTTATGCAAGAAATGTATGGAAAAAGATGAGAATGTTGATTAAAGGTTTGACTGGTGTGGGAGTATTGTCTTTTACTATGATGATGTATGGTTTAGGAATGACTGATAAAAAGAAGGCAAGGATATTGTGGTTTATTGTAAACTGTATAAAAGAAGTATTATGGGACTCAAGAAATGTACTAGTATTCAAGAAAAATGAGGTTACTGAAACTGAATCCGTGGGTTGGATTTGTGGGAGACATGTTTATTTATGTTCTTTCAGACAGGAAAAAGTTTGCAATTGATGCTGAGGGCATCTGGAAAATCAAGAAATGGGAAGCATGGATTTCTTATAGTTAAAATTTACTTGAAAATTAGGGGGAAAAAAATGTTTTCTACTTTTGTGATTGTAATTATGTTGATTAAAAGATATATTTTCTGTATATTTCTTTTGCACTTTTGTAATAAAAAAAAAACATTTGGTTAGTCTCTAATTGTCATAGGGGGTAGGCAAATAGCTATGTGACTGACAGCCCTTGTGTTGGGTCTTCCTACTCTTTTTCATGTAGAGGGGTAATTTCTAATAGGCAAACGGCTATGTTGTTGACAGGCAGTCTTTGACACGGGTTGGAAATACCTCTTGTGATTGGTCAACTTTGACTGATATGGAAATAAAGTTGACTTGGTAGTTTAATCTCTCCCTATGGCTGACGGGATGGGAAAGTTGAGGCTTGCTGGGCACAGTTTAACACATGGTAATGTGTTGGAATGACAGATTTTATGATGGGAGTGCTTGGGTGATCTTTAATTTTTTTTAGAGGCTAGACAAAGGGCTATGTGACTGACAGCTTTTGTGGTAGAAGTGTTTAAGTATTCCCATTTTTTTTTTATGTAAGTGGGTAATGTTGTTGACAGGCAGTCTTTGACATGGATTGGAAATTACTATTGTGATTGGTCAACTTTGATGAACTGGAAATGAAGAGCACTTGGTAGGTTTTTCTCTCCCTATGGCTGACGGGATGGGAAAGTTGAGGCTTACTGGGCACAGCTAAACACATGGCAACGTGTTGGAATGACATATGTTGTGATGGAAGTGTTTGCGTGATCCTATACTTTTTCATTTAAGTGGATAATCTCTAATTGCCATAGAGGCTAGGCAAAGGGCTGTGTCACTGCCCACTCTTGTTAATAATATTTATTTGCATATTTAGAACATTCAATCCCATTATTCTTTGTGAAAATTATAACACATTTATATTTTACGTTATGTTAGCTTATATGAAATATTTAATAATAATATCAAGTTTCAAGCATCTGATGATGATATGACTATGAAGATTTTCATTCATCCAGGTCATGGTATATTTAGTATAGGTAAATCTAAAAACAACTGGACTTGCTGAGTAATCAATGAAGACGTTTCACTACTCATCCGAGCAGCTTCTTCAGTACAATTGACTGGTGTGGAAGTTCTCGGCATATAAACTCTTTCACTTTTGCATGACACATTGGATAATCCTATCACAGTAACAACACAGAATCAACACCTCTGTGAATTTCTTCAGATGTCACCTCTCTGAAGAGTTACAATGTGCCATTGTGATTGGATTAGTAGAAGAGTTTATATGACGAGAATTTCCCACACCAGTCAGTTGTACTGAAGAAGCTGCTCGGATGAGTAGTGAAACGTCTTCATTGATTACTCAGCAAGTCCAGTTGTTTTTAGATTTACCTATACTAGACGTCTGATGATGAATATTGTTTACAGTACATGAGAGGATATTAGAGACACCGTACAGGATCTTATAGAAGAGTCCACCCATTTAGACATGATCATCTGTGCTTTCATTTGAAGCAGAATATGGGGTTCTTCATGGTGAGGACAGTGAGGTTGGGAAATGTACTTCTCCAGTTGACTTCAATGCATTTGCATTTTTCATTAATTTTCTGTGAAACGAAACAGGTCATATTCACCCATCACTACTAATAAGGAGTTTAATTTTGCAGAAGATGGAAATAATGTACCAACTGAGAGAAATAAAAAGCAAGTGGGTAACAGTACAATACACCCACATCCTATAGTCCTGGATAGTGTTAGTTGTATGTGGAAGGGCATAGCTTGTTTCAATGCATGGACTTTGAAGATGAACCATCTCTTGCCCTGCTAAATCTGATCATCCAAGTGTTCCTGTTGACCTTCTGAACCTTTCCTTTGAATGTGAGAAGAGAAGATCATGTTCGGCAGTTATTTGGAAATCTCCACTTATGACACTTTCTGGAGAATGTGTTATGCTGTGCCCTGTTATCCTGCCGCATATTATACTTTGATCTAATCGATGCTCATGCTAGCTTTGTTAATATGATGCCTATGTGTTAATGTTTCTGCTTTGTAGATGATTGTTGTAATGGATTGCCTCAAAAAGGGTTGCCTTCAAAATATGTGCTTATATAGTTATGTTTTTCATTGCCACTCCTGTACAAGAGTGGCTGCTCCTAGGTGGCTCATACATTTCATTTCAGAGCTGTCCAACCCAATTTGTGTTCAGTCTGCGTACTAAAATTTGTTTTTGGGCATCCTTGATATCTTTACTTCTTAAGCTGTAAATCACTGGGTTAACCAAAGGAATCACCACAGTGTATAACAGAGAGAGAACTTTGCTTATAGTCTGTGAATGTGTTTTGGGAGGAACCACATAAATAGCAATGAGAGTCCCATAAAATATGGAGACCACAGCCAAGTGGGAGCTGCAGGTGGAGAAGGCTTTTTGTCTCCCAATATTGGACACTATCTTTAGGATTGCATGGGCAATACACATATATGAAACAGTGATGCAGAGAAAGGGGAAGAAAACCACAGGAACTGACAATAAAATTACTTCTATATGAAAGAAGAAAGTGTTTGAGTATGAAAGTTCAACAAGAGGGAAGAAATCACAAAAGAAATGATCAATATAATTTTGATGACCAAACTGGAGCTTGCATATGACATTTCCAGTATTGAACGCTATGATAAGACCAAGCAGCCATGATATTAAAATTAATTTACCACAAACACTGTGGGACATTATAGAAGTGTAACGCAAGGGGATGCAGATGGCCACATATCTGTCATAGGACATTACTGCTAGAAGAAGACACTGCAATGTTTCCAAGCCACCAAAACATAACAATTGTGTAATACACCCAACAAATAACACTGTGGTTCCTTCATTCATTATAGTTAGGAGCAGGGTGGGTGCAATATTTGTGGACTGCATGAGGTCAGACACAGACAATTGTTGTATAAATAAATACATGGGGGATTGTAGATTCCAGCTGACTGATACCAACCCCATGATAAGAACAT
This sequence comes from Xenopus petersii, assembly GCA_038501925.1. NCBI lineage: Eukaryota > Metazoa > Chordata > Amphibia > Anura > Pipidae > Xenopus > Xenopus petersii. The sequence goes on along the minus strand of CM076676.1, from coordinate 159,377,344 downwards.
TAAAACAAATGGTCAGAAGGTAAATCAGAAGGAACAGAGAGAACAGGGGAATCTTGAAGTTGTGAAGATTCTGAAATCCCAGGAGGACAATCTCACTGACCAGCGTCTGGTTCTTCCCATTCATTGCCTAAGAGAAAACAAACAATATTTCTGTTATATGTATAAATGCAGGCTTTTATTCACATAAGGTATAACCAAATGCACAAAACTCAGGGATCATCACGGCATCAAGAAGGCACTCAACACTCCTGTTTTTCTTGGGTCTAAACCTTATTTTATGTTACAAAAACCATTCATTTAGAATACAGCAAATCATTTTGGGGATTGTTCTGTTAACTGGCTGGAGGTTAGTGGCTGAGTAATTGCTGAAAAGAAACCATATGCCAAGAGTTCTGAGCTTGATTATAAAACTGGTGCTTAGTAATGGAGAACTTAGCCCTACAAATTTTCCAGGCCAAACATAGCCAACTCCATAAAAGAGAGATTTGCAGAGAATGCTTATTTGCTGTCATAGATAATGCTAAGTCCTTTGGACTCTGTGTCCACTTTTTGTAACACATGAAATAAAGAAAACAGTCCCTCTGCATGAGCATGTTTACCATTGGTTTGAATGTGATACTATAGGGCAGGATTCTTGGGGAATGTGGTCAGTGATCAACTACAACTTGTAGCAACAGCTACATCTGCTCTACATCTGCTCTTGCCATTCACAGTTAAATAGTAAAAGTAGTTGGTTAACAAAACACATCTGTCCATCATGTCTAACCCTTCTGTGTGATCTCCTGGCATCTCCTGGCATCACTGACTCACAGGACACAAATCAGAGTTAAAGAGTTGATTAAAGATGGTAGAAAATATACAACATTTTAGATGTCAAATATCACACTGAGTTGCCGTAAGCAACTACACTTATAAACAAAATGTTAATGGTTATTGGGGCCTTCAGTTCTTGCTGTTTTAGTATAAATAAAATAAGCATATAATTCTTTATAGACAGGACCCAAAAGAAGGACAAATTAATATCCTGCTTAGGTGGGTCAGGACAAAGTGCTCAGAAGAAGAACTGTCCTTCCTAAAGCTGGAGCATGGTCACCCCAACTATAGATCCTAAATGCCTCTCTTAAAAGCATAAATATTATCAGCAATAACAACATCACCTGGCAGGGCATCCTCACTATCCTCACTGTGAAGAAACCCTACTCTTCTTCATCTGAAAGATCTGCTCCTCTAGTCTAAAGGAGGAACTTTGGTGAGTTGGTCCACTATCTGTCTATCTGTACCTTTTGATGTAACCTGCTGTGTAATTTTACCAACACGTCCATGGTGGTGGTAACTCCAACATTCCCCAGTATCAACAGTGCACTTATGTATGAATCATCAAATGAGGCAGGATGGGCACTCTGGTACAGAAATGAAAAGAGAATGCTTAGCCACAGCGAATAGTAACAATAACAAACAACTGTGTATACCCTAATCCTGTGAAACTATAGGACGATGTCCATGAGCTTTTCCCAATGTCTAACCTGCTCTGCATTTCTCCTGCCATTTTGTTAACACAATCCCAACCATTTCTTTCCAATGAAATCACTTTACAGAAAAGATGTTCTTGGAATATTATACTCACCTGATTTGCACCTACCAGAACCACCCCAGATACTGTGGAACCATAGGAAGATGTCCATGAGCTTCTCCCAATGTGTAACCTGCTTTGCATTTCTCCTGCCATTTTGCTAACACAATCCCAACCATTTCTTTCCAATGAAATCACTTTACAGGAAAGATGTTCTTGGAATATTATACTCACCTGATTTGCACCTACCAGAGCCGCTCCAGATACTGTGGAACCATAGGAAGATGTCCATGAGCTTCTCCCAATGTGTAACCTGCTTTGCATTTTCCTGCCATTTTGTTAACACAATCCCAACCATTTCTATCCAATGAAATCACTTTACAGGAAAGATGTTCTTGGAATATTATACTCACCTGATTTGTACCTACCAGAACCACCCCAGATACTGTGGAACCATAGGAAGATGTCCATGAGCTTCTCCCAATGTGTAACCTGCTCTGTATTTCTCCTGCCATTTTGCTAACACAATCCCAACCATTTCTTTCCAATGAAATCACTTTACAGGAAAGATGTTCTTGGAATGTTATACTCACCTGATTTGTACCTACCAGAACCACCCCAGATACTGTGGAACCATAGGAAGATGTCCATGAGCTTCTCCCAATGTGTAACCTGCTCTGCATTTCTCCTGCCATTTTGCTAACACAATCCCAACCATTTCTTTCCAATGAAATCACTTTACAGGAAAGATGTTCTTGGAATATTATACTCACCTGATTTGTACCTACCAGAACCACCCCAGATACTGACTGGACAGGGAAGAACAGATCTCCTTTTATTAACCAGTGTCGGTAACAACCACAGCTGGGAAACCTACTGAGAAATCTCCTGAAGACTCCGGAGTTATAATTAACAATCCTTTCATTAAGCTTTTGTCTAATTGCCCTCCCCGTGTTGACATAATTATAACCACTTATCCACCATCTCTTTTTCTGCAATAATTCATCCATTTTTGTGATACAATTTAATTTTGTATTTATGTGGTAGGACATAATTAGACCCATTTATTATAGTAAACAAGAAATATAAACTAATATGAACAGTTAATATATTCACATGAGATTTATATTTAATGGTAGGAATTACAAGTAGTGATGGCTGATTCTGACCCATTTCGCTTTGCCAAAATTTCTCCAAATGGCAAAAAGTTTACAGAACATATTGGGAGTTTTTTTTGGTGACAAATTTTCAAACGCTTTTTACTATCCATTAGAGTCTATGGGAGTTTGTTTTCAAAACGCAGCAACATTTTTCACTGACCCCCTAATTACAAGAAGCTGGGGCATTTAGTGAACAGTGTTTATCCCAATATGATGTTTTTGAATATGAAAGAAAGGATGCAATAGTAATTATACAAAAACACATTCCTACATTTATAGGAATTAAAAAAAAACAATGAAAATGTAAAAGTTCTTATTAGAGAAAATTAGGAAAAATCTTTTAGTTGATAAAGGCATCAGAGAAAGTAGAAATGACAGTAAGGGGCATATTTATCAAAGGTCGAAGTTCGAAGTTAAAAAAAACTTCAAACTTCGAATTCAAACAGACCAACCAAAAGGAGATCAAAGTTTTTTGGGGTCAAACTGAGCCGAATTCGGCCTACTTCGAATCGTATGATCCTATTTGGATCGTACTTTGATTTTTTTTAACTTCGACCTTCGATCTCCCAAACTCCCCCAATTGCTTCCATACAGGTTCTAGGAGGTCCCAATTCGAATTCGAATCCAAGTTGGACTATTCCCTAGTCGAAGTACCTAAAAATTACTTTGAAATTCTAAGTTTTTTACTTTGAAATAACACTTCGACCTTTGATAAATCTGCCCCTTAGTATCACATTACTGGAGGATAAAGAAATAAAAGCCCAGATGGGACAGTTAAAGCAAGCAACTGTCTCTCTACTCCCCCAACACTGGCCGCTCTATAGAAAAGCTCAACTTAAACTGGGAACAAAGAATAGGAAAGTATTAGGGCAGAGTTACCATATGACACTGTCCCATTCACTTTATATATAACATCTGCACTTACCCCCCCCCACATGCCCCCTGTATTTAGTCTTGGCAGGAGATTTCTGTAATCTGGGAAACATATGGTGAGAATTGTTCAGACCTTGGTATAATCCTGGGCCAGAAGGACACTGTGAAAAAAACCTGGTTGCCCAGTTGGCCCCGTGAGACCTGCTCTCTGCACACATCATAAAACAGGTTTTGGAATTCTTTTTTAGGGTGACAGGTTTTAAATTTAGTGTTATAAGTTGGGTTCCCAACTCTCTAATAACTGAACCCCAAATAAAAAGATAGGGATCAAAAACAAGACAGGGTATGGTAAGTTCATTAGTGTTGGCTGTTTCTGAGCATGTCATTAATGGATATTATGAAAGCCAAGAAGTAAAATACTAAAAATACAAACTAAATGAATATTTGCTATATACAGTATTTTTATCCAGACTAGAAAGCTTTGGAAATCAGTTCCTACTTCTAAATAACATTGTGCTACTTGCAATTGATGCTCATTGATCAGGTTCAAGTTGACCAACAAGTTGAGTCCTTATTCCCTTTCTTCAAGGTTTAGTTGACTTTTAAAGAAATGAATGGTCTGATTTAATATATGGTCAAAAGGAACAATTTCCCGGGGCCCTCAGACATTTCAGCTGCTATAACATTTAACTGAAATAGCAGAAATAGTTTCATCATCTTGAGCATCTCTATGTCATAACAATATTGAAGATATTTGTGGGACCTCTGCAACACTTATAGAAAAAGTCTATACCTTGATGATATCACTGTGTTTGGCAATATTCTAGAAGAACGCCATGAAATACAACACACAAAAACTAGAGCGTTCGAACCTCATCTGCCGATTATTTTGAAAAATAATGAACACACGGATATTATACGTATTGGGCTATTTTGAACGCCATCTTTCATTTATGTTATTATAAGGCAATTCCCCAATGGCTCACCAAATCAGCAATGTGGCTCAGGTGCTCATGCCCCAAACCCTCCACTTGTTGGTAATTGAAACAAACATGTGCAAACGCTGAGGTCACTCAGCCCGGATGCTTCGCCTGAACCCTCAGCAAGGGGAAACGCCAAATCTCATCACTGACGTGTTTCCTTTTTTTAAAAAACATTTAACTGTTAATGCACTTTTCTAATTTGGGTAACACCATGAAATAACTCAAGAAGTGTAACAACTGTACCTGGTGGTCTAGCGGGAGGGGGTCTGCAGGGAAGTCCCGGTGGGGACAGCCGCCACGCTGCTCCTCTTCTAAGTCACCTTCTGATTCTTAGGGCGTGAGCGGCGTGCAGCTTCCTGGTTTGTAATCGTATGTGCGCTGGCGTGATGATGTCAGTGCGCAATGGCACGAAATTCATAAGGTATTTAAAGGTGTCTGATGGATGTCGTATTCAAATTTATGTATAATATATATGATACATTCTTGTATATATTGTCGCTCGTCTATCGATATGATTCTCCACTAGGGATATATGATTCTCACCCACAATGAGTAAGTCTCTCTCAGATTTAAACACTTACTCAAATCGAGCCTGGCCCGAAGTTCCCCCTGGGCCTGACTTGAACCAGATTCACTCAGGATATTAACCAGACAGCTTTATTTGAATATATACATTAATACAGAGTATTACAATACAGAGTATTCAATAATAGCTCATACATTTAACCATTTCTTCTTCCATAGGGCTGATCCAGAGGCATCCAATCATCATTCTTGTTGTATGTATGTTGAAAGCCTTGCACTGCAATCATCTCTTACCCATCCAATCAAACAGACCCTATTGTTAGTGATTCTTGGGAGTTCACTGACTGACATTTCAGACAATTCAAATCGTTATTTCGTTTTGAATAGCCATAACAATGATAATATCTCATTTAAGAGGTTATGTAATAAAAATCAGCAGGTAGCATTTACTGGTCACCTGTTTACAAGCAAACATCAGGTTGCTATGGGTTACTGCTCCTGGGCAAACTTAGCTCCTTTTATTACATAACCCCCTTAGTGCCTTGTGACTTTGCTGTTACCCCTGTATTTTCAATGTCTAATCTGGAGAAGATGTTCCCTCACTCTCTCTTTTACTGATCTCATTGTGCGGCCAACACATTGTTTAGTACATTGTAAAGAGGTTGTGAAATATAACATTGGCACACTATTATATTGATATATGTTTTATTTCATAACATTTGCCCAATGCTCCTGGATATAACTCTAATATATGTACAGCTGATACATTACCTACTGCAACATTTGTAACCTCCTGATTGGCTGAATGACTGACTTCTCTCTTTAGGTTTATCCCAATACATAGTGAGATTTATTGGTGGTGCTACTAATACCTGTCTTATGGGTCCTATGGAAATCATCATCAGAATAAAATATCGTCAACACGTTTTTAATGATTCCTGACATGCTGTGAAATTGTTTGCTGTTCCTGTAGAACAAGAAATGTGATGAAACCTTGTTTTCCCTCTCTCATTCCTATTGTATTACTGTCACTCAGTAGAATATCCCTCTTGGTAGTGACAGTCCTTTATTAAGAACTCGCTGACTAATTCCTCATTCTAAGAACCTTCTATTCATACCCTGAGCAAGTTTCTGAAACTCCTTATCCATTGACTAGTTTCTCCTTAACAGAGAATATCTGATATCTCTATATGCAAAACTTCTATTTTGTTTTTGGAATCAATGCTAATAGCGAATTTCTCAAATTCTTTCCATTTTGCATCCCAAGGCAGGTCATCAAAATACCATAAATGAAAAAGCCTCATATCTGCAGAAATATGGGTCTCCTCCCACCAACTCATATAAAGGTTGGCCCCCATTACTGTCCGACATCTCTGCAGATAAAACTCTGAATCAAACACAAAATAATTGTATTCCAATAAGAACCAAATTGCTGATAAAAATTGAATTAGCTCCACTGGATAATCACTGTATCTTTCCAAATTATATTGTATGGCTTGTAGTCCCGATGAGGAATATCATTTAAGTAGGCTACATGCATAATGCCCCATCATCTTGCCAGGAAAATTGTTTAATTGAAAACTTGGGAAGTTTCTCTTGTATAGCATTCAACCAGAGCACTAAGGGTTGTAGGTGGGCATCCACCCAATCTGATAAATGTTCATTGAGGAACCAACCCCTGAAATTCTAGGGCTTCCTACAGGTGGCCTGGATTTCTTATGCTCATTTGGAAGGTGATCAAAAGAAGGGACAACTATTGTATTGGAAATGTCATAATCTAATACAACTGTATCTATTATGCTTTTTTCTACTGCATCAAAGTGGTGAGTATCCCCAAGAATATTTTTTTGTAGGATAACTAGTCAAAATACTTTATGGTTGCCTAGACTAAGTCCTTAAAGGGGTGGTTCACCTTTGAGTTAACTGTTACTATGATGTAGAGAGTGATATTCTGAGACAATTTGCCATTGATTTTCATTTTTTATTATTTGTGGTTTTTGACTTATTTAGCTTTTTATTCAGCAGCTCTCCAATTGCAATTTCCACAATCATGTTGCTAGGGTCCCAATTTCCCTAGCAACCATGCCTTGCTTGACTAAGAGACTGGAATATGAATAGTAGGTGGGATAAATAAAAAGACGAGTAATAAAAAGTAAAAATAACAATACATTTGTAGCCTTAAAGAGCATTTGTTTCATAGATGGGGTCAGTGACAGCTGCAAAGAGTCAGAAGAAGAGGGCAAATAATTAAAAAACGATAAAAAATAAATAATGGAGGCCAATGAAAAGTTGGTTAGAAATAGCCATTCCATAACTAAAAGTTAACTTAAAGGTGAACCACCTCTTTAAATGGTTCCATCTCTTTTTCAGACCCTCTTAACATTAGTGTGCAATTCAGTTTTATACTCGATCATTAGTGTTGGATCGTAATTAATTATATAACCTTTGAACTCTGGTTCATTTCTCTGCAACTCTCCATGTCTTATACAGCAACTGTTTTATGTAATGATTTTATAAGATGCAGCTTTTTGCAGAATGTAACAGCTAAAATGTGGAAGCTAATAACTCCTGCCAGCAGAACACCAAATAAAATTCAGATTACTAGTTTTAAATTAATTAGGTAACGAGTTATTAAGAAAGTAGCTTAGAATTGAAGTCTGGCTAGTTATTATTATGACACTAAATGCCTTAACCAATCATATAAATGATACATATATATGTTTATATGATATATGTGATAAATATTTGTGTAATGGTCACCTGGGGTAGAACATTCTCCTGAGCTGCTGAATTCTCCTGTTTTCTGTATCTCAATAAACTTCCTTCTCTGACTGAAACATTGACAAGGGCATTGGCTGTACCCCTGGAAAAGACACTCACTGAGGTCCAGACCAAACATTAGTTCCATTAAAGTAAAGGAACAGTCATAAAGTATTATATTTCAACTCTTCATTAGAGATGTCGCGAACTGTTCGCCGGCGAACTTGTTCGCGCGAACATCGGGTGTTCGCGCTCGCCGGAAGTTCGCGAACGTCGCGCGACGTTCGCCATTTTGGGTTCGCCATTGTTGGCGCTTTTTTTTGCCCTCTCACCCCAGACCAGCAGGTACATGGCAGCCAATCAGGAAGCTCTCCCTTGGACCACTCCCCTTCCCTATAAAAACCGAAGCCCTGCAGCTTTTTTTCACTCTGCCTGTGTGTGCTGAAGAGATAGTGTAGGGAGAGAGCTGCTGCCTGTTAGTGATTTCAGGGACAGTTGAAAGTTTGCTGGCTAGTAATCGTTTTGATACTGCTCTGTTATTGGAGGGACAGAAGTCTGCAGGGGTTTGAGGGACATTTAAGCTTAGGTAGCTTTGCTGGCTAGTAATCTACCTTCTACTGCAGTGCTCTGTATGTAGCTGCAGTGGGCAGCTGTCCTGCTTCTGATCTCATCTGCTGACTGCTGCAATAGCAATAGTCCTTGTAAGGACTGCTTTTATTTATTTTTTTGTTGTTTTACTACTACTACTACTACTACTACTACTACTACTACTACTATAAGAGCCCAGTGCTATTAGTCTAGCAGTGTTGGGGAGTGGGACTGGTGTGCTAATCTGCTGCTCCTAGTAGTTCAGCAGCACCAACTTTAATTTTTTTTTTTTAATATTCATTCTTTTTTTATTTAACTTTTTTTTTATTTTACTACCGCTGTAGTAGTGTATAAGTTGACCTTTTAGGCATTATTTGCCCTGTAGGCATTTTTTGCCCAGTGTGTTATTCAACCAACTGCTATCTAGCTGTGTGCCCGTGTTCACATTCTGTCTAAATATCCATAATATTACCGTCTCCAGAAAAAACACCGGAGTGACTTTTTTCAAGCAGCCATAATAAATTTTACGTAATCCGTATCCATCGCTGTAGTAGTGTATAAGTTGACCTTTTAGGCATTATTTGCCCTGTAGGCATTTTTTGCCCAGTGTGTTATTCAACCAACTGCTATCTAGCTGTGTGCCCGTGTTCACATTCTGTCTAAATATCCATAATATTACCGTCTCCAGAAAAAACACCGGAGTGACTTTTTTCAAGCAGCCATAATAAATTTTACGTAATCCGTATCCCTCGCTGTAGTAGTGTATAAGTTGACCTTGTAGGCATTATTTGCCCTGTAGGCATTTTTTGCCCAGTGTGTTATTCAACCAACTGCTATCTAGCTGTGTGCCCGTGTTCACATTCTGTCTAAATATCCATAATATTACCGTCTCCAGAAAAAACACCGGAGTGACTTTTTTCAAGCAGCCATAATAAATTTTACGTAATCCGTATCCATCGCTGTAGTAGTGTATAAGTTGACCTTTTAGGCATTATTTGCCCTGTAGGCATTTTTTGCCCAGTGTGTTGACCTTGTAGACATTGTTTGCCCAGTTTTTTTGGACGCAGCCACTGAAGCACAGTTGCCAGAAAAAATATGCCATATAAATGCTGAAAATATAAATTTTTTTGGTTGCAGCCACTGAAGCACAGAGGCCAGAAAAATTATGCCATATAAATGCTGAAAATAGTCATTTTTCGCCATACGTTGACCTTGTAGACATTGTTTGCCCAGTTTTTTTGGACGCAGCCACTGAAGCACAGTTGCCAGAAAAAATATGCCATATAAATGCTGAAAAAATAAATTTTTTTGGTTGCAGCCACTGAAGCACAGAGGCCAGAAAAATTATGCCATATAAATGCTGAAAATATAAATTTTTTTGGTTGCAGCCACTGAAGCACAGAGGCCAGAAAAATTATGCCATATAAATGCAGAAAATATGCATTTTTTTGGTTGCAGCCACTGAAGCACAGAGGCCAGAAAAATTATGCCATATAAATGCAGAAAATATGCATTTTTTTGGTTGCAGCCACTGAAGCACAGAGGCCAGAAAAATTATGCCATATAAATGCAGAAAATATGCATTTTTTTGGTTGCAGCCACTGAAGCACAGAGGCCAGAAAAATTATGCCATATAAATGCAGAAAATATGCATTTTTTTGGTTGCAGCCACTGAAGCACAGAGGCCAGAAAAATTATGCCATATAAATGCAGAAAATATGCATTTTTTTGGTTGCAGCCACTGAAGCACAGAGGCCAGAAAAAGTATGCCATATAAATGCAGAAAATATGCATTTTTTTGGTTGCAGCCACTGAAGCACAGAGGCCAGAAAAATTATGCCATATAAATGCAGAAAATATGCATTTTTTTGGACGCAGCCACTGAAGCACAGTTGCCAGAAAAAATATGCCATATAAATGCTGAAAATAGTCATTTTTCGCCATACGTTGACCTTGTAGACATTGTTTGCCCAGTTTTTTTGGTTGCAGCCACTGAAGCACAGAGGCCAGAAAAAATTAAACCAGTAGGGTTTGCACCCTAGTTTGTAACGGTGGCGGAGGGAGGAGGACGCTAAAGGACAGCTGTGTGTGGAGTCATGAGGCTTGAAGAGAAGGACAGCTGCATAGAAGTCAGAACAAGTCTTCCGGCGTGCAGTAACCCTCCGAGATCCACCCCTCATTCATTTTAATAAAGGTCAGGTAATCGACACTTTTGTGACCTAGGCGAGTTCTCTTCTCAGTTACAATCCCTCCTGCTGCACTGAAGGTCCTTTCTGAGAGCACACTTGAGGCTGGGCAAGACAAGAGGTTCATGGCAAATTGTGACAGCTCTGGCCACAGATCAAGCCTGCGCACCCAGTAGTCCAGGGGTTCATCGCTCCTCAGAGTGTCGATATCTGCAGTTAATGCCAGGTAGTCCGCTACCTGCCGGTCGAGGCGTTCTTTGATGGTGGATCCAGAAGGGTTGTGGCGCTGCCTTGGACAGAAAAACATTTGCATGTCTGATGTTACAGACCGGCCAAAGGGCTTTGTCCTTGCAGGTGTGCTCGTGGCAGGATTACTGGCACCTCTGCCCCTGGAATGTTGATGAGTTCCTGAAGTGACATCACCCTTAAAAGCATTGTACAACATGTTTTGCAGGCTGGTTTGTAAATGCCGCATCTTTTCGGACTTGTGGTATGTTGGTAACATTTCTGACACTTTATGCTTGTACCGAGGGTCTAGTAGCGTTGCGACCCAGTACAGGTCCTTCTCCTTAAGCCTCTTGATACGGGGGTCCTTCAACAGGCATGCCAGCATGAAAGACCCCATTCTCACAAGGTTGGATGCAGAGCTATCCATCTCCGCTTCCTCATTATCAAGGACTGCATCATCCACGGTCTCCTCCCCCCAGCCACGTACAAGACCAGGGGTCCCCAAAAGGTCACCACTAGCCCCCTGGGAAGCCTGCTCCTGTTGGTCCTCCTCCTCCTCCTCCACAAAGCCACCTTCCTCCTCTGACTCCACTTCTGGCACCTCTCCCTGCGTTGCAGCAGGTGCCTGGGTTCGTTCTGGTGATTGCGACCATAAATCGTGCGCTTCCAGCTCCTCGTCACGCTGGTCTACAGCCTCATCTGTCACTCGTCGCACGGCACGCTCCAGGAAGAAAGCGAAGGGTATTAGGTCGCTGATGGTGCCTTCGGTGCGACTGACCATATTTGTCACCTCTTCAAAAGGTCGCATGAGCCTGCAGGCATCGCGCATAAGCACCCAGTAACGGGGGAAAAAAATCCCCAGCTCTGCAGATCCAGTCCTACCACCCAGTTCAAAAAGGTACTCGTTGACGGCCCTTTGTTGTTGCAGCAGACGTTCCAACATAAGGAGCGTTGAATTCCAGCGAGTCTGGCTGTCAGAAATCAAACGCCTGACTGGCATGTTGTAGCGCTGCTGAATGTCAGCAAGGCGTGCCATGGCTGTGTAGGAACGTCTGAAATGGGCCGACACCTTTCTGGACTGGGTGAGAACGTCCTGGAATCCTGGGTACTTGGAGACAAAACGTTGGACTATTAAATTTAACACATGTGCCATGCAGGGCACATGTGTTAAATTTCCCAGTCTCAACGCTGCCAACAGATTGCTTCCATTGTCACACACCACTTTTCCGATCTGCAGTTGGTGTGGGGTCAGCCACCGATCGGCCTGTGACTGCAGAGATGACAGGAGTACAGATCCGGTATGGTTTTTGCTTTCCAGGCACGTCATCCCCAAGACAGCGTGACAACGGCGTACCTGGCACGTCGAATAGCCTAGGGGGAGCTGGGGGTGCACAGGTGTGGAGGAGGAGAAGGAGGACCCAGCAGCAGAGTAAGAAGAAGAAGAGGAAGAAGACGAGGTAGAGAGCGATGGAGGAGTAGAGGTGGTGGCAGAACCGCGTGCAATCCGTGGCGGTGACACCAACTCCACTGTTGTTGTTGTTGTTGAGCTACCCATTCCCTGCTTCCCATTCCCAGCCATTACCAAGTTCACCCAGTGGGCAGTGTAGGTGACATACCTGCCCTGACCATGCTTGGAGGACCATGCGTCAGTAGTCATATGGACCTTTGGCCCAACACTAAGTGACAGAGATGCGGTAACTTGGCTCTGCACATGTTGGTACAGGTGTGGTATTCCCTTTTTAGAAAAAAAATTGCGGCTGGGTACCTTCCACTGCGGTGTCCCAATTGCTACAAATTTGCGGAAGGCCTCAGAGTCCACCAGCTGGTATGGTAAAAGCTGGCGGGCTAAGAGTGCAGACAAGCCAGCTGTCAGACGCCGGGCAAGGGGGTGACAGTCAGACATTGGCTTCTTACGCTCAAACATGGCCTTCACAGAAACTTGGCTGGTGGCAGATGACTGGGAATGGGAACAGGTGGTCAAGGTGGAAGGCGGAGTGGAGGGTGGTTCAGATGGGTCAAGGAGAGCAGAGGTAGAGCAGTAAGATGCTGGACCAGAAGGAGTGTGACTTTTAGTTTGCCTGTTGCCTTTGAGGTGTTGCTCCCAAAGTGCTTTGTGCTTGCCGCTCATGTGCCTTCGCATAGAAGTTGTACCTATGTGGCTGTTGGGCTTACCAAGGCTCAGTTTCTGACTGCACTCATTGCAAATTACAATGCTTTTGTCAGAGGCACACACATTAAAAAAATGCCACACTGCTGACTTTTTGGAAGTCTGCGATCTGGCGGTAACAGTAGAAGTTGGCGGCATTGGCGGCAATGGCGGGTGCGTTGGCCGGCTGAACACAGGTGCCGATACATGTTGTTGCCCTACTGATCCCTGCGGGCTGGCCTCCCTGCTTCTTCTAAGTCTTATTCTCCTACTGCCTCTCTGACTCTCCGTCTCTCCATCTGAACTACCCTCCTCTTGCTCTCTTCTACTAGGCACCCACAAAACATCAATCTCCTCATCATCATTCTCCTCAGATGCATCAATTTCTTCTGACACATCACAGAAGGAAGCAGCAGCGGGGACCTCCTCCTCCTCCTCATCACTCATCATTATGTCCATCTCTGTCGTGTTCTCTGCCAGAATTAAATCTGGTGTAACGTCCTCATCTCCTTCATCTTCTTCTGCCAATAATGGTTGCGCATTACTCAGTTCAAGAAACTCATGGGAAAATAACTCCTCTGACTCCAGTGAAGATGGGGCACCGGTGGTGGAGGAAGTGTTACGTGGGGTGGCCATAGCAGTGGAGGATGAGGAGGATGTTGTGGTAAAGTTAGAAACGGTAGAGGATGGGGTGTGCTGTGTAAGCCAGTCAACTACCTCTTCAGCATTTTGGGAGTTCAGGGTCATTGGCTTTTTAAAACTGGGCAATTTGCTAGGGCCACAGGATTGCATAGCAGCACGGCCCCTAGCACGGCCTCTGCGTGGCGGCCTGCCTTTGCCTGGCATTATTTTTAAAAAAACAACAACAACAAAAACTCAGTTGGTTTTTCTGGAAACGATAATACACACAGCTAGATGGCAGTTTGAAGAAAACAGTGTGCAAATAATGCCTACAAGATCAACGTATACACTACTACAGCGGTGGATACGGATTACGTAAAATATATGAATGCTGCTTGAAAAAAAGTAACTCAAGTGGTTTTTCTAGAGACGATAATATTATCAATATTTAGACAAAATGTGAACAAGCTCACACAGCTAGATGGCGGTTTGAAGAAAACACTGTGCAAATAATGCCTACAAGGTCAACGTATACACAGCGGTGGATACGGATTACGTAAAATATAAGAATGCTGCTTGAAAAAAAGTCACTCCGGTGTTTTTTCTGGAGACGGTAATATTATGGATATTTAGACAGAATGTGAACACGGTCACACAGCTAGATAGCAGTTGGTTGAATAACACACTGGGCAAAAAATGCCTACAGGGCAAATAATGCCTACAAGGTCAACGTATACACAGCGGTGGATACGGATTACGTAAAATATAAGAATGCTGCTTGAAAAAAAGTCACTCCGGTGTTTTTTCTGGAGACGGTAATATTATGGATATTTAGACAGAATGTGAACACGGGCACACAGCTAGATAGCAGTTGGTTGAATAACGTATGGCGAAAAATGACTATTTTCAGCATTTATATGGCATATTTTTTCTGGCAACTGTGCTTCAGTGGCTGCGTCCAAAAAAACTGGGCAAACAATGCCTACAAGGTCAACGTATGGCAGTTGTTTAAAGAGAACAGTAGATTACTAGCCAGCAAAGCTACCTAAGCTAAAATGTCCCTCAAATCCCTGCAGACTTCTGTCCCTCCAATACAGAGCAGTATCACGCAGATTACTAGCCAGCAAACTTACTATCATCTGTCCCTGAAATCACTAACAGCTCTCCCCCTACACTATCTCTTCCAAGCACACACAGGCAGATTTTTCAGATACATTTTTGCCCTTGATCCCCCTCTGGCATGCCACTGTCCAGGTCGTTGCACCCTTTAAACAACTTTAAAATCATTTTTCTGGCCAGAAATGTCTTTTGTAGATGTTAAAGTTCGCCTTCCCATTGAAGTCTATGGGGTTCGCGAACCGTTCGCGAACCGCTCGCAATTTTGCGCAAGTTCGCGAATATGTTCGCGAACTTTTTTTCCGACGTTCGCTACATCCCTACTCTTCATCCATTTCAATAAAAAATAAGACATTTCACACAATTCTCTAGAAGTTCACATCACTCTTGCTACTATTGAAAGCAAATTTAAACCAAGAAGACACAGTCAGTTACAGACTGATCTACCACTTCAACTTAGGGATTGGCAGCTTCATTTATCAAAATCCAAATTTTTTGGACTATTTAAATAAAAAAAGTCCCATCAAACTAGAATCCACGATTACACCTTATTTTTTAATAAAAAGCATGATTTAAAATCTCAATCGTATCATTAATCATGGCTGCCCCCATGGCTACACAGCAGCTTGTTTATATAAACTATAGTAGTACTTATCTGTTATCTACTGTGTATCCTGTGCTTGAATGGCTGCCCCCACGGCTACACAGCAGCTTGTTTATATAAACTATAGTAGTACTTATCTGTTATCTACTGTGTATCCTGTACTTGAATGGCTGCCCCCATGGCTACACAGCAACTTGTTTATATAAACTATAGTAGTACTTATCTGTTATCTACTGTGTATCCTGTGCTTGAATGGCTGCCCCCATGGCTACACAGCAGCTTGTTTATATAAACTATAGTAGTACTTATCTGTTATCTACTGTGTATCCTGTGCTTGAATGGCTGCCCCCATGGCTACACAGCAGCTTGTTTATATAAACTATAGTAGTACTTATCTGTTATCTACTGTGTATCCTGTGCTTGAATGGCTGCCCCCATGGCTACACAGCAGCTTGTTTATATAAACTATAGTAGTACTTATCTGTTATCTACTGTGTATCCTGCGCTTGAATGGCTGCCCCCATGGCTACACAGCAGCTTGTTTATATAAACTATAGTAGTACTTATCTGTTATCTACTGTGTATCCTGCACTTATATTAAATACAGTATAATAAGAAACCAGTGGCAAAAACCCTAGTGATGAATGGTCATATCTTTAATTGTAGACTTTCATCCAGGGATGTAAAATACTTAGCGATGTTATTATAGACTTATATGGAACAAAATATTACAAAAAGTCCTACCTTACTTATTCCCCTTGTTACTAAAATCCTCTCATTACAGAGCTTGCCCCTAACATAATGCCATATAAGAATGCACAAGCTGTAACATTTTTTGCTTTGGTCCCACCTTAATATTGCCATGGCCCCCATATTTAAAAATTAATAAACAAAAAATGTATAACAACAATATGCTCAGCTTTGCCATCCCATATTTATACAGGGCTTAGGATATGTGTCATTTAGAAATTAGTGTGACTATAAAAACTGGACATAGTCATGTGGTACAAACCACCAGTGTCACCCCCCAGCAACCAAAAGTCTGCTAATACTATTTAACATAGGCCAATATTCACAATAAAGCAAAATTATTGCACAGTTTAAAGCACATTGTGGCCCCAAATCTTCTAGTCAGAATTGAAGTACAGTAGTCAGTTGATAATGCAACTTTTAAGGGGAAAACAGGAAAAAACCTGTTAATATTGAAATATTATTATTATTATTATTAAATAATGAATTGTTTATTATGAAGATACATTATGAGATTTCCCCAAGGATTGGTAATTATCCCAAACCATAGAATCTCCTGGAGATTTCTCAGTAGGTTTCTCCGCTGTGTTTGTTACTGACACTGGTTAATAAAAGGAGATCTGTTCTTCCCTGTCCAGTCAGTATCTGGGGTGGTTCTGGTAGGTACAAATCAGGTGAGTATAATATTCCAAGAACATCTTTCCTGTAAAGTGATTTCATTGGAAAGAAATGGTTGGGATTGTGTTAGCAAAATGGCAGGAGAAATACAGAGCAGGTTACACATTGGGAGAAGCTCATGGACATCTTCCTATGGTTCCACAGTATCTGGGGTGGTTCAGGTAGGTACAAATCAGGTGAGTATAATATTCCAAGAACATCTTTCCTGTAAAGTGATTTCATTGGAAAGAAATGGTTGGGATTGTGTTGGCAAAATGGCAGGAGAAATACAGAACAGGTTATACATTGGGAGAAGCTCATGGACATCTTCCTATGGTTCCACAGTATCTGGGGTGGTTCTGGTAGGTACAAATCAGGTGAGTATAATATTCCAAGAACATCTTTCCTGTAAAGTGATTTCATTGGAAAGAAATGGTTGGGATTGTGTTAGCAAAATGGCAGGAGAAATGCTGAGCAGGTTACACATTGGGAGAAGCTCATGGACATCTTCCTATGGTTCCACAGTATCTGGGATGATTCTGGCAGGTGAAAATCAGATGAGCATACTATTCCCAGAATATCTTTTCTGTAAAGTGATTTCATTGGAAATAAATGGTTGGGATTTTGTTAGCAAAATGGCAGGAAAATTGCAGAGCAGGTTACACAAGCTCATGGGGACTTCATCCCTTCCATTGTCTATTTTCCATCTAAGGTTACTATCAATAAAGAAGGGGAAGTCTTGAGATTATAAATACAATGTGTGTTTGGCACATACAATGAGACTGATTGAAAGCGGAGCAGTATTAGTGCATAATGGACATCAAAAGAATCTGTTATTTAAACTTGAGGCCAATATTCAGTTGCACATGGCCCTGGCTCTTCACCAAAATCCTAACCCTAACCCTATAAATAAATAAATTTCTGCCTTAATATACAGTAAGAGTACACTAACAAGACTACACTAGTTTTAATATAGGGAATATATGGGCTTATGTTTAAAACAGCTGCAGTTTACTCATTGTATACTCTAGTTTATCTAACTCATACCTCACTCTTCCTCTAAAAAAATTAAAGTGGAAGAATGACCGCTTCCTGCCGTGACTATCTGCCCCATTTAATACAACTCAGGACCTTATTTGCCCTTGATGCTGCTGACTGGCATTGCTTGCTACAGACAAGTTTATTATCTACAAGGACTCCAAGCTCCTTCTCCATTATGGATTTGCCTAGTGCAGTCCCATTAAGGGTATAAGTGGCTATTGTTACATCCCAGGTGCAGGAATTTACATTTATCAACATTGAATCTCATTTGCCACTTAGCTGCCCAGATTGCCAGTTAGTCAAGATCCTGTTGCAAGTGTCACATCCTGGATGGAATTAATTGGGCTGATAATTTTGTGTCATCTGCAAACACTGATATATTACTTACAATACCCTCCCTTAAGTCATTAATGAACAAGTTAAATAAAAGTGGCCCCAATACCGAGCCCTGAGGGACCCCACTAAGAACCTTACTCCAAGTAGAGAATGTCCCATTAACAACCACCCTCTGTGCCCGATCCTGTAGCCAGTTTCCTATCCACGTGCAAACGACTTCATTAAGCCCATCAGACCTTAGTTTAGAAAGCAGTCGTTTGTGGGGCACAGTATCAAACACTTTGGCAAAATCTCAATAGATCACATCCACTGCCCCCCCACTGTCCAGCATCTTACTTACCTCATTATAAAAAGCAATCAAATTTGTCTGATATGACATATCCTTCATAAAGCCATGCTGAAATTTTGAATGTGATCCCTTAACAAGCCTTCAAAAAATTTGCCCACCACAGATGTCAAGCTTACTGACCTATAATTGCCAGGCTGAGATCGTAATTCCTTTTTAAATATTGGAATAACATCAGCTTTTCTCCAATCCATAGTTACCATACCCGATGAAAGTGAATCTGAGAAAATCAGTAATAGGTGCTGGTCTTAAATGGAACTAAGCTCTCTTAGAACCCGGGGGTGTCTACATTCATTTTTATTAAAGCTTTATGAATCATATCCTGAGTCAGCCACTGACTAGATTGAGCTGAGCCATTAATGCAGCTATAAAGTGAGCCTGGGAACTCAGACTCCTCTACTGTATACACTGAAGAAAAGAACTGATTTAACACATTTGCCTTTTCTGTATCTGTTACAACCATACTGGTACCATTATTTAATGGAGCAACACTCTCAACCCACATCTTTTTACGATTAATATATTACAACAACGTTTTAGGGTTAGTCTTAGCCTCTGTCGCAATTAACTCTTCATTTCTTTTCTTTGCCTTTCGTATTACTGATTTACAACATTTATTACAGTGTTTATGTTCATTAAATGCAGCTTCTGTCCCTACAGATTTGTAGTTATTAAATGCCTTTCTCTTCTTTCCCATTAACTTCTTTACTTCTGTATTAAGCCACACAGGATGATTCTTAGAGCTTCTACGTTTAGTCCTTAAGGGAATAAATTGAGAACAGTAATGATTTAATATTATTTTAAATGACAACCATTTTGGTTCTGTGTTTATAGTTGAAAACATAATGCCCCAATCAATACTCTGTAGGGCAGCCCTCAAGGCACTAAAATTAGCTTTTCTGAAATTCATGGTTTTGTTGCCCCGATATATATTTGTTTTTTGCACCAGACATTAAAAGATATAACATTATGGTCACTATTACCCAGGGGTTCAATGACTTGCACATTTGCTATTAGTTCTGGGTCATTTGAGATCACTAGTAAAACATTATATTTCGGCAATGGGAAAAGTGTTTACATATTTATTAATTTTTTACATTTTCTCATCCAACTCCAGGAAATGCCCATGAAGAACCAGACGTTGGTCAGTGAGATTGTTCTCCTGGGATTTCAAAATCTTCACAAATTCAAGATTCCCCTGTTCTCTCTGTTTCTTCTGATTTACATTATGACAGTTTGGGAGAACATCCTCATCATAGTGTTGGTGTCCTCCAGCCAGAACCTCCAGTCCCCAATGTACTTCTTTCTCCAGCAACTGTCACTTTGTGACCTTGTGGACTCCACTATTATTGTACCCATCTTGCTCCAGCCTATAATTAGTGATAACGTCACAATGTCCCTCTTTGGTTGTATAACCCAATTATACTTTTTGGCTGTATCAGAAATTTATGAGTGTTTGCTTCTAGCAGTAATGTCCTATGACAGATACGTGGCCATCTGTATCCCACTGCGTTACTCTTCTATAATGTCCCCCAGGGTTTGTATCAAAGTCATTGTGATGGCATGGATCATTAGTATCTTCTCTGCATTCATAACTGTAAAAATGATCGGGACCCTACAGTTCTGTGAACAGAAAAATATTAACCATTTTTTCTGTGATATGGACCCCCTTCTACAAATTTCCTGTTCAGATACTTTCTTAGTGCAGATGGGAGTTATTTTACTGTCTATTCTAGAAATTATTTCTCCCTTTATACTGATCACTGTATCATATATATGTATTGCCCATGCAATCCTAAAGATAGTGTCCAATACCGGGAGACAAAAAGCCTTCTCCACCTGCAGCTCCCACTTGGCTGTGGTCTCCATATTTTATGGGACTCTCATTGCTATTTATGTGGTTCCCCCTAGTAAACGATCACAGATTTTAAGCAAAGTTCTATCCCTGTTGTACACTGTAGTCACCCCATTGGTTAATCCACTTATTTACAGCTTGAGAAATAAAGATATAAAAGAAGCATTTAGACAAGTATTTTAATGTAGGACCCAAGTTTCGAGTTGTAACTTTCCTCTCATTTATTCTTTGACTACTTTTGACATTATGACCTTGATTTAATACATTTCAAAATTGTATTTTTCATATGATAAGTGTGTGTTTTCGCACTAAGCAATTCAATGAGCTAAACTCCTATGAAATATAAGTGATTTTTCTTTTCATTATCAAAGTTTTCGCAAGCTAACGGCCCATTGAAATGGCTAATAACACTTACGTTTTGCAATTCAATTCAACCCAAAAAAGCTTTATGAGTAAAGTCCATTGTGTTATCTTCTGGTTTTCCTTATGCCAACTTGTGGAAATGTTATTTCTTGTAATGTGACAGCCTTTTCACTTTATTTCCGTCTCCTATTTTGACACATGCTTTTTCTCACAAGTGTTGGAAGGGCAATTACAACTAGACCAATATAAATTTAATCAGTGGTTTCTGTAGATATCAGGAGTTTTAGATTTAAGCCATATGTGGTTATCATCAAAGAACAAAGATTATAGAATATGACACTAAATACAGAATTGCTGTGTTGTAGAAGAAGCTGAAGGTTAAAGGCCATTCTGTTATTAGAATGTAGAATGTTTGCACAGAACAAGAAATACATCTGTTGTCTCATGTCACTAGTATAGTGCAAGGTCAAGCAAGACACATTGTCTCAGAAACTACAGCATAGATACCATTCTGGACACTGAGCTGACACAGCAGTTATACCTTATTTGGCTATTGTACTTAGACTGTGAGTCTGTCCCTAAGATGGAAATAGTGACTCAGTTATGCTAAAACAAGAATGATGATTGGATGCCTCTGGATCAGCCCCATGGAAGAAGAAATGGTTAAATAGTCATCTGTTGTATTGCTTATGGTCCCTCAACGTCCTCACGAGCTTTCAGGATGTGTGAGCTATTATTTAATACTCTGTATTGTAATACTCTGTATTAATGTATACCTCAAATAAAGCTGTCTGGTTAATTTCCTGAGAGAATCTGTTTGGTTCAAGTCAGGCCCAGGGGGAACTTCGGGGCCAGGCTCGATTTGAGTAAGTATTTATTCAAATCCAAGAGGGACTTACTCATCGTGGCTGAGAATCTTATATCCCTGGAGGACTATAGGAGCATAAATACGACATTTCTGGGGGCTCGTCCATTTCTGGGGGGTCCATTTCTGGGGGCTTCGTTCCGGTCCTGTGGTTCTGGTCGTGACGCAAGGACAGATTGTCGAGACTCAGCTCGTGGTAAGTATGTTTCTTTTTAAATCTCGGGAAAGAATGGTGCCACAAGGTTCGCAACCTAGTGCAGATATTATTAGTCTACGGAGTGGTGTATCTAAAAGTACTGTTTCGTCAGGCAGCACAGAAGCTTTTTCCCCTGTTTTGTTACTTCTTCCTAATGTTTTCCTTGAATATGTTCAATGTTGGATCACTAAATATGGCGGGCCATTTAAACTAAATAAAGAAATAAATGAAAATGAGATAGAGGAAAGTCTGGATACTTTGACCTCATCAATGGAATTAAAAGATGGAAAAATAAAAAAGGGAAGAACTTTACAAGCACTGCTGGATTTAGTCTTGACTTCCCTTTCATTAACTGTAAAGCTGCAGGTCAGTTATAATTTACAGTATTCTTATATAGAAAGACTGCTGGTTCAGTTAAAAAATTGTAGACATTCAGCTGTCCTCCTCCAGGACAGTATCAACAAACTGACAGCTGACAGTGTAAGATCATGTAATTTGAATAGGAGGAGAAGTAATAAGAATTGTTTTGTTACACAAGAAAGTGATCATTGTAACACTTCAACTGATGCAACTAACAGAGTTAATCCAACTGACTCTGAAATATCTAATATAGCACCAGTGTTATTTCAATGTAATGAAAAGGTTTTGGTGGGTTTCAACAATTTGAACAACTTGAATGCTGCAATTTTTCCCACATTTCCTTGTGAATTTCAAACATACAGCAATGTATATGTAAAAATCATAAGAGCAGCAATTATACATACAAATAAATTACACCAAAAGTGTAAATGTAGAAATGTAAACCTCGTGTTCTGTTTTGACAATGGAGGTTAGGTTTAAAGTAGAAGAAAGCTATTCTGGATTCTATGATCTCTGAAAAAGGTTGTAAATGAATTAAATTAAATAATTTAGCATTTATAAATGTTTTTATATCAGAGTTGGGAATCTAGTATAATGTTTGTTTTATTTCTTGAATGGAAACCATCAGCACTGTTGTGAATTTTTCTAATGTATGTTTTATTTTGCAGGTGTTTAAAGCTTCAGACCAGAGAACCAGATCTGTTTGAATAGTTTTAGACACTGGTGAAAGACATGCAAACAATACTTAAGGAATAAATTTAATGTTTTTAGTAATATTAGTTTGCATTTAAAATTTAGATGCACTATAATTACTTTTCTTAATTGTTCTCTTTCCTTAGTAGAAGACAACAATGGCATAGATTAATTAGTAGAAAAGTTTATCTCTTTAACAGCTGTTCAACCTCGAGGACAAAGATATCTTTGGCAGTCTGCAGGAGAGATCGGACATCTCTAAGTTTATGTCATGTTGTTTCCTATTCTTTCTATATTTGTTTTAACTTTCTATTGTTTAATTAATATTCCTTTTCTGTATAGTTACTTTTATATGTAACAACATATTTCACATCACTAACAACTTATTTTTCTGTATATGTCTCACTTCTAATACTTTCTATTTTATTTTTATCACTCTACTGTCTTGTCTAAAATTACTAATTTCTCTAATATCACTAATGCATTTCCTTTCTTATTGATTGTTAACTAACATGCATGAATCACAGAATCCCTACTAAACTTTTCTAACCAATAATGTCTAACACTTAATATAAAACAATAAGTAAAAAACCATTTGGCAAACCAAAAGCTCAAAGATTTTTTTTTTTTTTTTTTGCCATCACATATTATATTAACATATTTTTATTTTTTAAACCTTATCCTAAACATGGTTTACTGTGATATGTTGACATAAATATTCCAGTATAATAACAGTGCACTATGGTTTATATGGGATAGTTTTTCATTTATGGTATGATCTAAAAATTTGATATCGGAAATTTTTTTTTTGTTTGTATATCACGTATAATTTGGGACATGACTACTAGACCATGTGGAAGAGTGTCAGTACATGTTGCATAGTTCTAGTATCATTTAACTTTATTATTATCAATTTACCATCACTTTGAATTAATTACCTCTTAAAAACATTTATTGATATTGTTTGTTGTAACTGTAATTCCATCTCTAAGTACCATTACACAACTCAACTACATATATCATATTCAATGGTATATATATTTACAACCTATTTATTGTGATTACTTTAAATATAATGATGACGATGAACGATTTTACAACAAATGTTTTTTTTTTTTTTTACATCAAGATATTGTAATTAATTATATTTTTGCAATCTATTTAATTTCAAAATTTTTAATGGAAAGGGTTAATTGATAATTGATTGATCACTAGTAACTGTGAAACACAAGCAGACATTACCAGGGTAATGTTAATAACTTATTCTAGTCATATAAAACAACAACTCTACTTACTCAACAATTACTTATGTGTAACTTCTCATGTTTATATTTGTGTATATGTGTGCATGCTAAATGTTAAAAAAAAAAAAAAAAAACAGACAGCCTATATATATAAATTATATGATAAATGTTATACGTTTACCAAATATTTATTATTGTATTTTCAATAGCATTTATACCATGGTTATACACCCCAGTCATCATCCTGTTTTAATATAAAATATTTCTTTATTTGTGTACTCATATCTTCTATATTTTTGTTTCTTTGTAGATAACACCACCTTTACTTACTTTCTTCTATTTTTGGCTGAATCTTTTTGACTAGCACATGGGCATGTTTGTTTAAAAATCTACCAGATAGATTCAACAGCTGAATACTCAATTTCTGTACAATGACTACACATGAGAACTATATCAGTGGTGAAGCACACAGACAAAAGCATTCATTACATACACCAACTCTGCTACAGTATGAACTTTCATCGTCATTGCATTGACTAAAAATAAAATCTTGGACTGATGCTTTAAGAGACTATTTCAAAGACATTTCTACATTGCCATTCTACGATACACCATATCATCACAGGCTAGAGGACTAGTCTGAAGTGGTGCTGGATCATCTGGACGTTGAATGGACTATGCATATTCTCTGGATTTTCTCTATTTTCATCATTGAAATGCCTTTAAATATACTGTATATGCATATTACTGTGTTGATAAGTCCACTGTGATTGTAGCATTTTGTATTTGTCTGGTAGAACCAATTTTTTTTTTTCTTCCATTTTTATATATATTTTTTGTTTTCAGCCCGCAGTGCTAGCTTAAGGATTTTGCTTATATTAGAAGAAAAAAAAAGTGGGGGAATGTAGATATCAGGAGTTTTAGATTTAAGCCATATGTGGTTATCATCAAAGAACAAAGATTATAGAATATGACACTAAATACAGAATTGCTGTGTTGTAGAAGAAGCTGAAGGTTAAAGGCCATTCTGTTATTAGAATGTAGAATGTTTGCACAGAACAAGAAATACATCTGTTGTCTCATGTCACTAGTATAGTGCAAGGTCAAGCAAGACACATTGTCTCAGAAACTACAGCATAGATACCATTCTGGACACTGAGCTGACACAGCAGTTATACCTTATTTGGCTATTGTACTTAGACTGTGAGTCTGTCCCTAAGATGGAAATAGTGACTCAGTTATGCTAAAACAAGAATGATGATTGGATGCCTCTGGATCAGCCCCATGGAAGAAGAAATGGTTAAATAGTCATCTGTTGTATTGCTTATGGTCCCTCAACGTCCTCACGAGCTTTCAGGATGTGTGAGCTATTATTTAATACTCTGTATTGTAATACTCTGTATTAATGTATACCTCAAATAAAGCTGTCTGGTTAATTTCCTGAGAGAATCTGTTTGGTTCAAGTCAGGCCCAGGG
Source organism: Xenopus petersii (assembly GCA_038501925.1). NCBI lineage: Eukaryota > Metazoa > Chordata > Amphibia > Anura > Pipidae > Xenopus > Xenopus petersii. Next base: position 159,351,802 of record CM076676.1, on the reverse strand, counting down.
GGAACTTCGGGGCCAGGCTCGATTTGAGTAAGTATTTATTCAAATCCAAGAGGGACTTACTCATCGTGGCTGAGAATCTTATATCCCTGGAGGACTATAGGAGCATAAATACGACAGTTTCAATGATCTGTTTGTTAACCATTTTTTTCATCATAATGCATAGTTCCCATAGCCCATATTAAATATACTAAATGTGCAATCATGTCATAATTCTGTGTATTACACTTGTATAGTACTACACACATTTTTTTTTTCAAACAACTCTTTATCTCTCTGTCTCTTCCTGTTTATTTTTTAATTTTAAAGTGTCATATTAACTTTAAATTATTATTATTATTCCATGTAAGACATCTTCTAAGCCAATTTTTTTCTTTGCTGCTACGTTTTTCCCCCTTTTTATAAGATCAGCTCTGTTTTTTAACATTTCATCAGCTGTTTATGTTTCTGTCAGTCTCAAGGCACGTTGCATAGTTTAATCAACTAGCCAGGGTCCATAGCCTTTTTCAATAAAACATTTTTAAAGTAAATCTGCTGCTTTACTATAGCCAAGAGGTGAAGTACAATTTCTTCTTAACCTCAAGAATTGAATAAAAGGGATATTCCTGAGCTATTTTGGGTGATGGTTATTATCCCTATTTAAATAGCCATTCAATGACACTTCTTTAAACTGGGTGCAGCTTATGATTCTCCCATTTTTACCTTCAAGCATCAAGTCCAAGTTAATATTGGTAGTGTCCGCCACTGATGTAAATGTAATCGCAATCGTATTCCTATTCATATAATCAAGAAAGTTCTGAAAAGAATCCAAAGTAACCCTCCAGATGATGATAATATTATCAATATAGCGTTTATATAGGACCAGGGTTGCACTCCACTCATTAGAGGGCCAAATGTAATTATGTTCTCAATAACCAAGGACTAAATTGGCATAACTGGGTGCAAACCTGGTTTCCATTTCTGTTCCACATATTTGTGGTAGGGGAGTGGTAAATTAGTCTCCCAGTACAATGTTTTTGAGGAGCCATGTTCTCAGGGTCCATTTTGTTAACCCCCTTACCTGAGCAGGCATGAATGGTGTCATAGAACCTAGTTCTAGTAAGGAAACGCTACTCAATTTCAAAGGTCCATCTAGGAGACAGACAAAAACAGACAGTCAGGTTATTTCGATGGGTAGTCTGAGGCTGTGTGAGTGAGATTAGGATCCAAGTTACCAATTGCCCAGAAGGATGGACTAAATATACAGACTGTACTGTATACAGACTTGGGGATGGTAGTAGTTCCCCTAAGTTCCACTTGGCGAAAAGACTGTAAGCTGGGTGTACCTTTGCAAGTGCTGTGGGATTTATGCTATCCATTGGTTTGTGTGAGTACAGTATATGCCTATCCACTGTTGCTCTATGTTCCTGCTTATCTTTGTGTACATCCGTATGCGTATCACCCTCTGCAAAGCACTCAATTACAATTGCACATCACCCTGCCTCCATACCATTATGAAGGCTTCACCCCTGAGAATTAAGGTCTCATCTGGAGCAAAGTATTGCGGTAAAGCTCATCGGGGCAGATTCACTAAGCACCGAATTTGCGCTAGTGTCCACTTCACTCCCATCACAACACTTTGCCAGGCGTAGATTCGCCAGGACAATGCTAATTCACTAAAATCCACAGTTGCGTCCAGGGCAATGAATGCGGGTGAAGTAGCACTAGCGTTACTGCAGCAAATGAAGCAAAGTTACGATAGCGCTGGCTAATTTGCATACAGCGGGAAGTTAAAGTTCAATGGACGTATATGTTGCAGCAAATACTGTAAATTACACTACACAAGCGCGGAAAACCTTAATAAAATAAAATAGACTTATTATATTGCCCTACATATATTGTCCAGTGTATAGTTTATTTACCATATGTTAGGAAATGTCGGGGTACCCCAGAAAAAATTTACACTCTTTTTCAGCCTATCACCTTGAAAAATGAAAAGTCGCCAGCATTTTTTGGGACTTGGAAAATTTTCAACTGTTTTTTAGAGGAAGTCCTCTCTACTCTATTGCACTTCGCCTGGTCTGAGGTGGCAAAGTCAAGTCTGGCACAAGTGGTAACGTTCAGTAAAATCCGTATCTTAGTGAATTTATGTAGCTACGTCCATTCATCAGAGCGCAACTTCACCAGGTATAAGGGAGCTAATTACTGCTAGATGTCCTTCGCGAGCAAAGTTACGCCTGCGCCCAGCATTAAAAAATCAGTAACAAAATGATGTCACGATGGTGAATTTTCGCTAATGTTAGTCACTTCGCCCTTTTGTAAATCAGCCCCATAGTTAGAGAATGGTGCCACTCAATTTAGTTACATAAATATAAATTATTGTGAAAATCAAAATAAGCATTATGAGTAAGTGTGTAATGAATACAACCTCATATAAATCCCATTGTATTCTAGGAATATAAGGAGCATTAATTCAACTACCCTAATTCCCTAATTATGTTGAATATATGAATATAATGACTGGGCATCAACAAAATTTATTTTCCCAAGTATATCATTAAGTAAACGTAAAATATGTTGTGAATCTTTGATATATGAATCTTAGTGACTTGCATGTTAAGTTGAATATTGACATAATGTGAAAGGCTGGCAGTTGTGGAATCCATTCCGCCAATAACAGGTCGGCCGGGATGTTCTTTAGGATTCTTGTGTATTTTTGGTAAGTGGTAAAAATACAGGGTTTTACATTTGGCACTCATAATATATTCCATTCCCATTATTGATAAACCACCCGTAGTGAAACAATTTTTAATAAATGTTGTGAATGAAGAAAGAAACATTTTTTAGGATCAAAAACAAATTTATGATAAAACGTAGAATCACTCAAAAGACGGAATGATTCTTTTAATTATGCTTCCCTATCTAGGAGAATGAGTATGAGTACTTAGTATGGATACTAATGGATTCGTATAATTGGATCTTTGCGTCTATGGCCAGCTTTAGTCTTCCCATTTTCTTTAGACCTAGAGGGGTTAACAAATGATCTGTTGTACAAGGAACTTTTCTCTCTTTTCAAAAAGGGGCAGATGTAGGATTAACCCCTTTTGGTCTGGCTGCTAATTTATCTCAAAGATAAGAAAAGATGTGTGTGTAGAGTAAATGTACCCTACTTTGGATATAAAGCAGGAGATCCATGGTAGCCAAGAAGTAATGAAAGATGTTAGTTTAATGTTTAAGGAGGTGTTCAATTCCTTCATAAGATAAATATCATTTACAATGGTCTGTCGTTCTTCTATATTTGGGTGATTACAATGCCTTTAGGTTTTCTGTTAGAACCATCTTGCTACTAATAATAGTTGGAGCAAGGCTTAGTTTAAAGCTGTTCTCCTCATAAGGAGAGTGCAATAATAATATCAATTATGGATTAAGAGTGAGTTGGGATGATCTCTCTACATAAAGTAATTGCTTTCCAAAATGGTTGAATCTTCAACATAGATTAATAGATATTCAACACATCTCTGGCAATCTATTACATATAATAAATATTTACTACCCAACATTTATGCAACTATTTTACAAACTCTTGATCACTAGTGATGAGCAAAACTGTTTTATGAGTGACAGGTTTTTTTTTTACAATTTTTCTCTCTCCAAATGCATTAAAGTCAATGGGCATTTTTATTGTGGTAACTTTTTTGTCCAAATGCAAAAATTTGCAGATGGTGAAATGTGCTCGTCACTATTGATAACCCCTCCTCTGCACAAGAATTCCAGGAAGCCATTAAATTACTAGATTTTTAAAAAACACAGGCAATGGCATCTTACCAAAATTCTATAAATCTTAAAGAAAAAGAAACACCAGTGTTTACCAAATTTATTAACAGAATAGATGCAAAACACAATTTTGATTGGCTCACATTTCAGTTATCCCCAAAGGGGGAAAAGATCCCACTAGCGTTTACAGCAATAAGTCGATTTCATTATTAAACATAGATTTAAAACTTTTCACAAAACTATTAGAGTACGACCTATTTTAACATTGTGGATTCATAGGGACCAAGATGGATTTGTCCAAGGTTGAAAATACAATGACAATTGTAAAATTATTAGCATGGGCACAAAGGATTTAAGGGCCTTGTCATCTCTTAACCAGAGGCAGAAAAGGCCTTTGACAAGGTCAATTTGACATTTTTAGATTTGGGTCTTGATAGTGTTGGCATTGGTAGATGGTTTACAAGTGAAATTATGACATTATAAACCTGGTCATCTGTAAAAGTAAATGATCATGGTCTGTTATCGGATGCTTTGAAGAAAAAAATTGAAAAGCCTATGACACCTGGTATTCCCAGGTGGTGTCCAATCAGATACTAACCATGCCCGGCCCCGATTGACTTCAGAGAACAGACACTTCAGGAAAGTGCAGCCGTAGGCATTGAGCATCCGTACTTTTTTCGATTCTTGTCTTGTCAGTGCTCAGAAAGAAAACTTTTAAGTGCCAAAAGTAGAAAATCCTATGACACCTGGAATTCACAGGTGGTTTCCCATCCAGGTACTAACCAGGCCCCGTCTGGCTGGCTTACGAGATCAGGGAAGATCAGGGACTACCATTCACACAACATGTTTCGGGCCTTGCATGCCCTTTCTCAAGGGCATGCATGGCATGATGTGTGAATGGTAGTCTACAAAAAAAAAATCTAACCACAGCAGTATTGCTTTGTAGTGCTCTCCTTAATTATCGGATTGGAGATTCTACCTAAGGGTGAGCAGTTCCCTGTATAAGGATTGAGGCATTGTTGCTTGGACTAGACAAAGGCAGAGCGTAAGAACATCCCCTTGAAAGTTTCAAGATCAGAGACTATAAGGGTGGTGTGGCCGTAGGCGTTGAATGTCTGCACTTTGTTTCTTCTTGAATTGTTTGCACTTGAAGAAAAAACTTTGAAAACCTAGAAGTTCCAAAAGTTGAAAAGACTCATCATTCTTGTTTTAGCATAATTGTGTCACTATTTCCATCTTAGGGTGAAACTCATAGTCTCAGTACAATAGCCAAATAAGGTCCATCTACTGTGTCAGCACAATGTCCTGGTATTGGTGCTGTGGAAAGTTTATGAAACTATATGTGTCTTTCTTGGCCTTGTACTAGGAATACTTGTGACATGAGACAACAGATGGACTCCTTGTTCTGTAAACATTGTACAACCCTAATGACAAAAGGGTCTTTAACCCTGAACTTCTTCTACAACATACAAGTTATGTACTAGTGTCCTGTTCTATAATCTTGTTCTTGATAATAAGAATATGATAACATTTAATACATGACTTAAATCCCTGATATCTACACTTATTTCTCCCTATACTGTTTCATGTACATGTTAAACCTGTAATAGTGAAGAGGTTTGAAAAGTCTATTTTGACAGGTTTATTTTGATGGGGATTGGAGAGTTCTCTTTTGATTGGTCTACTTTGATTAATGTGGAAATGAGGATGATTTGACTGCTGTATGGAAGTTAAATCTCTCCTAGTGGAAGATGTTTTAATAAAAAAAAATTTCTTTGACAGGCTCATTTTAACATGCATCAGAAAGTTCTTTTTAGAAATGTCCAATTTGGAAATGAAGATGATTTGATAGCTCTAGTGATGTCTCTAGTGCTTCTCTCCCTATAATGGTTCATGTACATGTAAAAGCTGCAGTAGTGGAATAGGTTTGTGAAAAAAGTGAACGTTGACATATTAGACATGTTTAAACATGGACTGGAAAGTTCTCTTCTGTTTGGTCAACTTTGACTAATATGGAAATGAAGATGATTTGATAGCTCTAGCGATGGCAGGGATTGACTCTCCCTATAATGTTTCATGTACATGTTAAAGCTCACATAGTAGAAGATGTTAAAAAAAATGTTGTCTCTCCATATACTGCTTAAAGGGATTCTGTCATGATTTTTATGTGTAGTTTTTATTTCTAAATTACTGTTTACACTGCATAGAATTCATTCTACAATGAATAATATTGGTGTGTAGGTGAATCTCAGGTCACTTTGCCTGGTCATGTGCTTTCAGAAAGAGCAGTGCTGCACTATGGGACGAACTATAGGACTGCTTTCTGGCAGGCTATTGTTTCCCCTACTCAATGTAACTGAAGGAGAAATGGATTTTCAGTAACTGAAGGGACATGGATTTTTACTATTGAGTGCTCTTCTTATATCTACTAGGGAACTGGTTACCTTCCCATTGTTCTGCTGATGGGCTGCTGAGGGAAAGGAAGGGGGGTGATATCACTCCAACTTGCAGTACAGCAGTAAAGAGTGATTGAAGTTTATCAGAACACAAGTCACGTGACTGGGGGCAGCTGGAAAACAGACAATATGTCTAGCCATATTTTAGATTTCAAAATTAAATATAAAAAAAATCTGTTTGCTATTTTGAAAAAAGGTTTTCAGTGTAGAATTCTGCTGGAGCAGCACTATTAACTGATGTTTTGAAAAACAAAACATGTTTTTCCAGACTGTATCCCTTTAGTGTACATGTTAAAGCTCTCATTGTGGAAGATGTTTTAAAAAAAAAAAAAATAGTCTACTTTGACAGGCTTATTTTGACATGGATTGGAAAGTTCCCTTATGATTCATCTGCTTTTACCAAACAGAAATGAAGATGATTTGAGATGTGGATTGGGATGTGTAGTGTTTTCTCTCCCTATACTGTTTCATTTCCATGTAAAGGTTGTAGCAGTGGAAAAAGTGTATATTGACCAGCTTATTGGGACATGGACTGGAAAGTCTTCTTTTGATTGGTCTACTTTGACCAATATAGAAATGAAGATAATTTGATAAGGATGTCTCTAGTGTTTATTTCTCCCTATACTATTTCATGTACATGTAAAAGCTGTAGTAGCGCAAGGGTATTGAAAAAATTATTTTGGAAAAACAATGTAACTTTTTTTTTATGCATAAGGGTTACTCTTTTCAGGAATATTCAACCTATTAGCGGTAAGAGATATGACCCTCAAGTTATTCATTAACCAATCAGAATATTATATTATAATAAATACAAGTGTTAGTATATAACATTAACTGATTCATATTCATACTATTCAGGTTTTGAACAGCAAAGCAGAAATGGTCTTAGACACTTGAAGACTGTAATTGGACATAACATAAAAACAATTGCTTAATATCACATATGGCCAGTCATTGGAATTAAACCACTCAGTGAGCACAGAAAAAATGATCCCTAAAGATTGGCGAATAATGACTGAATTCTATCCGTTACTGTGTGCAGACGGGACATGGAAAAATAGAAAGGATACAACAACCAGGCCATCAGAACTTAGGAACTCAGCAGAATTTATAATAACTAATAACTCTCTCTCTCTCTCTCTTCTACTCTCCCTTTCTCTCTAGATGTAAAAAATCTGTTTCCTCAGACTAAACACCATATGATTGACCAGCAGCATGGACAACATTAATTCCTTCATTACTCAAACAGATTAAAAGCAATTTCTGAGAAAATTAGTAGTTTAAGGATGCAAAAAAAAAAAAATTGACGACTGTATCACAATATCACTATCGATTTCATAATGAAATGTACTGTTTATGTGAACTGCCCTATTCTGCCTCCCTAAATACTAATATTAGTACAGTGCAATGTTAAAAGAAGCAAAATAAAATGTTAATTTGAATAAAAAAATGATTTGTACAGTGTCTAATTACCAGAGTCCCCCAATGATTGGCAATTAACCCAAAATACCAGAGTCTCTTGGAGATTTCTCAGTAGGTTTCTCAGTTGTGTTTGTTACTGACACTGGTTAATAAAAGGAGATCTGTTCTTCCCTGTCCAGTCAGTATCTGGGGTGGTTCTGGTAGGTACAAATCAGGTGAGTATAATATTCCAAGAACATCTTTCCTGTAAAGTGATTTCATTGGAAAGAAATGGTTGGGATTGTGTTAGCAAAATGGCAGGAGAAATGCAGAGCAGGTTACACATTGGGAGAAGCTCATGGACATCTTCCTATGGTTCCACAGTATCTGGGGTGGTTCTGGTAGGTGCAAATCAGGTGAGTATAATATTCCAAGAACATCTTTCCTGTAAAGTGATTTCATTGGAAAGAAATGGTTGGGATTGTGTTAGCAAAATGGCAGGAGAAATGCAGAGCAGGTTACACATTGGGAGAAGCTCATGGACATCTTCCTATGGTTCCACAGTATCTGGAGTGGTTCTGGTAGGTGCAAATCAGGTGAGTATAATATTCCAAGAACATCTTTCCTGTAAAGTGATTTCATTGGAAAGAAATGGTTGGGATTGTGTTAGCAAAATGGCAGGAGAAATACAGAGCAGGTTACACATTGGGAGAAGCTCATGGACATCTTCCTATGGTTCCACAGTATCTGAGGTGGTTCTGGTAGGTGCAAATCCGGTGAGTATAATATTCTTTCCTGTAAATTGATTTCATTGGAAAGAAATGGTTGGGATTGTGTTAGCAAAATGGCAGGAGAAATACAGAGTAGGTTACACATTGGGATAAACTCATGGACATCTTCCTATGGTTCCACAGTATCTGGGGTGGTTCTGGTAGGTGCAAATCAGGTGAGTATAATATTCCAAATACAACTTGATGTCGTTTTTTTTTCCAAGTACAGCGGATCGGGCAAAAGCACTGTGAATCTGGGGAAAGACTGCTATATGCCTATTCTGCCTGTTTTTATGTGAGTGGGATTTTAACCTATACACTAATTTATTAAATGTAAATCCTTTGACTTCGAATATCGAAGTTGAAGGATTTAGCGATATTCCTACGATCGAATGATCGAAAGAATAATCGTTTGATTGATTAAATCCTTCGATTCAAACAATTCTAAGGATTTTAATCCATTGATCGAAGGATTTTCCTTCGATCAGAAAAATTTTAGGAAGCCTATGGGGACCTTCACAATAGGCTAACATTGGCCTCAGTAGGTTTTAGGTGGCGAACTAGGGGGGTCGAAGAATTTTTTAAAGAGACAGAACTTCGACTATCAAATGGTCGAATAGTCAAATGATTTTTAGTTCAATTTGTTCGACTCAAAGTCGTAGTCGAAGGTCGAAGTAGCCAATTCGATGGTCGAAGTAGCCATATTCGACCATTCAAAATTCAAAGTATTTTTTCTTCTATTCCTTCACTAGAACTAAGTAAATGGGCCCCTACATTTCGATCATTCTTTTTTTGTCTTCCCCTGAGCTTGTAACTATGAAATCCAGTGGAAGGTTATGGAATATTTTAAGACCAAAATGTCACAAAATAAAGGATGACGCACACTTGGAACTGAGTTAGAACAAATACACAAGAGATGCAGAGCAAATGATGGGGATTTGTAAGTAATTATTAGAGTTTTATTCTAAAGTGTCAGTCCCAATTCATTTCACGTGTCGATATGTAAATGGTTCCAATATCATTGTATATTATATATTATTTCTCTTTTTCTTGCTTAATATTGTCTTATCCATACTGACAAGGAATGTAGATCAAGAAAAAAAAAGTTTACTTTATATTTACTAATATTCCTATTTGATAACAAGATTAAAACTTCTAATATCACTGTATATCAAATCTTGTTTCTGTACAGTGCTGTGTAATATATTTACATTTAAAGAGTTTACTTAGGGATATATTCATCAAGGGTTGAATTTGGAATGGAAAAAACTTTGATATTCGAATTCAAAACGACCTTTTTCGATCGAATAAGTACATATTCAGCCGAATTTGAATCGTATGAATCGAAGGAATAGCGCATTTGATCGACCAAGTCTACCAATTGACTCCAGGTTTTAGATGGCGAATGGTTGAAGTTGAATTTTTAAAGAGGCAGTACATGATAAATCTCCATATTCAAATTTTAAGGTTTTTTTTCAAATTTGAATCGAATTTGGACCATTCCCTAGTCGAAGTGCACAAAAAATAGCTCAAAATTCCAATTTTTTTCATTCGAAAATTCACCTCGACCTTTGATAAATATGCCCCTTAATGTAAATTACATCATTTCTGAATCTATTCTGAAATATTGCAAATTTGTCAACACTAACCTAATGGAGTTTTGTTTAAAATATTTAGTAGAGGTATAGGACCTCTTATACATAATGCTTGGGATCCAGGGGTTTCTCTATTATTTGCATCTCCATACCTTAAGACTGCTAAAATGTATTTAAATAAACCTAATAGGATTGTTTTGCCACCAATATGCAGCTCAGGTGGCCCTAAGTACAAGGTTCTGTTTTTATATTACAGAGAAAAAGAAAATAATTTGTAAAAACTAGAATTATTTGCTTTTAATGGATTATATGGGCAATAGCCTTCCCGTAATTCAGAGCTATTTGGATAATGGCTTTCTGGATAAGGAATCCTCTACAGCAGGGATCCCCAACCTTTTGAACCCATGAGCAACAGTCAGAAGTAAAAGAAGTTGGGGAGCAACACAAGCATGAAAACTGTTCTTGGGGTGCCAAGTAAGGGCTGTGATTGGCCATTTAGTAGCCCCTATGTGAATTGTCAACCTACATTGAGACTCAGTTTGGCAGAACATCTGGTTTTTATACAACCAAAATTTGTCTCCAATCCTGGAATTCAAAAATAAACTCCTGCTTTGAGGCCACTGGGAGCAACATCCAAGGGGTTGGGGAGTAACATGTTGCTCACGAGCTACTGGTTGGGGATCACTGCTCTATAGGGTTGGACTGGGGGCCTGGAGCCCACTAGAGCTACTGTCTCAGGGCCCCCTCCAGCCCCCTACCCCTTGTCCCCCTCTCTCTACTGCGGTCGCACACTTACTGGGTTTTGCCGAGACCAGAATATCATTTCTGCAGGGAGTGGGTCTGGGCTGGCCTTGCCCACAAGAGTTGGAGCCCACCAGGTTTTTTCCCAGTGTCCCGCTAGTCCAGTCCAACCCTGATCCTATATGTATACTTCTCGTCAAGCTTAACTTTATACCCTGTTTATCAGGGAGAAAGTGGGGGTATGGTAAAGACCATTGGTAAAGACCTTTTAATATGTAAAAGGTCTATGTAAATACTGATTTACTGATAATTTAATGCTAGGATAAGTGCCAAGACAGGTGATGACAAACAAGTAGGATATACAGTATTAATCTGAATTTAATCTGAATTTTGTTGAATGAAAGAGCTCAGCATTAATATGATTCTTACTATCAATAACATTATCAATTGATATTTAATATGGTTGACCACTCCAACCTTATGCAAATTCCTTATTCGCTGGGTATCTGGAATCAGGCTGCATCGTGGCTCTTTCTCTCCCTCTCTTTTATACCAACAGAACCTCATCCACAGCTGCGCAAGGCTCTGTACTTGGTCTGTTGTTAATCTCCCTGTACACTATGGGGTTATTTACTAAAATCTCAATATATCTTATTATTTAAATAAAAAAACCACAGCCAAACTCCCATACCCGATTTTACCTTATTTATTATTAAAAAACTTGATTTAATTGCTTAAGGTGAAAACCAAATAAAATCGAGCTAAAACCCAAATCGTACAATTTTTTTGTGTTTTTCCCCCAAAAACCAAATTTTTTACATTTTAGTCCGAAAAGCCTAAAATGATCAGATTTTCAGGCTAATTCCAGCACAGACCACAGAAACTTCCAAAATAAGATAGGGACCTCTGCCACTGACTTATACGCAACCTCGGCACGTCTGAAATGGCAGATTTTCGGATTCTGTCTTTCTGCAACATTACATTACATCTCAAAAAATTCAAGTTTACTGAGTTTAGTAAATAACCCCCTATGTCTTTGGTAGATCTCATCCACTTATTTATCTTAAATATCCACATATATTTATCAACCCCTTCATTAACAGCTAAACACATCTCTTAACTGCCTCCTAACAATCTGTAACTCGATATAACACAAACCTGAAACATTTATCTTTCCGCTACTCCTACTTCTCCCTTAAATATTACTATTGATACTACTCCTATTTACTACTATTGATAACATGTTCATTAAAGGACCAGTAACATCAAAAAATTTTACAAAAAAATAGTTAGAATACAACAGAAAAAAACCCACCAGCGGTTTTCTCTCCGGTTCTCTGTATCCATTTACCAATATGCGCAGCTGTCCTCTCCTAGTTCCCTGATCTTTCCCATTGGTCCTGACATTCACAAACACGCCGCCCAGCTGCTTCACTTCCCAAAGGCTGGCTCTGCAGAGAAACACGGCTCCCTTTACTGCTCCATACAGTGATTGCGCGGGACTGCATCAACGAACACATTTGGTTGCAATTCCACAGGATTTTTAACCCTGCCCAATCAACATCTGGCCAACTTTCAGCCAGATATCGATCTGGGAAGCCCGACAGAGGACTCCATACACGGGCCAATAAGTTGGCAACTCAGTCTGTCAGTCTGACAGCTTTTATCGGCCCTTGTTTGGACAGCTTTACAGTTTCGCGACCAAAAGCATTACAAAGTGAACATCTAACCACTGTACAGGCTTTTGCCTGGTGACCAGAAGAGCCACATTTAAAACATGCCCTTGATTGACTAGGGTAAAATACAAACCCTCCCTCATCGCCAATAAAGAAAGAGTTAGGGAGATGCTGAGGATGTTATACCATATTCTAAGCTCAACATTTGCACACCAGTCCCCAGACCAGTACCTTTTGTTATCTATGCCCTTGTGTAGGGGTCATATTGCTCTATCCACAGAAGGGACATTAATTGTTTAACAAAACTGTGACCTTTTGTGTTTTAGTTACAGGAATCACCTTAAAGAACTCAAGTTTCTGAGAACACAATTACATATTTAATGCAGGCTCCTACATCTGTAAGTTTTAGGGTGGCTTGTTTTGACAACATCTCTTTCCTTATCATACAGTAGCTCTGCTGGCCATTGACTAGCTTTCTTCTTCCCATCTGAGTAAAACTAAATTGAGCCTGCTCTTGTGTTTCTCTGGCCAATCTCTATTCCATGTAACTGCACTTAGGCCAAAGCTGTGCCAGTCCTGATTAGAGTTGACCTTCTTCTCTCCTCCTGATAACCAAACACAGGTGGAGAGAAGCGGAGGATACGTGGCACGTGACTGTAGCCTTAAGGTAAACATTTAACTGTGTTTTTTCTTGGTACATGGACAGGGAAAATGTAGTTGTTTGTCAGATTCCTAAGAAATATTTGTCTCTTCATTAACTCTTATGGGCATATTCACCAGGCAATGCAGGAGAAGAACCAGACATGGGTCAGTGAGATTGTTCTCTTGGGATTTCAGAATCTCCACAACTTCAAGATTCCCCTGTTCTCTCTGTTCCTTCTGATTTACATTATGACAGTTTGGGAGAATGTCCTCATCATAGTGTTGGTGTCCTCCAGCCGGAACCTCCAGTCCCCCATGTACTTCTTTCTCCAACAGTTGTCCCTATGTGATCTTCTGGAGCCCACAGCTATTGTACCCATTCTGCTTCATACTGTTATTCATGAGGGGGGCACATTGTCCTTTTGTGGTTGTATGATGCAGTATTATTTTTTTTCAACTGCAGAAGCTTTTGAGTGTATTCTTCTAGCAGTAATGTCCTATGACAGATATGTGGCCATCTGTATCCCACTGCGTTACTCTTCTATAATGTCTCACAGAGTTTGCACAAAATTAATTATCATGTCATGGGCTGTTGGCTTTGGCATTTCAGTGATTACAGTAAATCTAATAGGGACACTGCAGTTTTGTGACCAAAATACCATTAATCATTTCTTCTGTGATGTATTCCCTCTTGTAGAACTTTCCTGCTCAGACACTTCCCCGTTGCAAATAGAAGCATTCTTTCTATCTGTCCCCATAATTGTTTTCCCAATTGTAGTCATCATTGTATCATATATGTGTATTGCCCATGCAATCCTAAAGATAGTGTCCAATACCGGGAGACAAAAAGCCTTCTCCACCTGCAGCTCCCACTTGGCTGTGGTCTCCATATTTTATGGAGCTCTAACTGCTATTTATGAGGTTCCATCACAAAGGCAATCACAGACCATAAGCAAAGTTCTCTCTCTGTTGTACACTGTAGTGATACCTTTAGTTAACCCACTAATTTACAGCTTGAGAAACAAAGACCTAATTATTGCCCTTAAAAACCTCAAAGTAAATTGAGCAAACCTATTAGTAAGATAGGAAATGATGATCTCTTAAGTATCTTCTCTGTGCCCTTGTTTCCCAACATTGTGCCTTATGTATTACAATTCCTGAACGTGTGATGAGCTTTATTATCTATTCTATTTGTCCAGTGCCATCTGTTGTCTTTGGAGCCCATTCTCACTGACAATTTGTTCAGGTATCCCAGTTCTTGCAAACAAGATTCTTAATAAATCTACTAGTAGACTTCATGCAGAAAACCTCTGGACATTTAGAATGGGCATCGCCAATAATAAATCATGTTACCCCCATGTTACAAGTGGTCCAGCAAAATAAATGTGTATACAGTACATTGCAAAGGAGCAGAGGGCCATTCCCACAGGTGAACTGGAGCTCGCTATGGCATAGACTGCACCCATTGACATCCATGGCACCTGTTTACCAGTTGCTCTATTTGCTGATCAATTCCTGGCCACCACACAAAACTCCAAGCAAGTCACTGAATATTTACTATTCCCAGATCCTCCATGCAGCTCATCCAGTAATCTTGTTTGCAAGTTTTTGGGAATGATAACACAAACTCCTCCCATTACACATCCTTCATGTATGGTCAGGTCATGTTTGGGTGAGTAGTAAGGACTCAATTTGACCTTGTCTGTGTATTTCCAATCTTTAAGAGTTGCCTCTTAGATTTATGCTAGTGTGGGATCTTTTTTGGTTTCTTTCACAAAGATGGTACAGGTTAGAGGAAGACAATCGATTAACATATTTAGAATTATCCTCAGAAGTGCCTTGAGCTGATAATGACAGGCGGGACTGAACTTAATATCATAGTCATAACCAGCAAGAAACAAAGTCCAGAACTGAATACATGCAGCAGCTATTGCAGAAACTCCTTTCTTTGGGTAAAATATTGCAACCAAAAACTTAAGGTCCATTACGAGTGTAAGCTTCCAGTTATAGAAGAAGTATTTTTACAACTCAGACAAGAATAAGTGCTTCTTTGTCTATCTGTGCATAATCCACTCATAGAATAAAGTCGATAATACATGTACAGTTACAATGGGGTATGCCCAATGTTGAATACGTTGCTCATGACACACAAAGCAGGTGTAGACATTTCCAGACAATGGTATGCCCTTCCTCAAGTGATAACCCACCATAGAGATTCCAGCCCCTCAAATATGCAACAACAGTGTGTTGACCAAAGTCCCAATACATAAATCCATAGTCCATAGGGAAGTCCTTATTTGTGGTGCAATGTATATTCCAAACTCCATTGAGTCCATATGTATACCTATTCAGCATATCCACAGCAAATATATCAAATTGACATCATATTTGTTCCTTGTGGTACAAAGGTAGGTTGTGTTAGAATAAGAGTATAATATACTTATTTTCTAAAAAATACATTTAGAAAGAATGTTTTGCATCTTTGCTATTGATTGGTGTAAACCCTGGTGTTATGAAGATTCTCATTCATCCAGGTCATGATATATAATATCTAGTAGAGTCAAGTCTCCATTTCAGTTATAACATTATGGTTCCCTTGCTTGCCCAGGGCTTTCTCCTTGGCCCTCTGATGTTAAGTCCTGGTAGCATTTGAGTAGCAGATGGGTCCTTCCAAAGCGGAAGTTCAGGCCCAGATTTGTGGCGAGGCCACATAGGCCTGGGTCTAGCGCAGTACATTTTTCAGGACGGCATGCCACCCAGCCACTCTACGGGGGCACTGGGGACACGCTGCTCCCCAGTGCTCTGGTGCTTGCATGCCAGTGCTCTTGCACCCGCCCAGCAAATCCGGGGCTGCCAAAGGTGGTTGTTATAGGCAGAAGTGTGAGCCAAGACTGGGACCTTGGGGTTTACTCTGGCTTTTTGGATACCATACATTACAATATACTGGGCCAAACATGAATGCTGAAGGAGCAGCTGCTTTCTACCCCTCATGATATCCCCTTAGAATTAGCACCTAAACCTGAAGTCTTAGCCCCCTAGGTCTTCCTCTGCAGAAAAGGGGCATATGCAGGCTAACAGTGGAACCTAGTCAGTTCTGGGGATATCCATTTGGGTCCTGCTGTTTCTAGTTCCCAATCAGTTTCCTCTAAAGCACTTTTCCCAGTTGTCTTAGATTGGCATAAGGGTTACATAGAAAGTTTTGCCTTCTTAAATTCTAGGGCAGCTGGGAACTTTCTAGATATTAATTTTGACCAAAGACACGATATACCCAAGCTAACCCTGGTCCCATTGGTCAAAGTATTTGATATTGATGGAAGCTCTGTAGGATGTGGGTTAGTGTCTTTCAATTTGGAAAATCTTACTATGTCTATGGGTTCTAATGACTTAGAACAAATTTTCTTTTTCATTATTAATTGTCCTCATACTCCTGTGATCTTAGGCCTTCCCTGGTTACAGAAACACAATCTCCAAGTGGACTGGGTTACTAACAAGATACTTCAATGGGGAGATGGCTGTGAGGCTTCTTGTCTAAACCTTTTTATCTGTAGAAGAGTTATCTCCATGATATTCAGACTCCCCCTGGTTATCCAAACATAACCTCTAAGTGGATTGTGTTATTAACAAAACCTATAGGCTGGGAAAAAGGAAACTTAAGGCAGATACCGTTCCTAGGAGTTTTGTCTCTAGTCCTCAGGAGAAATCGTTGTCTGATCCCGCTGTTTTGGGGGGAGCAATGGTGGCAGCATTGAACCCAAAGTTGCCCCTATGTGTCTGCTGTGGCCTCTACTTCCTGGATACCCAGATCCTGCTGGATGATGCATTCCTCTTCCTCCTGGTTGTCTTCATCATCCTCCAGTCAGATTTCCAGCACAAACACACACAAACACACACATTTTCCAGTAATACACACTTGCATTTCCAATTACACATACACACATACATTTGTGGGGTGTTTCAAATATTTATAGTGCTCACACATACTTGCAAACAACACACATTTTATCAAGTGCACACACACAATTGTGTGGCTTTTTTGACTGCATTGTGTGTTTTTTTTGTGAATATTGGATTCACTAACTGCACTTTGCAATACCTTATGTGTATTATGTTGGTGATAATATTGCATTTTTGGTAATAACGTAAGTTTTGTTCACTTGTTTCTGTCCTTAAAACTTATTTGGCCAAGTCACAATAATCAAACTGTGATTTTGTGAGATGATTACACTAGGCAAGAAAAAAATAGATTTTAGAGGTTAAATTGAATTTTAGTGATTTTATAGCATTCCGCTATGGTTTTTGTTACTTGTTTTCATCAATGGAAATATTGTCTGCCATTTGGGGGTCTTTTCTTATTCAATCTGGGGAATATAATGTGTTAAATTGCAAGCCTTGTGCCAATTTTCAGAAATTTCATAAAAACCATTATGTTTAGCAGTTCCTTGTGGAGTGGTCGTTTGCTGTAGAAAGATATATTTGTCCATTTTGGATTCTTCAGAATGTGTTCTTTTGGAAAATATATGGTTTTCTAGGGTCTCCCTATTGTTAGGTGGACTTAAGGCTCCGTAATGCTTACTGTGTGATTATATTGCAGCAGCCAGATGTGAACATTCATATGCGCTATTTTCATTAGGGGGCCTCTGTACCCCACACAGTTTGGTAAATCTATTCATATTGGGCATCAAAGTGTTCAGAAGACCCAGTGTAATAGAGACACACAAATAAAAACATAGCATACTTCATTTTCATGGACAAAAAAAATCCTCTTACCCTGGTGGTCTAGTAGTGTGGCGGGGATGCCTAGTGATGGACGAATTTATTCACCAGGCGCGAATTTGCACTATTCGCCGCCGGTGACTAAATTCCTGAAACGGCTGCAAAAATTCGCTAGATGCCGGCATCAAAAAAAGTGACGCTGGTGTGAAAACCAGATGCAGTCGTCAAAAACGAGAAGTTGGCGCCCTTTTGCGAATTTTTCAGCAAAACTTCTTTGTTTGGACTCTGCCTGCCCTGACCCGGCCTGATCTGACTACAATTCTGTCTAATGCCTTGTACCTTGTACCGCGACCTTCTGCCCAGAGACTTTTGCTTTACAGTTGTGCCACTTAGTTTGTCCAGAACCCCTCGCCTTGCACCTCTTGTTATAAGACCTGGCGGCATCTGAGTAGCTGAGAGCTCCAAAGGCGGCTGCTACAGGCAGAAGCACGGGCCGAGACCAGGGGGCTTGACATTGGTTCTGGGTTTACGGTGCCAACTGTTACATCCATGATGCTGATTGTGCCTATCCACTGTTCCACTTATATATTCGAAGGATTTCAATTCAGCAGTCGAATATCGAGGGTTAATTAACCCTCGATATTCGACCATAAGTAAATTTGCCCCTAAGTGTTAGGTATTATTAAAGTTGTTCAGAGTTTGTTGTGGGAAAAAGGGAGTGAGATGGGAGTTCAGTATGTGAGAGACAGGGAAGAAGCAGAGAAGGGACTGACAGTTTAAGGGAAGGACATTTGGAAAGGGAGAACTTGTGTTAATAAAAGGAAAATCTTGGTTAAGTGGTTGATCCGTGTTGATCCCTTATTGGCTGTGACAAGTTTATTTACCTGAAGGTAATGGCCTAAGATTTGACTGAGGAGTCGGCCAACTCTAGAGCCACATGGGCTGATTTATTAATAGTCATGGGACGGGGTCAGGGAAATTGAAAAAAGTTATTTTTCTTATTACTATACATTTTTCCACATCAGGTTTAAGATTTTTGTTTTTTAAAATAGACAATCAAGAAAGGGAAATGTGGGAAAAAAAACACTGGTTCAAAGAAAACATGATCATTATAAGGAACACAATGAGCTTTTTTTATTAAAGATTTCATATAAGGTCATAACCTGAAGAATGTCATTAAAAGTAATAGACGTGTTTGTTTGCTGAGGGTCAGAGCATGTTAAATGAATAGGAAAAAGCAAATACGAAGGACGGCGGTGTTTGGGCATTTCATATAGTTCCATATAAACATTTGTCTTCTACCCTAAGGTCTGTTGGTCTTGGTGCCTCTGTTTATACAGGAACAGACTGGAGTGGTTACAGCATCCAACCAAAGCCCAAAATATTGTCATGTAAGTAATGAAATAGAGAAGGTACAGAGAAGAGCAACTAAGCTGATAAAGGGAATGGAAGGGATCAGTTATGGGGAAAGGCAAGTTGTGATTGGTTACACTGGAGAAGAGACAGTTAAGGGGGATATGATCACTATATATAAATATATAAGGGGATATGGTCACTATATATAAATATATAAGGGGGATATGCTCACTATATATATAAATATATAAGGGGATATGATCACTATATATAAATATATAAGGGGATATGATCACTATATATAAACATATAAGGGGGATATGATCACTATATATAAATATATAAGGGGATATGATCACTGTATATAAATATATAAGGGGATATGATCACTATATATAAATATATAAGGGGGATATGATCACTATATATAAATATATAAGGGGATATGATCACTGTATATAAATATATAAGGGGATATGATCACTATATATAAATATATAAGGTGATATGATCACTATATATAAATATATACGGGGATATGATCACTATATATAAATATATAAGGGGATATGATCACTGTATATAAATATATAAGGGGATATGATCACTATATATAAATATATAAGGGGGATATGATCACTATATATAAATATAAAAGGGGATATGATCACTATATATAAATATATAAGGTGATATGGTCACTATATATAAATATATAAGGGGATATGATCACTATATATAAATATATAAGGGGGATATTATCACTATATATAAATATATAAAGGGGGTAAGCTGATAAACTGATATAGGGAAATGAAGGGATCAGTTATGGGGAAAGGCTATATATATATATATATATATATATATATATATATATATATAAAAGGGGCAGTAATGAATAAATTGTATAATCAACCTCTGATGCTTTACCAGTAGTTCCTTCTAGAGGACACTCTGCATGAGATTAGAATAGAGGTGGTCCCATCATAAATTGTGGAATTATCTCCCAGTCTCCCAGAAAAAATAAATACATTTAAAATATATTTGATGGTTTCAAGGAAGAGTTGGATGTCTTTTTAGAAATGAGAAGATACTTATATTAAGGGACTAATATTCTAGAAACTACTTCCAATGCTCTTTTCAACAGTGCTAATTGGAGGTGAGATATTTTCACCCTACTCTGAATCCGCTAGAAACTACAACTTCTTTGTAAACACGAAGTTACGGTTGGTTACAATTGAAGCAAGGGAATTTGTGAAAATCTAGCATTTTGTGCATAGTGTTTGTGATTTCCAAGAAGAATTTAGCATTGATTGTAATGGATAGGGATGAACTAAGAAACACAATAGTGAGTTGGAGAGATGACAGCTGAATCTCATCTCTTCAGAATTATAAATATTTAAAATTGAGGATTTCCAGGAAGAAAAGGGAAGGATTTTTAAAGCCTTTTCTATGAACTCAAATGTATTTAAAGCAGTAACTGCAGATATAACAATAGGTCTAATAAACCCCATGGCAGGACTGTGAGTCCATTTCACCAGAAATTCTTGAAAGCCTAAATAATTGGTTTAATGAAAAAAAAAATGTGGGGGATACAGATCTCAACATGCTTTATTCTAACTGCTGCTGGGAAATTCTTGAATTTTGATGAATAACTTTATACATTATGTTTAGTTTCTCTCCAGACAATGCAGGAGAAGAACCAGACATTGGTCAGTGAGATTGTCCTCTTGGGATTTCAGAATCTCCACAACTTCAAGATTCCCCTGTTCTCTCTGTTCCTTCTGATTTACATTATGACAGTTTGGGAGAACGTCCTCATCATAGTGTTGGTGTCCTCCAGCCGGAACCTCCAGTCCCCCATGTACTTCTTTCTCCAGCAGTTGTCCCTATGTGATCTTCTGGAGTCCACAGCTATTGTACCCATTCTGCTTCATACTGTTATTCATGAGGGGGGCACATTGTCCTTTTGTGGTTGTATGATGCAGTATTATTTTTTTTCAACTGCAGAAGCTTTTGAGTGTATTCTTCTAGCAGTAATTTCCTATGACAGATATGTGGCCATCTGTATCCCACTGCGTTACTCTTGTATAATGTCCCACAGGGTTTGTGTACAAGTTATTTCTGTGTCATGGCTACTCACACTTAGGGGCAAATTCACTAAGAGCCGAACGCTAGCGTTACTTCGCTAGCGTTAATTCAGGAAGCAGTTTCTCCTTTTCTTTTTCCTGCAAGGACAATAAATTGTATTCTGGACCTTCGGATATAGTGATGAGCAATTTTTTTTCCCATCTGCAATTTTCTTGATGAAACATCAGCAAAGGAAAGGAAAGATTCACCACAATAAAAAGTTGCCATAAGAAAAAGTGCCTAGTGATTTTTTTTGCATACATTTTTATTGAACAAAGTATATTCATATAACATCTTCATTAATTTATACACTATTCAAATGTGTACATGTTAACATAAAACTGATATCTGATATTTATTATTTATTGAAGCTGTCAGCTCTTCCATTAAACAAATCTCATTTATTATTTGGAACCATTTCCCTTTACTCGGAATCGTTTTCTGTCTCCATAACACTGGAATTTGTGCTTTAGCTGCTATAATAAGTTGCAATAACAAATCATTTTTGGTATTATTCTCCTGTTCATACTCATGGAACAAGAGAATAAAAGAGGGGGTTGTTTTTATCTTTTCACCTACAATTACAGAACATGTTTCAAGCACTTTCTTCCAGTAAATATTAAGTAGAGGGCATGAAAGCCATAAATGTTCTAATGTACCTGATTCTTTTTCACACCTCCAACAGAGGTTGTTTTCCATCACCCCCATTCTTTTTAAAACTATTGCTGTTCTGTACTATTTTGACAGTAACTCATAAGAAGATTCCTGTAACCTGTTACTAATTGAACATTTATTGGTGTATTTAAATATTTTTACCGAATCCTCCTCGTTTAATGTAATCTTCAACTCACGTTCCCACAATGCAGGATATGATGGGATCTTGAAGTATTTATTATCTATAATTATCTTGTATATACTGGAAAGACTATGTTTCAAGGTCTCTTCTATTGTACATAATTGGCTCATACTGATTTTAATGCATTTGGACAAAAAAGGCACCATGAGAAAACAATATCCATTGACTTTAATGCATTTTGACAAAAAAGTCACCAAAAAAAAAATGACCATTGACTTCAATGCATTCGGACAATCTCACACGTAAAAAAATTGTTGCAATTGTTTCACAATTTTTTTCTCAGTTTCTCAGCAATTTTTTTGGCAAAGTAAAATGGGCCAGCTTCTTTCATCAGTATTCTGATATCTTTTGTTCTGCTGATATAAATTTCTGGGCATCTTCTCCATCTTCACCTTGACAGCATCAAAAGAAGGCAAAATAATTGGCTCAACTCAAAACCAACTTTGATCTTAAGGGTACTCAGGCTTAGCCCCTTTTCAAGACCAGCTTGACAGACACAGCTAGGGGAGCCCCCTGAGTGGTAGATACCAGGGTCTCCTCAGCCAGAGAATAGCAATGACCTCCATTTTGGTTGGGCAGATTTTCTGAAGTACTCTCAGGATTATAGTTAGCTGAGATATAAAAATATATTCAAGAAGGCCCTCCCAGTTCTGAGATTTCGACTGAGCAATCTGCTTCCACATTCTGTTTTCCTGGAATGAACTGAGCTGTTAGGCTGTGGAGGGGATTTTGCACCCATTCCATGATCAGAACAGTTTCACTGAATAATGATTTGCTCCTTGTACCTTGATGTCAACTGCAGCATTGTCTGTCCTGATCTTCACAGGAGATCCCCGGAGGACTTCCTCCTAATAAAACAGCCCTGAACTTCAGGATCTTGGAAGGGACTTTGGATAGATCCTCTGCCCATCTCCCCTAAGCAGATAGATCTAGCTGATGAGCTTCCCAGCTCGTGCCTGAAGCTTTTATGTATAGCTCTATCCACTCTTGTTCTTTTAGTGGGAGACCCGCCCCTTGAAGATTGCCTGGCATACTCCACCATTTAAGTGCCTCTTGTTCTTTTGGGTAACACTGATTGTCTGAAACTAGTCCCATTGACTCAACAACAAAAGTTGGACTGCCCTCATCCTCCATTTGGCCCATCTGATAAAGCCTATGGTCAATGTTAAAAGGCCCAGTAGACTCATAAATTCTCTTGTTGATGTGGTTAACTTCCTCCAAAACTGAGAGGCTTGAAGAACAATGTGATTGATCTTCTACTGAGGAAGAAACAAGTCCTAGTAAAGTATTTAACTGAGCTCTAAGGTAAATCATTCTCTGTGAAGGAAAAACTTGGCCATGTTTATGATCCAGACAAACTTCTCCATGACATCTTTGGTTCTGCTGAGATTGGAAATAATAGCTTGGCGGACTATGGCCACCAAAAGGAGATTATCCAAATAGTGGTGTATTTCTCTATGTACTTGTCTTAGCTTGACTATGATCACCACTAAGACTTCAAAAGCTATAGAACAAGCAGAAAGTTGAACAAGATGCAGTGATGCTTCCAATCGGAAATAAGAAGTCATTTGTAAATCTTCAAGACCTTCCATGTTCCACATTATAAGTCCTTAAAGAGCAAATAACTCAACAGGAATTGTCTAAGATATCTTAGACCACTCAACCTAATTAAGGTCTTATATCTTCTTGTGAACAATAATAACTGGTTTCTTTTTTATTTATTTGTATGGAATATTTTGGAAAAAGGGAGTGAAGTGGATGGTTGCTCTACCTCATCTAGGTAAAGAGTGCACATAATTGCCTTAATTAGATAACTTAGGTGTCTCTGTTCAAAAACAAAGACCTCCCTCAGTTTATTTATCTTTTGATGAGGAATTGTCTCCAGAAGATATTTCTTGAATGGAAGCTTCCATATCCCCTATATATAGCCCAGGAGCTGAAATTACCGTCTCTGTAATTGACTGAGACACCACATTTTTAATCCACATTAGATTTGGTGATTTGGAAAGAAGCTGCGGTAGATAGGAGAACTGTATCTTGAATCTGAGGATTCTTGGAGGCCGAGGACTCCAACTCGTTTGATAAATATGCAGAGAAGCAATCTACACAAACTTCCTTTAAAGCAGCATTATGAAATGCCTTATTTCTTTACCAACTGCAATTAAGGAT
Source organism: Xenopus petersii (assembly GCA_038501925.1). NCBI lineage: Eukaryota > Metazoa > Chordata > Amphibia > Anura > Pipidae > Xenopus > Xenopus petersii. Next base: position 159,327,547 of record CM076676.1, on the reverse strand, counting down.
AGTATTAGTGAGGCACTTAATTTGCCAGCAGCAAATTGAGAAGACTGCACATAGTACTAAAAAAGTACATGTACTAAAACATATATATATATATATATGTGTGTATGTTGGGAGTGTATTTACTACCTTTCAATGATAAGAGAAGCAAAGTAAAAAGTTTATATGAATAAAAAAATAAATTACTTTGTGCAAACACAAATTGCCAGGTTTCCCCATGGATTGGTAATCAGCCCAACCACCAGAGTCTCCTGGAGATTTCTCAGTAGGTTTTCTAGCTGTGGATGTTACTGGCACCACTCAATAAAAGGGGATCTGTTCAACTCTTCCCTGCCCAGTCAGTATCTGGTGCCATTAAGGTAGGTGCATATCAGGTGAGTATAATATTCCAAGAATATTTTTCATGTAAAATGATTTTATTGCAAAGTTTGGTTGGGCTTATGTAAGCAAAATGGCAGGAGAAATTTAAGGAGGTTACGCATTCGGAGAAGGTCATAGGCATCTTTCTATGGTTCCACTCTGGGTTTTACTCTGACATTTCAACTCTTCCGTGCTCTTTTCATAATTAATGTTATTTCATACTCACATTCTGCCCAATTTTGTATTTGAAGAGTATTTCAATTATTAATGTAATACAATTATTACAATTATTTATGTTTAAATCTCTTCTGAAGAAGAAGGCACAAGGACATCTGTTGGAGGAAGAATCTGTTCAGACATCTCTTCTTCACCAGGTAAATTTCTATGAACATCTTTCCTGTAAAGGGATTTCATTAGATGGTTGGGAAATGGTTGGTATTGTGTTAGCAAAATGGCAGGAGAAATGCAGAGCAGGTTACACATTGGGAGAAGCTCATGGTCATCTTCCTATGGTTCCACAGTATCTGGGGTGGTTCTGGTAGGTACAAATCAGGTGAGTATAATATTCCAAAAACATCTTTCCTGTAAAGTGATTTCATTGGAAAGAAATGGTTGGGATTGTGTTGGCAAAATGGCAGGAGAAATACAGAGCAGGTTACACATTGGGAGAAGCTCATGGACATCTTCCTATGGTTCCACAGTATCTGTGGCAGTTCTGGTGGGTGCAAATCAGGTGAGTATAATATTCCAAGAACATCTTTCCTGTAAAGTGATTTCATTGGAAAGAAATGGTTGGGATTGTGTTAGTAAAATGGCAGGAGAAATACAGAGCAGGTTACACATTGGGAGAAGCTCATGGACATCTTCCTATGGTTCCACAGTATCTGGGGTGGTTCTGGTAGGTACAAATCAGGTGAGTATAATATTCCAAGAACATCTTTCGTGTAAAGTGATTTCATTGGAAAGAAATGTTTGGGATTGTGTTAGCAAAATGGCAGGAGAAATACAGAGCAGGTTACACATTGGGAGAAGCTCATGGACATCTTCCTATGGTTCCACAGTATCTGGGGTGGTTCTGGTAGGTACAAATCAGGTGAGTATAATATTCCAAATACAACTTGATGTAGTTTTTTTATATCATATAAAAATATAAAATAAAATAATGCATTTTTTAAACTCACCTTTATTCTCTGCCTTTATTAAGCTGTAACTATAACAAATAATCTGTAAAACAGCGCTTCACAACGAAGCTCAGGGAAAGACAAAAAAAAAAGAATGATCAAAATATAGTGTAGTAAATTCTAGTAATAAGCCACGGCTTGAATTGAACTCCAAGTGCAGCGGATCGGGCAAAAGCACTGTGAATCTGGGGAAAGACTGCTATATGCCTATTCTGCCTGTTTTTATGTGAGTGGGATTTTAACCTATACACTAAAAGGAACGTTTTCCACTATATGAAGCACTTTTCCTTTTAGCAAAACTGGACAACAATTGAAATAGGAGCACTAATTAAATCTACAAACAAGCGCATAACCAATTTAAACGTCTGTGAGTACCCACCTTCCCCCTAATGATGACCCCCTAAAATAAGGCTAACTACGGTTTGGTGGACGCTGGAGTGGGTTTAACGTGTAATACAGTGATTTGCACATAAAGTCTAATTACTAGAATTTACTACACTATGGGGCAGATTTACATAGGGTTGAATATCGAGGGATAATTAACCTTCGTTATTCGACTGCCGAATGTAAATCCTTTGACTTCGAATATCGAAGTTGAAGGATTTAGCGCTATTCCTATGATCGAACGATCGAAAGTATAATCGTTCGATCTAACAATTAAATCCTTCGATTCGAACAATTCTAAGGATTTTAATCCATCGATTGAAGGATTTTCCTTCGATCAGAAAAATTTTAGGAAGCCTATGGGGACCTTCACAATAGGCTAACATTGGCCTCAGTAGGTTTTAGGTGGCGAACTAGGGGGGTCGAAGAATTTTTTAAAGAGACAGAACTTCGACTATCAAATGGTCGAATAGTCAAACGATTTTTAGTTCAATTTGTTCGACTCAAAGTCGTAGTCGAAGGTCGAAGTAGCCAATTCGATGGTCAAAGTAGCCATATTCGACCATTCAAAATTCAAAGTATTTTTTCTTCTATTCCTTCACTAGAACTAAGTAACTGGGCCCCTATATTTCGATCATTCTTTTTTTGTCTTCCCTTGAGCTTGTAACTATGAAATCCAATGGAAGGTTATGGAATGTTTTAAGACCAAAATGTCACAAAATAAAGGATGACGCACACTTGGAACTGAGTTAGAACAAATACACAAGAGATGCAGAGCAAATGATGGGGATTTGTAAGTAATTATTAGAGTTTTATTCTAAAGTGTCAGTCCCAATTCATTTCACATGTGTCGATATGTAAAAGGTTCTAATATCATTGTATATTATATCTTATTTCTCTTTTTCTTGCTTAATATTGTCTTATCCATACTGAAAAGGAATGTAGATCAAGAAAAAAAAGTTTACTTTGTATTTACTAATATTCCTATTTGATAACAAGATTAAAACTTCTAATATCACTGTATATCAAATCTTGTTTCTGTACAGTGCTGTGTAATATATTTACATTTAAAGAGTTTACTTAGGGGCATAGTCATCAAGGGTCGAATTGAAAAAAAAGTTGAAATTCTAATTCAAAACGACCGTTTTCGATCAAATAAATCCATATTCAGCCGAATTCTAAACGTACGAATTGAAGGAATATCGCATTTGATCAACCAAGTCCACCAATTGACTCCAAATAGGTTCTAGGAGGTCCCCCAAGGCTAAAACAGCAATTAGACAGGTTTTAGAGGGCGAATGGTTGAAGTCGAATTTTTAAAGAGACAGTACAGGATAAATTTCCATATTCAAATTTTTTTTCACAATTTGAATCAAATTTGGACTATTCCCTAGTCGAAGTACACAAAAAATTGCTTAAAATTCAAAATGTTTTCATTCGAAAATTCACCTCGACCTTTGATAAATATGCCCCTTAATGTAAATTACATCATATCTGAATCCATTCTGAAATATTGCAAATTTGTCAACACTGACCTAATAGAGTATTGTTTAAAATATTTAGTAGAAGTATAGAAGTATAGGACCTCTTATACATAATGCTTGGGATCCAGGGGTTTCTCTATTATTTGCATCTCCATACCTTAAGACTGCTAAAATGTATTTAAAGAAAAACCGAATAGGATTGTTTTGCCAACAATATGCAGCTCAGGTGGCCCTAAGTACAAGGTTCTGTTTTTAAATTACAGAGAAAAAGAAAATAATTTGTAAAAACTAGAATTATTTGCTTTTAATGGATTCTATGGGCGTAAGCCTTCCCGTAATTCAGAGCTATTTGGATAATGGCTTTCTGGATAAGGAATCCTCTACAGCAGGAATCCCCAACCTTTTGAACCCATGAGCAACAGTCAGAAGTAAAAGGAGTTAGGGAGCAACACAAGCATGAAAACTGTTCTTGGGGTGCCAAGTAAGGGCTGTGATTGGCCATTTAGTAGCCCCTATGTGGATTGTCAACCTACATTGAGACTCTGTTTGGCAGAACATCTGGTTTTTATACAATCAAAACTTGTCTCCAATCCTGGAATTCAAAAATAAACTCCTGCTTTGAGGCCACTGGGAGTAACATCCAAGGGGTTGGGGAGTAACATGGTGCTCACGAGCTACTGGTTGGGGATCACTGCTCTATAGGGTTGGACTGGGGGGCCTGGAGCCCACTGGGGCTACTGTCTCAGGGCCCCCTCCAGCCCCCTACCCCTTGTCCCCCTCTCTCTACTGCGGTCGCACACACTGGGTCTTGCCGAGACCAGAATATCATTTCTGCAGGGAGTGGGTCTGGGCTGACCTTTCCCACAAGAGTTGGAGCCCACCAGGTTTTTTCCCAGTATCCCACTGGTCCAGTCCAACCCTGATCCTATACGTATACTTCTCGTCAAGCTTAACTTTATACCCCGTTTACCAGGGAGAAAGTGGGGGGTATGGTAAAGACCATTGGTAAAGACCTTTTAATATGTAAAAGGTCTATGTAAATAGTCATTTACTGATAATTTAGTGCTAGGATAAGTGCCAAGACAGGTGATGACAAACAAGTAGGATATACAGTATTAATCTGAATTTAATCTGAATTTTGTTGAATGAAAGAGTTCAGCATTAATATGATTCTTACTATCAATAACATTATCAATTGATATTTAATATGGTTGACCACTTCAACCTTATGCAAATTCCTTATTCGCTGGGTATCTGGAATCAGGCTGCATCGTGGCTCTTTCTCTCCCTCTCTTTTATACCAACAGAACCTCATCCACAGTTGCCACAAGGCTCTGTACTTGGTCTGTTGTTAATCTCCCTGTACACCATGGGGTTATTTACTAAAATCTCAATGTATCTTATTATTTAAATAAAAAAAAAACCACTGCCAAACTCCCATACCCGATTTTACCTTATTTATTATTAAAAAACTTGATTTAATTGGTTAAGGTGAAAACCAAATAAAATTGAGCTAAAACCCAAATCATACAATTTTTTTGTGTTTTTCCCCGAAAAACAAAATTTTTACATTTTAGTCCAAAAAGCCTAAAATGATCAGATTTTCAGGCTAATTCCAGCACAGACCACAGAAACTTCCAAAATAGGATAGGGACCTCTGCCACTGACTTATACTCAACCTCGGCACGTCTGAAATGGCAGATTTTCGGATTCTGTCTTTCTGCAGCATTACATTACATCTCAAAAAATTCAAGTTTACTGAGTTTAGTAAATAACCCCCTATGTCTTTGGTAGATCTCATCCACTTATTTATCTTAAATATCCACATATATTTATCAACCCCTTCATTAACAGCTAAACTCATCTCTTAACTGCCTCCTAGCAATTTGTAACTTGATATAACACAAACCTGAAACATTTATCTTTCCGCTACTCCTACTTCTCCCTTTAATATTACTATTGATACTACTCCTATTTACTACTATTGATAACATGTTCATTAAAGGAAAAAAAGGTTTTTGTGGAATAGTCAGTCCTTTAAGTTTTTCCTCCTTGTCGACCCCTTTACAGTCTCTCTGCTGTTCCAAAACGATTCCAATACACAATATATGAGACCAGCGCCAGTGGCAACAGAAGTTAGAAACTAATATATGAGACCATGTTCATCAAAGGACCAGAAACATCAAAAAATTTTACAAAAAAATTAGTTAGAATACAACGGAAAAAAACCCACCAGCGGTTTTCTCTCCAGTTCTCTGTATCCATTTACCAATGTGCGCGGCTGTCCTCTCCTAGTTCCCTGATCTCTCCCATTGGTCCTGACATTCACAAACACGCCGCCCAGCTGCTTCACTTCCCGTAGGCTGGCTCTGCAGAGAAACACGGCTCCCTTTACTGCTCCATACAGTGATTGCGCGTCTCCCCAGCAGCCCGCAGCAGCAGGCAGAAGGAATCGTCTCGGTGCTAGGATAGCCATGTTTCGCTGATCCGGAAATTATGCATTTGCTATTAGAGAGAGCCTAAAAATAATGCAGGGGGTTCTGGGTTACCCGTGTGCATGGACGCTGCCGGTCTACTATCTTACAGTGGGGACAGGAATAATGACACCGCTGTGGAGAAGGAGATTGACACGCTGTCAATGAAGAGCCAGGGAGGAAAAATCCATGGCCGCAGGATGGATGGTCGCCCTGTCGCCTTTTCTGTAGAGGACAGGAAGTGGAGATTCTGTAAGTTATTTTAAATTTTAATTTATCTTGATGGGTTTTTTTTTTCGTTGTATTCTAACAAATTTTTTTGTAAAACTTTTTGATGTTACTGGTCCTTTAACCCCGTCAAATCAAATGTTTTGGCCGGGTCAAGACCTACCACATAGCTCCCTCTACTGTAGACTAGGGATGGGTGAATTTGTCCCATTTTGCTTCACCAGAAAATTTGCGAAACGCGAAGTTTTGACGTTGCACGCTGGTGACAATTCCGATGCCGGCAACAATTTGACGCATACTTATTTTATCCTTTTGCATCAAAGTCAATGAGCGTGCCATAAATTGAAGCCGAATTTCTGCTGCAATTTCACAAAATTATTCACAAATTCGCGCCTGGAGAATAAATTTGCCCATCACTTCTGTAGACTATGCATGTCTCAAGCACTTTTTGAACCTAAGATGCTTTTGCTCTTTCACCATGCAGAAGTGATCATGGGAACGTAATGTGATAGAAATCAAAATCAGATAATCTAATAGAGGGAGATAACTCCTCCCAGGTGTAGTCTCTAAAGACCTCCACAAAAATCTGTGTCAAAGGGTCTTTAATGGCGCCACCTATATATTTTGCAGCACCAAAGAGGAGCAGAGTGCCATTGGACGCTCCTGACACTGTGCAGTTTATAAAAAAATCAGGGTATGTAAAATACTGTAATATCTCTGGAGGACCAGAGATCTGTGGTAGCTATACTGATGCCCTCTAGAGCTTTAACTCAAGTGTTTCCTGTCTTTTGATCGTTTCCACCCACTCATTACTATCAGCAGGGACAGAGGACTGTTTAAGGATCATTGGACCAACAAAACAAGACTTTAATAGCAAGGCCTTAGAACTCTTTGACAGGAGGGCTGGAGCAGACTGGAGACCGTTGGTATAGCAAGAAACGGGTTGGTTCAGTAGCTTAAAAAGGCTGGCATACAGATTCATATAGCTCTTCCCTACTTTCTCTTTCTTACTCTAAATTATGAAAACGCTCTCTGATATGAAAGAAAGCAGTAGGTCAAGCCCTGAGTGATTGGCTGAAGTATCAGATCGCACTTGGTTTGGCAATGTCTCCAAATGAGCGGATCTCTCCCCGGTATACCCACATTGAGGTGGGCGATATCGGGCTAATCCGATTGTGGACCCAAGGGCCCAACAATCGTATCATAATGTAAAGAATATGGGCAGCCAGATCGCGGGACTGCATCAACGAACACATTTGGTTGCAATTCCACAGGATTTTTAACCCTGCCCAATCAACATCTGGCCAACTTTCAGCCAGATATTGATCTGGGAAGCCCGACAGAGGGCTCCATACACGGGCCAATAAGTTGGCAACTCAGTCTGTCAGTCTGACAGCTTTTATCGGCCCTTGTTTGGACAGCTTTACAGTTTCGCCCTATGTGACCAAAAGCATTACAAAGTGAACATCTAACCACTGTACAGGCTTTTGCCTGGTGACCAGAAGAGCCACATTTAAAACATGCCCTTGATTGACTAGGGTAAAATACAAACCCTCCCTCATCGCCAATAAAGAAAGAGTTAGGGAGATGCTGAGGATGTTATACCATATTCTAAGCTCAACATTTGCACACCAGTCCCCAGACCAGTACCTTTTGTTATCTATGCCCTTGTGTAGGGGTCATATTGCTCTATCCACAGAAGGGACATTAATTGTTTAACAAAACTGTGACCTTTTGTGTTTTAGTTACAGGAATCACCTTAAAGAACTCAAGTTTCTGAGAACACAATACCATAATTGAATGCAGGCTCCTACTGTACATCTGTAAGTTTATGGGTGGCTTGTTTTAACAACATCTCTTTCCTTATCATACAGTAGCTCTGCTGGCCATTGACTATCTTTCTTCTTCCCATCTGAGTAAAACTACATTGAGCCTGCTCTTGTGTTTCTCTGGCCAATCTCTATTCCATGTAACTGCACTTAGGCCAAAGCTGTGCCAGTCCTGATTAGAGTTGACCTTCTTCTCTCCTCCTGATAACCAAACACAGGTGGAGAGAAGAGGAGGATACGTGGCACGTGACTGTGGCCTTAAGGTAAAAATTTAACTGTGTTTTTTCTTGGTACCGGGACAGGGAAATGTAGTTGTTTGTCAGATTCCTAAGAAATTTTTGTCTCTTCATTAACTCTTATGGGCATATTCACCAGGCAATGCAGGAGAAGAACCAGACATGGGTCAGTGAGATTGTTCTCTTGGGATTTCAGAATCTCCACAACTTCAAGATTCCCCTGTTCTCTCTGTTCCTTCTGATTTACATTATGACAGTTTGGGAGAATGTCCTCATCATAGTGTTGGTGTCCTCCAGCCGGAACCTCCAGTCCCCCATGTACTTCTTTCTCCAGCAGTTGTCCCTATGTGATCTTCTGGAGTCCACAACTATTGTACCCATTCTGCTTCATACTGTTATTCATGAGGGGGGCACATTGTCCTTTTGTGGTTGTATGATGCAGTACAATTTTTTTTCAACTGCAGAAGCTTTTGAGTGTATTCTTCTAGCAGTAATGTCCTATGACAGATATGTGGCCATCTGTATCCCACTGCGTTACTCTTCTATAATGTCTCATAGGGTTTGCACAAAATTAATTATCATGTCATGGGCTGTTGGCTTTGGCATTTCAGTGATTACAGTAAATCTAATAGGGACACTGCAGTTTTGTGACCAAAATACCATTAATCATTTCTTCTGTGATTTATTCCCTCTTGTAGAACTTTCCTGCTCAGACACTTCCCCGTTGCAAATAGAAGCATTCTTTCTATCTGTCCCCATAATTGTTTTCCCAATTGTAGTCATTATTGTATCATATATGTGTATTGCCCATGCAATCCTAAAGATAGTGTCCAATACTGGGAGACAGAAAGCCTTCTCCACCTGCAGCTCCCACTTGGCTGTGGTCTCCATATTTTATGGAGCTCTAACTGCTATTTATGAGGTTCCATCACAAAGGCAATCACAGACCATAAGCAAAGTTCTTTCTCTGTTGTACACTGTAGTGATACCTTTAGTTAACCCACTAATTTACAGCTTGAGAAACAAAGACCTAATTATTGCCCTTAAAAACCTCAAAGTAAATTGAGCAAACCTATTAGTAAGATAGGAAATGATGATCTCTTAAGTATCTTCTCTGTGCCCTTGTTTCCCAACATTGTGCAGGTCTTTGTGTATTTGTAGATAAAATCAATATACATCAGAACTTTCCCATCACACCTCTTTTGGTGTCTTTACAGCCATTCACTACTCCTTTGTGGCTGAGACTTAAATCACCCCCTTATGTATTACAATTCCTGAACTTGTGATGAGCTTTATTATCTATTCTATTTGTCCAGTGGCATCTGTTGTCTTTGGAGCCCATTCTCACTGACAATTTGTTCAGGTATCTCAGTTCTTGCAAACAAGATTCTTAATAAATCTACTAGTAGACTTCATGCAGAAAACCTCTGGACATTTAGAATGGGCATCGCCAATAATAAAGCATGTTACCCCCACAAGTGGTCCAGCAAAATAAATGTGTATACAGTACATTGCAAAGGAGCAGAGGGCCATTCCCACAGGTGAACTGGAGCTCGCTATGGCATAGACTGCACCCATTGACATCCATGGCACCTGTTTATCAGTTGCTCTATTTGCTGATCAATTCCTGGCCACCACACAAAACTCCAAGCAAGTCACTGAATATTTACTATTCCCAGATCCTCCATACAGCTCATCCAGTAATCTTGTTTGCAAGTTTTTGGGAATGATAACACAAACTCCTCCCATTACACATCCTTCATGTATGGTCAGGTCTCTTTAAGAGTTGCCTCTTAGATTTATGCTAGTGTGGGATCTTTTTGGTTTCTTTCACAAAGATTGTACAGGTTAGAGGAAGACAATCGATTAACATATTTAGAATTATCCTCAGAAGTGCCTTGAGCTGATAATGACAGACGAGACTGAACTTAATATCATAGTCATAACCAGTAAGAAACAAAGTCCAGAACTGAATACATGCAGCAGCTATTGCAGAAACTCCTTTCTTTGGGTGAAATATTGCAACCAAAAACTTAAGGTCCATTACGAGTGTAAGCTTCCAGTTATAGAAGAAGTATTTTTACAACTCAGACAAGAATAAGTGCTTCTTTGTCTATCTGTGCATAAACCACTCATAGAATAAAGTCGATAATACCTGTACAGTTACAATGGGGTATGCCCAATGTTTAATATGTTGCTCATGACACACAAAGCAGGTTCAGACATTTCCAGACAATGGTATGCCCTTCCTCAATTGATAACCCACCACAGAGATTCCAGCCCCTCAAATATGCAACAACAGTGTGTTGACAAAAGTCCCAATACATAAATCCATAGTCCATAGGGAAGTCCTTATTTGTGGTGCAATGTATATTCCAAACAAAATGTCCATTGAGTCCATATGTATACCTATTCAGCATATCCACAGCAAATATATCAAATTTACATCATATTTGTTCCTTGTGGTACAAAGGTAGGTTGTGTTAGAATAAGAGTATAATATACTTATTTTCTAAAAAATACATTTAGAAAGAATGTTTTGCATCTTTGCTATTGATTGGTGTAAACCCTGGTGTTATGAAGATTCTCATTCATCCAGGTCATGATATACAATATCTAGTAGAGTCAAGTCTCCATTTCAGTTATAACATTATGGTTCCCTTGCTTGCCCAGAGCTTTCTCCTTGGTCCTCTGATGTTAAGTCCTGGTAGCATTTGAGTAGCAGATGGGTCCTTCCAAAGCCGAAGTTCAGGCCCAGATTTGTGGCGAGGCCACATAGGCCTGGGTCTAGGGCAGTACATTTTTCAGGGCGGCATGCCACCCAGCCACTCTACGGGGGCACTGGGGACACGATGCTCCCCAGTGCTCTGGTGCTTGCATGCCAGTGCTCTTGCACCCGCCCAGAAAATTCGGCGCTGCCAAAGGTGGTAGTTATAGGCAGAAGTGTGAGCCAAGACTGGGACCTTGGGGTTTACTCTGGCTTTTTGGATACCATACATTACAATATACTGGGCCAACCATGAACGCTGAAGGAGCAGCTGCTTTTTACCCCTCATGATATCCCCTTAGAATTAGCACCTAAACCTGAAGTCTTAGCCCCCTAGGTCTTCCTCTGCAGAAAAGGGGCATACGCAGGCTAACAGTGGAACCTAGTCAGTTCTGGGGATTTCCATTTGGGTCCTGCTGTTTCTTCTTCCCAATCAGTTTCCTCTAAAGCACTTTTCCCAGTTGTCTTAGATTGGCATAAGGGTTACATAGAAAGTTCTGCCTTCTTAAATTCTAGGGCAGCTGGGAACTTTCTAGATATTAATTTTGACCAAAGACACGATATACCCAAGCTAACCCTGGTCCCATTGGTCAAAGTTTTTTATATTGATGGAAGCTCTGTAGGATGTGGGTTAGTGTCTTTCAATTTGGAAAATCTTACTATGTCTATGGGTTCTAATGACTTAGAACAAATTTTCTTTTTCATTATTAATTGTCCTCATACTCCTGTGATCTTAGGCCTTCCCTGGTTACAGAAACACAATCTCCAAGTGGACTGGGTTACTAACAAGATACTTCAATGGGGAGATGGCTGTGAGGCTTCTTGTCTAAACCTTTTCATCTGTAGAAGAGTTATCTCCATGATATTCAGGCTCCCCCTGGTTACCCAAACATAACCTCTAAGTGGATTGTGTTATTAACAAAACTTATAGGCTTGGCAAAAGGAACCTTGAGGCAGATACCCTTCCTAGGAGTTTTGTCTCTAGTCCTCAGGAGAAATCGTTGTCTGATCCCGCTGTTTTGGGGGAGCAATGGTGGCAGCATTGAGCCCAAAGTTGTCTGAGTCATAGTAAATTTTCGAAGACTTGTCGGAAGCTTCAAAGTTCCTTTCCTTCTGCAGTAGCTGCCAAAAATAGAGCTGCTGTAAAGCATCGTAAAGTATTTCCCAAGTACCAGCCAACCAGAGCTGCTCTACAGAATTCTCCTCCTCCTCCAATTTCTGTTGAAGGGCAGTATGTATGCTGGGTACAGAGATTAATGGATTCTTGCCTTTTCAATATCTGGTACCCTGGAAAGGTTTTGGTTCTGAGGAGAGATCTTGGGTTCCATCATCTGTTATTCATGCTGACAATTTCAAAGCAACTTCAGATGGGGTTTCCTGGCAGGTTTAGGGTGTCCCGTGGCCCCCCTTAGAGAGGGGGGCAATGTGATAACCTGCCTCGAGTTGAACCAGTGACCTGATGTTTCTGTGTTGTCTGTATTACTGTTGCTCTATGTGAGCAGACAAATAAGGTCCTGGTTCACTCCTATGGCTATGCTTAGTTACTGCTAGTAAATATGGCTTGTTTCACCAGTTGCCAATCTGGCCACAGGTTATTTGTGTAAGCCATTTGACTGGCTATAAAACCCCTAACTAATTGCCCGGGATAGGTCCATGTTCCATAGTTCCTGGGTGCATTATATCATCTGGTTCTGTTTATTGACCACTGCCTGACCTTGACCATGCCAATCTTCTGCCTGAACTGAGCCCTGCCTGTGTTTGACTATTCTTTGGATTCTGATTCCCTGCGTTTCTGATCTGTGTATGACCGTGACTTGTGACCTTGACTACACTTCTGCTTCCTCAAATGGTAACTCACTGTCAGTTTGGTTTGGTCTGTCTCCTGACCATGCTCCTTGTTCTCTGTTCTAGTTATACATTACGGTTCCCTTATCTGCCCACAGCTTTCCCCTTGGTTCTCTCACGTTAAATCCTGCGGACATCTGAGTAGGGAAGGTCTCCTCCTGAAATCAAAGGTGTGAGGCATGACTGGGACCTTGGGGTTTACTCTGGGTTTTGGGATACCAAACATTACAGAAAGGTGAATAATTTAGGGAAGTAAAAAGTTAAAAAAATAAGCTGACAACAGTATCACAATCTCACTGTTAACTTCATCATATAATTTAGTGTTTGTGTTAACTGCCCTATTCCATCTCTCTAAATATCTAACATTAACCATTTGCTGTCTTAAAATAATTAAACTAAAATGACTATTTGAATTAAGAATACTTTCTACAATGACTAATTACCAGATTCCCCCAAGGAATGGCAATTAACCCAAAAACCAGAGCCTCCTAGTGATTTCTCAGCTGTGGACGTTACTGACACAAAAGGAGATCTTTTCTTCCCTGTCCAGTCAGTATCTGGGGTGGTTCAGGTAGGTACAAATCAGGTGAGTATAATATTCCAAGAACATCTTTCCTGTAAAGTGATTTCATTGGAAAGAAATGGTTGGGATTGTGTTAGCAAAATGGCAGGAGAAATACAGAGCAGGTTACACATTGGGAGAAGCTCATGGACATCTTCCTATGGTTCCACAGTATCCTTGGTTTTACTGCCCTAGGCAGCAGCAGCCACATGAAAACTATGGGGAAATTTACTTAGTTGCGGATTTTCGCGAACGTTACCTCTTGCGCCAGACTTTACTTCACCACCTCAAACCAGGCAATTGCAATAGAGTAGATAGGGATTGATCCAAAAAAGTTGAAAATTCGGAGGTAAGTAAATTTGCCCCTATGTGTCTGTTGTGGCCTCTACTTCCTGGATACCCCAGCGCAGCCTGTGACCCAGGTCCTGCTGGATGATGCATTCCTCTTCCTCCTGGTTGTCTTCATCATCCTCCAGTCAGATTTCCAGCACAAACACACACAAACACACACAAACACAAACACACACATTTTCCAGTAATACACACTTGCATTTCCAATTACACATACACACATACATTTGTGGGGTGTTTCAAATATTTATAGTGCTCACACATACTTGCAACAACACACATTTTATCAAGTGCACACACACAATTTTGTGGCTTTTTTGACTGCATTGTGTGTTTTTTTTGTGAATATTGGATTCACTAACTGCACTTTGCAATACCTTATGTATATGATGTTGGTGATAATATTGCATTTTTGGTAATAACGTAAGTTTTGTTCACTTGTTTCTGTCCTTAAAACTTATTTGGCCAAGTCACAATAATCAAACTGTGATTTTGTGAGATGATTACACTAGGCAAGACAAAAATAGATTTTAGAGGTTAAATTAAATTTTAGTGATTTTATTGCATTCCGCTATGGTTTTTGTTACTTGTTTTCATCAATGGAAATATTGTCTGCCATTTGGGGGTCTTTTCTTATTCAATCTGGGGAATATAATGTGTTAAATTGCAAGCCTTGTGACAATTTTCAGAAATTTCATAAAAACCATTATGTTTAGCAGTTCCTTGCGGTGTTGTAGTTTGCTGTAGAAAGATATATTTGTCCATTTTGGATTCTTCAGAATGTGTTCTTTTAGAAAATAAATGGTTTTCTAGGGTCTCCCTACTGTTAGGTGGTCTTAAGGCTCCGTAATGCTTACTGTGTGATTATGCCAGATTTGAACATTCATATGCGCTATTTTCATTCAGGGGCCTCTGTACCCCACACAGTTTGGTAAATCTATTCATATTGGGCATCAAAGTGTTCAGAAGACCCAGTGTAATAGAGACACACAAATAAAAACATAGCATACTTCATTTTCATGGACAAAAAAAATCCTCTTACCCTGGTGGTCTAGTAGTGTCGCAGGGATGTGTAGTGATGGACGAATTTATTCACCAGGCGCGAATTTGCACTATTTGCCGCCGGTGAATAAATTCCCGAAACGGCTGCAAAAATTCGCTGGATGCCGGCATCAAAAAAACTGACGCTGGTGTGAAAAGCAGATGCAGTCGTCAAAAACGAGACGTTGGCGCTCTTTTGCAAATTTTTCAGCAAAACTTCTTTGTTTGGACTCTGCCTGCCCTGACCCGGCCTGATCTGAGTACAATTCTGTCTAATGCCTTGTACCTTGTACCGCGACCTTCTGCCCAGAGACTTTTGCTTTACAGTTGTGCCACTGAGTTTGTCCAGAACCCCTCGCCTTGCACCTCTTGTTATAAGACCTGGCGGCATCTGAGTAGCTGAGAGCTCCAAAGGCGGCTGCTACAGGCAGAAGCACGGGCCGAGACCAGGGGGCTTGACATTGGTTCTGGGTTTACGGTGCCAACTGTTACATCCATGATGCTGATTGTGCCTATCCACTGTTCCACTTATATATTCGAAGGATTTCAATTCAGCAGTCGAATATCGAGGGTTAATTAACC
This sequence comes from Xenopus petersii, assembly GCA_038501925.1. Taxonomy (NCBI): domain Eukaryota; kingdom Metazoa; phylum Chordata; class Amphibia; order Anura; family Pipidae; genus Xenopus; species Xenopus petersii. Next base: position 159,312,226 of record CM076676.1, on the reverse strand, counting down.
TCATTATTCGACCATAAGTAAATTTGGCCCTAAGTGTTAGGTATTATTAAAGTTGTTCAGAGTTTGTTGTGGGAAAAAGGAAGTGAGATGGGAGTTCAGTATGTGAGAGACAGGGAAGAAGCAGAGAAGGAACTGACAGTTTAAGGGAAGAACTTGTGTTAATATAAGGAAAATCTTAGTTAAGTGGTTGATCCGTGTTGATCCCTTATTGGCTGTTACCTGCAGGTAATGGCCTAAGATTTGATTGAGGAGTCGGCCAACTCTAGAGCCACATGGGCTGATTTATTAATAGTCATGGGAGGGGATCAGGGAAATTGAAAAAAGTTGTTTTTCTTATTACTATACATTTTTCCACATCAGGTTTAAGATTTTTGTTTTTTAAAATAGACAATCAAGAAAGGGAAATGTGGGAAAAAAAACACTGGTTCAAAGAAAACATGATCATTATAAGGAACACAATGAGCTTTTTTTATTAAAGATTTCATATAAGGTCATAACCTGAAGAATGTCATTAAAAGTAATAGACGTGTTTGTTTGCTGAGGGTCAGAGCATGTTAAATGAATAGGAAAAAGCAAATACGAAGGACGGCGGTGTTTGGGCATTTCATATAGTTCCATATAAACATTTGTCTTCTACCCTAAGGTCTGTTGGTCTTGGTGCCTCTGTTTATACAGGAACAGACTGGAGTGGTTACAGCATCCAACCAAAGCCCAAAATATTGTCATGTAAGTAATGAAATAGAGAAGGTACAGAGAAGAGCAACTAAGCTGATAAAGGGAATCACTATATATAAATATATACGGGGATATGATCACTATATATAAATATATAAGGGGAATATGATCACTATATATAAATATATAAGGGGATATGATCACTATATATCAATATATAAGGGGATATGATCACTATATATAAATATATAAGGGAATATGATCACTATATATAAATATATAAAGGGATATGATCACTATATATAAATATATAAGGGGGATATGATCACTATATATAAATATATAAGGGGGATATGATCACTATATTTAAATATATAAGGGATATGATCACTATATATAAATATATAAGGGGATACAATCACTATATATAAATATATAAGGGGATATGATCACTATATATAAATATATAAGGGGATATGATCACTATATATAAATATATAAGGGGATATGATCACTATACATAAATATATAAGGGGATATGATCACTATATATAAATATATAAGGGGATATGATCACTATATATAAATATATAAGGGGATATGATCACTATACATAAATATATAAGGGGATATGATCACTATATATAAATATATAAGGGGATATGATCACTATATATAAATATATAAAGGGATATGATCACTATATATAAATATATAAGGGGATATAATCACTATACATAAATATATAAGGGGGATATGATCACTATATATAAATATATAAGGGGATATGATCACTATATATAAATATATAAAGGGGGTAAGCTGATAAACTGATAAAGGGAATTGAAGGGATCAGTTATGGGGAAAGGCTATATATATATATATATATAAAAGGGGCAGTAATGAATAAATTGTATAATCAACCTCTGATGCTTTACCAGTAGTTCCTTCTAGAGGACACTCTGCATGAGATTAGAATAGAGGTGGTCCCATCATAAATTGTGGAATTATCTCCCAGTCTCCCAGAAAAAAAAAATACATTTAAAATATATTTGATGGTTTCAAGGAAGAGTTGGATGTCTTTTTAGAAATGAGAAGATACTTATATTGAGGGACTAATATTCTAGAAACTACTTCCAGTTCTCTTTTGGAGTCAACAGTGCTAATTGGAGGTGAGATATTTTCAAGGCAAAATCTGTGTATCGCTAATCAGCGCTGGCCCATCCACATTAAGACTCGCCACACTTATTCTTTGAAAATCGGCTTTATTCAACTTGCATAAGTGATGACAGGCAGTGGGTAAGTGGTGCGAACTAACGCGTTTCGTGCCCTCTCTATTGGCACTTCATCAGAGTTGATGATGAAGTGCCAATAGAGAGGGCACGAAACGCGTTAGTTCGCACCACTTACCCACTGCCTGTCATCACTTATGCAAGTTGAATAAAGCCGATTTTCAAAGAATAAGTGTGGCGAGTCTTGATGTGGACGGGCCAGCGCTGATTAGCGATACACAGATTTTGCCTTGTAAATGCCGGCTTGGAGTTGCCGAAGTATCGCGAGAGCTGCGGCCGAGACGCCACGAAGAATGGTGAGCTCCGTTTATATCATCACTACCCGTGTTTCTCCTGTGAGATATTTTCACCCTACTCTGAATCCGCTAGAAACTACAACTTCTTTGTAAACACGAAGTTACGGTTGGTTACATTTGAAGCAAGGGAATTTGTGAAAATCTAGCATTTTGTGCATAGTGTTTGTGATTTCCAAGAAGAATTTAGCATTGATTGTAATGGATAGGGATGAACTAAGAAACATAATAGTGAGTTGGAGAGATGAAAGCTGAATCTCATCTCTTCAGAATTATAAATATTTAAAATTGAGGATTTCCAGGAAGAAAAGGGAAGGATTTTTAAAGCCTTTTCTATAAACTCAAATTTATTTAAAGCAGTGACTGCAGATATAACAATAGGTCTAATAAACCCCATGGCAGGAGTGTGAGTCCATTTCACCAGAAATTCTTGAAAGCCTAAATAAAGGGTTTAATGAAAAAAAAATGTGGGGGATACAGATCTCAACATGCTTTATTCTAACTGCTGCTGGGAAATTCTTGAATTTTGATGAATAACTTTATACATTATGTTTAGTTTCTCTCCAGGCAATGCAGGAGAAGAACCAGACATTGGTCAGTGAGATTGTTCTCTTGGGATTTCAGAATCTCCACAACTTCAAGATTCCCCTGTTCTCTCTGTTCCTTCTGATTTACATTATGACAGTTTGGGAGAACGTCCTCATCATAGTGTTGGTGTCCTCCAGCCGGAACCTCCAGTCCCCCATGTACTTCTTTCGTCAACAGTTGTCCTTATGTGATCTACTGGAATCCACAGATATTGTCCCTACCCTCCTCCAAACCATAATAAATGAAGGAGCTACAATGTCCTTTTTTGGCTGTTTGACACAAATGTATTTTATGGGGAGTTTAGAAGTTTTTCAGTGTTTGCTTCTAGCAGTAATGTCCTATGACAGATATGTGGCCATCTGTATCCCACTGCGTTACTCTTCTATAATGTCCCACAGGGTTTGTGTACAAGTTATTTCTGTGTCATGGCTACTCACACTTAGGGGCAAATTCACTAAGCGCAGAAGCGCCAAACGCTAGCGTTACTTCGCGAGCGTTTGGCATTTTCGTTACTGCGCAAATTCATTAACGAACGCTGGCGTAGTTTCGCTAGTGTTACTTTGCACCCTTACGCCTGGCGAAGTTTCGCTAGCGAAGTAACTACGCAAATTCACTAACGCGCAGTGTACTGAACGCTACCTTTTACGCTAGACTTCCTTCGCCACCTCAGACCAGGCGAAGCGCAATAGAGTAGATAGGGATTGCTTCAAAAAAAGTCAAAATTTTTTCTAAGTCCCAAAAAACGCTGGCATGTTTTCTACATTATGGGTGATAGGCTGAAAAAGATTGAAAATGTTTTTGGGGCTCCCCTCCTTCCCCCCTACATTTCCTGACTCATGGCAACTTACCTAGACAGTGGGCACATGTGTAGGGCAAAATATTTTTTTTATTTGATGTTTTGAAGCTTTTCTAGCCATTTGTAGTGCTGATACGTGTTCCTCCATTGAAATTTGAAGTTGGCGCCGTATGCAAATTAGCCTTCGCTAGCGTAACTGCACTTCACTTAGCAAATCAACGCTAGCGCAACTTCGCAGCCTTACGCTACCCCTGAGCGCAACTTCGGATTTTATTGAATTTGCGAAGCGCTGGCGAAACTACGCCTGGCGAAGTGCGGCGAAGTTACGCCTGGCGCAACTACGAATCTTAGTGAATTTGCCCCTTAGTGTTGAACTCATTTTTGCAAACATAATAGGTTCCTTCCAATTATGCAACCTAAATATAATTAATAATTTCTTCTGTGATTTATTTCCTTTTCTAACACTTTCTTGCTCAGATATGTTCTCTGTACAAATGGATACAATTTTACTCTGTGTTTTTGTGGTTTTGTTCCCCTTAATACTGATCACTGTATCATATATGTGTATTGCCCATGCAATCCTAAAGATAGTGTCCAATACCGGGAGACAAAAAGTCTTCTCCACCTGCAGCTCCCACTTGGCTGTGATCAAGATATGGGAATGAAATAACTTTCAAGTTTGAGTTACCTTCCATATGTCACAGCTTAATATCAGATACACAATAGGTTTAACATTGAATGGGCCCTCCTGACTGATATTTGTGTGCCTCTTATTTTCTGTTACCAGAAAGAATAGTTACTATACTTCTACTATACACGTTTGTACATGAACCATTATGTTTTGTGTTTCAAAAATAGCTAAACTGATCTAAACTATGGAGAAAATTACAAGAGAAGAGAAGGTAGAATTACATAGAATAACATAGAGCCAGTTGCAGTTGGTGCACAGATTGGTGATAATTGGGTCAGTAAAATGTAAAACCCATGACTATTTTGGGAGGCACCATAAATAACATTCCCTATAAGATCAATATAATATAGAGAGAGTTATGGCTACATAACAACAAGGAGAAAACAAGACTGTGAACTATGCATAATTATGTCCATGAAAATGTTAGTGCCCAAGAAGGGAATTTTTAAAAATTCACAGGCACATTTCTCAAATTTGTCATAGAGAGTTTCCTTTATTTGACTTTAGTTGACTAGTGGGGTTACAATTGAAGTCAGGGTCAACCCAGGAACACTCGTGCCTAGGGGCAGCTGCTTTATACAGTGAAGGATATTTCCCTAGCTTTTTCAGAAATGACATAGAGATTGTCTACACACGCATAGGAGCACACATGGGCAGAAAGGGTGTTTGGTTTAATTTTTTCAGATGGACCATAATTTGTAAAGGGAGTCTATGTAGAATATACAAACAAGGCTGGCCAGATACTGTATAACTGAATAACTGGTGTTATGGGTAAATTAGGGTTGTTATTTTTACATTGGTAAATTCCTTTGCAGCATGTTACTAAAGGGTTAAAACATGTTAGTATGTTGCAGATCACTTCAGAAGACATCCCTATCTCTGCTGCCCAAGAGGTCACCATACCCCATGTACTGTGGGCTCTAAGTTCCTTAGGTGGTATAGTGCCTTGCTCCATGTACCCTCTTGATATAGCTTTTACAATACAAGAAATTCGGGAAGCAGTCTCCCCTTTTCTTTTTCCTGCAAGGACAATAAATTGTATTCTGGACCTTCGGATATAGTGATGAGCAATTTTTTTTTCCCATCTGCAATTTTCTTGGTGAAACATCAGCAAAGGAAAGGAAAGATTCACCACAAAAAACAGTTGCCATAAGAAAAAGTGCCTACTGATTTTTTTTGCATACATTTTTATTGAACAAAGTATATTCAGATAACATCTTCATTAATTTATACACTATTCAAATGTTTACATGTTAACATAAAACTGATATCTGATATTTATTATTTATTGAAGCTGTCAGCTCTTCCATTAAACAAATCTCATTTATTATTTGGAACCATTTCCCTTTACTCGGAATCGTTTTCTGTCTCCATAACACTGGAATTTGTGCTTTAGCTGCTATAATAAGTTGCAATAACAAATCTCCGGTTCATACTCATGGAACAAGAGAATAGCAGAGGGGGTTGTTTTTATCTTTTCACCTACAATTACAGAACATGTTTCAAGCACTTTCTTCCAGTAAATATTAAGTAGAGGGCATGAAAGCCATAAATGTTCTAATGTACCTGATTCTTTTTCACACCTCCAACAGAGGTTGTTTTCCATCACCCCCATTCTTTTTAAAACTATTGCTGTTCTGTACCATTTTGACAGTAACTCATAAGAAGATTCCTGTAACCTGTTACTAATTGAACATTTATTGGTGTATTTAAATATTTTTACCGAATCCTCCTCGTTTAATGTAATCTTCAACTCACGTTCCCACAATGCAGGATATGATGGGATCTTGAAGTATTTATTATCTATAATTATCTTGTATATACTGGAAAGACTATGTTTCAAAGTCTCTTCTATTGTACATAATTGGCTCATACTGATTTTAATGCATTTGGACAAAAAAGGCACCATGAGAAAACAATATCCATTGACTTTAATGCATTTTGACAAAAAAGTCACCAAAAAAAAAATAACCATTGACTTCAATGCATTCGGACAATCTCACACGTAAAAAAATTGTTGCAATTGTTTCACAATTTTTTTCTCAGTTTCTCAGCAATTTTTTTGGCAAAGTAAAATGGGCCAGCTTCTTTCATCAGTATTCTGATATCTTTTGTTCTGCTGATATAAATTTCTGGGCATCTTCTGAGCAGTCAATTCACCTTGACAGCATCAAAAGAAGGCAAAATAATTGGCTCAACTCAAAACCAACTTTGATCTTAAGGGTACTCAGGCTTAGCCCCTTTTCAAGACCAGCTTGACAGACACAGCTAGGGGAGCCCCCTGAGTGGTGGATACCAGGGTCTCCTCAGCCAGAGAATAGCAATGACCTCCATTTTGGTTGCACAGATTTTCTGAAGTACTCTCAGGATTATAGTTAGCTGAGATATAAAAATATATTCAAGAAGGCCCTCCCAGTTCTGAGATTTCGACTGAGCAATCTGCTTCCACATTCTGTATTCCTGGAATGAACTGAGCTGTTAGGCTGTGGAGGGGATTTTGCACCCATTCCATGATCAGAACAGTTTCACTGAATAATGATTTGCTCCTTGTACCTTGATGTCAACTGCAGCATTGTCTGTCCTGATCTTCACAGGAGATCCCCGGAAGACTTCCTCCTAACAAAACAGCCCTGAACTTCAGGATCTTGGAAGGGACTTTGGATAGATCCTCTGCCCATCTCCCCTAAGCAGATAGATCTAGCTGATGAGCTTCCCAGCTCGTGCCTGAAGCTTTTATGTATAGCTCTATCCACTCTTGTTCTTTTAGTGGGAGACCCGCCCCTTGAAGATTGCTTGGCACACTCCACCATTTAAGTGCCTCTTGTTCTTTTGGGTAACACGGATTGTCTGAAACTAGTCCCATTGACTCAACAACAAAAGTTGGACTGCCCTCATCCTCCATTTGGCCCATCTGATAAAGCCTATGGTCAATGTTAAAAGGCCCAGTAGACTCATAAATTCTCATGTTGATGTGGTTAACTTCCTCCAAAACTGAGAGGCTTGAAGAACAATGTGATTGATCTTCTACTGAGGAAGAAACAAGTCCTAGTAAAGTATTTAACTGAGCTCTAAGGTAAATCATTCTCTGTGATGGAAAAACTTGGCCATGTTTATGATCCAGACAAACTTCTCCATGACATCTTTGGTTCTGCTGAGATTGGAAATAATAGCTTTGCGGACTATGGCCACCAAAAGGAGATTATCCAAATAGTGGTGTATTTCTCTATGTACTTGTCTTAGCTTGACTATGATCACCACTAAGACTTCAAAAGCTATAGAACAAGCAGAAAGTTGAACAAGATGCAGTGATGCTTTCAATTGGAAATAAGAAGTAATTTGGAAATCTTCAAGACCTTCCATGTTCCACATTATAAGTCCTTAAAGAGCAATTAACTCAACAGGAATTGTCTTAGATATCTTAGACCACTCAACCTAATTAAGGTCTTATACCTTCTTGTGAACAATAATAACTGGTTTCTTTTTTATTTATTTGTATGGAATATTTTGGAAAAAGGGAGTGAAGTGGATGGTTGCTCTACCTCCTCTAGGTAAAGAGTGCACATAATTGCCTTAATTAGATAACTTAGGTGTCTCTCTTCAAAAACAAAGACCTCCCTCAGTTTATCTTTTGATGAGGAATTGTCTCCAGAAGATATTTCTTGAATGGAAGCTTCCATATCCCCTATATATAGCCCAGGAGCTGAAAGTACTGTCTCTGTAATTGACTGAGACACCACATTTTAATCCACATTAGATTTGGTGATTTGGAAAAGAAGCTGAGGTATATGGGAGAACTGTATCTTGGATCTGAGGATTCTTGGAGGCCGAAGACTCCAACTCGTTTGATAAATATGCAGAGAAGCAATCTACACAAACTTGCTTGTCCTTTAAAGCAGCATTATGACATGCCTTATTTCTTTACCAACTGCAATTAAGGATAGTATTAGTGAGGCACTTAATTTGCCAGCAGCAAATTGAGAAGACTGCACATAGTACTAAAAAAGTACATGTACTAAAACATATATATATATATGTGTGTATGTTGGGAGTGTATTTACTACCTTTCAATGATAAGAGAAGCAAAGTAAAAAGTTTATATGAATAAAAAAATAAATTACTTTGTGCAAACACAAATTGCCAGGTTTCCCCATGGATTGGTAATCAGCCCAACCACCAGAGTCTCCTGGAGATTTCTCAGTAGGTTTTCTAGCTGTGGATGTTACTGGCACCACTCAATAAAAGGGGATCTGTTCAACTCTTCCCTGCCCAGTCAGTATCTGGTGCCATTAAGGTAGGTGCATATCAGGTGAGTATAATATTCCAAGAATATTTTTCATGTAAAATGATTTTATTGCAAAGTTTGGTTGGGCTTATGTAAGCAAAATGGCAGGAGAAATTTAAGGAGGTTACGCATTCGGAGAAGGTCATAGGCATCTTTCTATGGTTCCACTCTGGGTTTTACTCTGACATTTCAACTCTTCCGTGCTCTTTTCATAATTAATGTTATTTCATACTCACTCGTATTTGAAGAGTATTTCAATTATTATTGTAATACAATTATTACAATTATTTATGTTTAAATTTTATGACTATCTCTTCTGAAGAAGAAGGCACAAGGACATCTGTTGGAAGAAGAATCTGTTCAGACATCTCTTCTTCACCGGGTAAATTTCAATGAACATCTTTCCTGTAAAAGAATTTCATTAGATGGTTGGGAAATGGTTGGGATTGTGTTAGCAAAATGGCAGGAGAAATACAGAGCAGGTTACACATTGGGAGAAGCTCATGGACATCTTCCTATGGTTCCACAGTATCTGCGGTGGTTCTGGTAGGTACAAATCAGGTGAGTATAATATTCCAAGAACATCTTTCCTGTAAAGTGATTTCATTGGAAAGAAATGGTTGGGATTGTGTTAGCAAAATGGCAGGAGAAATACAGAGCAGGTTACACATTGGGAGAAGCTCATGGACATCTTCCTTTGGTTCCACAGTAGCTGTGGCAGTTCTGGTGGGTGCAAATCAGGTGAGTATAATATTCCAAGAACATCTTTCCATTTGCAAAAATTTTAATTTATAAATGCATCTTGTTCTAACATTGCATTTTGTGAATTGTTCAATTTTCTTTGTTGTGTTTTTGTCTTTTTACCTCTTTTCCCATTCTTTCAAGATGTTTCAAAATGTAAAAATTTCAGTTAACACAATTAAGTGTTATTATGTGCAGATATTGAACAAAGAAATGTGTTTTAATAACAAATATCTTTAACATCAATACAAACCTTTGTCTGATGAACTTGCATTTCTAGGATGATGCAGATGGCAAAACAGCATCCAGTGTAAGTGGAGAAAGGATCTGCTTGATCCTTCTTTTACCTATCAGAAGTAGGAGCAACTATGGCAGGATCTAATTGGGTGTGTATACTGTTCCAAGAAAATCTTTCCTGTAAAGTGATTTCATTGGAAAGAAATGGTTGGGATTGTGTTAGCAAAATGGCAGGAGAATTGCAGAGCAGGTTACACATTGGGAGGATCTCATGGACATCTTCCTATGGTTCTACTCTGGGTTTTATGTGAGACTTCAAGACTTCCCTTCAATTTTCATCATGAAGTTATTTCATACTCACACATTCTACCTGATTTTGTATTTCAAAACATTATTTCAATAATTGTAATACAATTATGAAATTGTGATAGGACTAAAGCCTTATGGGAAGAACACATTAAAGAAAGATGTCAATGAAGAGGCTCACTTCCTGTTACAAATAGAACAGGTGTGGGCAGTGTTAATAATTGGTGATTTTAAGTACCCTAATATTAAATGGACGTTATTGCAAATATAAATCTGATGATCTCAGATTCTGACTACTGTTCTGATCACTTCTTACTTTATTTGCCTTGATATTAAATTTTTAGTTACTTTACTTTGCTCTTCATTGCTTGTTGTTGCCCTTTACAAGTGTTTGCGAGTACAGTTTCTATCCACATGGGCTATCTACATGCCGAGTACCTTGGCAACCGTATTTATATTGAGTGTCAAACTGTTCTTTGGAATCCTGGTATTGATGATTGTATTTCAATGTATATAAAATAAATGATTATGATATACAGGTATTATTATTTGTAGTGCTTGGAACCTGATGTTTCCTTTCCATAATTCGTTTCACTGTTTATTGAATTATTTTAAACGTTAAGGGGGTCATTTACTAAAACTCAAATTTATCTCATATTTTTATTAAACCAAGCTTGACCATCCATGATTTTATCAGATTTATAAATAAAATAGCTCACAAAAAGTCAGGCAGGAAAAATCTAAATAAAATCATGTGAAAACCTGAATAGAACAAGGTTTATTTACTAATTCAATTTTTTCTGGTCTGGGTTTTTTGGGCAAAAACTTAATTTCTTTGTGGAAAAAACATTTTTCAAGATGTATTATATCCTGAAGCTGCAGAAAGTCAGAATCCAAAAATCCACCATCTCAAACTTGTCAAGTCAGTTGGAGATGTCCCAACTATTTTGAGTTATTTTATTGATAAATAAGATAAAATCATGGATGGAAGTTTGTTCCAGCTTGGTTTAATACAAATATGAGAGTTTAGGAAATAACCCCCTTGATATTGTACTGCAACAATATTTTAACCTTTAAAACACCTCTCTAAATCATTCCATGTTCCTCCTTTTAAGAAAGGTCTAGGAGTCAAAGGGAGCTCCCCAGCTCCTACTGTGATAACCCACATATCAACCTCCTAGCTATCAATTGTAACTTCAACAGTTTTGCTGCCAACTATTGTAACATTTTATCTGTTTATGAGAATGTGGGACCTAAATTTTAAAAATTAAAAGTATTAATAAGGCAAGCAAATACATACATTTTGGATTAAAGATTTGATTTGGAAAATTGATAAGTGGGTTTGCAAGAACTGCTTTGCATAGGTCACATGAAGTTTCCTCTCGGCTTATCAATATTTCATCTGATTGTAGTACAGCTAAAGTTTGTGATGGTTCCTGCTCTCCAATATATTTGCTGAATGCAAATAAATAGGGATAAACAAATCCCTAAAGAACAAAATAAAGTTATTTTGAGGGGGGGTGAAGGTGACATCTCACCAGAATTAAAATATATAGGCAGGTTAAAAAAAAAAGTTGAACTTGATGGACGTGTGTCTTTTTTTTCAACCTAATTTACTATGTTACTATGTGAATATGAACTTGCAGGATTTCAGATAAGGAAAAGGAAGAATCAATAAAGTACCCTGGCTCCATGAAATCAAAACTTTTGATATTATTCACAACAGTCACTGCAGTCATTCCAATATCAACCCTTCATGACAGGATTGTGACTATATTTTACCAGTAATTCCTAAAACCCTAAAACAGTCAGCAAAAATACAGGAAAAAAACTGATGCAATCCATAAATTATTTTATTGACTGTTGCTTGCAGCGGTTATTATTCAAAAATAAGAAATCTATATACTAAAATGTATGTTTTATGTTGACTTATCTCACCAGACAATGCCTGAGAAGAACCAGATTTTGATCAGCGAGATTTTTCTCTTGGGATTTCAGAATCTCCACATCTTCAAGATTCCCCTGTTCTGTCTGTTCGTTCTGATTTACATTATAACAGTTGGGGAGAACCTTCTTATCATAGCGTTGGTGTCAACCAGTCAGAACCTCCAGTCCCCCATGTACTTCTTTCTCCAGCAACTGTCCCTGTCTGACCTTCTGGAGTCCTCAAATATTGTCCCCATCCTACTTCAAACAATAGTAGATGATGGGGCTACACTTTCTCTTATTGGCTGTTTAATACAAATGTATTTTTTAGGGATTTTAGAAGTTTTTGAATGTATATTTCTAACAGTAATGTCCTATGACAGATATGTGGCCATCTGCAACCCACTGCGTTACACTTCTATAATGTCCCACAGGGTTTGTGTTTACCTTATTGCTGTTTCATGGCTGCTTGCTTTAAGCTCTGAAATGATTTTTATATATATGATAGGTTCCCTCCAATTATGTGACCAAAATACCATTAATCATTTCTTCTGTGATTTTTTTCCTTTTCTAGAACTTTCCTGCTCAGATACTTTTTTGGTAAAAATGAATGCAGTTTTACTCTGTGTGCTAGTGATTTTACTCCCCCTTATAGTGATCACTGTATCATATATGTTTATTGCCCATGCAATCCTAAAGATAGTGTCCAATACTGGGAGACAAAAAGCCTTCTCCACCTGCAGCTCCCACTTGGCTGTGGTCTCCATATTCTATGGGACTCTATGTAGTGTCTATGTTGTTCCCCCTGGAAACCAGTCACAGACCATAAGCAAAGTTCTCTCTCTCTTGTACACTGTGATGACCCCATTGATTAACCCATTTATTTATAGCTGGAGAAGTACAGATATAAAAGAATCCCTTAAAAAAATGAAAAGTAAAAAATACATAAATATAATACTCAACTATAAAACTATGGGAATGAAATAACTGTTCTGCTTGATTTACCTTCTACATGTCAGAGTTTGATAAAAGATATGCAATATGTTTATACTAAGGATACTCGCTATACCTCATAAAACTCTGATTAGAATTACTGGTTTCCAATCCTTAGTCATAAGCACCTTCAGTGATTTCATTTAAATGGTCAGTGTTCTTGTGACAGGTTCCTAGCTATAGACTATGATATTTCATTTTTGTAAGTCTTAAATAAACTTCAAAATAGTACACGTTATTGCAAACCTTTAATATTATTCATATCGTCCATGAATTAAGAACCCCATAAGCTAGAGAGAAAACCATTCCTCTATATAAAGGATAGGGTTTTTTTTTTGTGATGTGGTTGAAAGTGTCTCAGCAAAAAAGACTCTTTAGAACATATCTAGTATAGGTCAATCTAAAAACAACTGGACTTGCTGAGTAATCAATGAAGACGTTTCACTACTCATCCGAGCAGCTTCTTCAGTTCAACTGACTGGATGTCCATGAGAACAAACTTGCTTTTTTGGACTGTTTGATATGTATCCAAGAGGGGGGTAACTTGAAGACGGAAGTATACAGGAAACCCACTCATACGGATCAATATCTGTTGTTTGATTCCCACCATCCACTGGAACACAAACTGGGTGTCATTCGAACCCTGCACCACCAGGCGGAATGTGTGGCAACTGATACAGAGTCCAAAGACAAAGAGCAAAAACATCTCAGAGGAGCTTTGAAAGCGTGTGGCTCCCCAGACTGGGCATTTGTGAAAACAGCAACAACCAAGCCCAACAGGAACACCAATAGAAATAACCGCCCGGAGACACATAGTAGGCGAAACATAGTCATCCCATATGTAGCTGGAGTGTCAGAGAAACTCAGGAGGATTTTCAACAAACACCATGTCCCTGTGTTTTTCAAACCTAGCAACACATTGAGACAAAAACTGGTACACCCAAAGGATCGAACACCAAAAGAAAAACAAAGCAATGTGGTATACGGAGTCCAGTGTAGCGAGGAGAGCACAGATCTATACATCGGGGAGACAAAACAACTGCTCTCCAAGCGAATGGCTCAGCACAGGAGGGAGAACTCTACAGGGCAAAACTCAGCTGTCTTTCTACACTTAAAAGACAAGGGACACTCCTTTGAAGACAGCAAGGTCCAAATCTTGGATAAAGAAGACCGCTGGTTTGAACGAGGGGTGAAAGAGGTGATTCATGTCAAGGTGGAGAGACCATCTCTGAACAGAGGTGGGGGCCTTCGACACTACCTGTCTGCTACATACAATGCTGTTCTAACATCTGTACCCCGGCGGATTCAGAACACTTCACACATCCATTCATGCAACTCTCACAAGTAACACCCGTATCTAGGAGTTGCATGACACATTGGATAATCCTATCACAACTACACAGAATCAACCCCTCTGTGAGTTTCTTCAGATGTCACCTCTTTGAAGAGTTACAATGTGCCATTGTAAATGGATTAGTGGAAGAGTTTATATGCCGAGAACTTCCCACACCATTCAGTTGAACTGAAGAAGCTGCTCGGATGAGTAGTGAAATGTCTTCATTGATTACTCAGTCCAGTTGTTTTTAGATTGACCTATACTAGATATACTATGACCTGGATGAATGAAAATCTTCTTAATCACTCTTTAGAACATATTTGTAAGGTAAAATATAGTTACGGAAGCTAAGGTTCCTGCTTTTCTAATCTTCAGTCATCAGTAAATTGTCACCATACCCTTTAAGAAGTATTGATTATTTGGAGACAAAAAGACTCATTAATGAATGGAGAACACAATTCAAAAAGTGTACTTTTTAGACCCACCAATATGGATGATGGTAATGAGGCATTAGTGTGTAGTTAGAGCAAATCAGTCTAATGCAGTTCAGTCATTCTTATAAAACTATACATCTAGTTAGAGTAGTCTGGGAGGGCATATTGGTGTTCCCTGCAAGTACAGTACATGCAAGCAGTGTGTATGTTACAAGTACCTCTTATGAAGCAGTTCATTCAACCACATTAGAATTGCACTTACAAACAGGATTAGAAAATATTATTTCTAGGTTCTCAATATTTAATTCCCAAACCAAGGAGATTAATATGCAATTGGTCCTCACTGCTAAAAACCCTGCTTTATTCCTTTCTTTCTACTAGATACGACCCAATCCAACATCTCATAGCCAATGCCAAAGGGATTAACATGAAGTTCCTCTTCCTTCAGAGCTAAAACAGACCCTACTTTTCTAGGAAGAAGATTTGGTTGGTTTGAGATTAGCTACTTTTTAGGCAAATTTAGTGAGTTGGTGGATTAGGCCTGTCTCACAGTCGGCAGTTGAATGAATCACATAGGTGCTGTTATAGGGTGCAGTGCAGGTTAGTCTTCTCCCATGTTGTATAACTAATTCTTCCATAAACCTCATTGTGTGCATTGAAACAAACAATAACCAAGAAAGATAGTGAGTGTCATGAACTAAGAATATACATTTCAAATTAACAGTTTAATCTTACGAGAGAAATATTTTTCCTGTATTTGTTACCAAGAAATTTAAAGTAAAGAAACCATTTTGTCATGTAATCATTTCTAAATGTCTTGTTGTTACAATATATATATATATATATATATATATATATATATATAAATATATATATAAATTTGATACATTCAAATAAGTAAGTTTAATTTGCTTTGAGTTTTCTTTTTTTTCCAGTATAATTAAATAAAACTTGCTAAGAGATGTGCAACTGAACTGGTTAAGGGGATGGAAGATTTAAATTAAGAGATATCACAGTTGGGGTTGTTTTCTCTGTAAAATAGACACTTGCAAGGGGACATGATTACACACGTTACCTCCTGCGCCAGACTTGCTTTCGCCACCTCAGACCATGCGAAGTGCAATAGAGTAGATAATACTTGGTCAAAAAATAGTTGAATTTTTTTCTCAGTCCCAAAAATGCTGGTGTCTTTTACTTTTTACAGGGTGATGGGCTGCAAAAGATCCTAATTTTGGGGTACTTTGATTCCCCCTACATTTCCTAACATATGGTGCATAAACTATACACTAGGCTCATGTGGAGGGCAATATAACAACTATATTTTATTTTATTAAGGTTTCCCTGGGCTTGTGAAGTGTAATGTATTTGCTGCAACATATACGTCCATTTAAGTTTAACTTCCCACAATATGCAAATTAGCCAACGCTAGCGCAACTTCGCTTTGCTTGCCGCAGTAATGATAGTGCAACTTCAAAAAAATTGGTGCCCGGGACGCAACTTTGGATTTTCGTGAATTAGCGTTGTCCTTGCGAATCTACGCCTGTTGAAGTGTTGTGATGTCAGCGAAGCCATCACCATTTCAGAGGTAAGTAAATTTGCCCCTTGAGTCTCTTTGGATACTTTACAGCAGCTCTTCAGACGAGTCAAGCATTTATGCACATTTTAGTGCAACTTCAGTCCCTGGATACTTAGAAGCAGGGTCAGACTGGACAGGCGGGGACACTGGAAAAAAACAGATGGACCCCTGTCCTCATGGGCCCCCGCAGGCCCAGACCTGCTCCCCCAATCACCTGCCCCATAAAGAAAGAGCTCTTGTGCCATGATGTGCCTGGGGATCGGGTTTAGTAGCCAGAAGGGCCACGGGGACTGCAACTTTATAAGAAAGACATCTGGATACTTACTGTACATGCACAGCTAAATTTTAAAGTTAACATTCAGAAAAAATTGGGGGAATGACAAATATTTGGAAGAACATGGTCGGATGATGAAACCGAGGAGAGAGGGCCAAATTCGAGTAACACTCGAAAAAATAGAGGAATTGACAGCTCTGCATTACTGACCTGCTGCTGCTTTCATGTAAGCTTCTTTCTCTTTATTCATGAGTTCTAGTGGTATTATACATGAATTGCCCCGTGTCACCCCCACAGCTGGCTGAAATCTCTAAGGCAGGAGAGAGGAGGCAATGCAACAGGGCACTGGGGGTGCAAGAGTTTGTGAAGTGGGTGAGGGTTTGGGCTCATAGCGTGGCAATCCCAGTGGGCCCTGAACCCCCAGTCCGACACTGAATTCATCTAATGGAAAGAATTTTCTGTTTTCTTCCGTTCCAAAGTAAATGATTCAAGATAGACTTCAGTTCCTTAACTTTTTTGTGGAGGATAGTTAAGATAATATATTCTAGATAAGTCAGCCAGAAGTACAACACCCACATTCTTTATATTATCTTTATTTTGGTATATATTTATGTTGTTGTATTTAAGTATCTGTGTTTCTATATTAATGGTAGTTGCTTGTATTTAATGTAATTTGTAATATACAACAGTGAGGGGGTTATTTACTAAACCTAAAAAAAATATTGGTGTTGCTTTTTTTGAGATTTATGATACCCCGATGCTTCAAAAAGCCCAAATCCGCCATCTCAGACCTGCCAAGTTCCTGTTTAAGTCTATGTTAGATGCACCAATCTCAATTTAAAGTTATGTGGTTTGAGTTGGGTTTTCAGGCAAAACCCCCAAAACATTTAGCTATTGTGGAAAAATGGCAGAAAAAATCCGATGATTTCGGTTTTCACTCAATTTTATTGGGTTTTTTTCCCGATCCAATTAATTCAAGTTTTGAATTAATAAATGAGGTCAAATCTGGCTTCGGAGTTTGGTTGTTTTCTGTATTCAACTTATATTTACTGACATGTATAGTAAGAACATTCTTGTTTGCACTGCTCTCATTTGATATTTTGTGGTTTAATATAAATGCCAATAAAATATTGATATTTATAGTTATTGGGTTCAGAATACAGTATATTGTTGAATATTACCAAATATATTCATAGTTTCTAAATTATCCTGTATTTATTGTAAAGCCTGAAAACAAGCCAAAAAGTATCAAATATTTGTGGTACCAGTTGTTATGCATCTTTGATCATTAAAAGCATATAATCTGCAAACACATAGAATTTTATTTCCAAACCATTGAGTTGAAATAAATTTTAATTTTTCAAATGTCACAGCAAGGGTTCAGAGAAAGAAACTGTTTTGTTATTACAGAGAAAAAGAGAATGTTTTAAAATGTTTAATTATTGAATTAAAAGGGTGTCTATGGGAGATAACCTTCCCATAATTTAGAGTTTTCTGGATAAATTGTTTCCTGATAACAGATCCTACAAGTTTCTTTGAAGTGGATAATATTCTTGATTTCTTAAAAGGACAGTTCACCTTTCAGTTAACTAGTAGTTTGTTATATGGTCAATTATAAGCAACCTTCCAATTGGTCTTCATTATTTTCTATAGTTTTTGAATTATTTGCCTACTTCTTCTGACTCTTTCCAGCTTTCAAATGGTGGTCAATGACCCCACCTAAAAAATGCTCTGTAAGGCTAAACATTCATAGATATTGCTACTCTTTCTGTTCAGGCCTCTCCTATTCATTTTTCAGGCTCTTATTCCAGACAATGCATGGTTACTAGGGGAATTTGGACCCGAGCAATTAGATTGCTGCTGAATAAAAAGCTTAATAACTCAAAAACCACAAATAATAAAAAATGAAAACCAACTCCAAAATATCACTACATCATACTAAAGGTTAACTCAAAGGTGAACAACCCTTTAATCCTCTTTAATAGGTGAATTTAATCTATTAATTTCCATAAAATAGTGAGCATCCTTTTCATGAATTAAGACAAGAATTACTACTTTTTTACACATGTAGTCATGGTGAGCAGAGTATGCAGAATCATATTTGGAATAGAATTTAAACATCACTGAAAAATTAAGTGAAGAAAATCAATTCTTTCAAAAACTTTCAGCAGACGAAAATGCTGAAAAACAATATAGAACTATTAGCATTGCAACTTTATTTTTTCCTTAAACTAAGGACAATTTTACTGAAAAAATCAGAAAGTCACCACCGTATTTATGACACAAATATACATAAGTAATTATGGTAAATATGGCAATCATCTGTTTAGATGCTGGCAGATCTGCAATAAAATCTATCGTCATTGAACCCCAAGAAGAGTGAGAACTCAGTGCTCTCCTACTGGAAAGAAGCAAGGAAAATTAGTCCAAGCACAAACATAGCAGGAAGATACTAAATTCTGCAAATCTCAGTTCGTAAAAAGATGGATTATAAGGCCTACCAGAATTCTAATAATATTGTGAGGTGGAATAATTGTGACTTCAGAAACAGTCTCCTCCTTGTAATCAGAGTATAATCTAGATAAAGCATCTGCTTTAGAATTCTTGAACCTGTGTCTAAAAGTACTTTGGTAATTAAATCTTGTGAAAAATAAGGCCCAGTGAACTTACCTACTTAAAAGCGTTTGATTTTCTCCAAAATTGTATGATCAGGGTAAAAGGCACCTTCTAAATGATGTTTCAACTCAGAAATTTCACAGTAGACAATACAAGGCCTTAAGGTTCAATTTTATAAGAAAAATTTTGGAGCCCCTGCAGGTGAAGCTGATGGTCAGTTGAAACCCTTTTCATCAATATACTCCTTTAAGTTCTTTGAGTTCAATGAATACGTTGTTCCAAGAGGAATTTGTACTCCAGGCTCAAGACCTAATTTCCAATCAATGACAGATTTAAAGAAATTAACCAAGTCAACCTCAAAATAACTGGAACATGTGGAGTAGCTATACCTGAGAAATGTTTTTGACTTTCAAACGCACAAGGGAAATTCAGTTGTAATTGTTAAGTTTCCCATTTAACTGTTCCAGAACAAAGAGGTAAACCATTTACTGTTTTCATGAAGAGCGTCAATAAAATTCCCCCAGCCCTGGAATCTATCATGGTTGACACCTGAATAGCTTGATTCTCATACATAAAAGTGACCTGACAGGATAAATGACCTTGAATATTAATTGAATGAGGAGACCTTATTTATAAAAAAATTATATTTGTGTAATTTTAGAGTTTTTTTCCTGCCACAAATAATAATAATATTTTTTTCCTAAATAATCCAATTATAAAAAACATGAATAAATAAAAGTGTGGAACGAATATGAATAGGGTTACAAATACCTCAAAATCATTATTATGTGTGAGTACCAGAAACCCCCCCAACCAAAAACTCTACAATTTTAAAGAAAACATTTAAAATAAATATTTTTCAATTTGCTAAAGCCAGCCTGCAAACTTTGGCAGTATAAAGTCATCTCTGCAATATATCAACAAGCACAAATAAGAATGAAAAGGTCATTGCAAAAAGATATTAAAGAGATGGAGAAAGTGCAGATATATGTAGGGGCGAATTTAGAATTGAAAAAAACGTTGAAAATCTAATTCAAAAAGACCAACCGAAATTAAGTTTTTTTGGGTCGAATAGGTCAGTTTTTGAACAAATAGGTCCGTATTTGGCCAAATTCAAACTGAAGAAATAGTGCATTCAATCGAATTTGATTCAAAGTTTTTCCCAAAAAAACCTTTGATTTTTCAAAGTCCACCAATTGACTCCAAATAGGTTCTAGGAGGTCCCTAATAGGGTAAAACTGCAATTTGGCAGGTTTTAGATGGCGATACAATGGAAAGAGTTAAAATAAGAGCAAAAACTGTCATGGTTGGGGTGTTTCTCTAGACAACAGGTACATGCTAGGGGACATGATTACTCTTCACGAGTACATTAGAGGACAATATAGACAGATAGTGGGGGATCTTTTTACCCATAGAAAAGACCAACACAGCAGCAAAATAAAATGGGCCAGCTTCTTTCATCAGTATTCTGATATCTTTTGTTCTGCTGATATAAATTTCTGGGCATCTTCTGAGCAGTCAATTCACCTTGACAGCATCAAAAGAAGGCAAAATAATTGGCTCAACTCAAAACCAACTTTGATCTTAAGGGTACTCAGGCTTAGCCCCTTTTCAAGACCAGCTTGACAGACACAGCTAGGGGAGCCCCCTGAGTGGTGGATACCAGGGTCTCCTCAGCCAGAGAATAGCAATGACCTCCATTTTGGTTGGGCAGATTTTCTGAAGTACTCTCAGGATTATAGTTAGCTGAGATATAAAAATATATTCAAGAAGGACCTCCCAGTTCTGAGATTTCGACTGAGCAATCTGCTTCCACATTCTGTATTCCTGGAATGAACTGAGCTGTTAGGCTGTGGAGGGGATTTTGCATCCATTCCATGATCAGAACAGTTTCACTGAATAAGGATTTGCTCCTTGTACCTTGATGTCAACTGCAGCATTGTCTGTCCTGATCTTCACAGGAGATCCCCGGAGGACTTCCTCCTAATAAAACAGCCCTGAACTTCAGGATCTTGGAAGGGACTTTGGATAGATCCTCTGCCCATCTCCCCTAAGCAGATAGATCTAGCTGATGAGCTTCCCAGCTCGTGCCTGAAGCTTTTATGTATAGCTCTATCCACTCTTGTTCTTTTAGTGGGAGACCCGGCCCTTGAAGATTGCTTGGCATACTCCACCATTTAAGTGCCTCTTGTTCTTTTGGGTAACACTGATTGTCTGAAACTAGTCCCATTGACTCAACAACAAAAGTTGGACTGCCCTCATCCTCCATTTGGCCCATCTGATAAAGCCTATGGTCAATGTTAAAAGGCCCAGTAGACTCATAAATTCTCTTGTTGATGTGGTTAACTTCCTCCAAAACTGAGAGGCTTGAAGAACAATGTGATTGATCTTCTACTGAGGAAGAAACAAGTCCTAGTAAAGTATTTAACTGAGCTCTAAGGTAAATCATTCTCTGTGATGGAAAAACTTGCCCATGTTTATGATCCAGACAAACTTCTCCATGACATCTTTGGTTCTGCTGAGATTGGAAATAATAGCTTTGCGGACTATGGCCACCAAAAGGAGATTATCCAAATAGTGGTGTATTTCTCTATGTACTTGTCTTAGCTTGACTATGATCACCACTAAGACTTCAAAAGCTATAGAACAAGCAGAAAGTTGAACAAGATGCAGTGATGCTTCCAATCGGAAATAAGAAGTAATTTGGAAATCTTCAAGACCTTCCATGTTCCACATTATAAGTCCTTAAAGAGCAATTAACTCAACAGGAATTGTCTTAGATATCTTAGACCACTCAACCTAATTAAGGTCTTATACCTTCTTGTGAACAATAATAACTGGTTTCTTTTTTATCTATTTGTATGGAATAGTTTTGAAAAAGGGAGTGAAGTGGATGGTTGCTCTACCTCCTCTAGGTAAAGAGTGCACATAATTGCCTTAATTAGAAAACTTAGGTGTCTCTGTTCAAAAACAAAGACCTCCCTCAGTTTACTTATCTTTTGATGAGGAATTGTCTCCAGAAGATATTTCTTGAATGGAAGCTTCCATATCCCCTATATATAGCCCAGGAGCTGAAAGTACTGTCTCTGTAATTGACTGAGACACCACATTTTTATTCCACATTAGATTTGGTGATTTGGAAAAGAAGCTGAGTTAGATGGGAGAACTGTATCTTGGATCTGAGGATTCTTGGAGGCCGAAGACTCCAACTCGTTTGATAAATATGCAGAGAAGCAATCTACACAAACTTGCTTGTCCTTTAAAGCAGCATTATGACATGCCTTATTTCTTTACCAACTGCAATTAAGGATAGTATTAGTGAGGCACTTAATTTGCCAGCAGCAAATTGAGAAGACTGCACATAGTACTAAAAAAGTACATGTACTAAAACATATATATATATATATATATGTGTGTATGTTGGGAGTGTATTTACTACCTTTCAATGATAA
Source organism: Xenopus petersii (assembly GCA_038501925.1). Taxonomy (NCBI): domain Eukaryota; kingdom Metazoa; phylum Chordata; class Amphibia; order Anura; family Pipidae; genus Xenopus; species Xenopus petersii. Next base: position 159,289,718 of record CM076676.1, on the reverse strand, counting down.
GAGAAGCAAAGTAAAAAGTTTATATGAATAAAAAAATAAATTACTTTGTGCAAACACAAATTGCCAGGTTTCCCCATGGATTGGTAATCAGCCCAACCACCAGAGTCTCCTGGAGATTTCTCAGTAGGTTTTCTAGCTGTGGATGTTACTGGCACCACTCAATAAAAGGGGATCTGTTCAACTCTTCCCTGCCCAGTCAGTATCTGGTGCCATTAAGGTAGGTGCATATCAGGTGAGTATAATATTCCAAGAATATTTTTCATGTAAAATGATTTTATTGCAAAGTTTGGTTGGGCTTATGTAAGCAAAATGGCAGGAGAAATTTAAGGAGGTTACGCATTCGGAGAAGGTCATAGGCATCTTTCTATGGTTCCACTCTGGGTTTTACTCTGACATTTCAACTCTTCCGTGCTCTTTTCATAATTAATGTTATTTCATACTCACATTCTGCCCAATTTTGTATTTGAAGAGTATTTCAATTATTAATGTAATACAATTATTACAATTATTTATGTTTAAATTTTATGACTATCTCTTCTGAAGAAGAAGGCACAAGGACATCTGTTGGAGGAAGAATCTGTTCAGACATCTCTTCTTCACCGGGTAAATTTCTATGAACATCTTTCCTGTAAAGGAATTTCATTAGATGGTTGGGAAATGGTTGGTATTGTGTTAGCAAAATGGCAGGAGAAATGCAGAGCAGGTTACACATTAGGAGAAGCTCATGAACATCTTCCTATGGTTCCACAGTATCTGTGGCAGTTCTGGTGGGTGCAAATCAGGTGGGTATAATATTCCAAGAACATCTTTCCATTTGCAAAAATTTTAATTTATAAATGCATCTTGTTCTAACATTGCATTTTGTGAATTGTTCAATTTTCTTTGTTGTGTTTTTGTCTTTTTACCTCTTTTCCCATTCTTTCAAGATGTTTCAAAATGTAAAAATGTATTTCAGTTAACACAATTAAGTGTTATTATGTACAGATATTGAACAAAGAAATGTGTTTTAATAACAAATATCTTTAACATCAATACAAACCTTTGTCTGATGAACTTGCATTTCTAGGATGATGCAGATGGCAAAACAGCATCCAGTGTAAGTGGAGGAAGGATCTGCTTGATCCTTCTTTTACCCATCAGAAGTAGGAGCAACTATGGCAGGAGCCAATTGGGTGTGTATACTGTTCCAAGAACATCTTACCTGTAAAGTGATTTCATTTGAAAGAAATGGTTGGGATTGTGTTAGCAAAATGGCAGGAGAAATGCAGAGCAGGTTACACATTGGGAGGATCTCATGGACATGTTCCCATGGTTCCACTCTGGGTTTTATGTGAGACTTCAAGACTTCCCTTCAATTTTCATCATGAAGTTATTTCATACTCACACATTCTACCTGATTTTGTATTTCAAAACATTATTTCAATAATTGTAATACAATTATGAAATTGTGATAGGACTAAAGCCTTATGGGAAGAACACATTAAAGAAAGATGTCAATGAAGAGGCTCACTTCCTGTTACAAATAGAACAGGTGTGGGCAGTGTTAATAATTGGTGATTTTAAGTACCCTAATATTAAATGGACGTTATTGCAAATATAAATGTTTTGTTACAATTTTGCATTGATCTCAGATTCTGACTACTGTTCTGATCACTTCTTACTTTATTTGCCTTGATATTAAATTTTTAGTTACTTTACTTTGCTCTTCATTGCTTGTTGTTGCCCTTTACAAGTGTTTGCGAGTACAGTTTCTATCCACTTGGGCTATCTACATGCCGAGTACCTTGGCAACCGTATTTATATTGAGTGTCAAACTGTTCTTTGGAATCCTGGTATTGATGATTGTATTTCAATGTATATAAAATAAATGTTTATGATATACAGGTATTATTATTTGCAGTGCTTGGAACCTGATGTTTCCTTTCCATAATTCATTCACTGTTTATTGAATTATTTTAAACATTAAGGGGGTCATTTACTAAAACTCAAATTAATCTCATATTTTTATTAAACCAAGCTTGACCATCCATGATTTTATCAGATTTATAAATAAAATAGCTCACAAAAAGTCAGGCAGGAAAAATCTCAATAAAATCGTGTGAAAACCTGAATAGAACAAGGTTTATTTACTAATTCAATTTTTTCTGGTCTGGGTTTTTTGGGCAAAAACGTAATTTCTTTGTGGAAAAAACATTTTTCAAGATGTATTATATCCTGAAGCTGCAGAAAGTCAGAATCCAAAAATCCACCATCTCAAACTTGTCAAGTCAGTTGGAGATGTCCCAACTATTTCGAGTTATTTTATTGATAAATAAGATAAAATCATGGATGGAAGTTTGTTCCAGCTTGGTTTAATACAAATATGAGAGTTTAGGAAATAACCCCCTTGATATTGTACTGCAACAATATTTTAACCTTTAAAACACCTCTCTAAATCATTCCATGTTCCTCCTTTTAAGAAAGGTCTAGGAGTCAAAGGGAGCTCCCCAGCTCCTACTGTGATAACCCACATATCAACCTCCTAGCTATCAATTGTAACTTCAACCGTTTTGTTGCCAACTATTGTAATATTTTATCTGTTTATGAGAATGTGGGACCTAAATTTTAAAAATGAAAAGTATTAATAAGGCAAGCAAATACATACATTTTGGATTAAAGATTTGATTTGGAAAATTGATAAGTGGGTTTGCAAGAACTGCTTTGCATAGGTCACATGAAGTTTCCTCTTGGCTTATCAATATTTCATCTGATTGTAGAACAGCTAACAAAGTCTGTGATGATTCCTGCTCTCCAATATATTTGCTGAATGCAAATAAATAGGGATAAACAAATCCCTAAAGAACAAAATAAAGTTATTTTGAGGGGGGGGGTGAAGGTGACATCTCAACAGAATTAAAATATATAGGCAGGTTAAAAAAAAAAAAAAAAAAAAGGTTGAACTTGATTGACGTGTGTCTTTTTTTTTTCAACCTAACTTGCTATGTTACTATGTGAATATGAACTTGCAGGATTTCAGATAAGGAAAAGGAAGAATCAATAAAGTACCTTGGCTCCATGAAATCAAAACTTTTGATATTATTCACAACAGTCACTGCAGCCATTCCAATATTAACCCTTCATGACAGGATTGTGACTATATTTTACCAGTAATTCCTAAAACCCTAAAACAGTCAGCAAAAATACAGGAAAAAAACTGATGCAATCCATAAATTATTTTATTGACTGTTGCTTGCAGCGGTTATTATTCAAAAATAAGAAATCTATATACTAAAATGTATGTTTTATGTTGACTTATCTCACCAGACAATGCCTGAGAAGAACCAGACTTTGATCAGCGAGATTTTTCTCTTGGGATTTCAGAATCTCCACAACTTCAAGATTCCCCTGTTCTGTCTGTTCGTTCTGATTTACATTATAACAGTTGGGGAGAACCTTCTTATCATAGCGTTGGTGTCAACCAGTCAGAACCTCCAGTCCCCCATGTACTTCTTTCTCCAGCAGTTGTCTCTGTCTGACCTTCTGGAGTCCTCAAATATTGTCCCCATCCTACTTCAAACAATAGTAGATGATGGGGCTACACTTTCTCTTATTGGCTGTTTAATACAAATGTATTTTTTAGGGATTTTAGAAGTTTTTGAATGTATATTTCTAACAGTAATGTCCTATGACAGATATGTGGCCATCTGCAACCCACTGCGTTACACTTCTATAATGTCCCACAGGGTTTGTGTTTACCTTATTGCTGTTTCATGGCTGCTTGCTTTAAGCTCTGAAATGATTTTTATATATATGATAGGTTCCCTCCAATTATGTGACCAAAATACCATTAATCATTTCTTCTGTGATTTTTTTCCTTTTCTAGAACTTTCCTGCTCAGATACTTTTTTGGTAAAAATGAATGCAGTTTTACTCTGTGTGCTAGTGATTTTACTCCCCCTTATACTCATCTGTGTATCATATATGTTTATTGCCCATGCAATCCTAAAGATAGTGTCCAATACTGGGAGACAAAAAGCCTTCTCCACCTGCAGCTCCCACTTGGCTGTGGTCTCCATATTCTATGGGACTCTATGTAGCGTCTATGTTGTTCCCCCTGGAAACCAGTCACAGACCATAAGCAAAGTTCTCTCTCTCTTGTACACTGTGATGACCCCATTGATTAACCCATTTATTTATAGCTGGAGAAGTACAGATATAAAAGAATCCCTTAAAAAAATGAAAAGTAAAAAACACATAAATATAATACCCAACTATAAAAATATGGGAATGAAATAACTGTTCTGCTTGATTTACCTTCTACATGTCAGAGTTTGATAAAAGATATGCAATATGTTTATACTAAGGATACTCGCTATACCTCATACAACTCTGATTAGAATTACTGGTTTCCAATCCTTAGTCATAAGCACCTTCAGTGATTTCATTTAAATGGTCAGTGTTCTTGTGACAGGTTCCTAGCTATAGACTATGATATTTCATTTTTGTAAGTCTTAAATAAACTTCAAAATAGTACACGTTATTGCAAACCTTTAATTAGTGGTGCTTGCGAAGCAAAACATCACTACTGTTATCTTGCAAACTTATTTTTATTCTTCTTCCGTATGAAAGTTTGGCGCGTAACTAGTCCCGCACCGTTTGTCCTAGACGTATGAATGAGGTGTCAAATCGTGCGGCTTAATCGGGAATGGGGTGGTATGACTTTTCTAAGGGGTGGGTGGTTAATTGCCCCTTGCGGGGGCAATTAACAACCCCAAAAAGTCCCATAGATTAACATTGAGGCCAACTTTTGACGGATTCTAGCGCAGAGAGGGAATCTTGTAGAAACGTTAAATTTACCACATTTGAAGAGGTTTGCGACCTGTGTCAGATGATACCCCACACGAGGGTATAAGTTTTACCCCCGGGGCAGGAGAGGTCCCCAAATTTGCCCCATTGACTTATAATGGGGAATTTATCGAATAATTAGTTTGTCGCAGACCCATGAATGAGGTGTCAAACCGTTCAGCTTATTCGGGAATGGGGTGTTGTGACTTTTCTGTCCTATTTTGGGGACCCAAAAAAGTGAGCGGAGCCGCAAACAACCAATCAGATTTTCCCTATTGACTTCAATGAGAAAATGTAAACAGCTGTAATTCTCACAGTAATAAAGCCAGAGCTCCCAAACTTGGCACCGTGGGTCACTGGGTGACTGTAGCCAAAATTTACAAAAAGTGGGCGGGGTCTACAACAGCCAATCAAATTTCAGCCATTCAATTAAATAGGAAAATTTTAAACTGCTGCCGCTCTTAGACGGTTAATGGCAGCCTCCTCAAAGTTGGCACAGTTGGTCACTGGGGGACTGGGATTAAAATTAAGAAAAGTGGGTGGAGCCAAAACCAACCAATCAGATTTCTTTGATTGGTTTTAATGGGAAAAATTAAGAAGGCTGCCATTCTCTCAGTATTGATGTCAGGGACCTTGAATATCACAAATGTGGTCGCTGGGGGTTTCCACTTCAAGTTTAGAAAAAGTGGGCGGAGCCATCAACAACCAATCAAATTTCATTCATTGATTTTCAATAGAAAAAAATAGAAATGCTGCCATTTTTACACATTAAATGACAGCATTCCCAAACTTTGGTATGTTAGTCACTGAGTGACTGTGGTTCACAATTAGGAAAAAAAGGGGCGGGGCAACAACAGCCAATCAGATTTCAGCCTTTGACCTTAATGAAAAATGATAAACTGCTGCTATTATCACGGTTTAAATGCTAGGTGTACCAAACTTGGCTCAATTACTCACTGGGTGACTACGGTCAAAATTTAGGAAAAGTGGGTGGAGCCAAAAACAGCCAATCAGTTTATGTAAAATTTTTGATTACTGCTGTTCTCACAGTATCAAAGCCAGAGCTCCCAAACTTGGCACCGTGGGTCACTGGGTGACTGCGGCTAAAATTTACAAAAAGTGGGTGGAGTCTACAACAGCCAATCAAATTTCAGCCATTCAATTAAATAGGAATTTTTTTAACTGCTGCCGCTCTTAGACGTTAATGGCAGGGTCCTCAAAGTTGGCACAGTTGGTCACTGGGGGACTGGGATTAAAATTAAGAAAAGTGGGTGGAGCCAAAACCAACCAATCAGATTTCTTTGATTGGTTTTAATGGGAAAAATTAAGAAGGCTGCCATTCTCTCAGTATTGATGTCAGGGACCTTGAATATCACAAATGTGGTCGCTGGGGGTTTCCACTTCAAGTTTAGAAAAAGTGGGCGGAGCCACCAACAACCAATCAAATTTCATTCATTGATTTTCAATAGAAAAAAAATAGAAATGTAAGTATTGTGATAATTTGGTTGGCTTTAAATTTCACCGGTTTAATCCGGATTCTACCGACTTTGTGTACTCTCTAGGCACCAGGGGCGACTGGGCAAGACACCCAACATATATGGGGGGCCTGAGTTTTGCCACGGCAAGCACCACTCACATTTTCTTCAGGAAATGTACCTCTCTAGTATTATTCATATCGTCCATGAATTAAGAACCCCATAAGCTAGAGAGAAAACCATTCCTCTATATAAAGAATAGGGTTTTTTTTGTGATATGGTTGAAAGTGTCTCAGCAAAAAAGACTCTTTAGAACATATTTGTAAGGTAAAATATAGTTACGGAAGCTAAGGTTCCTGCTTTTCTAATCTTCAGTCATCAGTAAATTGTCACCCATACCCTTTAGCAAGTATTGATTATTTGGAGACAAAAAGACTCATTAATGAATGGAGAACACAATTCAAAAAGTCTACTTTTTAGACCCACCAATATGGATGATGGTAACGAGGCATTAATGTGTAGTTAGAGCAATTCAGTCTACTGCAGTTCACTCATTCTTACCGTGTTAAAACTGGTGGCAGTTTCCTTAAATCTATACATCTAGTTAGAGTAGTCTGGGAGGGCATATTGGTGTCCCCTGCAAGTACAGTACATGCAAGTAGTGTGTATGGTACAAGTACCTTTTATGAAGTTCATTCAACCACATTAGAATTGCACTTACAAACAGGATTAGAAAATATTATTTCTAGGTTCTCAATATTTAATTCCAAAACCAAGGAGATTAATATGCAATTGGTCCTCACTGCTAAAAACCCTGCTTTATTCCTATGTTTCTACTAGATATGACCCAATCCAACATCTCATAGCCAATGCCAAAGGGATTAACATGAAGTTCCTCTTCCTTCAGTGCTAAAACAGACCCTATTTTTCTAGGAAGAAGAATTGGTTGGTTTGAGATTAGATTTAGGCAAATTTAGTGAGTTTGTGGATTAGGCCTGTCTCACAGTCGGCAGTTGAATAAATCACATAGGTGCTGTTATAGGGTGCAGTGCAGGTTAGTCTTCTCCCATGTCATAGGACTAATTCTTCAATAAACCTCATTGTGTGCATTGAAACAAACAATAACCACGAAAGATAGTGAGTGTCATGAACTAAGAATATACATTTCAAATTAACAGTTTAATCTTAAGAGAGAAATATTTTTCCTGTATTTGTTACCAAGAAATTTAAAGTAAGGAAACCATTTTGTCATGTAATCATTTCTAAATGTCTTGTTGTTACAGTATCTATATATAAATTTTATACTTTCAAATAAGTAGGTTTTCTTTTTTTTCCAGTATATTTAAAAAAAACTTGCTAAGAGATGTGCAACTGAACTGGTTAAGGGGATGGAAGATTTAAATTAAGAGATATCACAGTTGGGGTTGTTTTCTCTGTAAAATAGACACTTGCAAGGGGACATGATTAGACTTTACAAGTACATTAGAGGACATTATAGACAAATAATGGGGGATTTTTACCCATAAAGAGGATCACTGTACCAGAGCCCCCCCCCCTTCAGACTAGAGGCACAGAATTTCCCTATGTTTTTGTTTTTTTATGCTGTGAAAATAAACCACATTCAGGAGCCTGCAAATTTTGTTCCCAACCTGTCTCCTGTCTCGTGTGTGGAACCTGACCCCTAAAAGCTGCTACAAGCAATTCACCCTCTACAAAATACATGTAACCCTATCAACATCCCTTCTGTCAGTGTTACACTCCACATGTGGTGCTTACTTGATGACATGGGACAAACCTGAGCCACTCCGCAGTGGTATTGGGAGAGACTGGGTACCTGGTACTTACTAGCGCAGTGGGATCCCGGAATGCACCTACGGGTAGCTCCAACTAGAAACAATAATAAACACACACACACAGTAGTTGGTAAATTAAATAACTGCTTATCTCAAATAACAGTTAAGGGTGGAAACTAATACACCAAACACTCCTAACTGGTGGCAATAAAGGCCTCACTGCCTAACTAGGGCCAGTGCAACCTATCTCCTCTATCTCCTAGGTAACTAAAGAAATAAAGTCGTTACTCAGTCAAGAAACACCGTCTTTTGAGTAACGTCGGAGCGTAACTACGCAAATTGACTAAGATGCAGATTTTACTGAATGTTACCTCCTGCACCATACTTGCCTTCACCAGCTCAGACCAGGCGAAGTGCAATAGAGTAGATAGGACTTGGTCAAAAAATAGTTGAATTTTTTTCTCAGTCCCAAAAATGCTGGTGTCTTTTAATTTTTACAGGGTTATAGGCTGCAAAAGATCCTAATTTTGGGGTACCCTGATTCCCCCTACATTTCCTAACATATGGTGCATAAACTATACAGTGGGCACATGTGGAAGGCAATATAAAAACTATATTTTATTTTATTAAGGTTTCCCTGGGCTTTTGCAGTTTAATGTATTTGCTGCAACATATACGTCCATTTAACTTTAACTTCCCACAATATGCAATTAGCCAACGCTAGCGCAACTTCGCTTTGCTTGCCGCAGTAATGATAGTGCAACTTCGAAAAAATTGGTGCCCGGGACGCAACTTTGGATTTTCGTGAATTGGCCTTGCGAATCTACGCCTGTAGAAGTGTTGTGATGTCAGCGAAGCCATTCCTGGCACAATTTCGGAGGTAAGTAAATTTGCCCCTTGAGTCTTAGTCTCTTACAGCAGCTCTTCAGGCGAGTCAAGCATTTATGCACATTTTAGTGCAACTCAAGTCCCTGGATACTTAGAAGCAGGGTCAGACTGGACAGGCAGGACACCGGAAAAAAACAGATGGACCCCTGTCCTCATGGGCCCCCGCAGGCCCAGACCTGCTCCCCCAATCAACTGCCCCATAAAGAAAGAGCTCTTGTGCTATGATGTGTCAGGGGATGGGGTTTAGTAGCCAGAAGGGCCACGGGGACTGCCACTTTGTAAGAAAGACATCTGGATACTTACTGTACATGCACACAGCTAACATTCAGAAAAAATTAGGGAAATTACAAATATTTGGAAGAACATGGTAGGATGATGAAGGAGAGAGGGCCAAATACGAGTAACGCCCTAAAAAAATAGAGGGATTGACAGCTCTGCCTTACTGACCTGCTGCTGCTTTCCTAGTAAGCTTCTTTCTCTTTATTCATGAGTTCTAGTGGTATTATACATGAATTGCCCCGTGTCACCCCCACAGCTGGCTGAAATCTCTAGGGCAGGAGAGAGGAGGCAATGCAACAGGGCACTGGGGGTGCAAGAGTTTGTGAAGTGGGTGAGGGTTTGGGCTCATAGCGTGGCAATCCAAGTGGGTCCTGAACCCCCAGTCCGACACTGAATTCATCTAATGGAAAGAATTTTTAGTTTTCTTCCTTTCCAAAGTAAATGATTCAAGATAAACTTCAGTTCCTTAACTTTTTTGTGGAGGATAGTTAAGATAATATATTCTAGATAAGTCAGCCAGAAGTACAACACCCACATTCTTTATATTATCTTTATTTTGGTATATATTTATGTTGTTGTATTTAAGTATCTGTGTTTCTATATTAATGGTAATTGCTTGTATTTAATGTAATTTGTAATATACAACAGTGAGGGGGTTATTTACTAAACCTAAAAAAAAATTTGGTACTGCTTTTTTTGAGATTTATGATACCCCGATGCTTCAAAAAGCCCAAATCTCTTTCTAGCTTTCAAATGGTAGTCAATGAACCCCACCTAAAAAATGCTCTGTAAGGCTAAACATTCATAGATATTGCTACTCTTTCTGTTCAGGCCTCTCCTATTCATATTTTAGTCTCTTATTCCAGTCAATGCATGGTTGCTAGGGGAATTTGGACCAGACCAATTAGATTGCTGCTGAATAAAAAGCTAAATAAGTCAAAAACCACGAATAATAAAAAATGAAAACCAACTGCAAATTGTCCTAAAATATCACTACATCATACTAAAGGTTAACTCAAAGGTGAACAACCCTTTAATCCCCTTTAATAGGTGAATTTATTAATTTCCATAAAATAATGTACATCCTTTTCATGAATTAAGACAAGAATTGCATGTAGAGCTACTTTTTTACACATGTAGTCATGGTGAGCAGAGTATGCAGAATCATATTTGGAATAGAATTTAAACATCATTGAAAAATTAAAACAAGTGAAGAAAAACAATTCTTTCAAAAACTTTCAGCAGATGAACATGCTGAAAAACAATATAGAACTATTAGCATTGCAACTTTATTTTTTCCTTAAACCAAGGACAATTATTACTGAAAAACTCCGAAAGTCACCACCGTATTTATGACACAAATATACATAAGTAGTTTACTTATGAGTAATTATGGTAAATATGGCAATCATCTGTTTAGATGCTGGCAGATCTGCAATAAAATCCATCGTCATTGAACCCCAAGAAGAGTGAGAACTCAGTGCTCTCCTACTGGAAAGAAGAAAGGAACATTAGTCCAAGCACAAACATAGCAGGAAGATACTAAATTCTGCAAATCTCAGTTCATAAGAAGATGGAATATAAGGCCTACCAGAATTCTAATAATATTGTGAGGTGGAATAATTGTGACTTCAGAAACAGTCTCCTCCTTGTAATCAGAGTATAATCTAGATAAAGCATCTGCTTTAGAATTCTTGAACCCGTGTCTAAAAGTACTTTGGTAATTAAGGGGCCGATTCACTAACTTCGAGTGAAGGATTCGAAGTTTTTTTTGGGCTACTTCGACCATCGAATGGGCTACTTCGACCTTCGACTACGACTTCAAATCGAAGGATTCAAAGTAAAAATCGTTCGACTATTCGATAGTCGAAGTACTGTCTCTTTAAAAAAAACTTTGACCCCCTAGTTCGCCATCTAAAAGCTACCGAAGTCAATGTTAGCCTATGGGGAAGGTCCCCATAGGCTTGGCTAACTTTTTTTGATCGAAGGATATTCCTTCTATCGTTCGATTTAATCGTTCAATCAAAGGAATTATCCTTCGATCGTTTGATCGAATTATCTGCGCTAAATCCTTCGACTTCGATATTCGAAGTCGAAGGATTTTAATTCCTAGTCGAACATCGAGGGTTAATTAACCATCGGTATTCGACCCTCAGTGAATCGGCCCCTAAATCTTGTGAAAAATAAGGCCCAGTGAACTTAAAATCGTTTGGTTTTCTCAATGAACTCCAAATTTCTATGATCAGGGTAAAAGGCACCTTCTAAATGATGTTTCAACTCAGAAATTTTTACAGTAGACAAATACAAGGCCTTAAGGTTCAATTTTTATAAGAAAAATTTTGGAGCCCCTGCAGATGAAGCTGATGATCAGTTGAAACCCTTTGTCACGGCCGGCACCCAATGCCAGAACAGGTGCCAAGTACCCTGGTCTCGGCTGGGCTTCACCAGTAGTGTGACCACCGTTGGGCTTTGGGAGGAGCCCTCAGCTTACTTGGGTGCCACCTGGACTTAACGAGGGGTACAAGGCGAGATGTTCTGGCTAGCAGAGGGGCACGGCAGGTAGATAGTCTTTTGGGCCAAAGGTCACGGTACAAATGGAGCAGGCAACAGAATCGTCAGACAGGCAGGGTCGAGGCAGGCAGATATCAAGAATCGTCAGGCAGGCAAAGGTCAAAGCGAGTAATCAAACAGATGGGGTCAGGCAGAAAGAGTAGTCGAAATGCAGGCAAAGGTCAGGATTCGGATATCAGAATAGTCAGGAACAGGCAGGGATCAAAACCGGAATAACAGATACAAATTTCACAGGAACAGACAGCACAAGGCTTCAGGAACCACCAGAATCAAGATTCTATCACGGGCACTGGCTGGGAGTAAGAATGGGCCTTAAATACCTCCAAAACGTGCCCAATGCGCGCTGGCGTAATCGCGCCTGTACCTTTAAGAGGCGTGCAGGTGCTCCGCGTGCGCCCCAGAGAACCAAGATGGCGCCGGCGCTGGAGGCCGGAAGAGGAGCGCGGCGGTGTGGCAGCCGTCCACGCAGCCGCAGCACTAGACCACCAGGTAATTTTATTACACCCTTTTTATCAATATACTCCTTTAAGTTCTTTGAGTTCAATGAATAAGTTGTTCCAAGAGGAATTTGTACTCCAGCCTTAAGACCTAATTTCCAATCAATGACAGATTTACAGAAATTAACCAAGTCAACCCCAAAATAACCGGAACATGTGGAGTAGCTATAACTAAGAAATGTTTTTGACTTTCAAACCCACAAGGGAAATTCAGTTGTAATGGTTCAGTTTCCCATTTAACTCTTCCAAAAAAAAGAGGTAAACCATTTACTGTTTTCATGAAGAGCGTCAATAAAATTCCCCCAGCCCTGGAATGTATTATGGTTGACACCTGAATAGCTTGATTCTCATACATTAAAGTGACCTGACAGGATAAATGACCTTGGATATTAATTGAATGAGGAGACCTAATTTATAAAAAATTATATTTGTGTAATTTTAGAGGTTTTTTCTTACCACAAATAAACTCAATAATATTGTTTTCCTAAATAATCCAATTATGAAAAGCATGAATAAATAAAAGTGTGGAACGAATATGAATAGGGTTACAAATACCTCAAAATCATTGTTTTGTACCAGAAACCTCCCCCCCAACCAAAAACTCTACAATTTTGAAGTAAACTTTTGAAATAAATATTTTTCAATTTGCTAAAGTCAGCCCCCATTTATTTCTACATGGCCTCTCCAGCTTTTCCATGGTATACTTTGATTTGTTTTTTAAGGGGTTTCCCACTTAATAAATTACTAAAATGAGTGGTTTCAGGGAAATCATTTAAATTCACGATTGTTAGTGCTAAAAAGTTTGATTCATGGAAAAGAAAAATTTAGGCCTGCAAACTTTGGCAGTATAAAGTCATCTCTGCAATATATCAACAAGCACAAATAAGAATGAAAAGGACATTGCAAAAAGATATTAATGAGGTGGAAGAAGTGCAGATACATGTAGGCCCAGATTTATCAAGGGTCGAATTTAGAATTGAAAAAACTTTGAAATTCGAATTCAAAAAGACCAACCGAGATGACGTTTTTTTGGGTCGAATAGGTCAGTTTTTGATCAAATAGGTCCGTATTCGGTTGAATTCAAATTAAAGAAATACTGTATTCCATTGAATTTGATTCGAAGTTTTTCCCAAAAAAAACTTTGATTTTTCAAAGCCCACCAATTGACTCCAAAGTGGTTCTAGGAGGTCCCTCATAGGGTAAAACTGCAATTTGGCAGGTTTTAGATGGCGATAGAATGGAAAGAGTTAAAATAAGAGCAAAAACTGTCATGGTTGGGGTGTTTCTCTAGACAACAGGTACATGCAAGGGGACATGATTACTCTTCACGAGTACATTAGAGGACAATATAGACAGATAGTGGGGGATCTTTTGACCCATAGAAAAGACCAACACAGCAGCACCCACCCCTTTAGCTGAAAGAACAGAAGTGTCATGAACTGCAAAGTAGCCTAATGAGTTGCTTGCTGACGTATCTCATATATGTATTCAGCCTGTATCCCAAAAACAAGCACTGCACCAGCCAAATACAGAAGCTGCATAATTACTTTGTCAAGATAATGAGCATTTAAAACATTGACCAGAGAACATTGAGCAGCCAATTTAATGAAATTCAGATTTCCTGTTTTTTTTTGTGAATCGTATTTTTTCTCTAAAAACTTGTGCTGTTTTTTTTATTTCTCCATACAAAACTTTGCCAAGTAAAAGTAGAGGAGGTCCCGTAAAAGTCAATGGAACCTGCTCCGATCCTTTTAAAATATTTTTTAATGTTTCAGACTTTTAGAGGTTTTCACATTTTTTCACTAGTAATGGTCTGAAATGTTTTTAGAGGTTTTAGACATATTTGTTTTTTTTAGCACATCTTTCCATGGACAACATACAGAAGTGCTCCTAACAACCCATCACAGCATAAATGAATTACAAATTGACTGTTTCACCATGGATTGATAATTATCCCAAACTTTTCCTGTAATGTGATTTTATGGAATGAAATGGTTGGTATTGTGTTATCAAAATGGCAGGAGAAATGCAGAGCAGGTTACACATTGGGAGAAGCTCATGGGCATCTTCCTATTGTTCCACAGTGTCTGGGGTGGTTCTGGTAGGTACAAATCAGTTGAGTATAATATTCCAAGAACATCTTTCCTGTAAAGTGATTTCATTGGAAAGAAATGGTTGGGATTGTGTTAGCAAAATGGCAGGAGAAATGCAGAGCAGGTTACACATTGGGAGAAGCTCATGGACATCTTCCTATGGTTCCACAGTATCTGGGGTGGTTCTGGTAGGTACAAATCAGGTGAGTATAATATTCCAAGAACATCTTTCCTGTAAAGTGATTTCATTGGAAAGAAATGGTTGGGATTGTGTTAGCAAAATGGCAGGAGAAATGCAGAGCAGGTTACACATTGGGAGAAGCTCATGGACATCTTCCTATGGTTCCACAGTATTAAATGCAAATGCAAGAAGCCTGACTGGTACAATGGGGGAGCTTGAGGTACTGGCACTGGGGATCTGAGAGAATGGACTAGTACCAGGATTAAATGAAGGAGAAATATGTCTGTAATCGGTATATAGAGAATGGTCAGGCATATAAATTGTAGGGTTCACTTCAATCCTCATCAAGTTAGTGAATAGGAAAAGCCTCAGCTTCTGTTGCAAATAGATAAGGCTGCTAGTTTGGCCAATTCTTGATAATGAGGGTTTTAAATAACCAGATATTGTCTGGAGCTACAGTACTGCTGGGGCAGTTGATTGGAACAGGTTTGTTGTATGACAATTCTATGTCACAGGTTGTTGAGAAACCAACCAGGAATCATGCTGTATTGGATTTAGTTACCTCTAACAACCCATGATACACAGATGAACGTCTGGGTAATAGTGACTATATATTCGAATTCATTTGTTGCATAAATCATATATACCATGGGGGGAAAAAAAGACTCTAAAATTCAGGAAAGTGTTGTGTTTTCTTCCTAAAACATGGACAAAAATGGTTGTCATTTAAACTATTGTTAAATCACTGTTGTACATGTATGCCCTTAAGAAAGAATTTTTGTTTAAAAGTTTATGAAGGACCAACCTATTAATGAAGGACCTAATATTAATGAAGAGGAAACTAAGTTATAAAAGAATTTAAAACTTGCAACTCAGAGGGGTCAGAAGCTGATTTATATAAAGAAATATGTAACAAATATTATACAACAGCAGTCAGGAAGGCACAGATAGAAAAGGAGGAACTGATTGCAGCACAGGCCAAGGGGCAAATTCACTAAAGGACGAAGCGCCTAACGCTAGTGTTAATTTGCCAGTGTAGCGCATTTTCGGTAATTCGCCGATTCACTGGCGTAAATTCGCTAGTGTTACTTCACACCCTTACGCCTGGCGAATTTGCGCAACGGACATAACTACGCAAATTCACTGATGCGCGCATTTTTCTGAACGCTACCTTTTACGCCAGACTTCCTTCACCACCTCAGACCAGGTGAAGTGCAATAAAGTAGATAGGGATTGCTTCAAAAAAAGTTTAAAAATTTTCTACGTCCCAAAAAACGCTGTTTTTTTTCTTTTTTTTATGGATGATAGGCTGAAAAAGTCCAAAAATTTTTTTGTGGCTCCCCTCCTTCCCCCCTACATTTCCTAATTCATGGCACCTTAACTATACAGTGGGCACATGTGTAGGGCAAAATAAACATTTGATTTGCTGTTTTCAAGGTTTCCCAGGCTTGTGTAGTGATGCTACATATTCCTCCATTGTAACTTCAATTTGGCGCCGTATGCAAATTAACCGTCGCTAGCGTAACTTCGCTTTGCTTGGCGAATTAACGCTAGCGCAACTTCGCAACCTTACGCTTCCCCTGAGCGCAACTTCGGATTTTAGTGAATTTGCATAGCGCTGGCGAAAATACGCCTGGCGAACAACGAATCTTAGTGAATTTGCCCCTAAGACTAACCCCTTTTAACTGTATTTATAATAACAAGATGTAAATTGAGAATGTGGCTCCAAGTGTGACCCACTTATAAGGGATAAATATGGCTCCACTCAATCAAGTCAGTGGCTGAAACATGGAGGGTACAAAAATGTTTAATCAAAATTAATGTGAACAAGCGACCATAGCTCAATGGAATACACCATTTGGTACTTAGACAGCTTATTTTAGCCAGGCCGCTTTGACTTATTTTCTCTCTCTTTCATCATGTATGGTACCTATGGATTGAAGGAAAGCTGATATAATTACAATATTTCAAAAGGGATTGTAATCTCAGCCTGGTAATTATACATTTTATATCAGTGGTGCACAATTTTACTTTGAAAGGTTGTTAAGAGATCAGATTTACCTTTTCTGGAGAATCATATTATAAATAGTAATCAGCATGGCTTTATGAAGGATTAATTATGTCAGACATATTTATTGTCCAAATTTAGGAAGTTTGAGAGGGGGGATTGTATAAAGTTGGGATCTACAGTAAATGCATTTTCCCAAAGCATTTGTTTACAGTGCCCCAGAAACGACTGCTTTCTCAACAATGTTTGCACATGGATAGGACAATAGCTAAAGGATTGTGTACAGAGGGGGGTTCTCAACAGTAAATTATCAGTAAATTATCTACTTGGAGTAGAGTTTTCATTGGGAATTTAGGGGCAGATTCACTTAGGGTCGAATTTCGAAGTTAAAAATACTTCGAAATTCGACCCTCGAATTGAAATCCTTCGACTTCGAATATCGAAGTCGAAGGATTTAGCGCTAATCCTGCGATCGATCGATCGAAGGATTTTTCGTTCGATCGAACGATTAAATCCTTCGAATCGAACGATTCGAAGGATTTTAATCAAACGATCGAAGGAAAATCCTTCGATCAAAAAAAGGTTAGCAAGCCTATGGGGACCTTCCCCATAGGCTAACATTGACTTCGGTAGGTTTTATCTGCCGAAGTAGGGGGTCGAAGTTTTTTTTAAAGGGCAAGTACTTCGACTATCGAATGGTCGAATAGTCGAACGATTTGTACTTCGAATTGTTCGATTTCGTTCGACTTCGATCGAATTCGAACGAATTTAACCAATTCGATGGTCGAAGTACCCAAAAAAAACTTCGAAATTCGAAGTTTTTTTCATTCGAACCCTTCACTCGAGCTGAGTGAATCGGCCCCCTAGTCTTCAGTGGTTAAACAAGATCTTACTGAGTGCAGGAAAGGACAACTAAGCTAATAAAGGGTATTAAAAATACCAGTTCTGATGACCTACAGGCAAAGCTGGGATTGTTTACACATGAAAAGTTGCATTTAAGAGGAGATATAACTATATAAGTGGATCATAAATAAAACTGTAATGCTTTATTATTTATATGCTAGTAGAATCTTTTCAGTGGACACTATAGGGGTTATTTATCAAAATCTGAAAGTACTGTATTTTCTAAAAACTACTCTGACCAAATCCGCACAGGATTTCCCTCCCTATTTATCAATACATTTTTCCAAAAATTTCCTGTGCTGGAAAAAACTCTTCGGATTATTGCACAAAACCCAGCGCAGATCATGAGATCTTCGAGACTTTTCCCTTTGATTTCTACATGAACTTGGCAGGTCTAGAGTTGGAGAAATGTTTTATTCGGACTTTCAACACCCTTGGAGTTTAATAAATTCCCAAAAAATTTGTTTTTTTCCCACTTATTACATAAATTTGGATGTTATAGTTAAAAAAACCTTTTTTTGACATTTGGAATTTAATAAATAACCTCTTTTCGGGATCACATAATACAAGTTTACGGATATTAATATTTATTGTTGATACAAGGATTGGTCCAATATCTTTTTTTGAGTCAAAGAAGAAAAACACTTTGGCTCCATTAACTCAAAATAATTGACATTACAGTATTTATGCAGCAGTCACTGCAGCCATTACAATAGGTCTAATAAACTCCAATGCAGAAATACAGTATAACTCAATTATACATGAAACTCCTAAAACTATAAACAATGGGTATAATGAAGAAAATAATTGGGCATAGAATTTTACATATTCTCTTTCTGGATTGCACACGTTCTGTGTTGGTTCCACAGCAGAAAGCCCGGGGCGCCAAAAGGGCGTTGTGAACACCAGTAACTGCAGGGGTTCCCTTGAGCATGAAAGCGCCCCAGCTGTATTCACAAAATGAACCAGCTCCAACCCCGTCATTTATCAATTTTGCGCTCCCTCTTACCCCTCCTGCCGGCCTCTGCCTTTATTTCAATTTGACTTGTTGCAATGGCGCATGCTCAATGGGTGTCGGAGGCTGATAATAAACTGGCCCTCTATTGGCTGGGACTCTGGATGCAGATTCAGTTCTTTTAAAAAAAATTCTGCAACTTCAAAATTTCAGAATAAGGGGCGCATTTATTAAGCCTGAGTGAAGGATTCGAAGTAAAAAAACGTTGAATTTTGAAGTATTTTTTTGGGTACTTCGATCATTGAATAGGCTACTATGACCTTCGACTACGACTTTGACTTCAATTCGAACTAAAAATCGTTCGACTATTCGACCATTCGATAGTACAGATGAAGCCACTTGGATTTGTGAGTTAAATGCGTCATGACTCAGGGGTAATTGAAGAAACTGTGTTATCTTAAGTCATCTTAACTCATTTAATGCATTTAACCTTTTCATTAGCATACCAAAGCTCCATTGTTCACAATGGTGAATGCTTTAATTAGATGGGATGTTGTGACACAGTTTTCTGTGTTAAATGAGATAAATGGGATATCTGTGTTTAGCTATTCTGTGTCAAACAGACAAACCAAAGTGGCTGCATCTGTAGAAATACTGTCTCTTTAAAAAAAACTTTGACTACATACTTTGGCAGTTTAAACCTACCGAGGTACAATGTTAGCCTATGGGGACCTTCCCCATTACTTTTCTAAGGTTTTTTTGATCGAAGGAAAATCCTTCAAGGGTCGAATTCAAGGGTTTATTAACCCTCGATATTCGACCCTTAGTAAATGTGCTCCTAAGTGTAAAAACCACAAAAACTCTAATACAAAACTTCTCCAAGTAAAAACAGTTGTGGTCCAATAGAAGTCAAGGGGAACTGTGCTGATCCTTTTGGACTTCAGAATTTTAGAAGTTTTGGATCTTTTTTGCTTGTAATTATTAAAAAACTTAATTTTTTAGAGGTTTTACTCATATTTCTTCTACACTATTTTTTACAATATTACTTTTTATATTGTGTTGTTTCAGTAACTTTCATGGCATTCGTGATTTTAGTGAAAAAGAGATTAATCATGGTTTTAAAAAGCTCTAATATCACTAAAATCTCACCTTTGATAAATGGGCCTCCCCAACGTTATATTTTATTATGAATGTCCATCAATTGTAATAAAATGCAACATGCTGGTTTAAAAAAAAAAATGCAGTCCACTCCTGCTGTCATGATGTTACCCACCTAGCCCCCTGCCCGGATTCAGCCATTGAAAAGATGGCAACCGTAGTCAGAAGCTTTCCCTCAGCTGTGCCCAGTGTTTATCTGCACTTCCCAATATTATTAGTCTGTTAGATGCCACTGCTAGTTGCTAATAGGTGTTGTAAAAGGGGTTATAAAATACACTGCATATTAAAAAAACTCCAGAAGATTAAATATTTTTTTTTTATTCTACCAAATTGAAAATGTTGGCTAAATAAAATCAAAAGTTGCATTAGCTCTTGGGTAAAAAAACTGTTCAAATATGTCATTTAAATCCCTAATGAATGACGAATACCTACAATATGTCATGATTGTGGGAGTCATCTTCTTCCCATTTTCCCCTTTTAAGTGTTCAAATATGTATTTCATTTTATTTATGGTTTTAATAGAGTCTCTTTATCCTTCTCTTATTATTTAAAGGCTTTTTTGATATCTGCATTTCTCAAGCTGTAAATAAGAGGGTTAACCAATGGAATGACTACAGTGTATAACAGAGACAGAACTTTGCTTCTGGTCTGCGATTGTTTTCCAGGGGGAACCACATATATAGAAATGAATGTCCCATAAAATAAGGAGACCACAGCCAAGTGGGAGCTGCAGGTGGAGAAGGCTTTTTGTCTCCCAATATTGGACACTATCTTTAGGATTGCATGGGCAATACATACATAGGATACAATGATCAGTATAAAGGGGATGAAAACCACAGGGACTGTTTGAATGATTACTTCATATTCCACAAAAGAGGTGTCTGAGCAAAAAAGCTCAAGAAGAGGAAATAAATCACAAAAAAAATGATCAATGTTTTTGTGGTCACAGAACTGTTGTGTCCCTACTAAAGTTGCTGTAATCACTGCAAGGCCAAAACCAAGAGCCCATGCCATAAGAATTAACTTGACACAAACCCTGTGGGACATTATAGAAGAGTAACGCAGTGGGATACAGATGGCCACATATCTGTCATAGGACATTACTGCTAGAAGCAAACACTCAAAAATTTCTGAAGAACCCAAAAAATAGAGTTGTGTTAAACAGCCACCAAAATACATTGTAGCTTTGTTCTTTATTACAGTTTGGAGCAAGGTAGGTACAATATTTGAGGATCCCAGTAGATCAGATAGAGACAACTGTTGGAGAAAGAAGTACATGGGGGACTGGAGGTTCCGGCTGGAGGACACCAACACTATGATGAGGACGTTCTCCCAAACTGTCATAATGTAAATCAGAAGGAACAGAGAGAACAGGGGAATCTTGAAGTTGTGGAGATTCTGAAATCCCAGGAGAACAATTTCATTGATCAAAGTCTGATTCTTCTCATTCATTCTCTGCGGGTAATATATAAGGCAATGTTTAATCAAGTATAAGATGTGAATTTTAGAATCTTTTTTGAAGATTTTGTTTGATGGCTACTCTATTTTTGGGTCATGTATTTTTATCACATAACCACCTATCTGGCATACAGCTGTGAGACAGAGGACAACTGAACAGACTTTGATTACTTATTATGTGTTACTTGTTATGCTCCTTTTTATTTTTTCCCCAAGTGTTTTCAATTATAAGCAATTATTACTGATAGCAATTGGTATTTTCACTGATTATTCTTCTATTCACATTACACTTGGAAAAGGAGCACCGTTCTTATTCTGCCTTTTTAACAGTTGGACCTGTTTTGTTAAATGTAAAAAAAAGAAAAGAGGAATAGACAAGATTAGTGCCACAAGAGGCTCCATGTTAAGCTCCCGAGATCCATCACTACACTGAGGGGCCGATTCACTCAGCTCGAGTGAAGGGTTCGAATGAAAAAAACTTCGAATTTCGAAGTTTTTTTTGGGTACTTCGACCATCGAATTGGTTAAATTCGTTCGAATTCGATCGAAGTCGAACGAAATCGAACGATTCAAAGTAAAAATCGTTCGACTATTCGACCATTCGATAGTCGAAGTACTTGCCCTTTAAAAAAAACTTCGACCCCCTACTTCGGCAGATAAAAGCTACCGAAGTCAATGTTAGCCTATGGGGATGGTCCCCATAGGCTTGCTAAGCTTTTTTTGATCGAAGGATTTTCCTTCGATCGTTTGATTAAAATCCTTCGAATCGTTCGATTCGAAGGATTTAATCGTTCGATCGAACGAAAAATCCTTCAATCGTTCGATCGCAGGATTAGCGCTAAATCCTTCGACTTCGATATTCGAAGTCGAAGGAATTCAATTCGAGGGTCGAATTTCGAAGTATTTTTAACTTCGAAATTCGACCCTTCGTGAATCGGCCCCTGAGTGTTCAACTTTCTGCCCAGAACATGTCCAATGTCACTGATGAGACAACACTGTTGAATTGTGAAAGAGATTACAAGAGATTTACTTAAGTCTTTATCTTCATTTAATAGTTGACTTTGGAGAGTATAACAATTCAAGTGGATTCATTAGGGCTACAGTGTTCTTTATAAAAAAGAAAGAGGGTATTTGCAGATCAACTCCATATTGTCCAAAATGTACCAAAAGTAAAGTCAATCTATTTCACTTTTTAAGGTCTTGTCCAATAATGTCTTTGGTTTGGACAAGTGTTGAAAGCCTTTCAGCAATGCACTGTTGGGTCTCAGATATTGTATTTGTCTTCAAGACCTAAATAAATCAGTGGGTATTAGGAGGGTTAACAAGTTTTTTACAGGTATTGTTAGCCTCTACAAGAAAAGCAATATTTTTCAATTGTTCCATGATCCCCCAAACTTAAAGCTTAACTTGAGTTACTCGAAAAAATGGGATATTCAAGGAGCCTTACACTCTAGAGGTGAATCACTTAAGGCACACAAATATATGCAAATGGCTCACAAATGAGATGGGTGTTTGAGATGGAAATAGCTAAACTAGTGTTGACATATATTTACATATATTTACTTTTGCAATTTGCGAAAACTGTTTTGAGAATATTTTCTCTGCCACCAAAACTCTGGTGTAACTCTCTGGCACTAGGGCCAATAAAAAAAAATTCAAATGATTTATGACTTTAAATCTAATAATTATGACTTTTAGGGGGTTATTTATCAAAATCTGAGTTTTTCAGATTTTTTAAATTAAAAAAATTTGACCAAACTACAATCCATGATTTGCCTTTATTTAGCAATAAAAAACTTGCAACTTTTTTGGACTGTTGAGTGAAAATCTTTCGCATTTGATACTGGAAAAACCATGGAAAATTTGTGTGGAAAAACCAGCGTCAAACCCTGAGAACATTTTCTGATGGTTAAAACATCTTAAAGTGGTTAAGGGGATATCAGCATTTGACTTTAACATGAATTCAGCAGGTTTTGGATGGTGTATTTTTGGATTCGGACTTGGAACAGCTTCGGGGCTTAAAAAATTGAGAATTTTTTTTACCGCAACTTTTTTGCATGTTAATAAATAACCCCCATAAACTCATAATTATGACTTTTAATGTCATAATTATGACTTTAAAAAGTTGAAATTATGACCTTGAGGGGGTTATTTATTAAAGTCCGAATGCAAAAAACTCAAAAAGTCAGGATTCGAAAATCTGGCATCTCAGAGCTACTGAGGTTCTATATACTGTAAGTCAATGAGAGAGTTCCTGATCCTATTTGGAAGTTTCTGTGGTCTTCGCTGGAATTAGCCTAAAAATCCGACTATTTCAGGCAAAAATCCAATGAATTTGGGCTTTTTAAGAGCCTGAAAAAATGGAACAATTTGGGAAAAAAATCGTAAAAAAAAGTTTCCCCTTGAGTTTTCCCCTGATCAGATTAATTAGACCTTAGAGTGTGTGCATAAATATTCACATTTTGTGATTATGCCATATTTAAAAAGCCCCTATGGACATTTGCAGTGGGAATAAAAATTCACAATTCTGTTTGCACATTAAATACACCACTCTTAGCCAAGTTTACAAATATAACCTTCCGCAGGGCTGTGCGAATCATTCTGCTCTGCGCAAAGTTTATACAGTAAATGAGCCACAAATGAGTGAACATTATGCTGGTTTCGCTCCCATGGCAGTTTGTTATGCTTGGAATTTGGTAAGTTTTTTATTTACATTGCTGTTATAGAAATGTCTTTTTGCATAAAAAATTCTATAGAGAGACTTGCAAAGAAAAGAGACAGCACTGTCCCTGGGAGCATTCCAGCGAGTAAGATATAATCTGTAGGATGCTTACAAATGATTGGTCCTGGTGGAAGGACACATTATGGGGCACATTTACTTAGCTTGAGTGAAGGAATAGAATAAAAAATACTTTGAATTTCGAAGTATTTTGTTTGGCTACTTCGACCTTCGACTTCAAATCAAAGGATTCAAACTAAAAATCATTTGACTATTCGACCATTCGATAGTCGAAGTACTGTCTCTTTAAAAAAAACTTGGACTTCACCACCTAAAACCTACAGAACATCAATGTTAGCCTATGGAGAAGGTCCCCATAAGCTTTCCAGCCAATTTCTGATCGAAGGAAAATCGTTCGATCGGTGGATTAAAATCCTTCGAATCGTTCGATCGAACGAATAGCGATAAATCCTTCGACTTCGACATTTGAAGTCGAAGGATTGAACTTCGACAGTCGAATATCGAGGGTTCATTAACCCTCGATATTTGACCCTAAATAAATGTGCCCCTATGTGTGTGTGTAAATGTGGTGTCAAGGAGTTGTTCCTGTATGTCAATGGAAAGTACATTGAGTATTAGAAGGTATCCCAGTCTCTCCAGCTCATACTGCAGGTGAGTCTTGTGTGACCACCAAAAGGAAGGTGTCCTGTGTAGGCAATAGATAATCCTTCCCTAGAAGATCAGACCAGAGAAAAAAGTTATTTCTATAGAAACTCAATTCTCAGGATACATTTGATCTATTCTGGTTGTCGGGGTCAGTGACCATGAAACTGATTTGTATATTCAGGCTCAGGCTGTTTTAAGGCAGAGAGGAAAAATAAAATAAAAAATTAGGCATTAATCCATGTTTTCTTCAACTGCCTACTATTTTTCTTGCCTGTTAATTCCTAAGCTTCAACTTCTAGACACTGAAGGCCACATGGACCTGACAATATATATTGGAAAGAGAGCTTGTCTCAAATGCAGATTGTTCATGGTTGCACTTATTGGATGTGTCTCTTTTGTCAAGTATATTGTTCATGCAACATCAGCAAACTATCATTAATAAAAACCCGAAATATCTTCCTGGGCTTTACTGAAACCCTGGCACCCCCTCTGCATCTCTCCTGCTAATGTAACAATACCAAGTGTAAGGGAACTTCTTGTAATGACCTTCAAAAGAAAACTAGTAAAGGGGTTGTTTTACTGCAAGTGCAGTTCAATGTCATACACAATCCACATGTTTTGTCCCTTTATGCAGAATTTTGTGTCAGAATTTCAGTATTATTGTGATCACAAGAGGGCGTTGCACCTGATGTAATTGCGGGAAGTTCATCAAATGAATGCGACTGTACCCTTGTTTCATTACAAATCAGATGCAATTGTGGCACCAAGTACAACTATACAGAAGTTCAAAAAGCACATTTTGACACACGTGCCTTTAATAAACAATTGACTGCAGGAATTGCTGTGCAACTGCAAAACAAATAGTAAGTGGAATATTTTATATTCCACTGTATTACAAAAATGTGTCCAGGATTTGGATTTTGTCCAGATACAGTGGAACCATAGGAAGATGTCCATGAGCTTCTCCCAATGTGTAACCTGCTCTGCATTTCTCCTGCCATTTTGCTAACACAAATCCAACCGTTCCTTTCCAATGAAATCACTTTACAGGAAAGATGTTCTTGGAATATTATACTCACCTGATTTGCACCTACCAGAACCACCCCAGATACTGTGGAACCATAGGAAGATGTCCATGATCTTCTCCCAATGTGTAACCTGCTCTGTATTTCTCCTGCCATTTTGCTAACACAATCCCAACCATTTCTTTCCAATGAAATCACTTTACAGGAAAGATGTTCTTGGAATATTATACTCACCTGATTTGTACCTACCAGAACCACCCCAGATACTGTGGAACCATAGGAAGATGTTCTTTAGCTTCTCCCAATGTGTAACCTGCTCTGCAATTTTCCTGCCATTTTGCTAACACAATCCCAACCATTTCTTTCCAATGAAATCACTTTACAGGAAAGATGTTCTTGGAATATTATACTCACCTGATTTGTACCTAACAGAACCACCCCAGATACTATGGAACCATAGGAAGATGTCCATGAGCTTCTCCCAATGTGTAACCTGCTCTGTATTTCTCCTGCCATTTTGCCAACACAATCCCAACCATTTCTTTCCAATGAAATCACTTTACAGGGAAGATGTTCTTGGAATATTATACTCACCTGATTTGTACCTACCAGAACCACCCCAGATACTGACTGGACAGGGAAGAACAGATCTCCTTTTATTAACCAGTGTCAGTAACAAACAAAGCTGGGAAATTTACTCAGAAATCTTCAAGATACTCTGGGGTTTGGTATAATTGCCAATCCTTGGGGAAAATCTGATAATTTATGTTTATAATAAAGAATTCAAATATTTTCGTATTCAACAATTTTTTTCTTTTTGTCACTATGATAGATTCCATAATTTCCATCATAAGGTGACTAGTTCCATTAATGACCATATTGTACTTTACTTCCCTTGCTTAGTACTACAAGGAATCCAAGATTGTTTGGCCTGTGTTGAAAAATGCAACAAAAGTGCTGCTACTGGGAGACCCATTTTCCGTTTTGATGCCCCCTGTCATGTCACTAATGCCTCTTCACCAACTAAGTAAGTACCCCCCAAAAGAGCTCTCACAGATTTCTATCAGAACCGAGCCAGACCCGACAGGCGCCCTAGGCACCCTGGCCATGATGGCGCCGGCTGAGCATGCTCATGCACAAACTGGTATTTCTGCCTGGATGCGCAAGTCAACACTCGAGCGCATGCGCGAATTTCCTCGTGCAGAAGCATAAAAAGGCGGGGAGAGATATGACCGGGTAGGCGACATAGCCCTCCAGCTTTGCACCCTAGGCATGTGCCTACTCTGCCTACCCCTTGACCCGGCCGTGATTTCTGTTGCCTTTACAGATTCGGCTACCTGACAGGCCTATGTCAATATGTCTGCCTTTCTTGATTCCGGGGCTACAGGAAATTTCATGAATTTCTCCTTTGGCAAGTAATTGAAAATTCCCTTATTCCCTCTATCGAATCCCCTGAGGGTTTTGTCGATTGACGATGGATCACTAACTTCAGAGATCATCTCTTAAGATAACAGGAGATCTTCCACTGATGGCCTGATCTTTCCATCAGGAGAAACTGTCTTTTCTTTTAATTGACTGTCCCTCGGCTCCTGTAGTGTTGGGTCTACCCTGGCTCCGTCTGCATAAGCCTTCTATAATTGTCCCATCAAACTTCTTCCTGGTACCATGCACCCCAGAGGTCGGACTTACCCTTTCTCTCCTGCTGAGACTTCCGCGATGATGGAATAAATCAGAGATAACCTCCAGCATGGATTCATTAGACCATCAACTTCTCCTGCAGGGGCTGGATTTTTCTTTGTGGAGAGGAAGGATGTTGGATTGCATCCCTATATAGACTACAAGGCCTTACTAAGATCACAGTGAAGAACCAATACCTTCTCATCTCGGACCTCTTCAGTCAACTACGAGGAGCTTCACTAAGTTGAATCTCCGAGGAGCTTCCAACCTTATCTGCATCTGAGAGGGTGATGAATGGAAGACGGCATTCAGCACCATAGATGGGCACTATGAATACCTGGTAATGCCCTTCAGCCTCTGCAATGCCCCTGCTGTCTTCCAAGAATTTGTAAATAATATCTTCAGAGATTGTCTGGGGCAATTTGTAGTCGTGTACTTGGATAATATTTTAATCTTCTCCAAAGACTTGGAAAGCCCCCGAACCCGGGTGAAAGAAGTTCTCTCCCGCCTGAGAGAAAATTCCCTTTTTGCCAAGCTGGAGAAGTGTGTCTTTGAGGTGCCTAAGATTCCCTTCCTGGGTTACATTATCTCTTGTGAGGGATTCAAGATGGATCCTTCTAAAGTTTCGGCAATCCAAGATTGGCTTCTACCCACGAGCACCAAGGCATACAAAGATTTATTGGTTTTGCTAACTATTACCAACAATTTATCAAGGGGTTCTCCTCTTGTATTGCTCCTGTCTTGGCTCTCCTCCGTAAGGTAGGAAAGCCTAATATTTGGCCCCCTCAATATCTGGAAGCTTTTCCATACCTAAAAGGATAATTTGCCTCTGTTCCTGTCCTTCGACATCCTGACCTTCTGCAACCCCTCTTTATTGAAGTAAATGCTTCTGACGTCAGGGCTGAAACCATACTCTCTCAGAGACAAGTTGCAGATGAGAAACTACACCCTTGTGCTTACTTCTTGAAGAAATTTTCTTCTGCCAAGCAAAATTACTACTTTGGGAATCGAGAACTTCTGGCAGTTAAACATGCACTCATCCTGTAATAATTTACACTGATCAAAAATACTTGGAATTCATCCAGACTTTCAAGAGACTAAACCTAATCAGGTACTGGTGTGTTCCAGCTAAGTGGCAAATGAGATTCAATGTTGATAAATGTAAGGTCATGCACCTGGGATGTAAAAATATCCACTTATACCCTTAATGGGACTGCACTAGGCAAATCCATTATGGAAAAGGACCTTGGAGTCCTTGTAGATGATAAACTTGGCTGGAACAAGCAATGCCAGTCGGCAGCATCAAGGGCAAATAAGGTCTTGAGTTGTATTAAATGGGGCATAGAGTAAAGGGAGGAGGTGGTCATTCTTCCACTGTATAGAGCACTGGTAAGGCCCCATCTAGAATATGCCGTACAGTTTTGGTCTCCATCACTCAAACAGGACATTATTGTATTAGAGAGGGCACAGAGAAGGGCAACTAAGCTGGTAAAAGGTTTTGAAAAGCTTAGCTATGAGGAAAGACTGGCCAAATTGGGGATGTTCACTCTGGAGAAGAGGCGCTTAAGGGGTGATATGATGACTATGTATAAATATATAAGGGGATCAAATAATAATCTCTCTAATGCTTTATTTACCAGTAGGTCTTTCCAGCTGACACGAGGTCACCCATTCCGATTAAAGGAAAAGAGGTTCCGCCTAAATATTCGGAAGGGGTTTTTTACAGTGAGAGCTATGACGATGTGGAATTCTCTCCCTGAATCAGTTGTACAGGCTGATACATTAGATAGCTTTAAGAAGGGGTTGGATAGCTTTTTAGCAAGTGAGGGAATACAGGGTTATGGGAAATAGCTCATAGTCCAAGTTGATCCAGAGACTGGTCCGATTGGCATTTTGGAGTCAGAAAGGAATTTTTCCCCCACTAA
Organism: Xenopus petersii; assembly: GCA_038501925.1. Lineage (NCBI taxonomy): Eukaryota > Metazoa > Chordata > Amphibia > Anura > Pipidae > Xenopus > Xenopus petersii. The sequence continues at coordinate 159,260,623 of CM076676.1, read as the reverse complement.
GGCAAATTGGAGAGGCTTCAGATGGGTTTTTTGCCTTCCTCTGGATCAACTGGCAGATAGGTAGTTAATAAAAGAAAATAAAAAAAAGTTTGAACTCGATGGACATGTGTCTTTTTTCAACCTTACTTACTATGTTACTATGTTACTCTTCTTCTCACGATTCAACTTTGTTCTGACATACTGTCCTGGCTCCAGGAATTGGAAAGCAGATGCCCTATCTCAAAGCATTGTATCAGTGAGGATCAGGAACAAATTGTTCTCCTCACAAAGATCATTACTTCCCTATTCCCACAACTGGCCAGCCAGATATTATCTGTCCAGTCTTCTGCTCCGGTCAAAACTTCCATAGGCATGGTGTACGTTCCATCTGAATTCCATGTTACCATCCTTCAGCAAAGCCACTGTTCCAAACAAGCTGGACATCCAGGTGTCCAAAAGACCTTTGAACTTGTTAATCGTCCTTTGGTGGCCAACCCTTTGGAAGGATGTGAAAGACTTTGTGCGGCCTGTGCCATCTGTGCCTCTTCAAAATCTAGTCATTCTCACCCTAGTAGGCTAATGCAACCTCTACCCATTTCTTCCAGCCCTTGGACTCATTTAGCTATGGACTTTATTGCCAAACTACCACCTTCCCCTCCATTAAGGTTAAAGGGACATACACTTGAATACCTCAAAATGATAAAAGCTTAATATACCCATACATATAAACACAAATAAAAAAAAACATTACACATACAGTATATATAAGCAAGTGTTGCATAAATACATTTCTACACTATTTCACATCTGTATTAAACTTTTAAGATTAAAATAATCTTCCATTTTGTAATTTTTTTTAAAAAAAAAGACAACTCAAATTACAACTCCAAAAGCTCTAATCATCCCAATATTTATTAATTCTGTCTGGAGCTCTAGTTTCTCAGGTAAACATCCACCAGATTTCTCTTTTTGATGAACGTTTCTTAAAATCTCCTTTTCTCTCATCCAGTTAGCAAGGATTCTCTTTTTGGCTTTGTATGAGGAGTAAGAATAAATAGAATTCTTTAGCCTGTTCAGATCTCCTTCTTTTTATGTGTGTTATCTATGAACACATAATATCAGCCAGTGAGTGTTAAGTGCCTTTTGAGTGGAATGTTTAGTTTACAACGTTAATTGATGAAATGTTTGGAGCCATAATTGTAGCGTGAGGTGTGGATATACACTTACTCTATTTAGATATGTTGATGGTGAATAGTTTCACCTTCTTAAGTCATTATCCTTCTCCTCTCTAAGAAAGAAATGATTGGCATGGTCCCCTAAAGTATGAAAAAAAGAAACAAAGAGGGTCATTTCTGAACTTTTTCAGGGGGTTAGGCTTAGGGTCACTTATATTAGGGAATGTAAATGAAGGTCTAATCGAGTCAGAAAACTATCCATAAAATGTGCTCTTATCCTGTCAATGATGACTATTGGAATTCCTTAATCTGCATTTCATTCTGTTCTTCTGTGTATGATCCAGTTCTGTGCCCTTCTGACGTCCCGTGTATGACCCAACCCACCTAAATAATCCTCTGCCTTATTAATGTTCTCACTATTAATGTTACACTAATTCTGATTGGTCACTGGAAACACGGGGCTGCAATTCTTCCTGCTCTCAACCCCCCTCTAATTTGGGTCTGTTTGGATCTGAGCTTCTACACTGAGAGGTCGCTGGGAGTTACAGTTGCACTGCAATGTTTTCCTAGTGGAGGTAAATTCTTTCCAGTTGCACATTCCGGCTTCTGATGAAGTGACTAGCAGAGTCATAAAAACACACCAAGCCATGCTCTCCCCTGCCTTTATCTACTGTTTGTACCCAGTGATTTTAATCCTTAAATAAACTTTGAGTTTTATTAAGGCACCTGCAACAAGAGACAAGTGCTGTGTATATTCAGGTGATCTTCAATAGATTTTCTAGTTTGACCATGTGATCAGAGTGGTTTAGATCAACCAGCAGCAGGTAATTGGCTGTCTCCCCTTCTGCATTGCAATTATTAATGGGATTTTATCATGATATTTATGGGGTAGTTTTTATTTCTAAATGACAGTGTATATTTAACAAATAACTCACTCTACCATATTAATTTTTTCCCTGAACCAACAATTTTTTTAAGCTTGAATATTGGTGTGTAGACAGCCATCTCAGGTCATTGTGCCTAATCCTGAGCATTCAGAAAGAAAGGGCACTTTACAATGGAACTGCTTTCAGATAAACTTTTTCATACGCAATATAACTGGAGGAGTTGAGGTGGGACTTGTATTTTTACTATTGGGTGTTGTTCTCATATCCATCACTAGATGGTGCATGGGAGCATTCTAGCAATATAGGTGTCAGGGAGCTGTTGACCTGTTACATTCCCACTGTTCTGTTGATGGGCTGAGGTGAGGGGGATGGTATAACTACAACTCACAGTGCAGCAGTAAAGAGTGACTGAAGTTTCTCAGAGCACAAGTCACATGCCTGTGAGTATATGGGAAACTAAGATTCAAAGTTAAATATAAAAAAAGATGTTTGCTTTTTTTAAGCTATGCATTTCAATGTAGAATTGGCTGAATAAATACAATTAACTGATGAGTTTCGGAAAAAAAACGTTTTCCCATGTCGGAATCCCTTTAAACTGGTTTTATCCACAAAATATTTAGTATGGAATGTTTGCTTGGGGAAATACAGTAAGTCAATCAGGTACATCTGTTTTCAAAATACACCCCAAATTGTATAAATGTTACCCTGATGGACATGTGCAAATGCTCCAGTTCCTGCTCCAGTTGCATAAACAAAGAACATGGAGTAAGATTTCCACATCAGATGGGATTTGCTGCATTGTGCTGTTGGTTCTGGAGAGTTTTTTCAAGCAATACAACTCAATTATTTGTGTAATACCCTCAAAACACTATTCAACAAATGTGCTTAGTTTGCTCCCCAGTGTGTGCAAATTGATTCCAACTCATCAGAAGAGAGGACTGTTTTACCAGCTGTGATGGGTCAATTGGAAGTCACATGATTTTACTTAAATTATATATAGTTTGTAATGTAGTAATTGTGTTACTGTGTGTAGTTTTCTTGTGCCTAACATTTATCTCATATTTAAAATAAATGAAACCACAACCAAACTCCCATACCCCATTTTACCTTATTTATTATTAAAAACAGGTCAATTTAATCGGTTCAGGTAAACACTCGATAAAAATGATCAAAAAGCCAAATTATTCAACGTTTTTGGTGTTTTCTTCCTGAATCGCTCAATTTTTTCAGCTTTTTCCTGAAAAGCCCACATTTTTCGGATATTTGCCAGAACAGCTTTCGGTCTAATTCTAGCGCAGACCACAGAAACTTCAAAATTGTATAGGGACCTCTGCCGTTGACTTATACACAGTTTTGGCAGGTTTAAGAAGGATTTTCAGATTTAAAAATCAAGTTTTTTAAAATAAAAACTAAAAATTTGAGGTTTGACTTAAAAAGCCCAACCAGAGTTTTGTAAATAACCACTAAACAATAAACTATGACATTTATCTTATGAATCTCATTTCATGTCCTTGTACTAATAGATTCCACTTATCTTTTCCTTCATTTTTTTAAGGGTTTCTTTGATGTCTGTACTTTTCAGGCTGTAAATAATGGGGTTAGTCATAGGGATCACCAAAGTAAACATCAAAGAGAGAACTTTGCTTATGGTCTGTGACTGTTCTGTGGGGGGAACCACATAAATTGCAATTATGCTCCCATAAAATATGGAGACCACAGCCAAGTGGGAGCTGCAGGTGGAGAAGGCTTTTTGTCTCCCAGTGTTGGACACTATCTTTAGGATTGCATGGGCAATACACATATATGAAACAATGATTAGTATAAAGGGAAAAATAACCACAGGGAATGACTGTATGATTTCTTCTAATTGAACAAAAGAAGTGTCTGAGCAAACAAGCCCAAGAAGGGGAAAGAAATCACAAAAGAAATGATTAATGGTGTTTCGATCACAAAACTGTAGCATTGATATTAGATTCACTGAAATGACTCCAATGCCAAAACCTGTAGCCCATGATATGAGAATTAATGTAACACAAACCCTGTGGGTCATTATAGAAGAGTAACGCAGTGGGATACAGATGGCCACATATCTGTCATAGGACATTACTGCTAGAAGCAAACACTCAAAAGCTCCTGGGACAGAGAAAAAAGAAAACTGAGTGACACAGCCAATAAATGATACAGTGGCTCCTCCATTAATTACACTTTGGAGCAGAGTTGGTACAATAACAGTGGAGTTTAGGAGATCACATAGGGACAACTGTTGGAGAAAAAAGTACATGGGGGACTGGAGGTTCCGGCTGGAGGACACCAACACTATGATGAGGACGTTCTCCCAAACTGTTATAATGTAAATCAGAAGGAACAGAGAGAACAGGGGAATCTTGAAGTTGTGGAGATTCTGAAATCCCAAGAGAACAATCTCACTGACCAACGTCTGGTTCTTCTCATTCATTGCCTATTGGGAACATAAACATAATTAAAAGTTGCATCTATATTCACATTTACTCATGTTTTAGCCATCACCAGCAACAGTTTCCTTTTCCATCACCTTATTTTTTCATTGAACTCACTGGGGATTTCTGTTATACAAATGTCATACTCCTTTTCCCATAGAATTGAGAGAAAGATCTACTGTAATGGCTGCTGTCATTGCTCAGAATAATTTGAAAGGCTTCAAGAAGTCTTGTATAAATCCTTTCTTTCTTGTATCCAAACTAAAATCCTACAGTCTAATATAAATATTGTCAGCAGTAATAACATTCACTCTCCCACTCATATTCTATAATGTTTACAAACTGTTCCTCTACAGTCAACATTGATTTGGGGGGTTCAATACAACAAGCAAAAACCTACATATCAGAATCTCTGGAGGTAGAATGATCTCTCCTGTAGAATAGATTCAACAACCAGTCACCACCAGTACTAAGATGGATCATAATATAGAGATTGGCTGTTTTATGGTATGAAATTATGCCCAGTGCTGATACTATAAAAGTTGGTAAAACTGCATGGAAATGGAAAATCGTCTCTGCAATGGTGGACCTTTACCAAATATGTGGGAGGTGGGGCACAGATACATTAATGAGAAAAACTATTTATTATTAATGCTGCAGATTGCTGAAAGTATTGCTGACGGTGGCTATAGTTGCCTATGTATAGTCTAATTGTTGACCCACCAGGGATTTTCTTCTGCTGTTGCCTTTTCCCAGATTTTCCCTCTCCAGTAGCAGCATCACCCTTTCCCCCAAATGTTCTACTATACCTCTGGTAACTCTGTATATCTACAAAGGCCCCCCTTGGAGGCTACTGAAGGGTTCAGATGAACACAGATCCAGGCACATATGCACCCAAGCTTTCTACACCAGGCTGGGTCTTCTTCTCCCAGCAGGTGTGTATGATTGTGCCCAGCAGTGCAAATAAAAATAAATAGAAAAAAAATAGAAGTAACAATTGAAAAAAAAAAAGCTAGATGGGCCCCTGATCACACTGCTCATATAGGCTACAGCCTAGGGGAACCTGTGCACCAATCTGCCCCTGTCGGTACCAGTGGATTTCTTTATAATCTTTCAGTTATTCTTTCTACAAAGCCATGACCTCAAATATCCAACCAACTGCTCCTACCAGCTCCCTCAGTTTGGAATTGTACCACTGACCTTATGTTAATGAAACTTTTATCATGCTGATGATGATATCTCCTTTATCCTCCTAATAATGAATGACTTATCTCTCCCATCCCCCCTGTTACATGGTCACTTTACAGGAAAGATGTTCTTGGAATATTATACTCACCTGATTTGCACCTACCAGAACCACCCCAGATACTGTGGAACCATAGGAAGATGTCCATGAGCTTCTCCCAATGTGTAACCTGCTCTGCATTTCTCCTGCCATTTTGCTAACACAATCCCAACCATTTCTTTCCAATGAAATCACTTTACAGGAAAGATGTTCTTGGAATATTATACTCACCTGATTTGTACCTACCAGAACCACCCCAGATACTGACTGGACAGGGAAGAACAGATCTCCTTTTATTAACAAGTGTCAGTAACAAACACAGCTGAGAAACCTACTGAGGAATTGTCAGGATACTCTGGGGTTTGGTATAATTGCCAATCCTTGGGGGAAATCTGATAATTTATGTTTATAATAAACAGTTCAAGATATTTTATTATTCAAAAATGTTTTTTTTCTTTTTGTCACTATGATAGATTGCATAAGTTAACCAAAGTAGATGCTGAGTGAGCATGTGTATGCTCAATAATATTTTTGTGAAGTATATCCACAAGGTTGTAATCAATTGCATACGAATACCAAAAAATGATTAGGGTGTGATGGTATGCACATGTGTTGGGTAGGCACTGAGTGTGTTTAATTGTTTTGTGGTGCTCTGGTGTGTGTGTCCCTTGGTTTTTAGCCACATATAACATTACATTTTAATTTGTATCTCAGCTTATTTAATGGAAGTAATTTTTTGGGTTGAAGCTAATTGAACTGGGATGCTGGGGGTGTGAGGAAAGGCACAAAATTGAGATCCCATAAGTTCCATCATAAGGTGACTAGTTCCATACTGACCAGGTGATTAAGGACCATATTGCACTTTACCTCTGTTGCTTAGTACTACAAGGCATCCAAGATTGTTTGGCCTGCAACAAAAGTGCTGCTACTGGGAGACCCATTTTCATCATTGATATTAGAACTATTGGAGGACATTCACTATTGTAGTGTTAGTCCAGTTTCTCTCGAGTGTAAACCTGTAGTTGAGCATTATACACACAGGATAAGGTGGAGCACATTGTATGACTTGTAGGAGAATGATCCCTTTGTTATGTGTTCCTGCTGGCAATGTGGTATAGGTACCTAGTCTGGAGTATAAATGTGAGTGCAGGTTTTACACCTTGTTTGCTTGTAGGTACATGTGCCACTTACTGCTGGGCCCCTGGTGACACACAATGAGTTTTTAAAGGTACAGTATGGTGGGTGTCTGTTTGCCAGCAGTTTCACAGTCTGTCATCCTCCTGTATCATGAGCTTGAGTTCCTTTATGATTTTGCCCAAGGTCTCTAGGTGTGGATTATACATGGCAAGAAGGGAGACCCAGTTATTATTTGTTGATTGCTTGTATTGGAGAATTGATCCATTGTTCTGGATTGATGACTCAGTTTCAACTAGGCATTAATTATATTTCCCCAGTCACTGTGGCAGTTATCACACTAAGGGTGTTTTCCAAATCCCACACGCTGGGTCATCAAAATCCACTTCAATTAGACACTTACCTCTCCTTTATACACTCCTCCAGACCAGTACTGTAACTGGAGGAGGGCGGGCCCTGGCTTGAGACATGCAGCCGCCCCCCCACCCCCTCCGTACGCGATTCTCTGCAAAGAAAACATTGGCGCATGACGGAAAACAGCGGCACACGAGCTGCTGGGGGGTGCAGGCCCTGGCCCAATTGCACCCCCTGCTCCCCCGGTAGTTCCTCCACTGCTCTCGACCATCTCCTCTTGTCGTTTTCATGTCCTCGCATGGCTGGATAGGATAGGTTTTTTTTGGCTCCGAAGTTACCGGTGAAATCAGTCTTGATCCCTGAAAAAGACTGGGTAATGTGTTTCCTCATAGAGGGTGCCTACTGGTCAAAAACCGGTATCTGCAGTGCAGGAAACAGGGAGCACATCCCACACTGGGAGACTGGGCGGCACTGAGTAGTGACATGTATTGATGAGTGAATAAATTTGCCTGATGCAAATTTGTGGGAAATTTCCAGGTTTCGCCACTGACAAATAAATTTGCGTAGCACCCGCAAAATTCACCAGCGCAAAAATTACGGACAGCACTATTCGGACATGCATTGACTTTAACAGCAGCATCAAAATTGATGCAAGTGACTTTTCATACACACGTCCATTTTGTGGGCATCAATTTTTGAGTTTCATTAATTTTTCGGCGTTTCACGAATTTCATAGGAAATTCGTAAATTTTTCTGAATTCAAAATGGGAGAAATTTGCCCATCACTAGTGATGTGCTCAAAAAAGGAGGTGCTATTTTACTTTTTGGCAGACAGCTAATTTCACTAAGACATGTAAAATGATGCGTCTTCTGGTGCGCTTAAGTATAGGCGCATTGCAAGGGGAATGCATTCAAGATGCGGGAGAGTTGTTTGCAGGTGCAAGGAACCTAACAGAGCAGGATCTAACAGGTCAGCAGGTTAATAACAGATTGGATAATGATATATCGGGCAATGGTTCTACAAAGCATTTTATCAGCCTCATTTCAAACATGGAGCCTCAGGTGAATAGTAGCCCAGAAAATGCTGCCCATAGTATCATAAGGTGAACCATTTAAAGAAAGAAGTTGTTTTATTTTTGTTTTCACTCTCTTTTTTTGAGTAAGAGGGGGCATAATTAAATCAGTTTTTTCTCTTCTTTTTTCTATACCCCAGTGTGTCTTCACCAAAAAAAGAACCAATAAAGAGAAAAACAAATATTGTGTAGCATGTGAAAACCCAGCACAGAAACACTCAAACTGATTTGAGCAGTGGTCTTGTAGATCATCATGTAGAGTCTGCAGCAGATACGGCAGAGATTATGAGATGGATTAAAGAAGCAGTAACAGAAGGAGTTAGAGCTGCTACCAAGAGATCTAGAAATGAGATGGACCCGGAACCGGTTGTTAACACTCAAAGTGAACATAACCAAGATCTTAGTGGAGTGATGTCGGAATCGAAGATGAAGAGGATTTTAGAGAAGAATCCATGGGTGGTTCTTTTAGTAAAATTGTGTGGAACCATTAATTAAGGCTGTAAGGGCACAATTAAATCTACCAGAAACAGGCACAAATGGCTACATTTAACTCATTTAAGTCACTTAAAAGGGATGAATTTCGATTTCCAATTCTCAAGGTCATTAAGAACATTGTAGAATGGGAAAAAACTGAGGGAAAGTATCCTGTTCCCACAAGGCTTCCCAAGATGTATCCTTTTCCGGGGGATGAAGAACAATAGCCCGTTTGTCAAGGAAAACAGCATTACCGGTAGATGATGTAGTAAAATGATACAGTTTCTGTGTGAACATGATTGGGAGATAAATCAACAGTCAATTTGTTCCAACTCAAGATATGATTTATCTAGGAGCAAGTGTTGATTACCTTACTGGAGCAAAAGAAAGAGAAAATCAAAGCAAAACAAAAAATCAATTGCTGAAGAAATCTACAATAACGGCCAGAGAGATAAACAGTGCCATTGGTCTCCTGAATTCAAAAATGGCCATGTTAAAATGGGCAAGATGGCGCATAAGACCATTACAGCAGTGTTTTCTGCAACCGCGGAGGAGACTAGATGCAGATTGGGAGCAGAAAATAATCTTGACACAAGAAGTGAAACAAGAACTGAGATGGGGGTTGTCAAACTGAAATTTGGACAGTGGAGTATCTCTCAAACAAACACATTGGACAATGTTAGCAACCGATTCTAGTCCTCAGGGCTGGGGAGCCCATGTGAATAAATTCATTCTTCAAGGCTCTTGGAAAAGGGAAGACCAGTTCTTACCAGACAATGTACTAGAACTAGAGCAGTGGGGAGAGAGATACAACAACTGGATCACAAGTTGAGAGGGATAACCCTATTGGTCAGATCGGACAATCTAGCAACAGTGATTTACATAAAGAAACAAAAAGATGATTGATACAAAAAGAAATCCCCTCTTTATCAAGGACGTGTTTAGGATTGATTAAAGGATCCGTAAAAGTTATAAAAGGGTATTGCAGGATTATACCACGTGTTTAAACTAGAAAGATTATTTTTACGTAATTCAAGTCAAATGGTTACCTCCATAAACAATACTTAATGATATAAAAATAGTATAGTATTGAAGAGTGCTAGTGCAGTAATTCCTTTCCAATGGCTTAATCTCTTGAAATAGCTAAATACTCAATTTAAAGTGACTAATTTGGATAAATAAATAGTGATGGGCGAATTTATTCGGCAGGCGTGAATTCGCAGCGAATTTGCGCGATTCACCACCGGCGAATAAATTCGCGAAACGGCCACAAAAATTTGTTGGTGAAAAGTCGCCGGCGTCAAAAAAGAAATGGAAGCCGGCGTCAGTTTTTTTGAGCACCGATGCATTTTCGCCAAAAAAACAGACGCTGGCGTCAAAAAAACAGATGCCGGTGTCAAAAATGGACGCCAGTGTAAAAAACGAGACGCCCGTGCCTTTTCGCGAAATTCGCAAATTTTACGGCAAAGCGAAACGGCGCAAATTCGCCCATCACTATAAATAAACCAAAGTTAAAACTTTTCAACCCCTAGTGATTCATTCCCACCATTGTATTTACTTATAAATTATACTGGGTTAAGTAAAGTGCCCAATTAATAAATTATAAAGTGACTAAGTGCCTAATTAACAATTCATCCTCTTAAGACTTAAAGCAGTTAATTACTCAGTTGAGTGCTAATTTTAATGAACCAGAATTATAAACTTTCCATACACTGGTAATTAATTCCCACCATTGTGTATACTCTAAATATTATTGGGTTAATTACAGTGCCCAATTAATAAATTGTAAAACATATATGAAGGGGCACATTTACCTAGGGTCGAATATCGAGGTTTAATTAACCCTCAATATTCGACCGTCGAAGTAAAATCCTTCGACTTCGAATATCGAAGTCAAAGGATTTACCGCTATTCCTGCGATCGAACGATAGAAGGAATAATCGATCGATCGAACGATTAAATCCTTCAAAACGAACGATTCGAAGGATTTTAATCCAGCGATCGAACAAAATTCCTTTGATTAAAAAAACCTTGGAAAGCCTATGGGGACCTTCCCCATAGGCTAACATTGGCCTCGGTAGGTTTTAGGTGGCGAAGTAGAGGGTCGAAGAATTATTTAAAGAGACAGTACTTCGACTATCGAATAGTCAAATGATTTTTAGTTCGAATCGTTTGAAGTTGAAGGTCGAAGTAGCCCATTCGATGGTCGAAGTAGCCAAAAAAAACATAGTAACATAGTAACATAGTAACATAGTAACATAGTAACATAGTAACATAGTAACATAGTAACATAGTAAGTAAGGTTGAAAAAAGACACATGTCCATCGAGTTCAACCTTTTTTTTTTTATTTATTTTTTTTTTCTATTAACTACCTATCTGCCAGTTGATCCAGAGGAAGGCAAAAAAAACCCCATCTGAAGCCTCTCCAATTTGCCTTAGAGCGGGAAAAATTCCTTCCTGACTCCAAAATGGCAATCGGACCAGTCCCTGGATCAACTTGGACTATGAGCTATTTCCCATAACCCTGTATTCCCTTACTTGCTAAAAAGCCATCCAACCCCTTCTTAAAGCTATCTAATGTATCAGCCTGTACAACTGATTCAGGGAGAGAATTCCACATCTTCACAGCTCTCACTGTAACAAACCCCTTCCGAATATTTAGGCGGAACCTCTTTTCTTCTAATCGGAATGGGTGACCTTGTGTCAGCTGGAAAGACCTACTGGTAAATAAATCATTAGAGAGATTATTATATGATCCCCTTATATATTTATACATAGTTATCATATCACCCCTTAAGCACCTCTTCTCCAGAGTGAACATCCCCAATTTGGCCAGTCTTTCCTCATAGCTAAGATTTTCCCTTTACCAACTTAGTTGCCCTTCTCTGTCCCCTCTCTAATACAATAATGTCCTGTTTGAGTGATGGAGACCAAAACTGTACGGCATATTCTAGATGGGGCCTTACAAGTGCTCTATACAGTGGAAGAATGACCCCCTCCTCCCTTGACTCTATGCCCCTTTTAATACAGCTCAAGACCTTATTTGCCCTTGATGCTGCTGACTGGCATTGCTTGCTACAGCCAAGTTTATCATCTACAAGGACTCCAAGCTCCGTCTCCATTATGGATTTGCCTAGTGCAGTCCCATTAAGGGTATAAGTGGATATTTTTACATCCCAGGTGCATGACTTTACATTTATCAACATTGAATCTCATTTGCCACTTAGCTGCCCAGATTGCCAGTTTGTCAAGATCCTGTTGCAAGTGCCACATCCTGGATGGAATTAATTGGGCTGATAGTTTTGTGTCATCTGCAAACACTGATACATTACTTACAACACCCTCCCCTAAGTCATTAATGAACAAGTTAAATAAAAGTGGAGCCAATACTGAGCCCTGGGGGACCCCACTAAGAACCTTACTCCAACTAGAGAATGTCCCATTAACAACTACCCTCTGTACCCGATCCTGTAGCCAGTTTCCTATCCATGTGCAAACGACTTCATTAAGCCCAACAGACCTTAGTTTAGAAAGCAGTCGTTTGTGGGGCACAGTATCAAACGCTTTGGCGAAATCCAAATAGATCACATCTACTGCCCCCCCACTATCCAGAATCTTACTTACCACATCATAAAATGCAATCAAATTCGTCTGACATGACCTATCCTTCATAAAGCCATGCTGATTGTTGCTCATAATGCCATTCATTAGGACAAAATTTTGAATGTGATCCCTTAACAAGCCTTCAAATAATTTGCCCACCACAGATGTCAGACTTACTGGCCTATAATTGCCAGGCTGAGATCGTAATCCCTTTTTAAATATTGGAATTACATCAGCTTTTCTCCAATCCATAGGCACCATACCAGATGACAGTGAATCTGAGAAAATCAGAAATAAGGGCTGGTCTAAAACTGAACTAAGCTCTCTTAGAACCCGGGGGTGTATGCCATCAGGCCCTGGAGCCTTGTTTACATGAATTTGTATTAAAGCTTTTTGAATCATATCCTGAGTCAGCCACTGACTAGATTGAGCTGAACCATTAGTGCAGTTATAAAGTGAGCCTGGGAACTCACACTCCTCTATTGTATACACTGAAGAAAAGAACTGATTTAACACATTTGCCTTATCTGTATCTGTTACAACCATACTGGTACCATTATTTAATGGAGCAACACTCTCAACCTGCATCTTTTTACTATTAATATATTTAAAAAACTTTTTAGGGTTAGTTTTCACCTCCACCGCAATTAACTCTTCATTTCTTTTCTTAGCCTTCCGGATTGCTGATTTACAACATTTATTACAGTGTTTATATTCATTAAATGCAGCTTCTGTCCCTACAGATTTGTAGTTATTAAATGCCTTTCTCTTCTTTCCCATTAACTTCTTTACTTCTGTATTAAGCCACACAGGATGATTCTTAGAGCTTCTACGTTTAGTCCTTAAGGGAATAAATTGAGAACAGTAATGATTTAATATCATTTTAAAGGACAACCATTTCTGTTCTGTGTTTTTAGCTGAAAACCTAATGCCCCAATCAATACTCTGTAGGGCAGCCCTCAAGGCACTAAAATTAGCTTTTGCAAAATTCCTGGTTTTCGTTGCCCCAGTATATATTTGTTTTTTGCACCAGACATTAAATGATATAACATTATGGTCACTATTACCCAGTAGGGATGTAGCGAACGTCGGAAAAAAAGTTCGCGAACATATTCGCGAACTTGCGCAAAATTGCGAGCGGTTCGCGAACGGTTCGCGAACCCCATAGACTTCAATGGGAAGGCGAACTTTAACATCTACAAAAGACATTTCTGGCCAGAAAAATGATTTTAAAGTTGTTTAAAGGGTGCAACGACCTGGACAGTGGCATGCCAGAGGGGGATCAAGGGCAAAAATGTATCTGAAAAATCTGCCTGTGTGTGCTTGGAAGAGATAGTGTAGGGCGAGAGCTGTTAGTGATTTCAGGGACAGATGATAGTAAGTTTGCTGGCTAGTAATCTGCGTGATACTGCTCTGTATTGGAGGGACAGAAGTCTGCAGGGATTTGAGGGACATTTTAGCTTAGGTAGCTTTGCTGGCTAGTAATCTACTGTTCTCTTTAAACAACTGCCATACGTTGACCTTGTAGGCATTGTTTGCCCAGTTTTTTTGGATAATAAAAATGCCTAAAAGGTCAACTTATACACTACTACAGCGATGGATACGGATTACGTAAAATATATTATGGCTGCTTGAAAAAAGTCACTCCGGTGTTTTTTCTGGAGACGGTAATATTATGGATATTTAGACAGAATGTGAACACGGTCACACAGCTAGATAGCAGTTGGTTGAATAACACACTGGGCAAAAAATGCCTACAGGGCAAATAATGCCTACAAGGTCAACGTATACACAGCGGTGGATACGGATTACGTAAAATATAAGAATGCTGCTTGAAAAAAAGTCACTCCGGTGTTTTTTCTGGAGACGGTAATATTATGGATATTTAGACAGAATGTGAACACGGGCACACAGCTAGATAGCAGTTGGTTGAATAACACACTGGGCAAAAAATGCCTACAGGGCAAATAATGCCTACAAGGTCAACGTATACACAGCGGTGGATACGGATTACGTAAAATATAAGAATGCTGCTTGAAAAAAAGTCACTCCGGTGTTTTTTCTGGAGACGGTAATATTATGGATATTTAGACAGAATGTGAACACGGGCACACAGCTAGATAGCAGTTGGTTGAATAACACACTGGGCAAAAAATGCCTACAGGGCAAATAATGCCTAAAAGGTCAACTTATACACTACTACAGCGATGGATACGGATTACGTAAAATTTATTATGGCTGCTTGAAAAAAGTCACTCCGGTGTTTTTTCTGGAGACGGTAATATTATGGATATTTAGACAGAATGTGAACACGGGCACACAGCTAGATAGCAGTTGGTTGAATAACACACTGGGCAAAAAATGCCTACAGGGCAAATAATGCCTAAAAGGTCAACTTATACACTACTACAGCGATGGATACGGATTACGTAAAATTTATTATGGCTGCTTGAAAAAAGTCACTCCGGTGTTTTTTCTGGAGACGGTAATATTATGGATATTTAGACAGAATGTGAACACGGGCACACAGCTAGATAGCAGTTGGTTGAATAACACACTGGGCAAAAAATGCCTACAGGGCAAATAATGCCTAAAAGGTCAACTTATACACTACTACAGCGATGGATACGGATTACGTAAAATTTATTATGGCTGCTTGAAAAAAGTCACTCCGGTGTTTTTTCTGGAGACGGTAATATTATGGATATTTAGACAGAATGTGAACACGGGCACACAGCTAGATAGCAGTTGGTTGAATAACACACTGGGCAAAAAATGCCTACAGGGCAAATAATGCCTAAAAGGTCAACTTATACACTACTACAGCGATGGATACGGATTACGTAAAATTTATTATGGCTGCTTGAAAAAAGTCACTCCGGTGTTTTTTCTGGAGACGGTAATATTATGGATATTTAGACAGAATGTGAACACGGGCACACAGCTAGATAGCAGTTGGTTGAATAACACACTGGGCAAAAAATGCCTACAGGGCAAATAATGCCTAAAAGGTCAACTTATACACTACTACAGCGATGGATACGGATTACGTAAAATTTATTATGGCTGCTTGAAAAAAGTCACTCCGGTGTTTTTTCTGGAGACGGTAATATTATGGATATTTAGACAGAATGTGAACACGGGCACACAGCTAGATAGCAGTTGGTTGAATAACACACTGGGCAAAAAATGCCTACAGGGCAAATAATGCCTAAAAGGTCAACTTATACACTACTACAGCGGTAGTAAAATAAAAAAAAAGTTAAATAAAAAAAGAATGAATATTAAAAAAAAAAAATTAAAGTTGGTGCTGCTGAACTACTAGGAGCAGCAGATTAGCACACCAGTCCCACTCCCCAACACTGCTAGACTAATAGCACTGGGCTCTTATAGTAGTAGTAGTAGTAGTAGTAGTAGTAGTAGTAGTAGTAGTAGTAAAACAACAAAAAAATAAATAAAAGCAGTCCTTACAAGGACTATTGCTATTGCAGCAGTCAGCAGATGAGATCAGAAGCAGGACAGCTGCCCACTGCAGCTACATACAGAGCACTGCAGTAGAAGGTAGATTACTAGCCAGCAAAGCTACCTAAGCTTAAATGTCCCTCAAACCCCTGCAGACTTCTGTCCCTCCAATAACAGAGCAGTATCAAAACGATTACTAGCCAGCAAACTTTCAACTGTCCCTGAAATCACTAACAGGCAGCAGCTCTCTCCCTACACTATCTCTTCAGCACACACAGGCAGAGTGAAAAAAAGCTGCAGGGCTTCGGTTTTTATAGGGAAGGGGAGTGGTCCAAGGGAGAGCTTCCTGATTGGCTGCCATGTACCTGCTGGTCTGGGGTGAGAGGGCAAAAAAAAGCGCCAACAATGGCGAACCCAAAATGGCGAACGTCGCGCGACGTTCGCGAACTTCCGGCGAGCGCGAACACCCGATGTTCGCGCGAACAAGTTCGCCGGCGAACAGTTCGCGACATCTCTATTACCCAGGGGTTCAATAACTTGCACATTTGCTATAAGTTCTGGCTCATTTGAGATCACTAGATCAAGAATAGCATTTTTTCTGGTTGGCTCCTCAACAACCTGTGCTAAAAATTGTCGTGCAATAAGTTTATAAACTTGTTCCCATTAACTGATCTAGCAGTACCGTTGCTCCAGTCAATATCTGGCTAATTAAAATCCCCCATTATCATTACTTTACCTAAACTAGCAGCCTTTTCTATTTGCATTAGGAGCTTTGTCTCTTCCTCGTCACTTACATTAGGGGATCTATAACATACGCCTACAATTAATTTGCTGGATTCTTTACAATTGGTGAAGAACTCCACCCATACGACTTCTGCCCCCTCATTTTCTAACATAACCTCCTCCTTTATATGAGTTTTTAAATCCTGTCTAACATACAGACATACCCTCCTCCTTTTCTATTGCCTCTGTCCCTCCAAAACAAAGTATAGCCACTGATATTTACTGCCCAGTTATGTGACTCATTCAGCCATGTTTCGGCCACACCAATCACATCATATTTTCCCTCCAGCACCAGCAGCTCCAGTTCTCCCATTTTACCAGCCAGACTTCTTGCATTTGTAAACATACATTTAATACTGGCACCATATTGAACATATGACATGTGCTCCTCCCTCTCCTTAACCCCCAGCCAAATCTCCTCCCCCATTTTCCCTTTCTTTGCCCACTATCTCATCTAACCTGTCTACCACTGAATCTTTTACTGAACCCTCCCCCCCCACACCTAGTTTAAAATCTCCTCCAACCCTCTAGCCAAAACATTCAAAATTCGAACTATTTTTCCTCTATTCCTTCACTCGAGCTAAGTAAATAAGCCCCTAAGTGTCAGATTTACCAATTTAACCAGTAGAGTTCATGTAAATGCTCAGATTTCATAAGAAGGAAAATGAATTGTAAGAGGGTGGAGAAGTCCCGTGGTGACTGTCTGATATTTTCTATCTGTGGGACCCCACAAAGATGGAGAAGCCTCTGGGACTGTGGGGTCAGAAATGACCTTGTCTAACTAGATTCAAGAGCTAACTTCCCTATCAAACCACAAATCCCAGTGCACTTAAGAGAGAAAACAGATTGGAGAATAGTAGACGGTACAATTGCAGACTTAAGCTCCCCATAGACGCGACGATTCTTCTTGCCGAAACGACCGATTTTAGGGAAGTCCGACCAATCCTTTGAAATCATCGTGCGGTTAGTGGGATTCAAACGATCGTACATCTTACGATTTTTCGGCCGACATCTGTCAGGAAATTGATTGGCCAGGTCAAAAAATCTTTGTGGGTCCCAGTGCAATGTATGTATGTCTGCAGGGCCAAGCAGCTCCCCTTTGTTTTCCTGCCACATTGGTCTTTTTAGTTGATGGACAATTCGTACAATCGTTCTGAGAAGATCGTGGTCTCACAATGAGGATCTGATCTTTTAAAAATCTCAACATCTATGGCCAACTTTAGTCTCCAGCTTCTTCGATCTTAAGTAATGCATCCTGAGGCATTATAATTAATCTAGGGGGACGCGGATTTAACCTCTTGTGTCCCATTACATTTTCTATTTCCTATTGGAATTGTGGTATTAACGATTCTTAATATGGATATTATTAAATATATGTGTATGTGGATAAGAACATTTAAAATATACTGTAACCCGTATTGTATATAAAAAAAAAACTGCTTGCTTAAAAGTGGCTATTAATATTTAATTGATATCCCAATAATAAAAATGTTTTGCTGATAACCAAATAGTATTATGTATGTATCCCAATATAAATCTTGTAATGAATAAAACCTAAACTCATGGGTATTATCCTACAAAGTAAGTTAAAACTTCTATATAAAAAGATCAATGAAAATAACCTGTTTACATCATTTTTATAAACCCCTTGTACTTTTTATAACATCAATAAATTATGAGATACCCTCATGATCTTTTTATCAGTTTTTATTATATACAATAAAGGTTATATTTTAAATGTTCTTAACCACACACACATATATATATATATATATTTAATAATATCCATATTAAGAATCGTTATAAATACCGCAATTACAATAGGAAATGTAATGGGACACAGGAGGTTAAATCCGCATGCCCCTAGATTAATTATAATGCCTCTGGATACATTAGCTAAAGATCGGAGAAGCTAGAGACTAAGGGGGTTATTTATCAAGGTCCGTATGTTATGTCAATATCAGCTGCTATAAACTCCAATCTAAGCCGCTCGGGATTTTAACGCTTATTTATTATTACATTTTCCCGAAGATTTGCTTTGCGGTAAAAACTCTGATTTTCATGATTTTTTCTGAGGTTTCACCCGATTTTTTTTTTTTGGAGTTTTCCAAACCTCCAATATTTGCCCGAAACCTCCAAAAACTTTGGGGTATGGCACGAGACCCAGTGCACATCAATAAAATCATTGGGACTTCTCCCATCGGGGTATATTTATCAAAGAGTGAAGTTAATAGTGAAGTTCCGCCACTAGACTGAAATTCCGCCACTCTCCATTCATTTCTATGGGATTTTTATAGGCGTATTTATCAAAGGGTGAACTTTCACTTCACCCATTGATAAATATGCCTTTCAAAATCCCATAGAAATGAATTGAGAACTCTAGCGGCGGAACTTCAATCTTTCATAAATTTACCCCATTGACTAATATGCAACCTCGACAGGTCTGAGATGCCGGGATTTCAGATTCAGAGTTTTCCAGCCTCAGGGTTTAATAAATTCCGAAAAAATCATGAATTTTTAAAAGCCCAATTTTATGAGAAAGAATCAAAAATTCTTCATGATTTTTGCATTTGGGGCTTAGTTAATAGTCTGCAAATCTCACGAGATCTTTAAGCAGACGATATGATAGAGGAGCGGAGTCCCAATGTTAATGCCAATGACATCAGTACGCCGTTTGGATATGTTGCGCAACTACGTCAATACGCTGGACGGAAGGCTGTGCAATGTGTATGACACTACAGAGAAAGCTTATAAATAGTCAGGGGCCGATTCACTATGGGTCGAATATCGAGGGTTAATTAACCCTCGATATTCGACTAGGAACTAAAATCGTTCGACTTCGAATATCGAAGTCAAACGATTTAGCGCAAATCCTGCGATCGAACGATCGAAGGATTATTCCTTCGATCGAACAATTAAATCCTTTGAATCGAACGATTCGAAGGATTTTAATCCAGCGATCAAAGGAATATCCTTTGATCAAAAAATCTCAGGCAAGCCTATGGGAACCTTCCCTATAGGCTAACATTGACTTCGGTAGCTTTTAGCTGCCGAAGTAGGGGGTCGAAGTTTTTCTTAAAGAGACAGTACTTCGACTATCGAATGGTCGAATAGTCGAACGATTTTTAGTTCGAATTTAGGATGATCAATTTCCCACACAAAATCCTTCATCTTTGTGGCTCCAAACCTGGAGAGAAGAAAACTACAGATGAATCCACCTCTCATATAAAGGTTTCAATTTATACTCAAAAAACAACAAATATTCTAATATATGTGCAAAATGCGGTGGTCCCTCTCGCAACTCATCATCATCTATTATGGGATTGTCCTCTAATCCAAAGATTATTTGACATAATTTGAATGTTTCATTGAAACCTTTTATATGATAGGTGGATTCATCTGTAGTTTTGTTCTTTTTGAGCCACAAAAATGAAAGATTTTGTGTGGGAAACTGATCATCTTAAAGATGAAACTAAATCATTGATATTGTTTTCCCTTCCATTAAAAAGCTTTATATTTGGCTTTTTGTTATGTAAACCAGCCCCTCGTGCTCCCAATCCAAGTAAAGTGATAGAGAAAGTCACTGTTTGTTCATATACACAGATCATATGAATGTATCAATGAAGGGAGTAGAAGAGGGGCAGAAGAAGAGCACTTTGGGAGATGTATTCCAGTTGCATGGTTGCCAAGTTTCCAATCAGTAGATTAGGAATTATGAAGGGAAGGCAGAGTAGACTGGGAACAGGCAGTAGGAACTGATTAGCAAACTGTAGGGATAAGCAAACACTGATTATACCTAATCAAACTGGCACAGGAGGTCCCACCTTCTCCCTTATTGTCCCCCACTCAATCTTTCTGCAAGACCCCCACAAACACACCCATTTTGAAATGAATAAAAATTGTGTTCAGCTTTGACATCCCATATTTATACAAACAAATGAAGAGACCAATAGGGTTAATGTGCCCCAATGGTTTTAAATCCCTACACTTCCTGATCTCTCTAATTGCTGGGCAGATGCCCATGTAGCTAGTTGTAATTTACATATCACAGTTCTTTGCCAAAAGGTGTGACCACTTCCGGTCACACTTTGGTATAGTGAGTGAGAAGGGGTAGAGCTTGATCTTTGACTGCTGGTGTCTGACCCATCCAGATGTTTCCATTGAGCCTGGGTACAACAAGGCCCAGTAAAGCCAGTTTGCCCTAGAGGGACCTGAACCTCTAGTGTGGAAGTCAGGGAGCAGGACTGGCAGGAATATATGTTATAGACTCTCTAGCAGAGTAAGATAATGAGGGAAGAGAGAAAGAGCAGCTTTGTGCTCCATCAAGGAGGTGTAGCAAAGAGTAGCTTCCCAAACTGTAAGATTTGCCTACAGTGAAGGGACACAGTGGACACAGTGGACCTTGTGCATAATTTGTCTCTGACAAATAAAACATTCTTTTCTGTTTGAGTTGCAAGAACCTTCTGGCACCTTCTTCTTTATTCAATTTGTATTCAGTAGCCTATGGGAGTTGTAGTTGCACTACGCCGCGTTTCCATTTCTTCCACTTTGCAAAGACTCAGCCTTAAGTGTTAGAGTCTGGATAGCCCAAAATCATGTTACACAAATGTGCTATGTGGTATGTGTTTCATTAGGTAATAGAAATACTGTAGGTGTTATTCTAATAATATGAAAATCGAGAATAAGTGATATCTTTTATTGGGTAATTTAGTAGA
Source organism: Xenopus petersii (assembly GCA_038501925.1). Taxonomy (NCBI): domain Eukaryota; kingdom Metazoa; phylum Chordata; class Amphibia; order Anura; family Pipidae; genus Xenopus; species Xenopus petersii. The sequence goes on along the minus strand of CM076676.1, from coordinate 159,239,242 downwards.
TTATAGAATGCAAGCTTTCAAGACTACTTAGACTACTTTGACTCCCTGCTTCAGGCACAGTATATAGAGCAACAGAAAAATCCCATATCTGTAAAATTATTTCTGTATAGATATTGAACAACCTTCCTTAGACAGGGTCCTCTGTACGGGTAAATATAATTAACACTGATGCATTAATCCAGATGAATCCTCCTCCTAGAGAATTGGGCCTCCCTTCTGGCCATGTATAGTCCACACCTAGAGACCTTGGGCAAAATCATGAAGGAACTCAAGCTCCTGATACAGGCGGATGACAGACTGTGAAATATATTCAGACCCCTGCTGGCAAACAGACACCCACTATACCATAAAAAACCTTCTAACCGTCTTATTGCATCTGTTGTGTCTTGGATGAAGGATGGTGGACAGGTGACAAAGGGTTTTAAGATGGCTTCCATGTACTTACTGGAAGGTCCTGTTAATCCCAGAGACGATGGGACACCTGGGAGGCGATTGGGAGTTTTTGTGTATTTTTGGGATAGTATAGAATATGGAAATGACTGGTATTTTTACTGCCATAAAATCATATTCATCTTTGCTAATTAACATATTCTCGTTGCCATTCTTTACAATTTTTAATAACGTGGCATTGAATTTACTAGTGGGATCATTTATAAGTTGTATGTAGCAGCTTTTGTCACTGCCTCATTCATTCATTCAAATATGTTGATCTATCTTGAATCACAATATTGCCCCCCCCCCTTATCACTGGGTTTGATGATAATCTCCTTATTATCTTGTGGGGGACAGCTCCCATCCAGTCCCAATGCAGCCAGATAGAATTGCACCTTGGGAAATTTGATCTGAGAAGGGTGGGGGCTAATAATGTATGCACTATAGCGGATGTAACTCTTTACACTTTTCAGTGTCTTACGTGAATGGGCACGAGATACCCCTGAAACCTCCACTTACAGTGGCTTTTTTATTTATATGTTTTAAGGCAATAGTCCTGCAATGCATAATTGTGAATATGCAGTGAGTTTGGTGTGGTGTTGTAGATGGGCTTGACCCTAACAACTAGTTTTATTCTTTATTACTTAAAAGTTATGTTTTAAGTTACTAAGCAGTCAATCGCTCTAATTGATATCACCTGAACTGGTTTGCATTGAAGTCGAGGCCTGTACCCCAGATTCTTTTGGGTTACAGTCCAAAACTCCTGATTTTTCTTGTGGTGTATTGAGTAATTACAAATCTGAGGGTGTAATACTTCTGGAAAGAGCTACAGAGGGCGAGGATATCAATTTCCATTGAATATGTTCAGACACTATGATGTTTATTAAATATGAAATAAAATTCTTTTATACATTGTTCAACATATATCTTATCAACACAATATTATAAGAACTGGAAGCATATTGTTGTACTGAGCTTAGAAACTCAAGCAGCTGCTCATTCTATAAAAGTAATAAAAAGTAAAAGGTACAATGGTTTAGTCCATGCCTCGCCCATTCATTCATAGGAATTTAAAACAAGAAAGAAATGAAAATGTGATCGGTCCTATTCAGAGGGAGGGGGGAAGCTTTTAGCTGAAAAGGTGAAATCACAGAGAGCAAAACAATTGAAAACTTGATATTAGGGCCAGTTTGGCAGAAATGTAATACTAAACCATAACATTTAATTAAACATAACAGCTGGAAATCCCCACCCTACATGTCACCCTCCTTCTGCTTCTTTTTGTTATGAAAAAAACTGTTTTGTGTGAAATAAACCAAACTCATTGAAAGAGCCATGAAGAACTTGAATAGTCATTGGTATAACCAGAGAGCCTTTGAGAATATTGTTTGTACTCACAGAAATACAATAACCCTAATATAATGTAATTGTTATACCTATTAGTGATGGGCGAATTTATTTGGCAGGCGCAAATTTGCGGCGAATTCCCGCGATTTGCCCCGGCCAATAAATTTGCAAAACCGCTGCGAAAATTTGCCAGCGTCAAAAAAAAAATGGACACCGGTGTCCAAAAAACGGATGCCGGCATCAAAAACAGACGCTGGTGTCAAAAAGGAGACGCCGGCGCCGTTTTTGCTAATTTTTCGCTGTTTCGGGAATTTCGTTGGAAATTCGAAAAATTTTAAGCGAAACGCCCCAAATTCGCCCATCACTTATACCTATTATTCAATCCAGATGCACCAATCATTAGCCTTTGAGTCAAGGACTAAAACTCAGGGCAGTTTTCTTCCCAAATGATTCCATATTCAGACAAATCACTTGATATAATGTTGGATAGGGAGGTGGGTAACAGGGAGTTGCTGATGGGTTTGATAAGAGATTTCAGCTTAATGCTTATAGACCCTCATTGAGTGATCAAACTAAAATTAACTTTGTAGATTGTAAGGGGACAATTTGTGAATCTGACCTTGGAAATTGAATCTGTAAAATACATTTTTGCATTTCTACATTTAAAAAAAGAATGTGTGAATATATTAACCCCTTATTTTTTGACGAGCAATAACTGTTATTGGTCAATAAATAAGCCCCATAGTCTGACATAACGATTCTTGACTGCCCTCTTCTGCGACTGAATGTTCCGCACTGATTTCCACTTTTTGGTGCTACAGGAGTAAAATAATTTAATACTACGAAAAAATACAACTGGATTAAAAAGTCCTATGTCTCCTTAACATGCAATACCAAATATGTGTGGTTTTATGGAGAGTTGTATAAAAACTCTCATCAATACACTGCCAGTTTGCCAAAGCACCACTCATGTAATCAACATGTGCACCCTGGGAAACCCTACATTCTAAATCTCCAACATATCATTACGTCCAATACACAAAGTCAATCAGGAACATCTGTTTCCATTATCTGCCCCAAATTGTATTGGACAATAGGTTTTTCTAGTCAATGTTAGTTAAACCCCCTGTAAAATAAACTGGAAAATTTGACTCTGCTGGACATGGACAAATGCCTCAAGTGTGAATGTCTGGAAGTAAATGTCAGTACAATGCTCACATTGCTGCAAAAAAACAGTACCTGCCCAAGGAAAAATTATTATTTTACTTTACTTTATATATACATGTGCCCACGTTTTTGCCACCCCAGAGAAATAACATTTCCTTGTCCTTTAAATCAGCCACAAAAATGTTCTACTGAGCCCCATGGTTCTCTTCATTGCATATGTAAGAAAATTCACAATTTCATTTTTTTTTTCATTTTGACCTTGAGATCAAACATCAGGAGGGATGACAGAATGCTTTATGGTTGTTCTAGGATAGATACACTGGGTTCCTGCTCCAGTTGCATGAACAAAGAACATGGAGTAAGATTTCCACATCAGATGGGATTTGCTGCATTGCGGTGTTGGTTCTGGAGAGTTTTTTCAAGCAATACAACTCGATTATTTGTGTAATACCCCCAAAACACTATTCAACAAATGTGCTTAGTTTGCTCCCCAGTGTGTGCAAATTGATTCCAACTCATCAGAAGAGAGGACTGTTTTACCAGCTGTGATGGGTCAATTGGAAGTCACATGATTTTTCTCAATTTTATACATTTTGTAATATAGTTATTGTGTTGCTGTGGTTAGTTTTTTGTGTTTAACATTTATCTCATTTTTAAAATAAAAACCAAAAATATAATAAATAATATAAAAAATAAAAAAACCCACAACCAAACTCCCATACCTGATTTTTTGTTATTTATTATTAAAAAAGCTTGGATAAAAATTGAAAACCAATCGAAAACCCGAATCATACACATTCTTCAAGCTTTTTCCCGAAAAGCCAGAAATGTTCATCTTTTCGCCGGAAAAGTCAGAAAAGATGATATTATATATAATATATAAGTCCAACACAGACCACTGAAACTTCAAAAGTATAGGGACCTTTGCCATTGACTTATACACAGCCTCGGCAGGTCTGAGATGATGAATTTTCAGATTCAGTTTTTTTGCTGCATCGTTCTTTAATAAATCTCGAAAAAATTGAGTTTTTAAAAAAAGCCATACATTTGAGGTTTTACCTAAAAAGCCCAACCGAGTTTAGCAAATAACCTCCTAAACTATAAAATATGAAACATATCTCAGGAATCTCATTTCATTTCCTTGCACTAGAGAAGGAAACATCAAGGAAGTCCATTTCTCCTTCTCACCTCTATAGACAAAGATGGATTCTCATTACAATATGCCCCAAAAGCATAATCTTCTTCTCCACCATTCCATATAAGTATAAGGTCATCTATAAAGTGATAATACTTCACAATATCATTCCTGTAGGGGCAATCATCGTTCCCATCTCTAAGAAATACATGCTCATCTAGAATATGAAAAAAAGAAACAAAGTTTAACTACATTGTGATTTTAAATTTGTGAGAGGGCCATTTCTGACCTTTTTCAGGGGGTTAGGCTTAGGGTCAATTATATCAGGGGATGTAAGTGAAGGTCTAAATGAGTCAGAAAACTATCCATAAGATTTATGTTAATGAGGGGCGGGGGTATGATGGGTGTATGGAAGTAGTACATGAAGTGATGGACAGAATTAGCTGCTAATAGAAAAAAGTGTGTAACCAATATTCTCAGTCATTGGGGGATGCAATGGAGATGCTGTTCTAATATCCACCACTAGGTGGTGCATGGGAGCATTCTAGCAATGCATGTGTCAGGGAGCTGTTAACCTGTTACATTCCCACTGTTCTGTTGATGTGCTGAAGGGACGGGGAGATATCACTAGGGATGTAGCGAACGTCGGAAAAAAAGTTCGCGAACTTGCGCAAAAATGCGAGCGGTTCGCGAAGGGTTCGCAAACCCCATAGACTTCAATGGGAAGGCGAACTTTAACATCTAAAAAAGACATTTCTGGCCAGAAAAATGATTTTAAAGTTGTTTAAAGGGTGCAACGACCTGGACAGTGGCATGCCAGAGGGGGATCAAGGGCAAAAATGTATCTGAAAAATCTGCCTGTGTGTGCTTGGAAGAGATAGTGTAGGGGGAGAGCTGTTAGTGATTTCAGGGACAGATGATAGTAAGTTTGCTGGCTAGTAATCTGCTTGATACTGCTCTGTATTGGAGGGACAGAAGTCTGCAGGGATTTGAGGGACATTTTAGCTTAGGTAGCTTTGCTGGCTAGTAATCTACTGTTCTCTTTAAACAACTGCCATACATTGACCTTGTAGGCATTGTTTGCCCAGTTTTTTTGGACGCAGCCACTGAAGCACAGTTGCCAGAAAAAATATGCCATATAAATGCTGAAAATAGTAATTTTTCGCCATACGTTGACCTTGTAGACATTGTTTGCCCAGTTTTTTTGGACGCAGCCACTGAAGCACAGTTGCCAGAAAAAATATGCCATATAAATGCTGAAAATAGTAATTTTTCGCCATACGTTGACCTTGTAGACATTGTTTGCCCAGTTTTTTTGGTTGCAGCCACTGAAGCACAGTTGCCAGAAAAAATATGCCATATAAATGCTGAAAATAGTCATTTTTTGCCATACGTTGACCTTGTAGGCATTGTTTGCCCAGTTTTTTTGGTCGCAGCCACTGAAGCACAGTTGCCAGAAAAAATATGCCATATAAATGCTGAAAATAGTCATTTTTTGCCATATACGTTGAGTCAACGTATGGCAAAAAATGACTATTTTCAGCATTTATATGGCATATTTTTTCTGGCCTCTGTGCTTCAGTGGCTGCGGCCAAAAAAACTGGGCAAACAATGCCTACAAGGTCAACGTCGTTGACCTTGTAGGCATTGTTTGCCCAGTTTTTTTGGCCGCAGCCACTGAAGCACAGAGGCCAGAAAAAATATGCCATATAAATGCTGAAAATAGTCATTTTTTTGGTCGCAGCCACTGAAGCACAGTTGCCAGAAAAATTATGCCATATAAATGCTGAAAATATAAATTTTTTTGGTTGCAGCCACTGAAGCACAGAGGCCAGAAAAATGATGCCATATAAATGCAGAAAATATGCATTTTTTTGGTCGCAGCCACTGAAGCACAGTTGACAGAAAAATTATGCCATATAAATGCTGAAAATATAAATTTTTTTGGTTGCAGCCACTGAAGCACAGAGGCCAGAAAAATTATGCCATATAAATGCAGAAAATATGCATTTTTTTGGTCGCAGCCACTGAAGCACAGTTGACAGAAAAATTATGCCATATAAATGCTGAAAATATAATTTTTTTTGGTTGCAGCCACTGAAGCACAGAGGCCAGAAAAATTATGCCATATAAATGCAGAAAATATGCATTTTTTTGGTTGCAGCCACTGAAGCACAGAGGCCAGAAAAATTATGCCATATAAATGCAGAAAATATGCATTTTTTTGGTTGCAGCCACTGAAGCACAGAGGCCAGAAAAATTATGCCATATAAATGCAGAAAATATGCATTTTTTTGGACGCAGCCACTGAAGCACAGTTGCCAGAAAAAATATGCCATATAAATGCTGAAAATAGTCATTTTTCGCCATACGTTGACCTTGTAGACATTGTTTGCCCAGTTTTTTTGGTTGCAGCCACTGAAGCACAGAGGCCAGAAAAAATTAAACCAGTAGGGTTTGCACCCTAGTTTGTAACGGTGGCGGAGGGAGGAGGACGCTAAAGGACAGCTGTGTGTGGAGTCATGAGGCTTGAAGAGAAGGACAGCTGCATAGAAGTCAGAACAAGTCTTCCGGCGTGCAGTAACCCTCCGAGATCCACCCCTCATTCATTTTAATAAAGGTCAGGTAATCGACACTTTTGTGACCTAGGCGAGTTCTCTTCTCAGTTACAATCCCTCCTGCTGCACTGAAGGTCCTTTCTGAGAGCACACTTGAGGCTGGGCAAGACAAGAGGTTCATGGCAAATTGTGACAGCTCTGGCCACAGATCAAGCCTGCGCACCCAGTAGTCCAGGGGTTCATCGCTCCTCAGAGTGTCGATATCTGCAGTTAATGCCAGGTAGTCCGCTACCTGCCGGTCGAGGCGTTCTTTGAGGGTGGATCCAGAAGGGTTGTGGCGCTGCCTTGGACAGAAAAACATTTGCATGTCTGATGTTACAGACCGGCCAAAGGGCTTTGTCCTTGCAGGTGTGCTCGTGGCAGGATTACTGGCACCTCTGCCCCTGGAATGTTGATGAGTTCCTGAAGTGACATCACCCTTAAAAGCATTGTACAACATGTTTTGCAGGCTGGTTTGTAAATGCCGCATCTTTTCGGACTTGTGGTATGTTGGTAACATTTCTGCCACTTTATGCTTGTACCGAGGGTCTAGTAGCGTTGCGACCCAGTACAGGTCCTTCTCCTTAAGCCTCTTGATACGGGGGTCCTTCAACAGGCATGACAGCATGAAAGACCCCATTCTCACAAGGTTGGATGCAGAGCTATCCATCTCCGCTTCCTCATTATCAAGGACTGCATCATCCACGGTCTCCTCCCCCCAGCCACGTACAAGACCAGGGGTCCCCAAAAGGTCACCACTAGCCCCCTGGGAAGCCTGCTCCTGTTGGTCCTCCTCCTCCTCCTCCACAAAGCCACCTTCCTCCTCTGACTCCACTTCTGGCACCTCTCCCTGCGTTGCAGCAGGTGCCTGGGTTCGTTCTGGTGATTCCGACCATAAATCGTGCGCTTCCAGCTCCTCGTCACGCTGGTCTACAGCCTCATCTGTCACTCGTCGCACGGCACGCTCCAGGAAGAAAGCGAAGGGTATTAGGTCGCTGATGGTGCCTTCGGTGCGACTGACCATATTTGTCACCTCTTCAAAAGGTCGCATGAGCCTGCAGGCATCGCGCATAAGCACCCAGTAACGGGGGAAAAAAATCCCCAGCTCTGCAGATCCAGTCCTACCACCCAGTTCAAAAAGGGACTCGTTGACGGCCCTTTGTTGTTGCAGCAGACGTTCCAACATAAGGAGCGTTGAATTCCAGCGAGTCTGGCTGTCAGAAATCAAACGCCTGACTGGCATGTTGTAGCGCTGCTGAATGTCAGCAAGGCGTGCCATGGCTGTGTAGGAACGTCTGAAATGGGCCGACACCTTTCTGGACTGGGTGAGAACGTCCTGGAATCCTGGGTACTTGGAGACAAAACGTTGGACTATTAAATTTAACACATGTGCCATGCAGGGCACATGTGTTAAATTTCCCAGTCTCAACGCTGCCAACAGATTGCTTCCATTGTCACACACCACTTTTCCGATCTGCAGTTGGTGTGGGGTCAGCCACCGATCGGCCTGTGACTGCAGAGATGACAGGAGTACAGATCCGGTATGGTTTTTGCTTTCCAGGCACGTCATCCCCAAGACAGCGTGACAACGGCGTACCTGGCACGTCGAATAGCCTAGGGGGAGCTGGGGGTGCACAGGTGTGGAGGAGGAGAAGGAGGACCCAGCAGCAGAGTAAGAAGAAGAAGAGGAAGAAGACGAGGTAGAGAGCGATGGAGGAGTAGAGGTGGTGGCAGAACCGCGTGCAATCCGTGGCGGTGACACCAACTCCACTGTTGTTGTTGTTGTTGAGCTACCCATTCCCTGCTTCCCATTCCCAGCCATTACCAAGTTCACCCAGTGGGCAGTGTAGGTGACATACCTGCCCTGACCATGCTTGGAGGACCATGCGTCAGTAGTCATATGGACCTTTGGCCCAACACTAAGTGACAGAGATGCGGTAACTTGGCTCTGCACATGTTGGTACAGGTGTGGTATTCCCTTTTTAGAAAAAAAATTGCGGCTGGGTACCTTCCACTGCGGTGTCCCAATTGCTACAAATTTGCGGAAGGCCTCAGAGTCCACCAGCTGGTATGGTAAAAGCTGGCGGGCTAAGAGTGCAGACAAGCCAGCTGTCAGACGCCGGGCAAGGGGGTGACAGTCAGACATTGGCTTCTTACGCTCAAACATGGCCTTCACAGAAACTTGGCTGGTGGCAGATGACTGGGAATGGGAACAGGTGGTCAAGGTGGAAGGCGGAGTGGAGGGTGGTTCAGATGGGTCAAGGAGAGCAGAGGTAGAGCAGTAAGATGCTGGACCAGAAGGAGTGTGGCTTTTAGTTTGCCTGTTGCCTTTGAGGTGTTGCTCCCAAAGTGCTTTGTGCTTGCCGCTCATGTGCCTTCGCATAGAAGTTGTACCTATGTGGCTGTTGGGCTTACCAAGGCTCAGTTTCTGACTGCACTCATTGCAAATTACAATGCTTTTGTCAGAGGCACACACATTAAAAAAATCCCACACTGCTGACTTTTTGGAAGTGTGCGATCTGGCGGTAACAGTAGAAGTTGGCGGCATTGGCGGCAATGGCGGGTGCGTTGGCCGGCTGAACACAGGTGCCGATACATGTTGTTTCCCTACTGATCCCTGCGGGCTGTCCTCCCTGCTTCTTCTAAGTCTTATTCTCCTACTGCCTCTCTGACTCTCCGTCTCTCCATCTGAACTACCCTCCTCTTGCTCTCTTCTACTAGGCACCCACAAAACATCAATCTCCTCATCATCATTCTCCTCAGATGCATCAATTTCTTCTGACACATCACAGAAGGAAGCAGCAGCGGGGACCTCCTCCTCATCACTCATCATTATGTCCATCTCTGTCGTGTTCTCTGCCAGAATTAAATCTGGTGTAACGTCCTCATCTCCTTCATCTTCTTCTGCCAATAATGGTTGCGCATTACTCAGTTCAAGAAACTCATGGGAAAATAACTCCTCTGACTCCAGTGAAGAAGGGGCACCGGTGGTGGAGGAAGTGTTACGTGGGGTGGCCATAGCAGTGGAGGATGAGGAGGATGTTGTGGTAAAGTTAGAAACGGTAGAGGATGGGGTGTGCTGTGTAAGCCAGTCAACTACCTCTTCAGCATTTTGGGAGTTCAGGGTCATTGGCTTTTTAAAACTGGGCAATTTGCTAGGGCCACAGGATTGCATAGCAGCACGGCCCCTAGCACGGCCTCTGCGTGGCGGCCTGCCTTTGCCTGGCATTATTTTTAAAAAAACAACAACAACAAAAACTCAGTTGGTTTTTCTGGAAACGATAATACACACAGCTAGATGGCGGTTTGAAGAAAACACTGTGCAAATAATGCCTACAAGGTCAACGTATACACAGCGGTGGATACGGATTACGTAAAATATAAGAATGCTGCTTGAAAAAAAGTCACTCAAGTGGTTTTTCTAGAGACGATAATATTATCAATATTTAGACAAAATGTGAACAAGCTCACACAGCTAGATGGCGGTTTGAAGAAAACACTGTGCAAATAATGCCCACAAGATCAACGTATACACTACTACAGCGGTGGATACGGATTACGTAAAATATATTATGGCTGCTTGAAAAAAGTCACTCCGGTGTTTTTTCTGGAGACGGTAATATTATGGATATTTAGACAGAATGTGAACAAGGTCACACAGCTAGATGGCAGTTGGTTGAATAACACACTGGGCAAAAAATGCCTACAGGGCAAATAATGCCTAAAAGGTCAACTTATACACTACTACAGCGATGGATACGGATTACGTAAAATTTATTATGGCTGCTTGAAAAAAGTCACTCCGGTGTTTTTTCTGGAGACGGTAATATTATGGATATTTAGACAGAATGTGAACAAGGTCACACAGCTAGATGGCTGTTGGTTGAATAACACACTGGGCAAAAAATGCCTACAGGGCAAATAATGCCTAAAAGGTCAACTTATACACTACTACAGCGATGGATACGGATTACGTAAAATTTATTATGGCTGCTTGAAAAAAGTCACTCCGGTGTTTTTTCTGGAGACGGTAATATTATGGATATTTAGACAGAATGTGAACAAGGTCACACAGCTAGATGGCAGTTGGTTGAATAACACACTGGGCAAAAAATGCCTACAGGGCAAATAATGCCTAAAAGGTCAACTTATACACTACTACAGCGGTAGTAAAATAAAAAAAAGTAAAATAAAAAAAAAATGAATATTAAAAAAAAAAAATTACAGTTGGTGCTGCTGAACTACTAGGAGCAGCAGATTAGCACACCAGTCCCACTCCCCAACACTGCTAGACTAATAGCACTGGGCTCTTATAGTAGTAGTAGTAGTAGTAGTAGTAGTAGTAAAACAACAAAAAAATAAATAAAAGCAGTCCTTACAAGGACTACTGTTATTGCAGCAGTCAGCAGATGAGATCAGAAGCAGGACAGCTGCCCACTGCAGCTACATACAGAGCACTGCAGTAGAAGGTAGATTACTAGCCAGCAAAGCTACCTAAGCTTAAATGTCCCTCAAACCCCTGCAGACTTCTGTCCCTCCAATAACAGAGCAGTATCAAAACGATTACTAGCCAGCAAACTTTCAACTGTCCCTGAAATCACTAACAGGCAGCAGCTCTCTCCCTACACTATCTCTTCAGCACACACAGGCAGAGTGAAAAAACGCTGCAGGGCTTCGGTTTTTATAGGGAAGGGGAGTGGTCCAGGGGAGAGCTTCCTGATTGGCTGCCATGTACCTGCTGGTCTGGGGTGAGAGGGCAAAAAAAAGCGCCAACAATGGCGAACCCAAAATGGCGAACGTCGCGCGACGTTCGCGAACTTCCAGCGAGCGCGAACACCCGATGTTCGCGCGAACAAGTTCGCCGGCGAACAGTTCGCGCCATCTCTAGATATCACTTCAACTTGCAGTGCAGCAGTAAAGAGTGACTGAGGTTTATCAGAGCACAAGTCACATGGCTGAGGGTAAATAGGAAACTAGAAATGAATGCAGGTTTTAGGGAGCACCATCCATCACATGCGAGAGACAGTAAGGTGGAACAAATCGAAGCTTAAAACTTAATTGTTACTAATGATTTGCATAAAAACATGAGTCCAGGGGGAAAAAAACCGGACTATGGTAGGATTATGCGATATATGCGGGCAATGAGGTAGAGGATAGACCAATCAATAGGTCTTAGGGTAACCACGGGGTAGGAATGAGGACAATTAACCATTAAACTGGAAAAACAAAAAGGGTAAAATGCCCAATCCGCATTGAGTAGCTGCCTCAGTTAACCATCCATTATACATAAATAGGAAACTAACAACATGTCTAGCCTGATATAAGTTTTTAATGTTAAAAAGATGTTTGCTTGTTTGAGATATGCATTTCAATGCAGAATTGGCTGAAGCAATTAACTGATGAGTTTTGAAAAAAAAAATTTTTCCCATGACAGAATCCCTTTAAATTGGTTTTATAAGCAAAATATTTATTATGGAATGTTTGCTCGGCAATATACAATAAGTCAATCAGGAACATGTTTCCAAGATCTGCCCCAAATTGTATTGGACAAAGTGTTTTTCTAGTCAATGTTAGTTAAACCCCCAGCAAAATAAACTCTGCTGGACATGTGCAAATGCCTCAAGCAAGGGAAGTAAATGTCAGTACAATGCTCACAATGCTCCAAAAGATGAGCACCTGCCCAGGGAAAAAGAATTATTTTAATTCACTTTATTTTACTAACTGCCGAATTTCGAAGTGCTAAAACTTCGAAATTCGACCATCATATTGAAAAAATTTGATAGTCAAAGTTTTTTTGTTTGAATTTAGCTGTTTTCGATCGAATTAAAATTGTTTGATCGATCGTAGAAATCGTTCAAATCAAATGATTCAAACGTTTTAATCGATCAATCGAACGATTTTCAAAAAAAAAAATTTGACTTCTAAAAACTCAGCCAAATATTGGCTATAGGTTCTAGTAGGTCCCCATAGGCTAACATAGCAATTCAGCAGGTTGTAGTGTCGAATTCAAAATTTTTTAAAGAGACAGTACTTCGATTTTCAAATGGTCGAATATTCAAAGTTGTTTCAATTTGAATAGAATTTTGGCCTATTCGATGGCTGAAGTACCCAAAAATTACTTCGAAATTTTTTGAATTCGAAAATTCACTTTGAATTCACTTCAAACCTTAGTAAATGTGCCCCTAAGTGTGCCTAAGTTTTTGCTACCCCAGAGAAATAACATTTCCTTGTCCTTTAAATCAGCTACAACAATGTACAACAGAGCCCCATAGTTCCCTTCATTGCAAGAAAATTCACAAATGAAAATTTTTAATTTTGACCTTGAAATCAAACATCAGGAGGGAGGACAGAAGCTCCAGTTGCATAAACAAAGAACATGGAGTAAGATTTCCACATCAGATGGGATTTGCTGCATTGCGGTGTTGGTTCTGGAGAGTTTTTTCAAGCAATACAACTCAATACTTTTTTTCATACCCCCCAAAACACTACAACTTCCAACTCATCAGAAGTGAGGGTTGTTTTACCAGCTGTGATGGGTCATTTGGAAGTCACATGATTTTACTTAATCTTTATACATTTTGTAATGTAGTAATTGTGTTATTGTGTGTAGTTTTTTTGTGTCTAACATTTATCTCATATTTAAAATAAATAAAACCACAACCAAACTCCCATACTCAATTTTGCCTTATTTATTGTTTAAAAAGCTCAATTCAATTTTTTCAGGCTTTTTCTGGAAAAGAGAGAAAAGAAAAAAACTCACAGGTCCACTACGCGGCCACTCTTCCGTTGTGTCCAGTCCCAATGGTGTTCAGGCTCCCTCTTACTGGTCTCCAATCCAGTGGACATCATATGTAGGGGGGTTAGGTAGGTGAGAGAGCCAATCCACACACTTTGGATAAAAATCACTGTCCAGCTTTATTGAAAATAATAATGATGATACAACACGGGAATTCATTCTTTTGAGTATTGAATATCTGCTTACTCATAATTTTTTTATGTTTGATGGGGTGTTCTACCTCCAGAGACGTGGCACCGCTATGGGGGCAAAATTTGCCCCAACCTATGCCAACCTTGTTATGGATTGGTGGGAGCGGTGCCACGTCTATGGATGTGGGAACCTCTACAGGCACAGAAATATTACTTATCACCGTTATATAGATGATTTAATATTTATTTGGAATGGTACCAAAGAAGAGAGCGTCAAATTTTTGGAATACTGCAACCAGAACAAGTATAATTTGTGCTTTACCCACTCTACCCATAACAAAGTGATAGAATTTTTAGATATCAAATTGGAAGGAATGGAAACTGGTGAGATACACTGTGACCTCTATGTGAAACCAATTGCTAGGAATACACTATTAAGAGCTGATAGTTGCCACCCTCGCCCAGTTTTGGGAGGTATCCCGGTGGGCCAATTTTTGCGACTTAGACGCATATGTACCACGTGGGATACCTTTAATAAACAGGCGATGATACTTTGGGATAAATTGATCGAGAGAAAATATGATGTCGTTACAATAAAGAAAGCTTATGAAAGAGCAGTTAGCACCTCCAGGGAAGAACTTCTGTACCCAGTTAAATACCAAAATAATAAGAGTAGAACATTTAAAAATAAGAAAGAAGATAAAAAACAGAATGGATCTAATTTATACTTTATTACTAAATACAGCAACCAGGCCGACCAAATAAGGAAAATTATAGACAAGAGACTGGAGGTCTTGAAGGTGGATCCCCGGTTAGATAGAGAAGTGTTGGGAGGTCTAAAGTATGTATTTAAGAAGAGCAGGACTATTTCGAATGATTTGTCACCTAGCCTGTACCAACCTAAGAATAAACAGTTGCAAACAAACAAAAATTGGTTAGTGAAGCAAGGATCGTTCAAATGTGGTAAAAATAGATGTAAAGTGTGTAAACACATAATGGTTCAGAATCATTTTAAAAGCACCACATCAGGGGAGATTTATCCCATAAAAAGTTATATAAATTGCGACACAAGGGGTCTCATCTATTTAGCGACCTGTAGTTGTGGTGCTCAATACGTGGGCAGAACGTACAGGTCACTGAAGGAGAGGGCAAGGGAACATCTTACACCCATTAATTTGGACAGAATGGAAGAAACAAATTTTTCAAATAAACGCACATCTGCTGTTAGTAAACATACCATTGTTAATTGTAAAGTCAATGTGTGGTTCATTTTATATTATGACAACATTGGCTGTGACCTATATGACTTGTAACAAATGAAAAATATCTTTTGTTTGTTTTGTTTTATATATGAGATTTTTTTAATTAACACAGGTATATAAGGCACAGGATATCCTGTGACCTTACCTCTGATGAAGTGCCAGAATGGGGCATGAAACGCGTCAGGTGATATAACATGTCATAGGGTAGGAGTACAACTGCTAAAAGATGCCTGTCAGTGGTTTTAAATTTTTCAATAAAGCTGGACAGTGATTTTTATCCAAAGTGTGTGGATTGGCTCTCTCACCTACCTAACCCCTTTTTCTGGAAAAGCCAGAATTTTATGGATTTTTGCCGGAAAAGCCTGAAATGATTGGATTTTCGGGGATAATTCCAGAGCAGACCACAGAAACTTCAAAATTGTATAGGGACCTCTGCCCAGTGGCGGAACTGCCGGACGAGCAGGGGGTGCGAGCAGGCCATGGCCTGCACCCCCTCAGGGCCCTCCGGCAGTCCGTGCGCCACTGAGAAATACGGGCAAATGCTGCCATACGGAGGGGGCGGGGCCTGGCTGCGCGTCACGCACCAGGGCCCGCCCCCCTCTAGGAGCACTACTGCCTCTGCCTTTGACTTATGCACAGCCTCGGCAGGTCTGCGATGGCAAATTTGGTGTCACAAACACTCACCCTGGTAGTCTAGTGGTGCAGCGGGGACGCCCGCCATGCCGCTCCTCTTCTGCCAAAATGCCGGCTTCCTAAGGTGCACTCCTCTTACAGGCGCACTCACGCTGGCGTGTTTGCATCAGCGCGCAATGGCGCGAAATTTGAACAGTATAAAAGGCACATTCAGCTGCAGGTCCTTGCCTGTTATAGGATCTTGTTTCCTTGTGCTTCTGAGCTTAGTGCTATTCTGTTTATTCTGATTCTGATTCCTGTTGTGACCCCTGCCTGGCTTTTGATGATTCTGACATCTGTATCCTGACCCCTGCCTGATATCCAACTTCGCTTACTCTATATCCCTACTGATTGATCTCCTGGTTTGACCCTTGCCTGTCATACTCCATTTTGTATTCTGCCTGCCCCGACACGGCCTGTATTGGTCTTTAATAAATCTCAAAAAAATTGTTTTTTAAAAAAACCTCCAAAATTGAGGTTTGCCGTAAAAAGCCTGAGTTTAGTAAATAACCACTAAACAATAAACAATGGAACATATCTCAGATTTACTAATAGATTCCACTTACCTTTTCCTTGATTTTTTTAAGGGTTTTTTTGATGTCTGTACTTTTCAGGCTGTAAATAATGGGGTTAGTCATAGGGATCACCAAAGTAAACATCAGAGAGAGAACTTTGCTTATGGTCTGTGACTGTTCTGTGGGGGGAACCACATAAATAGAAATTATGCTCCCATAAAATATGGAGACCACAGCCAAGTGGGAGCTGCAGGTGGAGAAGGCTTTTTGTCTCCCGGTATTGGACACTATCTTTAGGATTGCATGGGCAATACAAATATATGACACCATTATGAGTACAAAGGGAAAGAAAACCACAGGGAATGACTGTATGATTACTTCTATTTGAACAAAAGAAGTGTCTGAGCAAACAAGCCCAAGAAGGGGAAAGAAATCACAAAAGAAATGATTAATGGTGTTTCGATCACAAAACTGTAGCATTGTTATTAGATTCACTGAAAGGACTGCAATGCCAAAACCTGTAGCCCATGATATGAGAATGAATGTAACACAAACTCTGTGAGACATTATAGAAGTGTAACGCAGTGGGACACAGATGGCCACATATCTGTCATAGGACATTACTGCTAGAAGGAAAGACTCAAAAATTTCTGAGACACCCCAAAAATACAACTGTGTTATACAACCAACAATGGACAATACAGCTCCATCATTTATTATAGTTTGGAGCAGAATGGGCACAATATTTGTGGATTCCATTAGATCAGTGAGGGACAACTGTTGGAGAAAGAAGTACATGGGGGAATGGAGGTTCCGATTGCATAACACCAACACTATGATGAGGACGTTCTCCCAGATTATCAGAAGGTAAATCAGAAGGAACAGAGAGAACAGGGGAATCTTGAAGTTGTGGAGATTCTGAAATCCCAAGAGAACAACCTCACTGACCAACGTCTGGTTCTTCTCATTCATTGTCTGTTGGGAACATAAACATAATTGAAGGTTTCACCTATATTCACATTTACTTGTGTTTACCAGCAACTGTTTCATTTTCCATCATCTTTATTTTTCATTTAACTCACTGGGGATTTCTGTTATACAAATGTCATACTCCTTTTCCCATAGAATTGAGAGAAAGATCTGCTGTCATTGCTGAAAATAAGTTGAATGAGTTTCTTCATATTCAAGAAGTGCTATAAAAATCCTTTATTTTTTATATCCAAACTAAAATCCTACAGTCTAATATAAATATTGTCAGTAGCTCCCACTCATATTTTATAGTGTTTATAGACTCTTCCTCTACAGTCAACAATTATTTACGGGGTTCAGTAGCAGTAACCAAAGTTCCCCAACCTACAATAATCTCTGGAGGTAGAATGACCTCACGTGTATAATAGATGTCACCACCAGTCCTAAGATGGACCATAAGATAGAACATCTAAAGTGGTTGCAGTGACTTCTGAGAGCAATATTGCTGATATGTGGGCTAGCTCAGTAGGGGGTCTGCAGTTTCCCACTACTTGCTGCTTAATGTGCTACATTTATGAAAAGAGCAGTACTGCAATGGAAGCCAATTTCCCCAAAATGTTCTACCTCCAGCAACTCTTTATATCCACTCAGGCCTCCTTTAGAGGCTACTGCTGGGTTCGGATGCACACAGATCCAGGCACATGTGCACCTAAGCTTTCTACACCTGGCTGGGTCTTCTTCTCCCAGCAGGGGCGCATGCCTTGACCCAGCAGTGCAAATAAAAAAATACAAATAATTAAAAAAAGCTAGATGGGCCCTTGATCATACTGCTCAACTATTCAACCACTCCTACCAGTTCCCTTACTCTGGAATTATGTATCAATGATTTCCCTTATATTCAGAACACTGTTAAAATGCCAATGATGATATCTCCTTTCTCCTCCTAATAATAAATGACTTATCCCCCATTATCCCCACGTTACTTGGTTACCTCTTTATGGTACAAAAACCCTTCCTATGTTTGTTCCTATACAATTACTGACCTCACAGTGGTGATATCTCCTTTGTCTCTTTCCCCACCAATAAATCACCCATTCCACCTCTCTTGCTAGGGAATTCTATAACCTGACTTCATTTACAGTAAAGTACCTCTTTCTATATTGATGATGAAATCTCCTTTCTTCCTCAATAATGAATCACTCATTCCCTCTGTTGCTAAGGAACCCCATAACGTGACTGCCCTTATATTAAAAAACCCTTTCCAATACTGATGAAATATCCTTTTCTCCCCAACAAGGAATCACTTATTCCCGTCTCTTGGTAGGGAATCAGATAACCTGATGTTTGATATTTCCTAAGCTAATAGATGAAATATATATTCCATGATATAGTGACATATCGATTGTTCCCTGTACCCCATAGAAGGACAGTTCATTAGGCAGTTGGAGATAAATACAAATATGTCCTAATAGCAAATAACAGAGCTGCTCCAGATACTGTGGAACCATAGGACAATGTCCATGAGCTTCTCCCAATGTGTAACCTGCTCTGCATTTCTCCTGCCATTTTACTAACACAATCCCAACCATTTCTTTCCAATGAAATCACTTTACAGAAAAGATGTTCTTGGAATATTATACTCACCTGATTTGTACCTACCAGAACCACCCCAGATACTATGGAACCATAGGAAGATGTCCATGAGCTTCTCCCAATGTGTAACCTGCTCTGTATTTCTCCTGCCATTTTGCTAACAAGAGATTCTTATTATACTCACCTGATTCAAAATACTTTGAATTGATTCTTCCTTCCAACAGATGTCTTTTTGTCACTTTTATAACAACAAAGTTCCTTGGAAAAAATATTTACTTAGTTATATGTTTATATCTGCAATATATAAAAAAAACAATTATTTTAGAAACAGATTTTGATTCCCTTTTGGATCTTATTTTATATCAGCAACCACAAGGGCAAATATAGATGACTTAAATAAAGTCAAAGATCGGATTAACTAAATTCATGAAATTAAATATTACATTATTGCTAAAGATAAAGTAACAGTATAAGATAACATATTTTCCAAATATAATTCCAATTAAGTAGAATGTATGTGAGAAGGGAAGAGGAGAAAAGAGAAGGGAAGGAATAAAGTAAAAGACCCGGATACTGTGGAACCATAGGAAGATGTCCATGAGCTTCTCCCAATGTGTAACCTGCTCTGCATTTCTCCTGCCATTTTGCTAACACAATCCCAACTATTTCTTTCCAATGAAATCACTTTACAGGAAATATGTTCTTGGAATATTATAATCACCTGATTTGCACCTACTAGAACCACCCCAGATACTATGGAACCATAGGAAGATGTCCATGAGCTTCTCCCAATGTGTAACCTGCTCTGCATTTCTCCTGCCATTTTGCTAACACAATCCCAACCATTTCTTTCCAATGAAATCACTTTACAGGAAAGATGTTCTTGGAATATTATACTCACCTGATTTGCACCTACAAGAACTGCCCCAGATGATGACTGGGCGAAGTAGAACTGATCGCCTTTTATTAACCAGTGTCAGTAACATTTACAGATGAGAAACCTACTGAGAAATCTCCTGGAGACTCTGCCATAATTATCAATCCTTGAGGGTATTAAAATAAAGTGTTTGTGTAGTTACCAATGTTTTAATTATATATGATATGAAAATAAAGAATATATTTTATTGTTCAATATACAATTTTCTTTGACTAATAAGTGTTTCACATATAACAGCAAAACAATGAAATTATAATCTTCATCAAATCATCATCAGTGTTTATATAACATCTTTATGTTACACAGGCCTTTCCAAAAATATATAACAAACAGGTTTTATATTATTTAGCAGGGACCTCACAAACCCTAAATTATAGTTATATGCTCCTCCAACTTCTCTCCAGAATTCTCATTACCTATTAGGGAACTCTGTCTTCCAAACCAAAATATGTTAAAGATCCCAACACAACACAGAAACCATTAATATACCTATCACTATAAAATAGTCAGTGAGGTCAATAGGAGAATAGGGGGGTCAGGCTTAGGTAACTGTTCCAAACCTTATTATTACATTAAAAATCAAGTAAAAAACTGAAAAAGAAAAAAAATTTTGTCGCGTGGCTAAATTTTTTTGATGCGCGTCTTTTTATTTTGACGCACAACACCATGCAAGTCTATGGGCGAAAAAATTCGTCCATCCCTAATCAGGAGAGGAGAGATATATCTGAGTATCGTCAGCATAGAGGTGGTAGTGGAAACCATATGAGTTGATTTGTTTGCCGAGGGAGGAAGTATAGAGGAAGAATAATAAGGGGCCCAGGACAGAGCCTTGAGGAACCCCAACAAAAAAGGTAGGTGTAATAAAATCTTACATTGGTGGGGTTCGTGGGGGTCGGCGGGGACACCTGCTGCACCCCAAGCGGGGACGCCAACGTTTACAGTGTGCTGCGCGGCGAGCCTCCATGAGTCTTAAAGGCGCAGGCGCGCTGATGTATGACGTCAGCGCGCAATGTCACGAATTTTAAAAGTACTTAAAGGTACATTTTCTTTCTACACATTGCCCATAAAAGGAGTTGTTCCTGGTGCTTTTTAAGCTTTGTGCTAACTTGTTCTTCTGATTCCTGTTTTGATCCCTGCCTGGCTATTTGACAATCCTGACTTCTGAATCCTGACCTTTGCCTGATTACTGACTTTGATCCTGTTTAACCCCTCTGATTGACTTCCTGGCTTGACCCTTGCCTGCCTGACTATGTTTTCTCTCTGCCTGCCCCGGCCCGGCCTGATCTGACTACTCTATTGCCTAACGCCTTGTACTACGACCTTCTGCCCAAAGACTCTTGCTAACAGTCGTGCCCCTCTGCCTATCCAGAACATCTGGCCTTGTACCTCTTGTTTAAGTCCTGGTGGCATCCAAGTAGCTGAGGGATCCTCCCAAAGGCGGTCACAATACTGGTGAAGCACGAGTCGAGACCAGGGTGCTTGGCCGACCGTTACAGTAGGGGAGAAAATGCTTTTGTAGGAGACACTGAAGCACAATTTGTGAGTTAAGAAGAGAACCAGGACAGGGCCGTGTCACAAAGGCCAAGCGAATGGAAAGGGTGATCTACAGTGTCAAATGCAGCTGAGAGCTAGAGCAATGGTAGTAGTGAGAAATGATCATTGGCTTTAGCACTTAAAAGGTCATTAGTTAGTCAGGTAAGGGCAGTTTCAATGGATTGTTGTTGCTTAAAACCAGATTGTAGTGGGTGCAGCAGGTTATTGTCCGAAAGGACTGAGGTTAGTTGGTTGTAAACTAGGCGCTTAAGTAGTTTAGAGATGAAAGGTAGCAGAGAGATAGGTCAGAAGTTGTCAAGATTGGAGAGTTTTTTTCACAATGGGGGTGACAAGAGCATATTTTAGTTGAAAAGGAAAGATTCCAGTTGAGAGCAAGAGATTAAATAGATGAGTTAAGGCTTTAATTAGACAAGGATTGGTATTGCGGAGAAGTTTTGAAGGAATAGGATCAAGCGGGCAGGTGGTAAGGTGAGAAGAGGCCAACAGTTTTGAGACTTCCTCATCAGTGACAGGGGTGAAGGAGCACAGGAGAGACTGGGGAGTGTGGAGTGAGGGTGATGGAAGCAGAAAGTAGTGTTCTGGCTATTATGTTACACATCCGATCACTCCAGCCTTTATACATTACATTTTTGGCTAACTGACTATATTAGAAACATTTTTTTGCACAGCCTATTTACCCAATTATTATTTTTATGCTGAACAATTCCTTTAAGAAAAGCATTGTGAATTTTCCTGCTCTGTCCTCCCTAGATTCTCTCATGCACCAAACTATTCAGATAGACTGGAGACATAGGGAGAGACATCAGGAAGAATCCTTGGTGCTTACCCCTTATAACAGTCTCTATGGTTCTGTATCTAAGCAACTCATGCAATTAGGATCTACCTGCCTGTCATCCGAAAGCAGGCCAAGGGGTTATGCTTAGGTCACCTATGTAAAACTTGTCCCAAGAGGCCGGGAAAGCGCCAGAACCTAAGCAAGTCTGGAAAGTCTTGTTTAGGCTATGCCGTTTCCACTCCCCAAAAATCTTTTTGTCAAGTATTTATTCCAGTCCTCTAGAATTGGGATAAGGGTCATATAGAGAGTTCAGCATTTCTAGATTCTTTGGCAGCAAGGAATTTCCTGGATATCAGCTTTGTGACATGGAATATCCATTAAATCCTTTGTGTCGCGTCCGGCACCCTATATCCAGAACCCAAGCTAAGCTCCCTGGTCTCGGCTCTCACTTCTGCCTCTTACCACCGCCTTTCACCTCGGGAGGAGCCCTCGGCTAATAGGATGCCGCCAGGTCTTAATAGAGAGAGGAGCAAAGCTAATGGTTCTGGACGAACAAAGGGGCACGATCGTCTCACCAGGATACTGGAAGTAAGAACCACCAGGAACAGGCAGGCCGGGCAGCACAAGCAGAGAATCGTCAGACACGCTGGAATCAGGATAGGAGAGCGTAGAATAGTCGGTGGACAGGCAAATGGTCAGGATTGGAGAGAACAGAGTAGTCACAAGCAGGCTAGGATCAGGATTGGAGAGATCAGATTAGTCAGGCAAAGCAAGGGTCAATACACAAAGGATCAATCAGGATACAATAAGAATAGCAGGAAGCACAAGGCAATAGCACCAGGAACAAGCTAAGTTGAACCTAACAACGGGCAGTGTTTTTTACTGCAATGCGCCCTTGCTCGATGATGTCATCACGCCGGCGCATAAAACCCAGAAGTGCGTGCGGCGCATGCCATAAAGAAGCCGGCACAGCAAGGAAAAGACTGCACGCACCGGGCGTCCCCGCCTTAGCCGCGGCAGGGGCCGCCCACTAGACCACCAGGGTGAGTCCTTACACTTTGTCTCTCCACTGAAACTGATGGCCATTGATAGTAGTCCCCTTGGTGATGAGTTAGTGTCTTTCCAGTTGAAAAAGTTTGATATGTCTGTGGGGGATGACTCTGAAGGAATCTGTTTCTATGTCATCCATTGTCCACACACCCATGTGATTCTTGGTCTTCCCTGGTTATGGGGTCACAATCCTCGAATTGATTGGGTCACGGTTAAAATACTACATTGGGGTGCTGGATGTAAGCAGTCATGTTTTAAAGTGTCCCATGTACTAACTGCAACCTCTCTTGAATGATTGAATGATCAGTCTACTCTTTCTACTCTGATGTCTTCTCCAAAAAAGCTGCTAAAACCCTGCCCCCGCACAGACCTTATGACTGTGCTATCGATTTAATTCCTGGTACCACTCCACCCAAGGGACATACTTATATTCTTTCTCTTTCTGAGTCCCAAGCCATGGAAGAATATATTAAGGAAAACCTGGATAGAGGATTCTCCTGCAGGGGCAGGCTTCTACTTTGTAGAGAAGAAAGATGGAGGTTTAAGGCCATGTATTGACTATAGGGGTTTGAACAAGATCGCAGTTAAGAATCGTTACCCCCTTTCCTTGATCTCTGAATTATTTGATAGGGTTAGAGGCACCACCGTCTTTTCAAAACTGGATTTGAGGTGCACATATATTTTAATTTTAATTCGAGAAGGGGATGAATGGAAAACAGCCTTTAATACTCATGATGGGCACTATGAGCATTTAGTAATGCCCATTGGCCTATGCAATACCCCAGCCATCTTCCAAGTGTTCATTAACAATGTCATCAGTAACCTTCTGGGTTGGTATGTCTTAGTATTCCTGGACAACATTCTAATCTATTCTTCTAATCTAATTGAACATCGAGGTCATGTCCAGGAGGTGTTAAGTAGATTTAGGCAGAATCAGTTGCATGCCAAACTTGAGAAATGTGTATTTGAGGTCCCCTCTGTTAATTTCCTTGGGTACTTTATCTCCCACCTAGGTCTAGAGATGGAGCCAATGAAGGTCCAATCTAGGTTGGGCACAGCCCCTTTCGTTATGGGCCATTCATAGGTTTTTAGGGTTCTCCAATTATTACCGGCAGTTTAAAAATAACTTTTATTCATTGGTGGCCCCAATTACTGACCTCACTAAGAAGGGGCAGATCCTAGCATTGGGTCTGGAGAGGCTGTTGAAGCTTTCAAGTTGCTTAAAAAATCTTTCATTTCAACTTTGGTGCTCCAGCATCCTGATTCTTCCCTCCCCTTCCTGGTATAAGTGGATGTCTCAGAAATTGGAGCCGGAGCAATTTTGTCACTGCGAGACCCTGTTACCAGTAAGAACCACCCATGTGCTTTTTTTCTAAGAAATTTTAAGTATAACATTGGTAACAGGAAATGGTTAGCTATTAAATGGGCATTAATGAGTATAGGCATCTTTTAGAGGGCACACAACATGTCTTGTTTATATTGAATCCGTGACGCGCTTAAATCCTGACAGACCACATGGGCTTTGCTTTTCATCCACTTTATATCTATAATAACATACAGGCCTGGGGAAAAGAATACTAAAGCAGATGCTCTCTAGAAGCTTTGTTTCCAGCCCTAGGGAAGAATCTGAACCTGCATTTATAGTTCCCAAGGAAGTGATTGTGGCAGCTCTGAGTCCAGATCAGAAAGCTGCCTTGTCTGAAGCCCTGGTTAAAAAGTCTTTTAATGACCCTCAAGGCAAACTTTTTGTTCCTGAAGACCTCTGTGAAGCAGTATCGCTTGAGTCTCACAACTCCAAGGTAGCTGGGCATGCTGGTCATAGTAAAACCTGCTCTCTACAGTCCCGTACTCTGAGTGGTCGCCATTGAGACAGGATATTGGTAATTATATTGACTCTTGCCCAGTTTGTCAACTATCTAAACCTTACAGAGCCTTACCTCAAGGGTTGCTGCAGTCGCTTCCTGTTCCTGAAAGACCATGGACTCATATCTCCATGGATTTTATTGTAGAATTGCCTCCCTCTAAAGGGTTTACTGTTATTTGGGTGATAGTGTATAGGTTTAGTAAAATGTCTCACTTTATTCTCCTCCCCATCCTCCCCTCTGCTAAGCCCCTTGCTGAGCTTTTTATATCTAATATATTTAAGTTTCATGGGTCCCCATTGAATATTGTTTCAGATAGAGGGGTTCAATTTGTATCAAAGTTCTAGCGGTACTTTTGTTCTGTGATGGGTACTGATTTGTAATTCTCCTCAGCTTACCATCCACAGACTAATGGCCAGACTGAAAGATCAAAGATCACCCTAGAGCTTTTTCCTTCTCTGATTGTTCTTCTGATATTCCAGCTGTTGTGTGATAATTTGTCAGAAGGTGCAGGACTCTTTATCTTCTGCTGTAGCTGCCCAAAAAAAAGCTGCTGATACGAATCACAACGTGTCTCCTGAGTGTTAGGTTGAGGATAGATTGTCCTAATCTAATTGTCCTCTAAGAACATTCCATTGAAAGTCCCTTCTGCCAAGTTGAGTTCTAAATTTCTTGGTCCCTTCCCTGTATCTAAAGTTATTAATCCATCTACTGTCTTTTTGGAACTACCTCCTGAACTAAACATTTCTAATTCTTTTCACGTTTCTTTATCAAAGCCTGCCAGGAATGTCCAACACTTTTCTCCTCCTCCTCCAGTTGGTTAAAGGTCAGCATAAGTATGAGGTTCAGAGGCTGGTTGACTCTCGCCTTTCCAGAGGCAAGGTACAGTATCTTGTACACTTGAAAGGAGAGGCCTTGGGTTCCAGTCTCAAATGTCCATGCTAATCACCTCAAGCGACAGTTTTATGCTAGGTTTCCTGACAGGCCTAGGAGTCCAGTGGTCCCCTCTGGAGGGGGTGTAATGTAAGAAACATACCTGGTGGTTCAGTGGGGGTGCAGTGGGGATGCCAACTCTAATGATGCTTGCGGGCATTCAAAATATTGTGTGGGTGCCGCTTCTGGGTTTTGTGTGCCAATGCAAGTGACATCATCGCTCATTACCGTAAAATTCAAACATTTAAAGGGATCAAGTCCAATTGCTCATTGCCCAAGCAAAGGTATTTTATTAGTTCCTGGGTGTTATTGTTATTGTTATCATCCTCTCCTGCTCTCCCATGTATCTAGTTGTAATTTACATATCACCGCTATTGGCAAAGATTTGTTTTGACCACTTCCTGTCATACTTTGGTATAGTGAGTGAGAAGGGGTGGAGCTTCCTCTTTGGCTTCTGGTGTCTGGCCGATCTGGATGTTTCCATTGAACCTGGGTACAACAAGGCCCAGTGAAGCTAAGTTGCCCTGGAGGGACTTGAACCTCTAGTGTTTAAGTCAGGGAGCAGGGACCCCATGAATGAGGCTAGTGAGTGTCAGGAATATAATTGTTATAAACTCTCTAGGAGATTAAGATGGTGAGGGAAGAGAGAAAGAGCAGCTTTGTGCTCCATCAAGGAGGTGTAACAGGGAGTAACTTCCCAGGCTGTAAGATTTGCCTACAGTGAAGGGACACAGTGGATAGGGTGTGAGGTTTTAGCTTCTCCTCCCTGACCCCTCCACTGGGTGAGATTCAGACCACGTGTGAGGTATTTCTGCCGGGAGGTGCTGCACTGCCTTGACTACATCCTCAGGGAATTCATATACAGTTGGCTCTGATGAACCGTCCTAGCCGGTGAATATATTCTGTACTGTCCTTATGCTCTGTAAGTAACCCTGTGGATCATTTGTCTCTGACAAATAAAATACTCTGTTCTGTTTGATTTGCAAGAACCTCCTGGCGCCCTCTTCTTTATTCAATGTATACATAGTAGCCTGTGGGAGTTGTAGTTGCACTACACCACATTTCCATTTCTTCCACTTTGCAAAGGCTCAGCCTTAAGTGTTAGAGTCAAATGTAAGGCATCCTCTAGTATACTAGCTGCTTGTTAATCCCTTTGGCCTGGATAGCCCAAAATCATCTTATTCAAAAGTGCTATGTGATATGTGTTTCATTAGGTAATAGAAATAGGTGTGACTCTAATAATAGGAGAATCTAGAATAAGTGATATGTTTTTTAAAATTAATTCTGTATAGATATTGATCCATCTTAGCCAGGGTCCTGGTAAATATAATTAACACTGATGCATTAATCCAAATTAATCCTCCTCCTACAAAAAATATCTGGGTCTCCCTTCTTGCCATGTATAATCCACACCTAGACTGCCCTGCTGGCAAACAGACACCCACTATACCATAAAAAACTTATTGTGTGTCACCAGGGGCCCATCAGAAGTGACACATCTACCTACAAGCAAACAAGGTGCAAAACCTGCACTCACATTTATACTCCATGTTAGGTATCTATAGCACATTGCCAGCAGGAACACATAACAAAGGGATCATTCTCCTGCAAGTCATCCAGTGTGCTCCACCTTATCCTGTGTGTATAATGCTCAACTACAGGGTTACACGTGAAACTGGACTAACACTACAATAGTGAATGTCCTCCTACAGATCCAATATCAGTTATGGAAAAACAAATCACCCAGTAGCAGCACTTTTGTAGCCATGACCAAAGTATTGATGATCTTCAGGCCACTATACTAATGGTCAACTTCAAAACACAAGAAGAGTGAACGGACTGAGAATATAAATTCATGTAAAAATTCAATACCCTTGAGTGTAACCTCAACAATGACAGAAGTGTAATGTCCAGATATGGATATGACTAAATGAACCCTACTGCTACTGCTGCTTCTGCTGGAGGAATGTGAGATCTTTGCCCAGTAGACCCACTTCTCAGAACTTCCATCACCTCACAAATAGACATTAATTATGTTGACCTGTATAGAGGAACTTTACTGAGGGATCTTGATCACTATCTTATTTTACACATGCTTGTCAGTTTGATATTGTTTTTAATTCTGTGCTAGTATTTATATTTATTATTATTTTTCAGTTTCTAAATTAACCGTGTCTGAAGCAGGGACCTACGTGAAAACGTCATTTTATACTCTTCTGAGGTAGCCAGTTAAAGGTATCACCTAAACTATATTTTCTGACTTTGATCTATAACTAACATGGTGCAACATTCTGCTATTATAAAAATATAGGCACAGTAGTATGTTACCAATCGGCATGTGGTTGATCGGATAGACAAATTATTGGGTGGGGCTGGGCATGACCCAGCTGTCTTAGTGCATATCGGTACTAATGACAAAATAAATGGTAGATGGAAGACCTTAAAGAATGATTTCAGGGATCTAGGCTCTAAGATCAAGGAAAGGTCTTCCAATGTCATCTTTTCTGAAATTTTGCCTGTGCCACGTGCAAGTTTAGGAAAACAGCGGGAGTTTAGGGAGCTAAATGCGCGGCTCAAGTCTTGGTGCAGGAAGGAAGGGTTTGGGTTCCTAGAGCACTGGGCTGATTTTTTGTTGGGGTACAACCTATACAGTCGTGACGGTTTGCACCTCAATGGAAGGGGGTCCGCGGTGCTAGGGGAAAGAATGGCTAAGAGGTTGGAGGAGTGTTTAAACTAGGCAAGAGGGGGGTGGGTGAGATAAAGAATTATGGGGAAGCTAGTGTAGACGGGGCAGTGGGGTTAGTAAGGGGTCATGGGGGAGGAGTGAGGGGGGCATACAGTTTACCAGCTAAGGAGGTCCCTCTGTTACAAGGAAAACAGAATAATACTAACTTAACGTATAATTCTTCACTAAGTAATGCAAATTTCAAAAGTAAAAGTAGTAACCTCGGCTGTATGCTGCAAATGCACGGAGTTTGTCAGGTAAAATGGGAGACCTGGAATTAATTGTTTTAAACATTATGATATAATTGGTATCACTGAGACCTGGTGGGATGAAACATGTGACTGGATTGTGAATTTAAATGGTTACACCCTTTTTAGGAGGGACAGAGGGATTAAATAGCGGGTGGAGGAGTGTGTTTGTATGTAAAGCCTGAATTAAAGCCATGCGCTAAAGAAATAACAATAGCTGCCACTGGTGAGGGTGTAGAATCACTCTGGGTAGAGATTTTGACTGGGAAAAAGGTAACAAAGAGAATTATCATTGGTGTATGTTATAAACCACCTGGTATAAGTGTCGAGTATGAAGCCCAGTTACTCTTGCAGATACAAGCGGCTTCACAGCTGGGTCAAGTTGTTGCTATGGGTGACTTCAATTATCCAGACATTGACTGGGGTAATGGGGTTGCTAAGACAGAAAAAGCTAGTAGGTTTGTAAATATGCTGAATGACAACTTTTTATTCCAGCTCGTTCAAGAACCTACTAGGAATAACTCTCTTTTGGACCTTGTAATAACTAACAATACTGAACTCATCTCTAACATTTGTGTGGGTGAGGGGCATTTAGGGAATAGTGATCATAACATGGTCTCCTTTGAGATTCTGTTGCAGAAGCAATTCTATAAGGGAGTAACTAAAACACTAAATTTCAGACGTGCAAACTGTGACAATATAAGGGCATCTCTGCAACATATTAAGTGGGAAATGCTTTTCTCAGGGTTAAACACAGAACAAAAATGGGAAGTCTTTAAAATGCTGCTTAATAAATCTACTTGTCAGTATATTCCACTTGTAAGCAAGGAACGTCGTTGCAAAGCAAAACCTTTTTGGTTCAATAGAAGCGTTGGTGTTGAGGTGGGTAAGAAAAGACGTGCTTTTAAGGCTTTCAAGTTTTCTGGTACAGCCGAAACATTTATAAGGTACAAGGAGGCCAATAAATCATGCAAAGAAGCTATAAGGCAAGCTAAAATTGCTATAGAAAAGGATATTGCAGCAAACAGTAAAAAAAAAATCCAAAATTATTTTTTAAATATGTTAATAGTAAAAAAATGAAGCAGGAAGGGGTGGGTCCCTTACTATCAGAGGGGGGTCAGCTGGTTGATGAAAACAAATTAAAAGCGCAGATTCTGAATTCATATTTTTCATCTGTCTACACCAGGGGTCCCCAACCTTTTTTACCCGTGAGCCACATTCAAATGTAAATAGAGTTGGGGAGCAACACAAGCATGAAAAAATCCCTTGGGGTGCCAAATAAGGGCAATGATTGGCTATTTGGTAGCCCCTATGTGGACTGGCAGCCTACAAGAGACTCTACTTGGCACTATATTTAGTTTTTATGCAATTAAAACTTGCTTCCAAGCCTGGAATTCAAAAATAAACACCTGCTTTGAGGACAATGAGAGCAACATCCAAGAGGTTGGAGAGCAACATGTTGCTCACAAGCTACTGGTTGGGGATCACTGGTCTACACAAATGAGGAACCAGTAAGTGAAGGTTTCCTTCTTAACAGTCCCAATTCTAGTAATACAACTAATGATGCATGGTTCACACATGATGAAATTCAAAAGAGACTAGAACATGTTAAGATTAACAACGGTCCAGGGCCAGATGGTATTCATCCCAGGATAATTAGCGAGCTTAGCTCTGTGATTGCCAAACCTCTTTACTTAATTTTTCAGGATTCATTGAGATCTGGCATAGTGCCGAGAGACTGTTGAATTGCTAATGTGGTGCCTCTATTCAAAAAAGGATCCCGTTCTCAGCCTCAAAACTATAGGCCAGTTAGGCTGACGTCAGTGGTAGGAAAGCTTTTCGAAGGGTTAATAAAGGATAAGATACTGGACTTCATAGCAAATCATAATACTATGAGTTTGTGCCAGCATGGTTTTATGCGTAATAGATCTTGCCAGACTAACTTAATTTCTTTTTATGAGAATGTAAGTAGACACCTCGATTCTGGGATGGCAGTGGATGTGATTTACTTAGACTTTGCTAAAGCATTTGATACAGTGCCACACAAAAGGTTACTGGTTAAATTAAGGAATGTTGGCCTGGAACATAGTATTTGTACCTGGATAGAGAACTGGCTAAAAGATAGACTACAAAGAGTGGTGGTAAATGGAACATTTTCTAATTGGACCAGTGTTGTTAATGGAGTACCGCAGGGCTCTGTACTAGTCCCTTGCTTTTCAACTTGTTTATTAATGACCTGGAGGTGGCCATTGAAAGTACTGTTTCTATTTTTGCAGATGAGACTAAATTGTGCAGAACTATAGGTTCCATGCAGGATGCTGCCACTTTGCACAGTGATTTGTCTAAACTGGAAAACTGGGCAGAAAACTGGAAAATGAGGTTCAATGTTGATAAATGCAGGTTATGCACTTTGGCAAAAATAATATAAATACAAGTTCTACACTAAATGGCAGTGTGTTGGGAGTTTCCTTAAATGAGAAGGATCTAGGGGTCTTTGTAGATAACACGTTGTCTAATTCTGGGCAGTGTCATTCTGTGGCTACTAAAGCAAATAAAGTTCTTGCATAAAAAAGGGCATTAACTCAAGGGATGAAACATAATTGTGTCTCTTTATAGGTCCCTGGTGAGGCCTCATCTGGAGTATGGGGGCAGTTTTGGACTCCAGTCCTTAAGAGGGATATAAATGAGCTGGAGAGAGTGCAGAGACTAAGTGCAACTAAATTGGTTAGAGGGACGGAAGAGTTAAATTATGAGGGTAGACTGTCAAGGTTGGGGTTGTTTTCTCTGGAAAAAAGGCGCTTGCGAGGGGACATGATTACACTTTACAAGTACATTAGAGGACATTATAGACAAATGGCAGGAGACCTTTTTACCCATAAAGTGGATCACCGTACCAGAGGCCACCCCTTTAGACTAGAAGAAAAGAACTTTCATTTGAAGCAACGTAGGGGGTTCTTCACAGTCAGGACAGTGAGGTTGTGGAATGCACTGCCGGGTGATGTTGTGATGCTGATTCAGTTAATGCCTTTAAGAATGGCTTGGATGATTTTTTGGACAGACATAATATCAAAGGCTATTGTGATACTAAGCTCTATAGTTAGTATGGGTATATAGAATTTAATTAAAAGTAGAGGGGTGTATGTATGGATGCTGGGTTTTCATTTGGAGGGGTTGAACTTGATGAACTTTGTCTTTTTTCAACCCAATTTAACTATGTAATCTTTACTATTTAGTAAGCTCCCCAGGATCTGCCTTGCTGGGCTAGTGGTGCGAATTCTCTCTAAGAAAAAGTTGCAACCAGATGAGCATATGACAATAAACAGTGAGTATTTTTCAACACAGGACAAACACTCCTGGATTCCTTGTAGTACTAAGCAAGGTCCTTAATCACCAGGTCAGTAAGGAACTGGTCACCTTATGATGGAATTTACACATCTGTCATAGTGGGAAAAAAACCTTGTTATTAAAATATCTTGAATTGTTTATTACTAACATAAATTATTAGATTTTCCCCAAGGATTGGCAATCATTACAAGCCCCAGTGTATCCTAATAATTTCTCAGCAGGTTTCCCAGCTTTGGTTATTACTGGCACCACTTTATAAAAGGAGATCTGTTCTTTCTTGCCCAGTCAGTATCTGGGGTGGTTCTGGTACAGATGCAGCCACTTTGGTTTGTCTGTTTGACACAGAATAACTAAACACAGATATCCCATTTATCTCATTTAACACAGAAAACTGTGTCACAACATCCCATCTAATTAAAGCATTCACCATTGTGAACAATGGAGCTTTGGTATGCTAATGAAAAGGTTAAATGCATTAAATGAGTTAAGATGACTTAAGATAACACAGTTTCTTCAATTACCCCTGAGTCATGACGCATTTAACTCACAAATCCAAGTGGCTTCATCTGTAGGTGAAAATCAGGTGAGTATAATATTCCAAGAACATCTTTCCTGTAAAGTGATTTCATTGGAAAGAAATGGTTGGGATTGTGTTAGCAAAATGGCAGGAGAAATACAGAGCAGGTTACACATTGGGAGAAGCTCATGGACATCTTCCTATGGTTCCACAGTATCTGGGGTGGCTCTGGTAGGTGCAACTCAGGTGAGTATAATATTCCAAGAACATCTTTCCTCTGAAGTGATTTCATTGGAAAGAAATGAATGGAATTATGTTAATAAAATGGCAGGAGAAATGCAGAGCAGGTTACACATTTGGAGAAGCTCATGGACATCTTCCTATGGTTCCACAGTATCTGAGGTTGTTCAGGTAGGTGCAAATCAGGTGAGTATAATATTCCAAGAACATCTTTCCTTTAAAGTAATTTCATTGGAAATAAATGGTTGGGATTGTGTTAGCAAAATGGCAGGAGAAATGAAGAGCAGGTTACACATTGGGAGAAGCTCATGGACATCTTCTTATGTTTCCACAGTATCTGGGGTAGTTGTTGTAGGTGCAAATCAGGTGAGTATAATATTCCAAGAACATCTTTCCTGTAAAGTGATTTCATTGGAAAGAAATGGTTGGGATTGTGTTAGCAAAATGGCAGGAGAAATACAGAGCAGGTTACACATTGGGAGAAGCTCATGGACATCTTCCTATGGTTCCACAGTATCTGAAGTTTTTACTCTGGGATTTCATCCTTTCATCCTTGTGTCTACATTGCAGGGGGTTGTTTATTAAAATCCAACTTTTTTTTTTACTGGAAAACTGTTTTAGAGGAAAAAAATCGATATAAAGAATTATTATACCTTAATGCTAAAAAAAAGCCCAGATCCGTAAATACACCATCTCAGGCCTGTCGAGGTCTTGTAGAAGTAAATGGGTGAGGAACTTATTTCTATTTGAATTTTCAGTGTTGTGTGGTGGGTTTAGCCCAAAAATCCCTCTTTTTTTGGATTTTCTGGGTTTTCAGGCAAAAACTCAAAAAAATTTAGTAATTCGGTACAAAGCCAGAAAAATTTGAGATTTTTTTTTCCATGATCCAATTAAATTGTGTTTTTTATTAATAAATAAGCTAAAATCGGGCATGGGAGCTTGGTTTTAAAATAAATATTAGATAAATTCAGATTTTAGTAAATAGTCTGTTTGTTATTTACTGTCTATCTATGTTATTATATTTAAAAATGCACAAATTACAGAAGTAAAATATCGATTTATTCATATACTGTACTGCATAACAAAACATCATCATTTGCGACATTATGTACATTTCCCACTCATATTCTTTTTATGTACCAAGAGCTGAGGTTCATTTAAGAAATATATTGTTATTTTGGAGGCAGATTTAGGTGGTGAATAGTCAAATTATAGTTTTTAATGGGCCAGAGTATGATAAATCTCAATATTCGAATTCAAATTAAAATTAGAAATGAGTTTGGATAATTCACAATTCAAATTTGAGAGTTTTGACCATAAAAAATTTAAAAAATTTGAATTAGAATTTTCAATTTGGCCCTTCGTGTAGAGTTTTTTTTTTCAAAAACAACAGCAAAGTCTACATTGGATACCAAATAAAATTTAATCATTATAATATGAATGAGAAGCAGATAGGAATGCAGCAAACTTTCTGGATAATAATGGAAATAACGGAAAGATAATACTGATGTTTTAATCTTTTGTACATCGTTTCTGGTCAGACAATGAATGAGAAGAACCAGACATTGGTCAGTGAGATTGTTCTCTTGGGATTTCAGAATCTCCACAACTTCAAGATCCCCCTGTTCTCTCTGTTTCTTCTGATTTACATTATGACAGTTTTGGAGAACGTCCTCATCATAGTGTTGGTGTCCTCCAGCCGGAACCTCCAGTCCCCCATGTACTTCTTTCTCCAGCAACTGTCTGTGTCTGATCTACTGGAATCCACAGATATTGTCCCCACTCTCCTCCAAACTGTAATTTATGACAGAGCCACATTGTCCATTGTTGGCTGCATCAATCAATTTTACTTTTTCTGCAGTTTGGAAATTTCTGACCTTCTAATTCTAGCAGTAATGTCCTATGACAGATATGTGGCCATCTGCATCCCATTGCGTTACACTTCTATAATGAATTACATTGTTTGTGTCAAATTAATTTTAATTTCATGGCTTCTTGGCTTTGGTATTACAATAATTACAGTGAATCTAATAGGGACACTACAGTTTTGTGACCAAAATACCATTAACCATTTATATTGTGATTTATTACCTCTTCTAGAACTTTCCTGCTCAGACACTTTCTCACTGCAAATTGAAGTATTTTTTTTATCAGTCCCTTTCATTTTTCTACCATTTACACTCATCACTGTATCATATATGTGTATTGCCCATGCAATCCTAAAGATAGTGTCCAATACCGGGAGACAAAAAGCCTTCTCCACCTGCAGCTCCCACTTGGCTGTGGTCTCCATATTTTATGGGACTCTACTTTCCATTTACTTGTTTCCATCTAGAAAACATTCTCCAGCCATTAGCAAAGTTCTCTCTCTGTTGTACACAATAGTAATTCCTATGGTTAATCCCCTTATTTACAGCTTGAGAAATAAAGATTTGAAAGAAGCCCTTAACAAGAAATTAAATAAACTATGCAAATATGCTACGATATAAAAATGGACATTTATATATGATCTGTGAACGATTCACCTTTGTTTTTCATTCATTTTTCTTTAGATGAATAAATAATGTTTTATACAAATATAACAATTATTTTAGCAATAAACAAATTCATATGAGTGGGGACATTGAGTGATCTCAACTCTTATATTAAACATGTGTGCTTTATCCCCAAAAACTGTCATTATAATAAGAACAGCTAAAATTACAAAATCTCCTGTTCTGCGTGTCATCTCCCATCTTACCCAGACCTTGTCAACAATTAGATAATAAGAAAAAGGTACAGAGGACTTGTAGTTGGAAGACTTCTGAGTGGACATGTTCTTGTTGAGCTCTTGCTCCCAGGAACTTTTATAACTTGTAACTTAAGACCACATTCAATTCAGGGAGAAAAAGTTATCTCATGGCTCATGGTTTATCACAGAAAAAGTCATGGACATGATTTAATTTGAGGAGTTTTTTCCAAATTCAGTTCCACATTTTTCCCGTAGACTTCAATAGACTTTTCAAAGGATAAACCTTGAGATAAGGTTTTCTGAAATGAATTGCATTTTTAATTGATTCTCATCCATGACTTTTAACATGATAAAACTTTTTTTTCAATGAATTGAATCAGGCCCAATGATACCTAAAATGGGGAATCGAATTGTCCTTCTCACTCTGCTTATTCTCATCACAAAGACAATGAACCAATTTGCCAATGAATGAATTGATAGTTGTACATGAACTCTTCCAAGGAAATCTGATATAGTCACACGTGTGGCAGATATTACACAGGAGATCATATGTGAACTACAGGCCTCCACACCCACGAGAAATAACACACAGCTCTCTTCTGGACAGGAATCACTAATTCCACTTGACTTACTGATTTAAAATTTTGAATTCTCCAAAAAATTTGTAACCGCTGAAAACTCGTGAAACTGATTTGATGCGAACTGTGATTTTATTGTGCTTCAAAATGATTTTGTCATGAATCCTACTTTTGACATGCATCTGTTTTTGATCGGTTTTGATGCGTGATATTTTTTCAGCACGCAATGCAATCTGATGAAACTAAATTAGAGCCTATTGGTGTATCACCACCTATTCCAAGGATACCCCCTTCATCCGTAAAACCATCAATTAATATTGGAAAATATTAGCTCAGGACCCCCACCTTAAAAACTTTCTACCGTCCCAACCTAACTTCACTTATAAGAAAGGAAGTAGTCTGGGTTCCAGACTATCTCCTAGTCTATACATGGATACTAAACATATGCAACGCACACATTGGTTGGAAAACCAAGGGTTGCTACAGGTGTGGGGTCTCTCGATGTGGCTCTTGTACATACATGAGACCCTCAAAGGAATTCACTGGCAGCAATAACCCCAGATGTTATAAAATTAATTTTTATGCCAACTGTGGCACCAAATTTGTAATTTATTTGATCACCTGCATCTGCGGGTCCAAATATGTAGGAAAGACAAGTAGGCCAGTTAGAAAATGAATATCAGAAACCCTAAATTGTGTGCGCAGAGGCGATACCAGATCTGCTGTGGCCAAACATCTTTTGGATTGTCATGCGGGGGATTCGTGCATATCCTTTCAAATAATAGATAGAGTGGTCAACAATGCTAGAATGGGTGATATTGAGGTCTCTCTATTACGAAGAGAGGCATTTTGGATTTATACTTTAGATTTAGACACTGTAGCTCCCAATGGCTTAAATGGAGAGTTCACTGGGCGTTAACTTGTTTATAAATGTATCTCTGCACTCTTTGTATTTTCGAATTGGCCTACGGACCCGTTATTTTTGTTGTTTTTCTACTTTTTCCCTTATTTTCTTTTCTTTTCAGATCCATATTTACATATTTACATATTTTGCTTTGAATTACATGTATTCTGCTGTGTCTATTCCCAGGTTGCAATCATAGACATATACAGTATGTTAATGAATATTTACGTATTGATACACGTTAGTGGCCTTTTGGTCTTAATTTAATTTGCATTTTTAATTGGAGTGGTTTTATATGCTGGATCCCTGTAGGGCGCGCTTTAGCTTCTGATGAAGTGACATTGGCTCACGAAACGCGTTAAGCTGTTCCCCTGCCTGCTCCCACAGTGTGTTTTAATATTGAACAATAAAGATTTTGTTTTTTAATAAGTTCGGTTTCCCTGGAGCCTGCTTGCCGATGCCCTCCACACAACCAAACTTGTTTTGCATTTGCGCTTCCGCAGCCAGAGCGGCCTTGGACGGATCGCTTTGAACACAGGCTCAGCACTCTCTCACTCCCACCTCCAGGGATGGCGTCCACCCATGTATCTCCGTGAATATAAAGTAAGGAATTGTTGTGTCCATGGAGCTGTAAATGAGTGAATGAATCCTGTCTCTTTAACCAGTATTCAGGGACTGTAATACATTTTCCATTTTGAGGTGAATTTTAGATTTTTTTATGTATTCAAATCTACAGTTGAGTGTTTTGTCAGTACATAGAACTTTCAATTGTACAAGAGCCTCATTCAGAGAAGGAATGGAAGTCTCTATCCAATTTTTAAAAATAGTTCTACGAGCAGCAGCTGAGATCAGTTTCACAAATGGATGAAGGTGTGAGGGGCACCAGCCTTTAGGTTTATATGTAGAAGATGAAGGGTTAATGTTAGAAACATCACCTAATGGGTTGGTTGGCAAAGATAAAGATTTGTAATTATAGTGTTCTGGTCAAATATCAAAGATGAATGATTTTGTGTGGGAAACTGATCATCTTAAATAAGAAACTAAATCATTGATATTGTTTCGCCTTCCATTAAAAAGCTTTATATTTAGCAGTTTGTTATTTATACCATCCTCTCCTGCTCTCCCATGTATCTAGTTGTAATTTACATATCACAGCTATTGGCAAAGAATTGTTTTGACCACTTCCTGTCACACTTTGGTATAGTGAGTGAGAAGGGGCGGAGCTTCCTCTTTGGCTTCTGGTGTCTGGCCGATCCGGATGTTTCCATTGAACCTGGGTACAACAAGGCCCAGTGAAGCTAAGTTGCCCTGGAGGGACTTGAACCTCTAGTGTTTAAGTCAGGGAGCAGGGACCCCATGAATGAGGCTAGTGAGTGTCAGGAATATAATGGTTATAAACTCTCTAGGAGATTAAGACGGTGAGGGAAGAGATAAAGAGCAGCTTTGTGCTCCATCAAGGAGGTGTAACAGGGAGTAGCTTCCCAGGCTGTAAGATTTGCCTACAGTAAAGGGACACAGTGGATAGGGTGTGAGGCTTTAGCTTCTCCTCCCTGACCCCTCCACTGGGTGAGATCCCGACCACATGTGAGGTATTTCTGCCGGGAGGTGCTGCACTGCCTTGACTACATCCTCAGGGAATTCATATACAGTTGGCTCTGATGAACCGTCCTAGCCTGTGAATATATTCTGTACTGTCCTTATGCTCTGTAAGTAACCCTGTGGATCATCTGACAAATAAAATACTCTGTTCTGTTTGATTTGCAAGAACCTCCTGGTGCCCTCTTCTTTATTCAATGTATACATAGTAGCCCGTGGGAGTTGTAGTTGCACTACATCACGTTTCCATTTCTTCCACTTTGCAAAGGCTCAGCCTTAAAGGAGAAGGAAAGGCTGGAGACACTTGGGGTGCCAAACATTAGGCACCCCCAAGTGATTGTAGTGACTTACCAA
The DNA here is from genome assembly GCA_038501925.1 of Xenopus petersii. Taxonomy (NCBI): domain Eukaryota; kingdom Metazoa; phylum Chordata; class Amphibia; order Anura; family Pipidae; genus Xenopus; species Xenopus petersii. Next base: position 159,200,277 of record CM076676.1, on the reverse strand, counting down.
AAACCCAGGGCCGGTGCTCCTATCAGGAGAAATCTGCACCGGCCCCGGGTTATAGGAGCGAGCACCACGGAGATATCTACTTCCGTCTTCGCGCAGCTGCACATTTCCCCGGACTGACGCATGCGCATTTGAATGAAAAAGCCGACTTTAAAGTTAAAGTTCGGCTTTTAGTTCTAATGCGCATGTGCAGCTGCGCGAAGACGGAAGTAGATATCTCCGTGGTGCTCGCTCCTATAACCCGGGGCCGGTGCAGATTTCTCCTGATAGGAGCACCGGCCCTGGGTTTTTGGTAAGTCGCTACAATCACTTGGGGGTGCCTAACGTTTGGCACCCCCAAGTGTCTCCAGCCTTTCCTTCTCCTTTAAGTGTTAGAGTCAAATGTAAGGCATCCTCTAGTATACTAGCTGCTTGTTAATCCCTTTGGCCTGGATAGCCCAAAATCATCTTATTCAAAAGTGCTATGTGATATGTGTTTCATTAGGTAATAGAAATAGGTGTGACTCTAATAATAGGAGAATCTAGAATAAGTGATATGTTTTTTAAAATTATTTCTGTATAGATATTGATCCACCTTAGCCAGGGTCCTGGCAAATATAATTAACACTGATGCATTAATCCAGATTAATCCTCCTCCTACAAAAAATATCTGGGTCTCCTTTCTTGCCATGTATAGTCCACACCTAGAGACCTTGGGCAAAATCATGAAGGAACTCAAGCTCATGATACAGGCGGATGAAAGACTGTGAAATATATTCAGACCCCTGCTGGCAAACAGACACCCACTAGACCTTAAAAACTCATTGTGTGTCATCAGGGGCCCATCGGAAGTGACACATCTACCTACAAGCAAACAAGGTGTAAAACCTGCACCCACATTTATACTCCAGACTAGGTACCAATACCACATTGCCAGCAGGAACACATAACAAAGGGATCATTCTCCTGTAAGTCATCCAGTGTGCTCCACCTTATCCTGTGTGTATAATGCTCAACTACAGGGTTACACGTGAGAGAAACTGGGCTAACACTACAATAGTGAATGTCCTCCTACAGATCCAATATCAGTTATGGAAAAACAAATCACCCAGTAGCAGCACTTTTGTAGCCATGACCAAAGTATTGATGACCTTCAGGCCACTATACTAATGGTCAACTTCAAAACACAAGAAGAGTGAACGGACTGAGAATATAAATTCATGTAAAAATTCAATACCCTTGAGTGTAACCTCAACAATGACAGAAGTGTAATGTCCAGATATGGATATGACTAAATGCAACCTGCTGCTACTGCTGGAGGAATGTGAGATCTTTGCCCAGTAGACCCACTTCACAAATAGACATTAATTATGTTGACCTGTATAGAGGAACTTTACTGAGGGATCTTGATCACTATCTGATTTTACACATGCTTGTCAGTTAGATATTGTTTTTAATTCTGTGCTAGTATTTATATTTATTATTATTTTTCAGTTTCTAAATTAACCGTGTCTGCAGCAGGGATCTACGTGAAAGCTTCATTTTATACTCTTCTGAGATAGCCACTAAAAGGTATCACCTAAACTATATTTTCTGACTTTGATCTATAACTAACATGGTGCAACATTCTGCTATTATAAAAATATAGGCAGAATAGTATATTACCAATCTCTACTATTTTAGTAAGCTCCCCAGGATCTGCCTTGCTGGACTAGTGGAGTCACTTCTCTCTAAGAAAAAGTTGCAACCAGATGAGCATATGACAATAAACAGTGAGTATTTTTCAACACAGGACAAACACTCCTGGATTCCTTGTAGTACAAAGCAAGGTCCTTCATCACCAGGTCAGTAAGGAACTGGTCACCTTATGATGGAATTTACACATCTGTCATAGTGGGAAAAACAAAAAAAAAACCTTGTTATTAAAATATCTTGAATTGTTTATCACTAACATAAATTATTAGATTTTCCCCAAGGATTGGCAATCATTACACGCCCCAGTGTATCCTAATAATTTCTCAGTAGGTTTCCCAGCTTTGGTTATTACTTGCACCACTTTATAAAAAGAGATCTGTTCTTTCTTGCCCAGTCAGTATCTGCGGTGGTTCTGGTAGGTGCAAATCAGGTGAGTATAATATTCCAAGAACATCTTTCCTGTAAAGTGATTTCATTGGAAAGAAATGGTTGGGATTGTGTTAGCAAAATGGCAGGAGAAATGCAGAGCAGGTTACACATTGGGAGAAGCTCATGGACATCTTCCTATGGTTCCACAGTATCTGGGGTAGTTGTTGTAGGTGCAAATCAGGTGAGTATAATATTCCAAGAACATCTTTCCTGTAAAGTGATTTCATTGGAAAGAAATAGTTGGGATTGTGTTAGCAAAATGGCAGGAGAAATACAGAGCAGGTTACACATTGGGAGAAGCTCATGGGCATCTTCCTATGGTTCCACAGTATCTGAAAGTTTTTACTCATCCTTTCATCCTTGTGTCTACATTGTAGGGGGTTGTTTATTAAAATCCAACTTTTTTTTTACTGGAAAACTGTTTTAGAGGAAAAAATCGATATCAAGATTTATTATACCTTATTGCTAAAATAAGCCCAGATCCGTAAATACACCATCTCAGGCCTGTCGAGTTCTTGTATAAGTAAATGGGAGAGACACTTATTTCTATTTGAAGTTTCAGTGTTGTGCTGTGGGTTTAGCCCAAAAATCCCTCTTTTTCTGGATTTTCTGGGTTTTCAGGCAAAAACTCCAAAAATTTGAGTAATTCGGTACAAAGCCAGAAAAATTTGAGATTTTTTTTTCCATGATCCAATTAAATTGTGTTTTTTATTAATAAATAAGCTAAAATCGGGCATGGGAGCTTGGTTTTAAAATAAATATTAGATAAATTCAGTTTTTAGTAAATAGCCCCCTATGTGTCTGTTTGTTATTTACTGTCTATCTATGTTATTATATTTAAAAATGCACAAATCACAGAAGTAAAATATCGATTTATTCATATACTGTACTGCATAACAAAACATTATAATTTGCCACATTATGTACATTTCCCAGTCATATTCTTTTTTATGTTCCAAGAGCTGAGGTTCATTTAAGAAATATATTGTTATTTTGGAGGTAGATTTATTAAAAATAGAATTTCAAATTTATGTTTTTTTAAACTCGGCAGGTTTTAGGTGGTGAATAGTCAAAATATAGTTTTTAAAGGGACAGAGTATGATAAATCTCAATATTCAAATTAAAATTAGAAACGAGTTTGGATAATTCACAATTCAAATTTGAGAGTTTTGACCATAAAAAATTTCAAAAATTAGAATTTTCAATTTGGCCCTTAATAAATCTGCCCCTTCGTGTAGAGTTTTTTTTTTTCAAAAACAACAGCAAAGTCTACATTGGATACCAAATAAAATTAAATCATTATAATATGAATGAGAAGCAGATAGGGATGCAGCAAACTTTCTGGATAATAATGGAAATAATGGAAAGATAATACTGACGTTTTAATCTTTTGTACATTGTTTCTGGTCAGACAATGAATGAGAAGAACCAGACGTTGGTCAGTGAGTTTGTTCTCTTGGGATTTCAGAATCTCCACAACTTCAAGATTCCCCTGTTCTCTCTGTTCCTTCTGATTTACATTATAACAGTTTGGGAGAACTTCCTCATCATAGTGTTGGTGTCCTCCAGCCTGAACCTCCAGTCCCCCATGTACTTCTTTCTCCAGCAGTTGTCTCTGTCTGATCTACTGGAATCCACAGATATTGTCCCCACTCTCCTACAAACTGTTATTTATGACAGAGCCACATTGTCCATTGTTGGCTGCATCACTCAATTTTACTTTTTCTGCAGTTTGGAAATGTCTGACCTTCTAATTCTAGCAGTAATGTCCTATGACAGATATGTGGCCATCTGCATCCCACTGCGTTACACTTCTATAATGAATTACAGTGTTTGTGTCAAATTAGTTTTAATTTCATGGCTTCTTGGCTTTGGTATTACAATAATTACAGTGAATGTAATAGGGACACTACAGTTTTGTGACCAAAATACCATTAACCATTTATATTGTGATTTATTACCTCTGCTAGACCTTTCCTGCTCAGACACTTTCTCACTGCAAATTGAAGCATTTTTTCTGTCACTCACTTTGATTTTTCTACCATTTACACTCATCACTGTATCATATATGTGTATTGCCCATGCAATCCTAAAGATAGTGTCCAATACCGGGAGACAAAAAGCCTTCTCCACCTGCAGCTCCCACTTGGCTGTGGTCTCCATATTTTATGGGACTCTACTTTCCATTTACTTGTTTCCATCTAGAAAACATTCTCCAGCCATTAGCAAAGTTCTCTCTCTGTTGTACACAATAGTAATTCCTATGGTTAATCCCCTTATTTACAGCTTGAGAAATAAAGATTTGAAAGAAGCCCTTAACAAGAAATTAAATAAACTATGCAAATATGCTACGATATAAAAATGGACATTTATATATGATCTGTGAATGATTCACCTTTGTTTTTCATTCATTTTTCTTTAGATGAATAAATAATGTTTTATACAAATATAACAATTATTTTAGCAATAAACAAATTCATATGAGTGGGGACATTGAGTGATCTCAACTCTTATATTAAACATGTGTGCTTTATCCCCAAAAACTGTCATTATAATAGATAATAAGAACAGCTAAAATTACAAAATCTCCTGTTCTGCGTGTCATCTCCCATCTTACCCAGACATTGTCAACAATTAGATAATAAGAAAAAGGTACAGAGGACTTGTAGTTGGAAGAGTTCTGAGTGGACATGTTCTTGCTGAGCTCTTGCTCCCAGGAACTTTTATAACTTGTAACTTAAGACCACATTCAATTCAGGGAGAAAAAGTTATCTCATGGCTCATGGTTTATCACAGAAAAAGTCATGGACATGATTTAATTTGAGGAGTTTTTTCCAAATTCAGTTCCACATTTTTCCCGTAGACTTCAATAGAGTTTTCAAAGGATAAACCTTGAGATAAGGTTTTCTGAAATGAATTGCATTTTTAATTGATTCTCATCCATGACTTTTAACATGATAAAACTTTTTTTTCACTGAATTGAATCAGGCCCAATGATACCTAAAATGGGGAATCGAATTGTCCTTCTCACTCTGCTTATTCTCATCACAAAGACAATGAACCAATTTGCCAATGAATGAATTGATAGTTGTACATGAACTCTTCCAAGGAAATCTGATATAGTCACACGTGTGGCAGATATTACACAGGAGATCATATGTGAACTACAGGCCTCCACACCCACGAGAAATAACACACAGCTCTCTTCTGGACACTAATTCCACTTGACTTACTGATTTAAAATTGTGAATTCTCCAAATTTGGAACTGGCGGAAAACTCGTGAAACTGATTTGATGCGAACTGTGATTTTATTGTGCGTCAAAATTACTTTGTCATGAATCATACTTTTGACACGCATCTGTTTTTGATCGGTTTGGATGCGTGATATTTTTTCAGCACACAATGCAATCTGATGAAACTAAATTAGAGCCTATTGGTGTTTTGTTTGTGTCACCTTTTTTCAGATTTGGTGCAAATTTCCCCCTTACTTTCAAGCTTTGTAGACTATAATAAATGAATATGGCATGTGTTGCTATGTGTCAAAATGTGGTGAATTGCATTGTAGTCAATGGGAAGACCAATTCACACTTATGTTTCGCTCAGTATAATGCTACACACATGTCCTACATTGTTAGATGACTCCTCTCCTATCTTTTCAAAAGAAAAAAAATGCTCACATTTTGCCAGTTTCCTAAAAACATCTGTGGTTTTTTACATTAGCTCTGGTTAACTGGTAATGGTATCTACTACTACTCAGTCTGTATTGCTGTTTAACCAAAACGTACCATCTATAGTTTATATATTACTATTAGTTTACTAACACAGGCACAACTAATACTACACCTGAACACATAATATCTGGGTGATTTGTATGCCACATTAAACCATAAACATAAACCAAACCATATATTTATGTGAATAAACCATATATTTTTGTGTAAACGTAAGGAATCTGAAACACTATGTCATTTAATGTGACATGACTCCAATTGGGAATAGTCATATTTGTGTCATATTTTCCAAACAACTTCATGTGAGTAGTAGTTAAATGAAAAAGAACTCCAAATATACAGGTTTTATATAAAAAAAATGTAATATAAAGAATAGCACAACTGTGCTTAATAATAAATAATGATGAACTCAATTAGACTGGAGGAGGAGGGTTATCCCTCAATGTTGTCAGAATGTCCTTCACTTCTTGCAACTCCATCCTCATCTCTGCGACCTGTTGGACCATTCCAGATATCAGGGAACTGTGGTGGTGGTGGTGGTGGTGGTGATGGTCTTCCACCATTTGCATTGCAGAATCAGCTGCTGCTACAGCTACTGCCACAACATCTCCTTTCTCTCCTGACAGCTGGGGACTAAACTATTCACCTAAACACACTTTTTCTCAAAAATAGGGAAATAAATAGGAATCAAGTGGCTTTGTTGTAGTTTAGAAGAGAAACCTATTTATGCTGTTTAAATAAATCTACCTTCTACTTGTGCCCTTAGCTGATTCACGAGATCTATGTGTCGCCTCTTAACATCACTCCAGATCCAATGGACGACACGCAGCCTCAGATGGATGTTAGAATGCCTCCTCAGCCTGTGCCACAGCCTCTCCATTATATTCCTGCACAGGGACTGTATCCCAGGGGTCCCAAGGGGATGTTATCATACCCCTCCCTGTGCAGCTATTCATTAAAGTATCTAAACCGCTCCTCAGTCAACATGCCAAGACCTGCCATCGTGTAGTTGTAAAAATGTTCCACTCTGACCAGTGTAAGGGCAGGGCATTGGGTATTTATACTGGTGATGCCCAATTTTGATGTGCATATGATGAGCTTGTCACGTGATGCATACAAGTTTGACGTGTGGGCGCCCAATTAGATGAATTTGCTATTGAATTGAGTTGCACTCAAATCCATTATGCTTTTTTTGGTTGACTTTTTTTTCGCATGACTGAGGCAGCAGGACTTTTGGCAGCACTCGTTTCAGAGACCTCATTTATGTACTTGCAGACATCTTAGAGGCAGCTCTTAGCAGGACTTTGGGTAATAGTGTGCGGCAGCATTAGAAGTAATATTATTAGAATTAGAATTAGAAGAGGTAGGCCTCAACCAGAAGAGTTTTGCCAACTATGCAGTCTGTATTTGTATGATGACTGAGGCAGCAGGACTTTTGGCAGCACTCGTTTCAGAGACGTTATTTGTTTACTTGCAGGCATCTCACTTAGAGGCAGCTCTTAGCAGGACTTTGGGTAATAATAGTGTGACTACAATTGCCAAACATGCGGCAGTAGTAGAAGTAACATTATCATTAGCCTTGATAGGCCCCAACCTGAAAAGTATTTACCAACAATGCGGCAGTATTAGAAGTAAAATGATCACCAGCCTTGACAGACCGCAACAAGAAGAAATTTGCCAACCATGTGGCAGTATTAGAAACAAAATTACTAGAATTAGAATTACAAGAGCTGGGCCTCAACCAGATGTAATTTGCCAACTATGTGGCAGTAGTAGCAGCAGCAGCAGTATTGGAAGCAACATTATTAGAATTAGAATTAGAAGAGGTAGGCCTCAACAAGAAGAAATAAGCCAACTACGCGGCAGTATCAGAAGTAAAATTATTAGGAGTCTTAACAGACTCCGTCCAAAAGAAATTTGCAGTATTAGAAACAACATTACTAGAATTAGAATTAGAAGAGGTAGGCCTTAACCAGAAGAAATTTGCCAATGATGTGCCAGTATTTGAAGCAACATTTTAGAAGCCTTGGTAGGCCTCAACCAGAATACAATTGCCAACCATGTGACAGTAGGAGGTGCAAACCCCCCAAAACATTGTTCTGTACTTGGAGTGGTACAATGGATTATTTGCACAGAAATAAGTGGTGAAGTGCTTGTCTTTCCTGTGAAATTTTACAGTATTAGAAGCAACATTTTTAGAAGCCTTGGTAGGCATCAACCAGAAGAAATTAACCAACCGTGTGGCAGTATAAGGAGCAACATTATTATTAGCCTTGGTAGGCTCCCACCACAAAAACATTTGCAGACAATGCAGCAGTAGTACTAGTGGTAGCAGACATAGCAGCCAGATGGGAAATAGGCAAAATTATTGAGGAGAAGTCAATGAATGGAGACTATAGACAGCAATGGAGAGAGGAGGGTACATCTGTGAGAAGGATTGGAGGCTAGTATCTGATGTCTGCAATGGGCACCTGATATCTCTTCTTATCCAAGCCTCATTCATTTTTATAAATGTCAGCATAGCCACACTGCCAGTGGATAGCCATGTCCACTTCTCAGTGACCACCCCACCTATGGCGCTAAAGACATGCTCTAATAGGACACTGATAGCACCTCCAGAGTGTACTCACCAACTGTTAGTGGTGAATTTGGGAGCTGACTGGGCCTGCTGCTGCCTGATGAGGCTCGAAAAAGCTTTTCCACACACCCATAAGATCACCGCCTCTGCCGCTGCTGCTGTTGCTGCTAGATCCCTGTCTCTGCTGAATGTGTGGAGTAGTGGAGGCCTGAGAAGTGTCAGACTGAGGGAAGGACTACACCAGTTCTGCACACAGAGTCCTCTTCAACTGACCCACCCTCCTCTCTCTCTCTGGCTTGGTACAAGGAACTCCCCCACCTTTCCTTTGTACCGTGGGTCAAGCAAAGTGGCCACCCAGTAATCATCCCAGTCTTCCTCTGGAGGCAAATCTGCAATGGGCAGACATGTAGAAGAGGTGCCTCGACCAACCTATTCTTGACTGCTCTCCAGATGCAGCAGTTCATCTACCTCCTCCTCTGTGCCCTGTCAGCCGCACAGATTAGGTGGAGGAGGAGGTAGATGACCTCCTGAAGCATAACTGCAGGGACACATCAGGGGTGGCTCATCCATAGTGGAGGAGGAGGAAGTGGCCATGTGGGGTTTGCCCTGTACCCCACGCGGAGGCACCTCTAACCTGCGGGGAGCACCCCTGCTTGCACCCTCCCCAGCACTCATGAGGGTGACCCAGTGGGTGGTATATGATATATACCTCCCCTGCCCATGCCTGCTGGTTCACGGTCTGTGGTGTAGTGCACCATTCCACTGACGGCATGATCCACCGACAGGGACACATTGTCCAGGGACAGCCTTCCTGGCAAAATAATGGCGGCTGGCGATCCACCAATTAGGGGTAGCACAAGCAATCAGCTGTTGAAAGGGGGCTACTTCAACTAGCTAATAGGGCCACAGCTGCACTGCCAGATGTTTTGCCAGGCAGCCATTGAACAAACTTGATGGTGAGAGTTACATCACTGGACCAACAATTTGCGGGGAAACCAAGCTTGAGTAAAAGCAGCTGAATCTTTATTAATCCGTGTTAAAATACAACAGTAGGAGCAGGCAGGGAAACTTATCTTAACGCGTTTTGTGACTAAATGCCACTTTATCAGAAGCATGAAGCGCCCCCTGTGGGTGAACACCTTATATAACCACACCAATAAAAAGCACAAAATTTAATGTAATTAAAAAGGCACAATTCAAGCGTTCATAATTATTATGGTGTAATCTACATATTAAACAGCAGAATGAAATGATGCATTAGATAGTAGCCTTATATAGTCTCCGATGTTCATAACTATAATAATATATATAGGTGTACAGATGTATAAACCACCAATTGCTAGGTATAGAAGCCTAATTATACACTGATAAGTTAATAAATTGATTTTGTATTCAATGAATTTAACCTAATGATAACAATTATAAATGTAGATATTAATATAAATATAAATACATATATATATATATACATGAGATTACAAACAGGAAAAGTAGATAAATAAGTCAGGCATTGAACCTCTGCACTTGGGGGTGGCTGGGGGAGAAAGGTGCCTTGTGGCCGAGGAACTAGGGAAGCACCACTGCCCCCCGGTGGCCTGGAAGTTTGGTGCTGCCCAGAAGTCATCCTGTGATGATGTTTTATATGGGAACTTAAAGCCAGTGTTCCGGTATGTGACCCTGTCTGCCCCCTTCTAACTTGCCTGCTGTGGAGGCCTGGAGATGGTCCTCATCCATATGCTCAGAGGCTCTGGACCCTGGTGCACTGCTGCCCTGTTGGTTGGTGGGGTTTTCTGCCTCATCCTCATCAACAACACACGGTCCCCCCCTGAACTGCTGCTGTTTTCCTCCTGAGCTGGTTCCCAGGGTCTGTCCCTGTCATCATATTTGTCATCCACACCCACATCCAGCATGTTAAAGTGGCCATAGACTCAAAGATCCGCTCGTTTGGCGACATCGCCAAACGAGCGGATCTTTCCCTGATATGCCACTAACTGCATGGCTATATCGGGGGTAATTCGAACGTTCGGGCGTATGGCCGAACGATCGAATTACGATGCGCCAAGGGGCTCCGACGGGTCTGTCGGGTAAAAATCCAACCTTCCCAATCGATATCGTGGCCAGATATAGATCGGGAAGACCCGTCGGAAGCCCCCATACACGGGCAGATAAGCTGTCAAATCGGTCAAAACGACCAATATCGGCAGCATTATCTGCCCATGTATGGCCACCTTAAGGGTCTGTCCCCACACCAGCAGCCTGCTGCCCTGCCATTAGGGACCCTGCCTAATATCCCCTACTGATGTGGGCTATGCCATGATCTTCTCCTCCTCATCAGACATGAATGTACCCCCCATTCCTGTCTGCTTATCAAAAATATCCTGGGTGTCTGGGCCAAAGTCCACCTCAGGATCAAACATTAAGGGGGATATGGTGTCCCCCAGCACTGAGCCGGCAGGTGACACCACCTCACTATTGCCTGATGCAGGTGAGGTAACCTGGGTTAGCGAGTCTACCACTGCCTCTGACTGCTGGTTGCAAAGAAGTGGAAAAAATATTTGGCATAGTCCTACATGTGCCAGTTGCCCCACTGTGACCCAATGCCACCTGCTGCTACAGGTGCTGCTGCTGCACTACAGTGCCCAGACTGAGCGTGACACGTGGGCTGGGCTGTTGTGGGGTGGCATGCCCACGGACAGCACCATGGCTTCTTCCACTTCCACCCCTCCCTATCCCACCCTTCCTCCCACCACTACCCAGACCTCCCATCCTACCCCTCCTCCCTCTCCCATGGCCCATCATACTGACAGCACCTAAACTAAAAAATATAAATAAGGGTCTGTTTGGATATTTGGGGGAAGGAAAGGAGAAAAAAATAGAACCCTAAACTAAAACCCCTCAGCTAAAGTGTGCACCTACAAGGGATATACACCAACACAAACAGACAAAAAATGTAGCCCTAACAAGGGCTCTAGGGAGGTGAGCAGGGAAGCAGAAGAGGGAAAACAGTAAATTGAAATCCACAACTTCCACTTGCACTGACGAAGAAGAAAGTTAACTCCACAAACTCCTCTAAATAGTACACAAAACTCCCCTACTCTAACCATTACCAAAAACACACTGAGTAATGGCCGCCTCTGCACCTCCTTATATAGACAGTGGGAGGGCTCAGATCTAATTGGCTGCTGTGGAAGGAAAGGGAAAGTCAAAAATCACTGTTTGTGTCCATTTTTTGCTGCGCGCCCCTTCAACGTCAAAATCTGGCAAAACGAGCCGCGTGGTGAATGACACCGTTTAGCACAAATAATTTGCCCGCAAATTCGACTATGGCAAATTTTTCCGCCCATTCCTATTTATGATTAATATTTTATAAAAATATAAAGATAATTAGAATAAAAACTCACATGTGGGCATGGGTTATCTTAAATACTTCCATGAGAAAATAGGTTGTATCTCCCCCAAAAAAACTGTAATTAAAGTATAAAACAGAAAACCCAGATATTTAAAGCAGAAATGAGGCAGTGGGCGTCACAGTCATATCTCAAGGTAAAACTGTGCAATTGCTTACATGCAATATTAACAATTGAGACATAATAGGACAGTCATGCAACCTTAGAATTTGGGGCCTAGCAGAAACTGGACAATCTGGACACTGAGGCTTAAAGGATTCCCCACAGAAAAGTATAGGTACATCATTATAGTAAAGGAAAATATTCTTAAAAAACCCACCACATGAAAACAATGAAGTCTGAATATGTAGATATTATTATGCTACAAGACTTCTCTTGGCTCACTTTGCAACAGAGGAAAATTCTGTGTCCCATAGATTTTAATGACACGGCATCTAGTGGGCAAAAGCAGTGCCTTCTTGGCTCTATTAATCACCTCTAATACACTTCTCAAACATGGAGGTACTATGTGTCACAAACACAACACCTCAGAAACATCTAACTTTAGATATGGCTCTAAGGGGTCACATGTTCAGCTTCTCACCCACCTTACACACAGGTTAGACTAGAGTAACATCACCCCAAAGACCAACCAACACCCACAATATCCACACAACTTGTAGCCACCACTCTCAAAAGTATTTATACTAAGCCCTCCAACGATAATAGGATTAATGTAATTAAAACTCAGTCAGGTGGGCACATAGTTATACACTTTTAGGCTGTGGGTTCTTTTAGTACAGCACGGGCAAAAGGTATTCAATTTATATTAAAAAAAGTATAACAGTGAATATAAACACAAAGATATCACAAAAGGTCATAGGGGCTATTTATTAAAGGTTGATTTTTACTGAGATTTTTCACCTTGAATGAACTCAAATGAACTCAAGTTATTCAAGGTCTACTTGTATGTCTAAAATTCACTCCCCCTTGGGCCACATTTACCTTTGCTCCAACTGGGACCAACCCAAAGACCTTACCACTTGTGTCCTTTGCAGAAGACACACAGATTGTGGGAAGGGTTTCAATCTACCATTTGACCCATGTCTAGACTGTTTGGCTTGAAGCTTGAGTGTTACCAGGAGACAAGTAATACAATTGAGATGGATAACTTGGGGCAGTATATGCAATAGTGTCTTGGCTAGGATTTTTGCTTATATCTTTTAATCTCTATTCAGACTTCCAGCGGCACTTCCTCAGAACAGTGAATTTTCATTATGTTTAACCCCTTATATAGCCCTTTACATCAGATCCTTTTCTTAAAGAGATCACTACCTCCATTAAGGTTAAAGGGACATACACGTGAATACCACAGGATGATAAAAAGCTTAATATACCCATACATATAAACACAAATAAAAAAACATTAAACATACAGTATATGTAAGCAAGTGTTGCATAAATACATTTCTGTAATATTTCACAGCCTTATTAAACCTTTTAAATTAATACCATTTTCCATTTTTTATTTTTTTTTAAAAAAACACTACTCAAATTAAAACTCTAAAACTCTAATTATCCCAATATTTATTAATTCTGCCTTGAGCTCTAGTTTCTAAGGTAAACAACCGCCAAATTTCTCTTTTTGATGAAAGTTTTTCAAAATCTCCTTTTCTCTTACCTAAGCTTACCTGCTCTATACCTTGAAACTTGATCCATGTCTCCTATCCACCATACTCATTAATAATTTGTTCAGCTATAGAAGTTGCCTTATTGTTTGTCCCAAAACATTCTTGATGCTCTAATATTCTTTTATTTTTCGAACTGCCTTCCCAACATATTGTTGTACCTATAAACTCATTAGATATCTTCAAAACAATTGCATGCCCAACCCATATATGTGCCTACATGTTCCAACCACTTATTTTCATTCCTTTTATCTGGCAATAAACTCTAGAATATTACTTATAGTAACTCTCCTCCTAAATTGGAATTGTAGTTTTTCTATTGTTATTTTAGACAGAATAGGATCTGCTTTTGGAATCTTTTAGACTAGTCCTCACCTCTTGATTTCTTTCTCTTTTGTTTCTCACATACCAATAGTTTATCCCTATCACTTATTACTGACCTATCCTATGCTCTTTTCATGGTATCTATACTATATTCACAATTAATCAATCTGTACCATATGGCCATAGCTTTGACCTGGAAGTCATCTCAAGTTGAACATATTCAGAGATACTTTTCTAGGAGTGTCTGTGGATGACTATTAGATCATCACAACAAAATATGTGGCTAATCTCTATCCTACATACATATGTATTAACATTTTCATCAAGTTGAGAGAAGGAAACATCAAGGAAGTCCATTTCTCCTTCTCACCTCTATAGACAAAGATGGATTCTCATTACAATATGCCCCAAAAGCATAATCTTCTTCTCCACCATTCCATATAAGTATAAGGTCATCAATAAAGTGATAATACTTCACAATATCATTCCTGTAGGGGCAATCATCGTTCCCATCTCTAAGAAACACATGCTCACCTAGAATATGAAAAAAAGAAACAAAGTTTAACTACATTGTGATTTTAAATTTGTGAGAGGGCCATTTCTGAACTTTTTCAGGGGGTTAGGCTTAGGGTCAATTATATCAGGGGATGTAAGTGAAGGTCTAAAAGAGTCAGAAAACTATCCATAAGATTTATGTTAATGAGGGGTGGGGGTATGATGGGTGTATGGAAGTAGTACATGAAGTGATGGACAGAATCAGCTGCTAATAGAAAAAAGTGTGTAACCAATATTCTCGGTCATTGGGGGATGTAGTGGAGATGCTGTTCTATTATCCACCACTAGGTGGTGCATGGGAGCATTCTAGCAATGCACGTGTCAGGGAGCTGTTAACCTGTTACATTCCCACTGTTCTGTTGATGTGCTGAAGGGACAGGGGAGATATCACTTTAACTGTTGTGACCCCTGCCTGACTTTTGACCATTTTGACATCTGTATCCTGACCCCTGCCTGATATCCAACTTCGCTTACTCTATATCCCTACTGATTGATCTCCTGGTTTGACCCTTGCCTGTCTGACTCCGTTTTGTATTCTGCCTGCCCGACCCGGCCTGATCTGACTATAATTCTGCCTAAGCCTTGTACCGTGACCCTCTGCCCAAAAGACTCTGCTTTACAGATGTGCCCCTTAGCTTGTTCAGAACCCCTCGCTTAGCACCTCTCTGTAAGACCCGGCAGCATCCAATTAGCTGAGGGCTCCTCTCGAGGTGAAAGGCGGCTGTGAAAGGCGGAAGCAGGTGCCGAGAACAGGGTGCTTAGCAACAGTTCTGAATTTAGGGTGCCAACAAAGACATTTGGGCTTTTTGCTGCATTGGTCTTTAATAAATCTCCAAAAAATGTGTTTTTACAAAACCCCCAAAAATTTGAGGTTTACCCCAAAAAGCCTGAGTTTAGTAAATAACCACTAAACAATAAACAATGGAACATATCTCATGAATCACATTTAATTTACTTGTACTAATAGATTCTCCTTACCTTTTCCTTGATTTTTTTAAGGGTTTCTTTGATGTCTGTACTTTTCAGGCTGTAAATAATGGGGTTAGTCATAGGAATCACCAAAGTAAACATCAGAGAGAGAACTTTGTTTATGGTCTGTGACTGGTTTCTGGGAGGAACCACATAAATAGCAATGAAATTCCCATAAAATATGGAGACCACAGCCAAGTGAGAGCTGCAGGTGGAGAAGGCTTTTTGTCTCCCAGTATTGGACACTATCTTTAGGATTGCATGGGCAATACACATATATGATACAATGATCAGTATAAAGGGACAAAAAACCACAGGGAATGACTGTATGATTACTTCTATTTGAACAAAAGAAGTGTCTGAGCAAACAAGCCCAAGAAGGGGAAAGAAATCACAAAAGAAATGATTAATGGTGTTTCGATCACAAAACTGTAACATTGTTATTAGATTCACTGAAAGGACTGCAATGCCAAAACCTGTAGCCCATGATATGAGAATTAATGTAACACAAACCCTGTGGGACATTATAGAAGAGTAACGCAGTGGGATACAGATGGCCACATATCTGTCATAGGACATTACTGCTAGAAGGAAACACTCAGAAATTTCTGAGACACCCCAAAAATACAACTGTGTTATACAACCAACAATGGGCAATACAGCTCCATCATTTATTACAGTTTGGAGCAGAATGGGCACAATATTTGTGGATTCCATTAGATCAGTGAGGGACAACTGTTGGAGAAAGAAGTACATGGGGGAATGGAGGTTCCGATTGCATAACACCAACACTATGATGAGGACGTTCTCCCAGATTATCAGAAGGTAAATCAGAAGGAACAGAGAGAACAGGGGAATCTTGAAGTTGTGGAGATTCTGAAATCCTAAGAGAATAATCTCACTGACCAACGTCTGGTTCTTCTCAAGCATTGTCTGTTGGGAACATAAACATAATTGAAAGTTTCATCTACATTCTCATTTACTTACGTTTACCAGCAACTGTTTCATTTGTTTCATCTTTATTTTTCATTTAACTCACTGGGGATTTCTCTTATACAAATGTCATACTCCTTTTCCCATAGAATTGAGAGAAAGATCTGCTGTAATGGCTGATGTCATTGCTGTCCCACTCATATTTTATAGTGTTTACAGACTCTTCCACTACAGTCAACATTTATTTAGGGGGTTCAGTAGCAGTAAGCAAAGTTCCCCAACCTAAAATAATCTCTGGAGGTAGAATGACCTCACGTGTATAATAGATGTCACCACCAGTCCTAAGATGGACCATAAGATAGAACATCTAAAGTGGTTGCAGTGACTTCTGAGAGCACTTTGGCTGATATGTGGGCTAGCTCAGTAGGGGGTCTGCAGTTTCTTTTGAGTCCCACAATTTGCTGCTAAATGTGCCATAATTATGGAAAGAGCAGGACTGGCAATGGAAGCCAGTTTCCCCAAAATATTCTACCTCCAGAAACTCTTTACATCCACTCAGGCCTCCTTTGGAGGCTACTGAAGGGTTCAGATGAACACCGATCCAGGCACATGTGCACCTAAGCTTTCTAAACCTGGCTGGGTCTTCTTCTCCCAGCAGTTGTGCATGCCTGGACCCAGCAGTGCAAATAAAAATACATGTTACAAAAAAATCAAAACAACAATTGATAAAAAGCTAGATGGGCCCTTGATCATACTACTCATCTTAGCAACCATGTTATAATGCGATGACGATATCTCCTTTCTCCTTCTAACAATGAATGACATCCCCCATTATCCCCCATTACTTGGCTAACTCTTTATGGTACAAAAACCCTTCCTATGTTTGTTCCTATACAATTACTGACCTCCCAGTGGTGATATCTCCTTTGTCTCTTTCCCCACCAATAAATCACCCATTCCACCTCTCTTGCTAGGGAATTCTATAACCTGATTTTCCTTACAGTAAAGTACCTTTCTTTCTTTTCTTCTATATTGATGATGAAATCTCCTTTCTTCTTCAATAATAAATCACTCATTCTCCCTCTCTTGGTAAGGAATCCCATAACGTGACTGCCCTTATATTAAAGAACCCTTTTAAATGCTGATGGCGAAATCTCCTTTCCTCCCCACCAATGAATCACTCATTCCCCTCTCTTGGTAGGGAATCTCATAACCTGATGTTTGATGTTTTCCAAGACAATGGATGAAATATATATTCCATAATTTAGTGACATATTTACTGCACTGCACCCCATGGAAGGACAGTTGGAGAGTTGGAGATAAATACAAATGTGTCCTAATATCAAATAGCAGAGCTGCCCCAGATACTGTGGAACCATAGGAAGATGTCCATGAGCTTGTCCCAATGTGTAACCTGCTCTGCATTTCTCCTGCCATTTTGCTAACACAATCCCAACCATTTCTTTCCAATGAAATCACTTTACAGGAAAGATGTTCTTGGAATATTATACTCACCTGATTTGTACCTACCAGAACCACCCCAGATACTGTGGAACCATAGGAAGATGTCCATGAGCTTCTCCCAACGTGTAACCTGCTCTGTATTTCTCCTGCCATTTTGCTAACACAATCCCAACCATTTCTTTCCAATGAAATCACTTTACAGGAAAGATGTTCTTGGAATATTATACTCACCTGATTTGTACCTACCAGAACCACCCCAGATACCGTGGAACCATAGGAAGATGTCCATGAGCTTCTCCCAATGTGTAACCTGCTCTGTATTTCTCCTGCCATTTTGCTAACACAATCCCAACCATTTCTTTCCAACAAAACTTTACAGGAAAGAGATTCTTGGAATATTATACTCACCTGATTCAGAAATACTTTGGATTGATTCTTTCTCCCAACAGATGTCTTTTTGCCACTTTTATAATAACAAAGTTCTTTGGAAAAAATATTTATTCGATTATATGTTTATATCTGCAATATATATAAAAAATTATTTTAGAAACAGATTTTGATTCCCTTTTGGATCTTATTTTATATCAGGAACCACAAGGACAAATATAGAAGACTTAAATAAAGTCAAAGATCGGATGAACTGCATTCATGAAATATTACAGTACAACATAAAGTAACGGTTTTAGAGAACATATTTTTAAAATAGAATTCCAATTAAGTAGAATGTGTGTATACTGTAAAATAACCAATATGCACATAAACCAAATAGAAGGGAAGGAATAAAGTAAAAGATCCAGACACTGTGGAACCATAGGAAGATGTCCATGAGCTTCTCCCAATGTGTAACCTGCTCTGCATTTCTCCTGCCATTTTGCTAACACAATCTAAACCATTTCTTTCCAATGAAATCACTTTACACCAAAGATGTTCTTGGAATATTATACTCACCTGATTTGCACCTACCAGAACCACCCCAGATCCTGTGGAACCATAGGAAGATGTCCACGAGCTTCTCCCAATGTGTAACCTGCTCTGTATTTCTCCTGCCATTTTGCTAACACAATCCCAACCATTTCTTTCCAATGAAATCACTTTACAGGAAAGATGTTCTTGGAATATTATACTCACCTGATTTGTTCCTACCAGAACCACCCCAGATACTGTGGAACCATAGGAAGATGTCCATGAGCTTCTCCCAATGTGTAACCTGCTCTGCATTTCTCCTGCCATTTTGCTAACACAATCCCAACCATTTCTTTCCAATGAAATCACTTTACAGGAAAGATGTTCTTGGAATATTATACTCACCTGATTTGCACCTATCAGAACCACCCCAGATACTGTGGAACCATAGGAAGATGTCCATGAGCTTCTCCCAATGTGTAACCTGCTCTGTATTTCTCCGGCCATTTTGCTAACACAATCCCAACCATTTCTTTCCAATGAAATCACTTTACAGGAAAGATGTTCTTGGAGTATTATACTCACCTGATTTGTACCTACCAGAACCACCCCAGATACTGACAAGGTAGAACTGATCTCCTTTTATTAACCAGTGCCAGTAACATTTACAGATGAGAAACCTACTGAGAAATCTCCTGAAGACTCTGGTATAATTATCAATCCTTGAGGGTATTAAAATAATGTGTTTATGTAGTTATCAATGTTTTAGTTATATATCATATGAAACGAAAAAAGAATATATATATATATATATATATATATATATATATATATATATATATATATATATATAACAGGTTTTATAATATTTAGCAGGGACCTCAGAAACCCTAAATTATAGTTATATGCTCCTCCAACTTCTCTCCAGAATTCCCATTACCCATTAAAAGGGAACTCTGGCCCAACACAACATAGAAACCACTAATATCCCTATCACTGTAATTTGTTCTTTCAAAGTATGAATAATATGAGTATCAAAGTAGTCAGTCAGTTCAGTAGGAGAATAGGTGGGCCAGGCTTAGTTAACTGTTCCAAACCTTATTATTACATTAAAAATCATGAAAAGACTGAATATTTTTTAATTGATGGATAATGCAAAATTGCATAACATTGTGTTTACTTTTCAAAATGTTTATGTTGTGTTTGGGTGGTGTTCCTTTTTAAATGAGCTTCACTAAAGGAAGAGGTCCACTGAAGGCAATACATCAAGTTCTAGCATCTACTTTTCTCAACAACAAAATAAAGATACACTAGTCAGCCTGAAAGTGGAAACTGTGTGTGAGATCTCATGGGGACATTCAATGATGATTCAATTTCAATGGTTAGCATTGAAAAGTGTCAAGTGCCAGGATAATGTAAATTAAAATGTGGTGGGAAACTCGAAAAGAAATTTGACTGTGGGGGGAAATCGCATATTTTGCTGGAAATTCATAAGAGGTGAAAAATTTGCTCCTCACTATGAACCACTAACAGTGAGTACATCATTGTAATTCATGAGCTCTTTAACAGATTTGTCCCAACTGCAAGTCACTTCTACAAATCTGAGGAACTTCCCCTAAGGGACATTCTGAAATATGATTTGGGGAAAAGAACTTCCTTTAAAAAAAAAATTAAAAAAAGAAACTTACTTATGCATTAGATGTACAACTTACCTATATATTGTGGTGAGGTCACTACCAGGATACCTGGGAAAGTCCAGGACGGAGCTTATTTATGCCCCAGGTTCCTAACAGAGTGGTTCCGGGACTGCTAGTCCAGCTCGGGTGTTTTGGGTTGTCCTGAGGTATCTCAGGCAGCTCAAGCCAGTTGGGGAGTCCCTGGCTGGGAAAAAGACACAGGAAAACTGCCTGTGAGAGGGATTGAAATCACCAAAAGGTTTGGGATTTTATATATTCCTGCATGTACTTTGTTTTGGGGAGACAGGCGGTAGGCCTTCTCCTGGTAGTTAGCAAAACTGATCGGTATTAGTTAGAAGCCCGTTAAGTGGCAAGGATTTTATTTTGAATTGTTTATGTTGTTTTGCTGCAAGTGAAAATAAACTGCCAGAAAGAAACAACCCCCTTATGAGTTCTGATTGTGCCGTGGGCTGCTTTACCCCCCAGAAAGCTGATCCCAGCTACCTAAACCCTTACAATATATATATATAAAATATTGTTATGTGTTTTCTTATTTCAAATGGTTTAGAGTCAATGGGTGATTTGTCTCATAGTCACACAGTAAGTGAGGTTGAATAAAGACAAAAGTCCATCAAGTCCAACCTCAAGTCTATACTGTATATAACCTGCCTAACTGCCAGTTGATACAGAGGAAGCCTCTCCAATTTGCCTCAGGGGGAAAAAATAGTTCCTGACTCCAGGATACAATCAGACTGGCCCCTAAATTAACTGTCCCTGTATTCCCTCACTTGCTAAACACCATCCAACCCCTTCTTTATCTACCACATTCCCATCTGCATCTGCCCTAATACGCTAACAATATAAGGCATCTATCACATTCCCATCTGCCTTTGACCCAATAAGCTCACAATCTAAGGTCCCAGTCACATTCCCATCAGTCCCTCTCCCAGTGAGCTGAAAATCTAAAGTCCCTATCACATTCCCATCAGTTCCTGCTCCATTGAGCTTACAATCAAATGTCCCTATCACATTCCCATCAGTCCCTGCCACTGCCACAGGGAGATTACAATCTAAGGTCCCTGTCAAATTACAATTAGTTCCTGTCCCACTGAGCTTACACTCTAAGGTCCCTATCCCATTCCCATCAGCCCCGATCCCACTCTAAGGTCCCAATCACATCCCTTCAGTTCCTGCCCCAGTAAACTGACAATCTAATGTCACACAATCAGATTTACACACAGTAGAGCCAATTGTTTCAATACCCAATTATCCTTCTTCTATGTGTTTGTAGTGGAGACAAGAGCACCAGAAATAATACATTTTATTGTTATTATTGTTATTATTATTATTATTATTATTAACATGTATTTATATAGCACCAGCATATTTTGCAGCACTGTAAATAAATGTGTTTTTACAACTAAGTCACATGAATTACATACATAGAACATATGGAGTTACATACATCACAATCAATACCGGTACAAAAGGTTCAGATGGCCCTGTGCAAAAATAGCTTACAATCTTATGGGAAGGGAATAAGACACAAGGTGTGGGAGTGGGCAAGATCAAAATGAAGTGGGTGAGAGATGTGGTACAGTATGTGGTGTTGCATTTGGTAGTTAAGCTGAGTGAGGGGAGGTCAGCATGAGTATGAGGTTCAGAGGCTGGTTGACTTTCCAGAGGCAAGGTACAGTATCTTGTACACTTGAAAGGAGAGGTCTTGGGTTCCAGTCTCAAATGTCCATGCTAATCACCTAGCCTGTATATTGATTTCTCTCTTGGATCCTGTTCTGTACTTTGTATTCAGTGTTTTTGACTGGGCCTGTGACCTCAACTACACTAACGCCTCCTGAATCTGTACTGCCTGCTCCCTTTTGGTATTTGACCTGGCAGTTTGGGATATCAATCGTAACAATAACTTTAATGGATTCACAAATTTTAAAACAGGTCAGGTTTTCAGATACACTTCCCCATTGACTTTAAGTAACTAATCAGCTTTACATTGCCAACATTTCACACAATCTCATGCCGTCCAACATAAATATTTGGAAACAGGGGTAAAAAAGATGGGGGTTCATGGTTATTGTATATTCCTGATTATTCTTTAGAAATCACCAATATTTCACTAACAAAATGCAAAGCTATTTCACATTTTTGGGTAGGCCAACGATTTTCCAGTAATGTTTATGTGTGCATCAATATTTTTCCAGTGTGAAAACAAGGGGGGAATGGGGTAGAAAGTAATATAATAATATGTATACCATAAAATATGGTTGTTAGGGATGGGCGAATAAATTCGCCATGGTTAAATTCGCGGCGAATTTCTGCGTTTCGCCGCGGGCGAATTTTTCGCGAAATTGCGGCAAAAATTCGCCTCGCGACTCGTTTCGTCCGCGCGTCGAAATTTTCGTCGCGCGACGAGCCGCGACGCCGCTAATGCGCGTCAAAACAAAAAGACGCGCGACAAACTAAACATCACCCACAGCAGCCAATAAGATGTGAGCCATCCCTGAGCCAACCCACTGGCTATATAAGGAGCTGCAGAGGCGGCCATTACTCGTGGCGTTTCTGGTAGAGGTAGAGAGAGCAGGATAGTGAGAGATTTGTGTGTGATTTAGCTAGTGGAGTTTGTGTAGAGAGCTTTTTTTTTTTCTGAGTCAGTGCAAGTGGAGGTTGTGGATTTCAGTTTACTGTTTTCCCTCTTCTGCTTGCCTGCTCACCACCCAATAGCCCTTTTTAGGGCTAACTGTCTTTGTCTTTGTCTGTGCTGGTGTGTGTACTCCTTGTGGGTGCACACTTCTGCTGAGGGGATTTAGTTGAGGGTTTTATTTTTTTCTCCTTTCCTTCCCCGAAATATCCAAACCCCCCCCTTATATATATATATTTTTTTTTAAGTTTAGTTGCCCAATATGACGGGCCGTGGGAGAGGGGGGATGGGTGGTGGTGGTGGGAAGAAGGGTGGGATAGGGAGGGGTGGCCGAGGAAGAGGCCGTGGTGCTGGCCGTGGGCATCCAACCCCACAACAGCCATGTGCCATGCCCAGTCTGGGCACTGTAAATCAGTCGCAGCACAAGCTGCCATCAAAGCAGCTGCCATCACAGCAGCAGCTGCAACAACAACAGCAGCAGCTGCAACAACAGCAGCAGCTGCAACAACAACAGCAGCAGCAGCTGCAACAACAGCAGCAGCAGCCGCAACAACAGCAGCAGCAAATGCCACAGCAGCAGATGGCTGTGGGTCGCAGCAGCGGGGCAACTGGTCCACGTAGGACTGTGCCCGATTTTTTTGCCACTGCTTCGCGACCCATACGGTCGCAGCAGGCAGAGGCAGTGGTAGACTGGCTGACCCAGGCTACCTCATCTGCAGCAGGCACCAGTGAGTGGCAGGAGGTGGCATCACCTGCTAGCTCAGTGTGGGATGACACCCCATCCCTCTTATTTGATCCTGAGGTGGACTTGGGCCCAGACACCCTGGATCTTTTTGATGATCAGGCAGGAATGGGGGGGGCATTCATGTCTGATGAAGAGGAGGAGGTGGTCATGTCACAGCCCACATCAATAGGGGATATTGGGCAGGGTCCCCTTATGGCAGGGCAGCAAGTTGCTGGTGTGGGGTCAGACACTAACATGCTGGATGTGGGTATTGATGCCATGTATGAGGCAGGGTCTGGTCTGGGGGAGGACGATGACAGGGACAGACCCTGGGAGCCGGCTCCAGAGGATAACAGCAGCAGTTCAGGGGGGGAACTGTTTGTTGTTGATGAGGATGAAGAGCCGGCTCCACCGACCACTGCTAGGGGGGGCAGGCAACAGGGCAGCACTGCGCCTAGGTCCAAAGCCTATGTGCGTACGGGTGGGGACCATCCTCAACCCTCCACAGCAGGCAAGGCAGTGGCCCGCACTTCAGCAGTGTGGGCTTTTTTCACGTGCCAGGCAGAGGACCAGGCAATAGCAGTGTGCCAGCTCTGCCGGCAGAAGGTTCAAAGGGGGCAGGCAGGGTCACATATGGGAACATCAGCTTTAAGTTCCCATATGAAACGTCATCACAGGATGACGTGGGAGCAGCACCAAAGTGGCAGGGCACCGGGTGGCAGTGGTGCTTCCTGTCCACCTCCTCCCATTCCTCAGGGAAGAGGTGCCAGCTCCCCAGACCCTGCAGCAGGTGAAGAGGATTCTGGGGCTCACAGTCGGAGGCAGCCACTGTGTAGCTCAGCCTCTTCTGCAGCCTCCTCCTCCTCAATGCGGCCCCTGTCCCGCCAGGTTTCCCTCCCCCAGTTCCTCAGCCGCAAGACGCCTCTCTCCCCCAGCCACCCCCAAGTGCAGAGGCTTAATGGCTGCCTGGCAAAGCTTCTGGCAGTGCAGCTGCTGCCCTATCAGCTAGTCAAAGCAGCCCCCTTCCGACAGCTGATGGCTTGCGCTGCCCCTAACTGGCGGATCCCCAGCCGCCATTATTTTGCCAGGAAGGCTGTCCCTGCCATCCACCAGCATGTGGTTGAGAATGTGTCCCTGTCGCTGGATCATGCTGTTGGCGGCAGGGTGCACCACTGACACGTGGACCAGCAGGCATGGGCAGGGGAGGTACATAACCTACACTGCGCACTGGGTCACCCTCATGAGTGCTGGGGAGGGTGCAAGCCGGGGCGCTCCCCTCAGGCTACAGGTGCCTCCCCGTGGGGTACAGGGCAAACCCCACATGTCCACTTCCTCCTCCTCCTCCACTATGGATGAGCCACCCCTGAAGCGTCCCCGCAGCTACGCTTCAGTGCAGCACAGGCGATGTCAGGCTGTGCTGCAACTCCTCTCCCTGGGCGAGAGGAGTCATACTGCACCTGAGCTCATGGCTGCCTTCCAGACTCAGGTGCAGCGGTGGTTCACTCCCCGCCAGCTCCAAGCAGGTAATATTGTTTGCGACAACGGTCGCAACCTGCTGGCCGCCATCCGCCTAGGGCACCTGACCCACATGCCTTGCTTTGCACATGTCCTCAACCTTGTGGTGCAGCGCTTCCTCAAGAGCTACCAAGGGTTGGGTGACATGCTGGAGAAGGTACGTAGGGTATGTGCCCATTTTCGCAGGTCCCCCACCGCCAGCGCGTCTTTGGCACGGATGCAGCGGCAGCATAGTCTGCCACCCCACCGGCTCATCTGTGACCTGCCGACGCGCTGGAATTCCACCCTGCACATGGTGGAGCGCCTCGTAGAGCAGCGCTGGGCGGTCAGCAATTACCTGCTGGAGCACAGTGCCAGGGGTACTCAGGGGGCGGATTTGGGGTACTTTAGTGCAGAGCAGTGGCAGCAAATGAGGCAGCTCTGCCAAGTACTTGCCCCCTTTGAGCAGGCGATACGCTTTGTTAGCAGGGACAATGCGTGTCTTAGCGATGTCATACCCCTGGTGTTCCTCCTCAAGTGCACGTTGGATGGGCTGCTAGAGGAGGGTGACGTGCCTGAGGAGGAGGAGGAGGAGGAGAGTAGGCCCCGTAGGCAGGCAGAGGGGGCTGAGGAGGAGATGGTGCCTGATGAGGAGGATGAGGGAGAGGAGGACTGGGTGCCTGTGCAGCATGGGGAGCAGGGCACATGCCACCCAACCACCCCAGCTATTGTCCGCGGCTGGGAGGGTACAGAGCAGGGGCAGGTCGAGCCAGATGACCTGCTGCATCTGGAGGGCAGTCAAGAAGAGGTTGGTCTGGGGCACCTCTTTTACATGGCTGCCCATATGCAGACTTGCCTCCGAAGCGATCCCCGGGTCTGTTCTATCAAAGACCGGGAGGATTATTGGGTGGCTACTTTGCTTGACCCACGGTACAAGGGAAAGGTGGGGGAGTTCCTTGTACCCAGCCAGAGAGAGAGGAGGATGGGTCAATTGAGGAAGGCTCTGTGCTCAAAATTAGTGGAGGCCTTCCCCCAGTCTGACACTTCTCAGGCCTCCACTACTCCACACACCCAGCAGAGACAGGGGCCTAGCAGCAGCAGCAGCAGCAGCAAGGGCGGAGATCTCATGGGTGTGTGGAAGAGCTTTTTCGAGCCTCAACGGCCAGCAGCAGGCCCAGTCAGCACCCAAAGCCACCACCAGCAGCGGGTGGAGCATATGGTGGCTGACTACATGGGGTCAGTCAGCGTGCAGGATGCCATTCGCCCTGACGATGACCCCATGCATTATTGGGTCTCGAGGCTCGACCAGTGGCCAGAACTGGCACAGTACGCTCTGGAGGTGCTGGCTTGCCCCCCTGCCAGTGTCCTGTCAGAGCGTGTCTTCAGTGCCGCAGGTGGGGTGGTCACTGAGAAGCGGACACGGCTATCCACTGGCAGCGTGGATAAGCTGACATTCATTAAAATGAATGAGGCATGGATAAGCGGGGATATCCAAGTGCCCATTGCAGACAGCAGAGACTAGCCTCCTCTCCTCCTTCTCCTCCACAGATTTATCCTCCTCTCTCCATTGCTGCCCATACTCTTCTCCTCAGTAGTATTGCCCATTCCCCATCTGTCTGCACCTGCTGCCCTTGCTGCTGCTGCTGCTGCTGCTGTAGCCTGCTACTAGCCCTAGTAGTACTGCTGCTGTGCTGCATTGTCGGCAATTTTTTTATGGTGGGGGCCTATCAAAGCTCCTACTGCTATCGTAGATACTACTGCTGCATTGTCGGCAAATTTTTTTAGTAGTTGAGGCCTAACATGGCCTCTAAATATGTTTCTTCGAATACTGCCACATTGTTGGCTAATTTCTTCTGGTTGAGGCCTAACATGGCTTCTAAATATGTTGCTTATAATTTTGCCGCTAAGTTGGCTAATTTCTTCTGGTTGAGGCCTAACATGGCTTCTAAAAATGTTTCTTTGAATACTGCCACATTGTTGGCTAATTTCTTCTGGTTGAGGCCTAACATGGCTTCTAAATATGTTGCTTATAATTTTGCCGCTAAGTTGGCTAAATTCTTCTGGTTGAGGCCTAACATGGCTTCTAAAAATGTTTTCTCAAATACTGCCACAATGTTGGCTAATTTCTTCTCGTTGAGGCCTAACATGGCTTCTAAATATGTTGCTTATAATTTTGCCGCTAAGTTGGCTAATTTCTTCTGGTTGAGGCCTAACATGGCTTCTAAAAATGTTTTCTCAAATACTGCCACAATGTTGGCTAATTTCTTCTCGTTGAGGCCTAACATGGCTTCTAAATATGTTGCTTATAATTTTGCCGCTAAGTTGGCTAATTTCTTCTGGTTGAGGCCTAACATGGCTTCTAAAAATGTTTTCTCAAATACTGCCACAATGTTGGCTAATTTCTTCTGGTTGAAGCCTAACATGGCTTCTAAATATGTTGCTTATAATTTTGCCGCTAAGTTGGCTAATTTCTTCTGGTTGAGGCCTAACATGGCTTCTAAAAATGTTTCTTCGAATACTGCCACATTGTTGGCTAATTTCTTCTGGTTGAGGCCTAACATGGCTTCTAAATATGTTGCTTATAATTTTGCCGCTAAGTTGGCTAATTTCTTCTGGGGGTTGAGGCCTAACATGGCTTCTAAATATTTTTCTTACAATTTTGCGGCTAATGTCTTCTGTTTGGGGCCTGCCTCATTTAATTCTTCTGGCTCTAATATTGAGTTGATTAAAAGTTACAAGTTACAAAATGACTGTTGCTGCCACTGCTGTTGCTACTAATGCCTCATTATTTGGCAAACGTCTTCTGTTTGGGGCCTGCATCATTTAATTCTTCTGGCTCTAATATAGAGTTGATTAAAAGTTACAACATGACTGCCGCTGCTGTTGCTACTAATGCCTCATTATTTGGCAAACGTCTTCTGTTTGGGGCCTGCCTCATTTAATTCTTCTGGCTCTAATATAGCGTTGATTGAAAGTTACAACATGACTGTTGGTGCTGCTGCTGTTGCTACTAATGCCTCATTATTTGGCAAACGTCTTCTGTTTGGGGCCTGCCTCATTTAATTCTTCTGGCTCTAATATAGCGTTGATTGAAAGTTACAACATGACTGTTGTTGCCGCTGCTGTTGCTACTACTGCCTCATTATTTGGCAAACGTCTTCTGTTTGGGGCCTGCCTCATTTAATTCTTCTGGCTCTAATATAGAGTTGATTAAAAGTTACAACATGACTGCCGCTGCTGTTGCTACTAATGCCTCATTATTTGGCAAACGTCTTCTGTTTGGGGCCTGCCTCATTTAATTCTTCTGGCTCTAATATAGAGTTGATTGAAAGTTACAACATGACTGCCGCTGCTGATGCTACTAATGCCTCATTATTTGGCAAAACTCTGGTGGGTGTCTATCAAGGCTCCTACTGCTGTGGCTGACACTACTGCTGCATTGTCGGCAATTTTTTTTGTAGTTGAGGCCTATCATGGCTTCTAAAAATGTTTCTTCGAATACTGCCATATTGTTGGCTGATTTCTTCTGGGGGTCGAGGCCTATCATGGCCTCTAAAAATGTTTCTTCGAATACTGCCATATTGTTTGGCTAATTTCTTCTGGGGGTTGAGGCCTAACATGGTTTCTAAATAGGTTGCTTGTAATTTTGCCGCTAAGTTGGCTAATTTCTTCTGGGGGTTGAGGCCTATCATGGCTTCTAAAAATGTTTCTTCGAATACTGCCACATTGTTGGCTAATTTTTTCTGGGGGTTGAGGCCTATCATGGCTTCTAAAAATGTTTCTTCGAATACTGCCACATTGTTTGGCTAATTTCTTCTGGGGGTTGAGGCCTAAAATGGTTTCTAAATAGGTTGCTTGTAATTTTGCCGCTAAGTTGGCTAATTTCTTCTGGGGGTTGAGGCCTATCATGGCTTCTAAAAATGTTTCTTCGAATACTGCCACATTGTTGGCTAATTTTTTCTGGGGGTTGAGGCCTATCATGGCTTCTAAAAATGTTTCTTCGAATGCTGCCACATTGTTTGGCTAATTTCTTCTGGGGGTTGAGGCCTATCATGGCTTCTAAAAATGTTTCTTCGAATACTGCCATATTGTTGGCTAAATTTTTTCTGGGGGTTGAGGCCTATCATGGCTTCTAAAAATGTTTCTTCGAATACTGCCACATTGTTTGGCTAATTTCTTCTGGGGGTTGAGGCCTAACATGGTTTCTAAATAGGTTGCTTGTAATTTTGCCGCTAAGTTGGCTAATTTCTTCTGGGGGTTGAGGCCTATCATGGCTTCTAAAAATGTTTCTTCGAATACTGCCACATTGTTGGCTAATTTTTTCTGGGGGTTGAGGCCTATCATGGCTTATAAAAATGTTTCTTCGAATACAGCCCCATTGTTTGGCTAATTTCTTCTGGGGGTTGAGGCCTGCCTCATTTAATTCTTCTGGCTCTAATACAATTGATTACAACAATGCTTGCTGCTTGGTTGTCAAATGTATTCACACTATTATTACCCCTGAAACGACTGCGGCCAAAAGTCCTTTGCCTCAGTCATTATTCTTTCTTTTGAAATGATAGGAGTGCTCTAAAAAATGTATACAGGGAGGGCATGTGTGTGTAGCAGTAACTGAGTGGAACATAGGTGTGAATTGCTCTTCCCATTGATTCCAAAGCAAAACATGACATATATACATTCATCACTGTGTACAAAAGTAAGGGAAATGTTTTAATGGTAGTCCCAAAGCCATGTCTGGTCTGGGAGTCAAAATAGGCCCTTGCATTCAAATTACACAGAGGCCCAAACAGGCCCCAAACATCAGCCCAGTAAATTTGACTGGAAACCAACCAACCTGGCAACCCTGGGTGACACAAACATAGCCATAAACTCTACTTAAATTCATGCTGTAAGTAATAATTTAGATTGAATTTGTCCTCTATGAATGCTTTTGTCCTTGAGTTAAATAAACGAGACAACACAGTTTGCTTAATGGAAAAAGGAATTTCATTCCTAGATGATGTCCATCTTACATCCCACTTTCAGCTGCATCTGCTATTTTGCAACTTTCAACTTCACAAGCAGTCTTGTCCCAGTTTGCTGTCCATAACCTTCAAAGAGAACACACGCCATCCTTTGTTTCCAAACACTTTACACAACATATTCATAGATCCAGTGCAAAGCCCTTAAAGGGGTGGTTCACCTTTAAGGTAACTTTTAGTATGCAATAGTATGGCAAATTCTAAGCAACTTTTAATTTGGTTTTACTTATTTGCCTTTTTCTTCTAAGTTCAGACTCTTTGCAGCTTTTAAATGTGGGTCAATGAGTTTACCCCAACTAAAAAGCAAATACTATGTCAGGCTACAAATGTATTGTTAGTCATTGCTACTTTTTTACATTTAGGCCTCTCCTATTCATATTCCAGTCTCTTATTTAAATCAATGTATGATTGCTAGGGGAATAATGTTACTTCTAATAGTGCCTAATTGCAAAATATAGTGTGACTTAATATCATAATTTATTTTAAAAAATCAATGTATTTGAGTGTTACAGTAGTCAATTTATCAATTTCGTCGCCGTCGCGACGAGGTTCGTCGCCGTCGCGACGATATTCGTCGCCGCGCGACGAGGTTCGTCGCGCGCCATATCAAAAATGTGTTTGCGCATGCGCGCGCGTGCGTCATGTGACGCGCGTCGTGTGCGCGCACGCGTCATGTGACGCGCGTCATGCGCGCGTCAAAAATGGGCGTCGCCACTATAAATAGCCCCGCCCGTGCTTACATTTTTAGGAGTGCAGTTTGAAAATGGCAGGACCTGGCATGATGAACCGAGACCAGCTGCGGTACTTCGTCAGGTACCTGCACCAGGAGGGATACGACAATATCCCTCCTGGAGTGAGAGGAATCCAGGCGCTCCGGAGGAGCATAATGGAACGGCTGAGGCGCAGGCTGCGGAGGGAGTACCGCCTGCGCTTAAGTCTGAGGGAGCTCCAGAGGATCTGGAGCGATCTCAAAAGACGCCACAGCGCATTTGTTGATGAGCTGCGCGTGGAAGTGGAAGGTAGAGTTATTTAAAAAGAAAACATCTTATAATGATTTGCTATTTTACAGCAAAAATGTATTTAAGTGAATACTGTAATTAGGATTGGAACAGTTGACTTTGACTGACTGACATAATTGCAGACAAGTTAAATAACAAGTAAATGAGCTGTCAAATGGAGATTATTTAAACAGATTATAATAGATTTATTTAAATGCAATACATGAGTTTCTCTTCTTAACTACAATAAAGCCACTTGATTCCCATTTATTTTGGTATTTTGGAGCAAATGTGTAATTGTTTAGGCCTGTGACAAGGCTAATAAGAATTTTACTTCACTTAAAGGTAGATTTATTTAAACGTAATAAATAGGTTTCCCTTCTTAACTACAATAAAGTTAATTTTCCTGTAGTTACAACATGACACCTTATCCTGTATAATGTATACTGTACAAATGCAATTGGTGTGTTACTCAAACTGAAATTTATTCATTGCCAGCTGAGTGGATCCAAGATGATCCTGATGATGATGATGATGGGGAAGTACCAGCACCACCACCACCTGACCAGGCAGCACCGCCTGTACCTGATGAGGCAGCACCGCCTCCACCACCTCACCAGGCGGCACCACCACCTCACCAGGTGGCACCACCTCACCAGGCGGCACCACCACCTCACCAGGCGGCACCACCACCTCACCAGGCGGCACCACCACCTCACCAGGCGGCACCACCACCTCACCAGGCGGCACCACCACCTCACCAGGCGGCACCACCAGCGGACGACCAGGGGCTCAGTGTAGGCACTCAGACAGTGCATGCCTACTACGACCAGACTGAGCTCCTGGTCACCCTAGTTCATCAAGTAAATGCCATGCGGCAGGAGCTGGGAGAGGTTAGGGACATTGTTGACAACCTCCAGAGGGTTGTTGCTCCTCCTCCTCCTCCTCCACTTTAATTTATTTATTATTTGTTACAGCACCAGTTGTGCTATATGTTGTGAATTAAAAATTTTTTTTATATCTCTATATTTTGAGTTCATTTTTCATTTGACTAAACTAATACTCACATGGTACTTGGAATTGTTTGGATTCTAATAACACAACGATGACTATTCTTAATCGGAGTCATTAAAATTACATTACATAGTATTTCAGAATCATTACAATTACATGATGTAAATATAAGGTTCATTCACATAAACATATGGTTTATTCATTTTTATCTGAGATACAAAGCATCCAGATACTATCTGTTCAGATTTATTAGTTGTACTTGTGTTAGTAATCTACTATTGGATATTTGAAGTACAGATGGTACTTTTTGGTTAAACAGAGATATAGAGTAGTAGTAGATACCATTACCAGTTGACCAGAGGTAATGTGAAAAAATCCACAAACGTTAAAAGTTTAAGAAACTTGCAAAATGGGAGCCATTTTTTCAAGATAGGAGTCCTCTAACAATGCAGGGCATGTGTGTAGCAGTATACTAAGTGAAACACGCATGTGTATTGGTCTTCCCATGGAGTCCAATCCAATTCAGCACATTCAGACACAAAGCAAAAGATACCATGTTCATTTATCATCACAGACTACAAAGCTTGAAACTAAGGGGAAAATTTTTATTTGTAGGCCCAAAGATGAAAAAAGGTTATACAAACAAAACACCCATAGAAGATGGGCTTCATCAAATTGCACTGCGCGTCAAAAATAACGTCGCGCGTTATAACACATACTTGCGTCCGCGACAAAATATTTTGACGCGCGACAAAATCGTGCCGCGTGACTCGTTTCGCGAATTTTTCGCCGTTTCGCGAATTTCGCTGGAAATTCGCGAATTATTCGGCGAAGCGAAACGCGACAGATTCGCCCATCACTAATGGTTGTAAATACAATATATGAAATATAAGAATGTGTAATGAATTCATATAAAGTAAGGAATTGTTGTGTCCATGGAGCTGTAAATGAGTGAATGAATCCTGTCTCTTTAACCAGTATTCAGGGACTGTAATACATTTTCCATTTTGAGGTGAATTTTAGATGATTTTATGTTTTCAAATCTACAGTTGAGTGTTTTGCTAGTACATAGAACTTTCAATTGTACAAGAGCCTCATTCAGAGAAGGAATGGAAGTCTCTATCCAATTTTTAAAAATAGTTCTACGAGCAGCAGCTGAGATCAGTTTCACAAATGGATGAAGGTGTGAGGGGCACCAGCATTTGGGTTTATATGTAGAAGATGAAGGGTTAATGTTAGAAACATCACCTAATGGGTTGGTTGGAAAAGATAAAGATTTGTAATTATAGTGTTCTGGTCAAATATCAAAGATGAATGATTTTGTGTGGGAAACTGATCATATCAAATAAGAAATTAATCATTAATGTTATTTTCCCTTCCATTAAAAAGCTTTATATTTGGCTTTTTGTTATGTAAACCATCCTCTCCTGCTCCCAATCCAAGTAAAGTGATAGAGAAAGTCACTGTTTGTTCATATACACAGATCATATGAATGTATCAATGAAGGGAGTAGAAGAGGGGCAGAAGAAGAGCACTTTGGGAGATGTATTCCAGTTGCATGGTTGCCAAGTTTCCAATCAGTAGATTAGGAATTATGAAGGGAAGGCAGAGTAGACTGGGAACAGGCAGTAGGAACTGATTAGCAAATTGTAGGGATAAACTGGCACAGGAGGTCCCACCTTCTCCCTTATTGTCCCCCACTCAATCTTTCTGCAAGACCCCCACATTTTGAAATGAATAAACAATGTCACAAAATTGTGTTCCGCTTTAACATCCCATATTTATACAAACAAATGAAGGAACCCATAGGGTAAATGTGCCCCTATGGCATTAAATCCTACACTTCCTGGCCTCCCTAGTTACTGGGTAGATGCCCATGTATCTAGTTGTAATTTACATATCACAGCTATTGGGAAAAAGCTACAAATCTGCCCTGCGCTCCTTCAACACCAGCCTCTTCCAAGCCAAACAAACATACTTTACTTCACTCATTAACTCCCTTTCTAAAAAACCAGCACAACTTTTCTCCACCTTTAACCCTCTCCTTTCCCCTTCTCCACCCCCTCCATGCACATCTGTCTCTGCTCAAGATATTGCTGAGCACTTCAAAAACAAAATTGACACTATCAGAAGGGACATTACACTACTCAACCCTCCTAGACTTCCACCACCCTCCCTCCACACTCCTCAGTCTCTCTTGTGCTCCTTCACCCCTGTCACTGATGAGGAAGTCTCAAAGCTTCTGGCCTCTTCTCACCTTACCACCTGCCGCTTGATCCAATTCCCTCAAAACTTCTCCGCAATACCAATCCTGGTCTAATCAAAGCCTTAACTCACCTATTTAATCTTTCGCTATCAACTGGGCTGTTTCCTTCTCAACTAAAACATGCTCTTGTCACCCCCATTCTGAAAAAACCCTCTCTTGATCCCTCCAATCTTGACAACCTCCGACCTATCTCTCTGCTACCTTTCATCTCTAAACTACTTGAGCGCCTAGTCTACAACCGACTTACCTCATTCCTCTCTGACAATAACCTGCTAGACCCCCTACAATCTGGTTTTAAGCCACAACACTCCATGGAAACTGCCCTGACTCGACTAACTAATGACCTTTTAACCGCTAAAGCTAACAATCATTTCTCGCTACTAATACTGCTTGATCTCTCAGCCGCATTTGACACTGTAGATCACCCTCTCCTCCTCCAGTCCCTCCAGTCGCTTGGCCTTCGTGACACAGCCCTGTCCTGGTTCTCTTCTTACATCACCAATCGTTCCTTCAGTGTCTCCTACAATGGAGTATCATCTTCTCCCCTACCTCTTTCTGTTGGAGTTCCTCAAGGCTCTGTCCTAGGACCATTACTATTCTCCCTCTACACTTCCTCCCTTGGCAAATTAATAAATTCGTACGGTTTCCACTACCACCTCTATGCTGACGATACTCAGATCTATCTCTCATCTCCTGATCTCAACCCAGAACTCCTAACTCGTGTCTCCTCCTGCCTGTCCGCTATCTCTACCTGGATGTCGCAACGCTACCTTAAACTAAACCTCTCCAAAACTGAAATGGTTCTCTTTCCTCCAAATAACACCAGTAGCATCCCCGAAGTATCCATCATAGTCAACAATTCCACTATCACCCCCTCTCCCCAGGCCCGGTGCCTTGGGGTTATCCTAGATTCTGCCCTGTCATTCACTCCTCATTTCCAGTCACTTATCAAATCATGTCACTTCCACCTAAGGAACATATCCAAAATACGATCATTTATCACCCAAGACGCTGCCAAAATTCTTATTCACTCTCTCATCATATCGCGTCTAGACTACTGTAACTCTCTTTTAATTGGCCTCCCCCTCCAGAGACTGTCACCTCTCCAGTCCATAATGAACACTGCTGCGAGGCTCATACACCTCAGCAACCGCTCCTCCTCTGCCTCGCCATTCTGTCAATCCCTGCACTGGCTTCCGTTACCTTTCAGAATCAAATTCAAATTAATGACACTGACTTTCAAAGCACTTCACAACTCTGCTCCACCCTACATCTCTGAACTCATCTCTATATACTCACCCACTCGCTTACTACGCTCCTCTACTGACCTCCTACTCAACTCTTCTCTCATTACCTCCTCACATGCTCACATTCAAGACGTTGCAAGGGCTGCACCCCTCCTCTGGAACACTCTCCCACGGTCTGTCCGACTTTCTCCCAACCTTTCTGCTTTCAAAAAATCTCTGAAAACGCACTTCTTTCGAGAAGCCTACCCTCACTCTGCTTAACTACCAAACGCAACACCACATACAGTACCACATTTCTCACCCACTTACTTCGATCTTGCCCATTCCCACACCTTGTGTATTACCCCCTTCCCTTTAGACTGTATGCCTATGCATAGGGCCTTCCTCACCTTTTTTGTACCTGTATTGATTGTGATGTTTGTTACTCCATATATTCTATATATGTAATTCGTGTGATGTAGTTGTATAATCACATTTACTTTACAGTGCTACGCAATATGTTGGCGCTATAGAAATACATGTTAATAATAATAATAATTTGTTTTGACCACTTCCTGTCATACTTTGGTATAGTGAGTTAGAAGGGGTGGAGCTTCCTCTTTGGCTTCTGGTCTCTGGCCATCCGGATGTTTCCATTGAACCTGGGTACAACAAGGCCCAGTGAAGCTAAGTTGCCCTGGAGGGACTTGAACCTCTAGTGTTTAAGTCAGGGAGCAGGGACCCCATGAATGAGGCTAGTGAGTGTCAGGAATATAATGGCTATAAACTCTCTTGGAGATTAAGACAGTGAGGGAAGAGAGAAAGAACAGCTTTGTGCTCCATCAAGGAGGTGTAGCAGGGAGTAACTCCCCAGGTTGTAAGATTTGCCTACAGTGAAGGGACACAGTGGATAGAGTGTGAGGCTTTAGCTTCTCCTCCCTGACCCCTCCACTGGGTGAGATCCAGACTACGTGTGAGGTATTTCTGCCTGAAAGTGCTGCACTGCCTTGACTACATCCTCAGGGAATTCATACAGATGCAGCCACTTTGGTTTGTCTGTTTGACACAGAATAACTAAACACAGATATCCCATTTATCTCATTTAACACAGAAAACTGCGTCACAACATCCCATCTAATTAAAGCATTCACCATTGTGAACAATGGAGCTTTGGTATGCTAATGAAAAGGTTAAATGCATTAAATGAGTTAAGATGACTTAAGATAACACAGTTTCTTCAATTACCCCTGAGTCATGACGCATTTAACTCACAAATCCAAGTGGCTTCATCTGTATACAGTTGGCTCTGATGAACCGTCCTAGCCTGTGAATATATTCTGTACTGTCCTTATGCTCTGTAAGTAACCCTGTGGATCATTTGTCTCTGACAAATAAAATACTCTGTTCTGTTTGATTTGCAAGAACCTCCTGGTGCCCTCTGCTATATTCAAAGTATACATAGTAGCCCGTGGGAGTTGTAGTTGCACTACATCACGTTTCCATTTCTTCCACTTTGCAAAGGCTCAGCCTTAAGTGTTAGAGTCAAATGTAAGCCATCCTCTAGTATACTAGCTGCTTGTTAATCCCTTTGGCCTGGATAGCCCAAAATCATGTTATTCAAAAGTGCTATGTAGTATGTGTTTCATTAGGTAATAGAAATAGGCGTGACTCTGATAATAGGAACATCTAGAATGAAGTATTTATTTTATTGGTTAACTTGGTAGATTATAGAATGGAAGCTTTCAAGACTACTTAGATCCCTGGTTCAGGCACAATATATAGAGCAACAGAAAAATACCATATCTGTAAAATTATTTCTGTATATTCATCAACCTTCCTTAACCAGGGTCCTCTGTACAGGTAAATATAATTAACACTGATGCATTAATCCAGATTAATCCTCCATTAGAAGTAATCTACAAAATAATAACTGGGTCTCCCTTCTTGCCATGTATAATCCACACCTAGAGACCTTGGGCAAAATCATAAAGCTGGCCATAGACACAAAGATTTGATCGTACGAATCTCCATTCCTATGATTTTCAGGCCGTGTGTGGAGTGTCGCAACATTTTTTGTGAGATGGCGATCGGTCGCTCAGTTGATCCAACAGGTTAGAAAATTTAGATAATACCTCTGCATGTATTGCCGATCTGAAGATATCAGTGGAATTGCTGTCAGGGCAGAACATTGTCTGATCTGTTCTTTTACTACTTTTTTTAAACTAAATGGTTAGTGGCAGGTCAGGAGATGGCGCCCAACGATCGTTCTTCCATTATGAATGTAAACCTGTACATCTTAAAGGAACTCAAGCTCCTGATACAGGCGCATGATGGACTGTGAAATATATTCAGACCCCTGCTGGCAAACAGACACCCACTATACCTTTAAAAACTCATTGTGTGTCACCAGGGGCCCATCAGAAGTGACACATCTACTTACAAGCAAACAAGGTGTAAAACCTGCACTCACATTTATACTCCAGACTAGGTACCTATAGTACATTGCCAGCAGGAACACATAACAAAGGGATCATTCTC
Source organism: Xenopus petersii (assembly GCA_038501925.1). Lineage (NCBI taxonomy): Eukaryota > Metazoa > Chordata > Amphibia > Anura > Pipidae > Xenopus > Xenopus petersii. The sequence goes on along the minus strand of CM076676.1, from coordinate 159,162,038 downwards.
CTGCAAGTCATACAATGTGCTCCACCTTATCCTGTGTGTATAATGCTCAACTACAGGGTTACACGTGAGAGAAACTGGACTAACACTACAATAGTGAATGTCCTCCTACAGATCCAATATCAGTTATAGAAATATAGAACAGATCACCCAGTAGCAGCACTTTTGTAGCAGTGACCAAAGAATTGATGATCTTCAGGCCACTATACTAATGGTCAACTTCAAAACACAAGAATAGCGAATGGAATGAGAATATAAATTAAAGAAAACATTTAAAAACCTTGCGTGTAACCTCAACAATGACAGAAGTGTAATGTCCAGATATGGATGACTAATTGCACCCTACTGCCGGAGGAATTAGCCCAGTAGACCCACTTCTCAGAACCTCCATAACCTCACCATCACCACTTGTGTGAGTATATATAGTAAAGGAGATTGGGTGGGAGGCCCAGGTGGATGTGCACCAACAAGTTTATTCATTGCCATATTGATTTCAATGCTGAAGAAGAGGTGAATTTCTGTTAAAAAGCAGGTTGATTGCATTATCTCTGTGATGAGAATTAGTACAGCGAGAAGAACAATCTTCCCCATCTTCCCTGTACACTTTTGCATTTGCTAATTGTTGACAAGTTCTGTCTTAAAGAGATACTGACACCTGAAATTAAACTTTTTTTACATCTATTATAATATTGGCTTTGCAAGCTACTACTAACTTTGCCATAAAATATTTGCATGATGCTTTTACATTACCTGTCTGATCCCCCATGTTCCTGTATGAGAGGGCTGCCATATTTGTGCAGCAGGAGTCCGTTAGCATTAGAAACTGTAACTAACAGGCTGAGATGGGACAGTCAGGTTGGCAAAGTCAGAGTGTCAGAGAGTCAGGCTTAGGAACTTCAACTAACAATTATATACAAAAACAAACCTCTCAGCAACAAATGATCAACATGACCTATAGGTAACATTTAATGTACATTCATATGCTAAAATTCATTTTTTAGTGTCAGTATCACTTTAATCTCTTTCAAGGCCAGATCATTTGGTTAAACTGTTAAGTGCTTGGTCTCTTTTGACAGTTAAATGTGTTGGGAGTATTTTGTTTCGATCAGGCCTCCAATTAATCCCTACAAATAGTGTATATACGGTATATTACATAAATTATACTTCTGGTGTTGTCATCTATATAATAACAAAGTAAGTCGAGACTACTTTTCATGGATTCCCATGATAAGCAGTGTTTTAAGACAAAATTGACTGTCTTGAGCCCTTCACAATGCTCCATTGTTGATGCAGCGGTGGAGCAGGTTTCTCACATTGGGTGGGATGTTGAGGTGATGATTGTTTTTTAATATGGATGCCCAAATCCTGCAAAAATGTAGAGCTATTGGATGGATTCTGCAAAATATATGTATGGTCAAGCTGATTTACCACCAATTTAAATGTATAGCCCCATCTGTATGGAATATCGTGCTCCTGCAGCTTCTGTGTAATAGGTCAAAGTTCTCTTCTTTTTGTAAGTGTAATCGGAGAAAGATTTGCAAATATTTGGATCTTAAGGTTGCGATAGTCTAACATCTTAATCGCTCCTGTCATGGTTAGCAGGATTTCCTTGCTCTGATACTAATGGAAGCAAATAACAATATCCCGTGGTGAATTGGTAGCAGGTGGTTTTGGGTCTAGCGAGCGATGTGCCCTATATAAAATCCAGGCTCCTTTGTTGTTTCCGGGTATAAAGTTGTAAACAGTTCCTATAAATATTGTGAGATTTTGCCTACGGGAAACATTTTCCAGGTCTAAGCACATATCTTTCAGATGCGCTACTTCTTCCTTAAGATAGGCGTTGTCCTCCTCCATATTTGTTAGCTTTGAAACAATGTCGTCTGTAAACTTCTCCAACTTATCTGTGTGCTCTCCTAAATCTGTTATATCTCTCTGCAATTCCTTTATAGCTGTTACTACTGTATTAGACACTGACTGAGTGATAGTTGTAACCAGGGCCGCCTGCAGCTCAGTTATTTGCTCACTTAAAATTTGGGCAGTTACTGGTGTGTCCTCAGGCACAATGTCTGGGCTATGTAGCTGTGGTGCAGGAGACAATGGAGAGGGTGCAGGGGAGTTCACACTTCTTATCAAGAGAGCAGGAGAGGTGTCAGTAGGAGGAGGAGTGGGGAAACCACTGGAGCTGTCTTGGGAATAGGCGCGCTTGTCCCGGCTTGAGGTTTTGTGCAGGTACAGAGACAGAGTGACTCGCTGATCTCGTAATTTCTTCTTCTCCATAGCTTCAGTGTCAAGTTGAGTCACCCGGCTATAATATTAAAGTGATATGATAAATTAAGTCTGGGTTGGCAGGGAATCTACAGCATGGAGCTCCCAGATATTACGTGTGTCTTCAACCATAGCTTGGCTACGCCCGATGGCACACAATTTTAATACAAAAGCTGTGATAACCCAATGCTCCACATTCATATGAAGTTGTTTTTTGTTAAATAATCTTAATATTTTTAAAAAGTATTATTTATTAATCCAAAGTCTAATGAAAAACACAATTGAATCATTCATTTCTAAATGTCAATTTTTATATTTTAGTATATTTGCATAGTTTAATATTAAGGGTTTGATATCTTTATTTCTTAAGCTATAAATAAGGGGGTTAACCATAGGAATTACTATTGTGTACAACAGAGAGAGCACTTTGCTCATGGCTGAAGAATGTTTTCTAGATGGAAACATGTAAATAGCAAGTATAGACCCATAAAATATGGAGACCACAGCCAAGTGGGAGCTGCAGGTGGAGAAGGCTTTTTGTCTCCCAGTATTGGACACTATCTTTAGGATTGCCTGGGCAATATAAATATATGATACAATGATGAGTATAAATGGTAAAAATACCAAAGGAACTGATAGAAAAAATACTTCAATTTGCAGTGAGAAAGTGTCTGAACAGGAAAGGTCTAGTAAAGGAGATAAATCACAAAAGAAATGATTAATGGTATCTTGGTCACAAAATTGTAGTGTCCCTACTTGATACATTGTAATCACTGTTACGCCAAAGCCGAGAAGCAATGAAATTAGAGTTAATGAAATACAGACCCTGTGGGACATTATAGAAGAGTAACGCAGTGGGATACAGATGGCCACATATCTGTCATAGGACATTACTGCTAGAAGAAGAAGGTCAGAAATTTCCAAAGACCCAAACAAATATAATTGAGTGATACAGCCAACAAGGGACAATGTGGCTCTGTCATAAATTACAGTTTGTAGCAGGACTGGGACAATATTTGTGGATTCCAGTAGATCAGTAAGGGACAACTGTTGGAGAAAGAAGTACATGGGGGACTGGAGGTTCTGGTTGGAGGACACCAACACTATGATGAGGACATTCTCCCAAACTGTAATAATGTAAATCAGAAGGAACAGAGAGAACAGGGGAATCTTCAAGCTGAGAAGATTTTGAAATCCCAAGAGAACAATCTCATTGACCAACGTCTGGTTCTTCTCATGCATTGTCTGGCAGGAAATTATGAACAAATAGATTAATACATAAACATCATGTTTCCATGCAAATAATAAGCAGAGGTGAGCAGATCACTAGGGGACTGGGAAAGTTTTAGGTAGCTGCATCCCTATCTGTTACTTATTCTGATTATTACAATGTCATTGTATATAGTTTCTAATACACAATTTATTTAACAAAATTCTTCACACCCACAGTAACTGTATAATTGTTAAATGAACTGATATTCAGATGCTTGAATATAGAAAATATTATGACTGAGAAAAGTATATAAGGTGGTAGATGATGACGTTTTGTTTTTCAATATAGTAGAAAAATAATACAATATTTTACTTTTGTCATTTGTATATTTTCAAATATAATATTGACACAATAAGGGCAGTAAATAACCAGCAGGCCCATAATGAAGATAGAAGGGAAGAAATAAAGTCCCAGAACCACCCCAGATCCTGTGGAACCATAGGAAGATGTCCATGATCTTCTCCCAATGTGTAACCTGCTCTGCATTTCTCCTGCCATTTTGCTAACACAATCCCAACCATTTCTTTCCAATGAAATCACTTTACAGGAAAGATGTTCTTGGAATATTATACTCACCTGATTTGCACCTACCAGAACCACCCCAGATACTGTGGAACCCTAGGAAGATGTCCATGAGTTTCTCCCAATGTGTAACCTGCTCTGTATTTCTCCTGCCATTTTGCTAACACAATCCCAACCATTTCTTTCCAATGAAATCACTTTACAGGAAAGATGTTCTTGGAATATTATACTCACCTGATTTGCACCTACCAGAACCACCCCAGATACTGTGGAACCATAGGAAGATGTCCATGAGCTTCTACCAATGTATAACCTGCTCTGCATTTCTCCTGCCATTTTGCTAACACAATCCCAACTATTTCTTTCCAATGAAATCACTTTACAGGAAAGATGTTCTTGGAATATTATACTCACCTGATTTGTACCTACCAGAACCACCCCAGATACTGTGGAGCCATAGGAAGATGTCCATGAGCTTCTCCCAATGTGTAACCTGCTCTGAATTTCTCCTGCCATTTTGCTAACACAATCCCAACCATTTCTTTCCAATTAATTCACTATATAGTCACCTGATTTGCACCTACCTGAATGGCACCAGATACTGACTGGACAGGGAAGAACAGATCTCCTTTTATTAACCAATATCAGCAACATCCACTGCTGAGAAACCTACTGAGAAATCTCCAGGAGACTCTGGGGTTTGTGGAAATTTAAAAAACAAGTGATTAGTTAATGATTTAATTAACTGTGGAAACTCATGAGATATTTTATGCTCAATAATCATCATAGCCACTCAAATTGCATTGCAAATATTCTCGTCCATTGTATTACAGACACTAATATAATAGTTTATTAAATATGGAATACAATTATGTTATACATTGTCATATATTATTATTATTATTATTATTAACATGTATTTATATAGCGCCAACATATTGCGTAGCACTGTAAAGTAAATGTGATTATACAACTACATCACAAGAATTACATATATAGAATATATGGAGTAACAAACATCACAATCAATACAGGTACAAAAGGTGAGGAAGGCCCTATGCATAGGCATACAGTCTAAAGGGAAGGGTGTAATACACAAGGTGTGGGAGTGGGCAAGAAGTAAGTGGGTGAGAAATGTGGTATTGTATGTGGTGTTGCGTTTGGTAGTTAAGCAGAGTGAGGGGAGGCTTCTCGAAAGAAGTGCGTTTTCAGAGATTTCTTGAAAGCAGAAAGGTTGGGAGAAAGTCGGACAGACCGTGGGAGAGCGTTCCAGAGGAGGGGTGTAGCCCTTGTAAAGTCTTGAATGTGAGCATGTGAGGAGGTAACGAGAGAAGAGTTGAGTAGCAGGTCAGTAGAGGAACGTAGTAAGCGAGTGGGTGAGTATATAGAGATGAGTTCAGAGATGTAGGGTGGAGCAGAGTTGTGAAGTGCTTTGAAAGTCAGTGTCATTAATTTGAATTTGATTCTGAAAGGTAACGGAAGCCAGTGCAGGGATTGACAGAATGGCGAGGCAGAGGAGGAGCGGTTACTGAGGTGTATGAGCCTCGCAGCAGTGTTCATTATGGACTGGAGAGGTGACAGTCTCTGGAGGGGGAGGCCAATTAAAAGAGAATTACAGTAGTCTAGACGCGATATGATGAGAGAGTGAATAAGAATTTTGGCAGCATCTTGGGTGATAAATGATGGTATTTTGGATATGTTCCTTAGGTGGAAGTGACATGATTTAATAAGTGACTGGATATGAGGAGTGAATGACAGGGCAGAATCTAGGATAACCCCAAGGCACCGGGCCTGGGGAGAGGGGGTGATAGTGGAATTGTTAACTATGATGGATACTTCGGGGATGCTACTGGTGTTAGTTGGAGGAAAGAGAACCATTTCAGTTTTAGAGAGGTTTAATTTAAGATAGCGTTGCGACATCCAGGTAGAGATAGCGGACAGGCAGGAGGAGACGCGAGTTAGGAGTTCTGGTTTGAGATCAGGAGATGAGAGATAGATCTGAGTATCGTCAGCATAGAGGTGGTAGTGGAAACCATACGAATTATTAATTTGCCAAGGGAGGAAGTATAGAGGGAGAGTAGTAATGGTCCCAGGACAGAGCCTTGAGGAACTCCAACAGAAAGAGGTAGGGGAGAAGATGATACTCCATTGTAAGAGACACTGAAGGAACGATTGGTGATGTAAGAAGAGAACCAGGACAGGGCTGTGTCACGAAGGCCAAGCGACTGGAGGGATTGGAGGAGGAGAGGGTGATCTACAGTGTCAAATGCGGCTGAGAGATCAAGCAGTATTAGTAGTGAGAAATGATTGTTGGCTTTAGCGGTTAAAAGGTCATTAGTTAGTCGAGTCAGGGCAGTTTCCGTGGAGTGTTGTGGCTTAAAACCAGATTGTAGGGGGTCCAGCAGGTTATTGTCAGAGAGGAATGAGGTAAGTCGGTTGTAGACTAGGCGCTCAAGTAGTTTAGAGATGAAAGGTAGCAGAGAGATAGGTCGGAGGTTGTCAAGATTGGAGGGATCAAGAGAGGGTTTTTTCAGAATGGGGGTGACAAGAGCAGGTTTTAGTTGAGAAGGAAACAGTCCAGTTGAGAGGGAAAGATTAAATAGGTGAGTTAAGGCTTTGATTAGACCAGGATTGGTATTGCGGAGAAGTTTTGAGGGAATTGGATCAAGCGGGCAGGTGGTAAGGTGAGAAGAGGCCAGAAGCTTTGAGACTTCATCATCAGTGACAGGGGTGAAGGAGCACAGGAGAGACTGGGGAGTGTGGAGGGAGGGTGGTGGAAGTCTAGGGGGGTTGAGTAGTGTAATGTCCCTTCTGATAGTGTCAATTTTGTTTTTGAAGTGCTCAGCAATATCTTGAGCAGAGACAGATGTGCATGGAGGGGGTGGAGAAGGGGAAAGGAGAGGGTTAAAGGTGGAGAAAAGTTGTGCTGGTTTTTTAGAAAGGGAGTTAATGAGTGAAGTAAAGTATGTTTGTTTGGCTTAAAAACGCAATATTGTAAGAACTCTGGGGTTTGTGGAAATTTAAAAAAATTGTGAACAAGTTGTAAGGACTCACCCTGGTCTAGTGGGCGGCGGGGTCCCCTGCCATGGCTCAGGCGGGGACGCCCGCCGAGTGCATCCTTTTCCTTGCTGTGCCGGCTTCCCTATGGCGCACGCCACGCACACTTCTGGGTTTTATGTGCCGGCGTGATGACGTCATCGCGCAAGGGCATGAGATTCAAAGTATTTAAAGGGACCTTGTAGTAAAAAACACTGCCCGTTGTTAGGTTCTATTTAGAAAGTTCCTAGATAACTTGCTTTGTTTAATCCTATCTGTTATTACTGGTTTTGACCCTATGCTTTACCTGTGACTATTCTGGTCCTCTCCAACCCTGACCTTTGCCTGCCTGATTACTCTGACCTCTCCTATTCTGATCCTGCCTGCTTGTGACTACTCTGACCTCTCCAATCCAACCTTTGGCTGTCTGACTATTCTACGCTCTCCAATCCAGATTCCGGCCTGTCTGAAGATTCTCTGCTTGTGCTGGCCCGGCCTGCATATTCTGGTTCCTTCCAGTATCCTGGTGAGACGATCGTCCAGCTTTGCTCCTCTCTCAAATAAGACCTGACGTCATTCGATTAGCCGAGGGCTCCTCCCGAGGTGAAAGGCAGCAGTTAGAGGCAGAAGTGAGAGCCGAGACCAGGGAGCTTAGCTTGGGTTCTGGATATAGGGTGGTGAATGTGACACAAGTGATTAGTTAAGGATTTAATTAACTTTGTAAACTTATGAGATATTTTATGCTTAATGATCATCATAACCACTCAGATTGCATTGCAAATATTCTCCTCCATTGTATTACAGACACTAATATGATTATCATATCTTATTATTAATAGTTTATTAAATATGGAATAAAATTATTTTATAAATTGTTCAACATATATCTTAAAAACACAATATTGTAAGAAATGGAAGCAATATTTGAATATGTTGTACTGAGCTGTGAAAATCAAGCAGCTGCTCATTCTATGAAATTAATAAAAAGTAAAAGGTACAATGGTTTAGTCCATGCATCGCCCATTCATTCATAAGAATATAAAACAAGAAAGAAATGAAAATGTGATAGGTCCTATTCAGGTGGGAAAAGCTTTTAGCTGAAAAGGGGAAATCACAGGGAGCAAAACCAAAGTGAACATTAGATTTTTAGGGGATTAGTGAATGAAATCATTAAATAGACTGGATAAACCTGACACCTGTCTGTCCATTATCTTCTCTTAAATCTGATCAATGGCAATTGAAAACATGAACAAAGAATAGAAAGATATTAGGGCCAGTTTGGCAGAAATGTAATACTAAACCATAACATTATATTAAACATAACAGCTGGAAATCCCCACCCTACATGTCACCCTCCTTCTGCTTCTTTTTGTTATGAAAAAAACTGTTTTGTGTGAAATAAACCAAACTCATTGAAAGAGCCATGAAGAACTTGAATACAATTTGCCACAGAAAAAATTGCTGCAACAAAAAAGTCATCAAGACAAAAAAGTTGCCTTATTTAAAAAAAATCCATTGACTTTAATATATTTGGACAAAAAAAAATTGCCGCAAGAAAAAACGCTTATTGACTTTAATGACTATAAATTGTCTCACATAAAAAATTGTTGCACGTAAAAAAAAAAAATTTGACTACAATGTGTCTTTTACACCCATCACTACTATTTGGTGCTACAGTTTTTTTTTAAATTTATTTCTAAATTTATTTTCTCACACATTTCTCACTCATTATGTACCAAGTTGCAATATCCTAAATATTGATAGGGATGTGTATTTTCATTTATAAAGTGCACCTTATGTACGCAACACTATACAGCAGAATGTGTCTAGATTTATCAAAATATGGTGTACATATGAGTCCCAAAATGAAAATATCCAATACAATATAGCATTTATATAATTTTATCCACTACAGAATCAACACGTTTACTACATGTTATGTGAGATAAAGATATATAAAATGTACATTCACCCCAGAATCACATTTCATTAGGTACCAATATAAAATGCTCTGGTAGAGTGACCAACGAGATGTGTAGAAAGGTGATTTTTCCATTTAAGTTCTCCATAGAGGGATATGTAAGCTCCAGTAAAGGGGTTGCTAAACAGAGAATGGTTTCTGGTCAAAGTCTTTACTTGTCAGGTTCTAGAAGCTGGAGTATTCTAGAAGGAACAAGCAGGCCATTTACTCCATTCTGTAAGTCCAGTTGGCATGTTGGAGCTCACTTTCCACAGGAAGACTGTCCCATGGAAAAGTATTTAATTCTAGAGATACTTAATAGAAGGATGGATACCTGCCTGTGTGAGGAACTCCCAGAGGGCCTGGGGTGCTGCCTGCAACTGCAAGGAGCAGAGGGAACCTATGAACAAGTGACTAAAAATCTGCGAGATTGAGGAAAGCCAGGAGGCGGAGCAATTTCCAAAAAGGAAGTATCATGAGTACAAGGGTGACCCCCAACTTATGTGTTTTTGCTGGTAGTCCGCAAGGGGCCCAGTTTAGTGAGGGAACTCATCAAATGTGTGACGGTAGCACCCAGTGGGCAAGATTTATTTTTATGATTTGTGTTTTGTATCCTGAAATAGTCACTCCTGTGTGTCAATCAACTATGTTAAAGAGAAGTAAGTGTCTGTTGTGGATCCTGAAAGCTTACAATATCCTAAAGACCTGGGCCTAGGGCGGCAATGTATTAGGGGTGGAATGTTTTCTGGGGGAGCACTGTGGATGCTCAGCTCTAGTGGGGGGGAAGTAGTGTGGGGGGCACTATGACCATACGGCCGGGGTTAAGACTGTACGGCCTACGAGAGCTTGCCCGTTAAATCCAGCCCTAGATAACCCAAAAATAATGTTACCAAAAATGTAAAAAAAAAACAAACCATATATTTTCAGAGATGGATAAAATGTCTTTTTTCTATTTTTTGTCCAAGGTTGCTTTTATTAATGAAATATGGGCATTACAAATATTCATTTATACATTGTTTCTTATTCATCAAGTTATCATCCTTTTCATTATCTCAGCAGTATTATTTAGACAATAACCATTTGACATCATAGATTAACAGTAGATAAGGGGGGATAAGTATAGAAAGAGGGGGTGGTGGCAGGTATAATGTAGAGGCTGGGTTTGAATCTCGATGTTGCCCTGCATTTACAATTTCTAATGGACGTGTAGGTAGGAGACCTAGGGCTGCCAAATGTTCATTGTCTTGTTTTTTCGATTGAGAGGATGTTTTTTCCTCCATAAGATATATTTAATTTACATTGGTAATCCATTCTTCCAAGGTAGGAGGATTAGTGTCTCTCCAATGTCTTGGAATCATAATTTTTGCCACTAGCAGCAATTATAAGTAATAAATACATATTCTGAGATTTGGGGGTCTCTGTGTGCAACATAGTTTGGTAAATCTATGCATATTGGGCATCAAGCTGTTCAGTAGATCCTTGGCATTCATATTTAGGATGCCTTTTGCTGGTATGTTATGAAATGTGGGGCAAATAATGGGTAAAATGCAAGCTTTGTGACGATTTTCAGAAATGTTATAAAAAAATGTTATGATAAGCATAACTTTGCAGTTTGGTAGTTTGCAGTAGAAAGACATATTTACCCATTTTAGATTTGTCAAAATGTGTAATTTTGGAAATATATGGTTTTCTAGGGTCTCCATAATGCTAGGGGGTCTTATGGTGAGTAATACACATACCGGGTGCTTGTTCTGTAGCAGTCCATGTTGTCCATGAAAATGCATATGTAGTATTTTCATTTGGGGGTCTCTGTATGCTACCTAGTTTAGTAAATCTTTTTATAACAGGCCTCAAACTGTTTAGTATGCTTTATGCTGCTAGGCTATGAAATATAGGGTATATAATGGGGTTAAATGCGAGCTTTTGTAGCAGTCAGTGTCATACGTAATAATTCATATGTACTATTTTCATTTGGGGTCTCCGTATGTAAGTGAAAAATTCTCAATTTGATAAATCTATAATTATTGGGCATCAACTTGTTTAGTAGACCCCTGGCGTTCATATTTAGGATGCTTTATGCTTGCAATGATACATGGATGATACAATGCTGGAAAGTTGAAGCTTTGAGGCAATTTTCATGTATTTCACCAAAACTGACAATTTTGGGAAAGTCTTGCTACTCAGTAGTTTGCAGCAGAAAGGCATGGGTATCCATTTTAGATTCAGTAAAATGTGTTCCAAAAATATATGGTTTTGGAGGGGTAAACATATATTTCTGTATTTTTAATGTGTTGATTTTTCATTAGCTGGTTAGCCACAGGACTATATGTATGCGCTAACTTCATTTTGGGGCCTCTAAATGCCAGATACTTTGGTAAACCTATGCACAGTGGACACCAAACAGTTTGGAGGACCCCTGGTAATCATATTTAGGTTGTTTTTTCTTGGTACATTTCCAAATTAGAGGCATTCTGGATCTATCATCTTAAAATGGTAGAAACGGACGGCGGATTAAATCGAGAATGGGAAATAACGTATTTTTTCTAATTAAATAATGAAATGTGTAGATAAATTTGTTCATACCTTATCAATTAATTATTTGTTTCCAATTAATTCTTATCTGGTTTTAAACTCTTCCATGTTTTAGTCCATGTCTTCTAGTGTAATAATGAATGAATTACAAACTTATATACTTGTGTAAATTATCTATAGTACATTAACTATCAATTGTATGAGATTTTGAGTGGTACCTTACTGAATCTCTACATGTGTTTAGTGTAATATATTTGTTCAGCACTGCAAGGGTTACTGTTTTTAGTGGGCGTGTTTTTGTCTTTTTAAATGCTCAAATGGACTAAGGGAAAATTTCTTTTGAGGAAGTGGCTTCTGTCCACGAAATGCGTCAAGCGTTAGTTTGTTGTGCGCTTCATTCATGCTTTTTAAGATTTTCTAAATAAAGCAATGGTTTTTACACCACTGGTGCTTCATGATTGAGGATTTTCTTGCTGGAATGTACACGCTTCAGGAGGGGATAAACATAGCAGCACATTCCCAGGATTGAGTGAAAAAGGGTAAGTTTGGGTATTTCATTTGTATTTTTCATATGTATAGTATTGATATTAAATGGTTTGGTGCGATTTTCAAGTCGCACAAATGTTCAGATTCAGTCAGTGATTTGTTTTGGCTGTTGACATCCCGTTATCCAGTATTCCAGGAATAAAGTCTAAGGGGCAGATGCACTAAGCCTCGACTGTTTTTTTTACTTCGAATTCGACCTTCGATTCGAACGGTCGAGCAATCCTCCGATCATGTGAAAAGTCAAATTCGATAATCGAAGTGGCCAAGTACGATTATCGAAGGATGTATTAGTTCGCCTATTCGACTATTCGACTCGACTCGAAGGATACCTTATTTATAAAATATTCACCCGAAGTTTTCTTTGTACCCCATCTTTGACCTACCGAAGTTGATTTTGGACTTCGACATTCGAATATGATATGCTTCGAATCGAACGGTCGAAGTAAAACCTATTCGACTATTCGATTTTCTTCGATTTTCTTTGCTGGTGCTCTCCACTGTTGTGGGTGTATAGTGACACCTAGGGATCACTTTATAAACTGTTCTAAAGTGTTTTTTAGTTCTGGCTGCACTAGAGGTTTGGGGAATTACATTAAAATAAATACTGACACCACAAACATGTTTGTTTTTGCATCTATCAGAATATAAGCTAAGATTTTCAAGTATCAATGGCTTAAAATATAATTAAAAATTAATTTTTTTAATTTTTGAATTCTATTTTTTTTTTACATCAATTCAAATATTCATTGGCCCTATCTATCCTTATGCTTCACTAAATGGTTAAATGTTTCCAAGCTGCATGGAATGCTGGGAAACACTGGCTTACTTATAAAAACCCCCCACCAGATGCCATTTGACCTTGATTTTTGACAAAATGGATATTTTGGTAGCCGCCATTTTGGAGGCAGAAGAGCAGGATGAGGAGCAGGAACACCTTGTCCCTGTTAGGATCAGGCAGCCTCGTCACTTCAGGAGACCTGTACTTTGTTTGGACGAGTTGTCTGATGATGAGGTTGTGAGGATGTTCCGCCTGAGTCGTGCCGCCATAGTGCAGGTTTATGGTCTCATCAGTGAGGCCATTGAACCTGTGACGGCACGGTCTCAGGCAGTGCCTGGGATGTGCAAGCTGCTTGCAGTTTTGCATTTCCCGGGCACTGGCAGTTTCCAGCTGGTTTCTTCACGCCTCATTGGCATGAGCCAGCCCACCTTTAGCAGGAGACTAACACAAGTGCTCAGGGCACTACTGCAGCACTCGCGAAGGCTCATTTCCTTCCCCTCAACTCAGGCAGAGTGGATAAGATTAAAACAGGATTTTTTCCTAATTGGCCAATTTCCAAATTGCCTAGGAGCCATTGATTGCACTCATGTTGCGCTCACACCACCGCGCCATCACCAGGAGTGCTACCGAAATCGTAAGCGCTCCCATTCCATCAATGTGCAGGTGGTGTGTGATTCCAACATGCGCATCATGAGTGTGAGATGTGGCTTTCCTGGAAGTGTCCATGATGCCACTATCCTGCGTCAGTCAGCTCTCCATGGCCTCTTTACCCGAGGAGAAATGCCAGATGGCTGGCTTGTGGGTAAGTTATATTTGCAATTTCATACAAAGACACTTCAAATATTATGTTAAAGGTGATATGTATGTATTTTCAAGAAATGTTGCCCTATTTTCAGTCTGGCTACAATAGATGCACTATGCATCTTGGGACCTGTAGTTTAGTTCAATCAGCTCACTTTGTTAGGGCTTTTAATTCTTGGCACCTGATTCAGTTTACAGGTGAGATGTGTTAAGGTGATGATTTCTTAATGGATCTGCACACAGACAATTTTTGACATATGGGGGAGGGGAATTCCCTCTTTTAGGGCTCTTACACACAACTGTTCCGACGTGCGCTCCCCTGTGTTCCGTTTTTTGGCGTTCAGCCTCAGGGGAGCCCAGGAATAGACGCAAGTAATTATTTGAAATGGGCCTGTACTCACTCAGGCGTGTGTAGGCGCCGAACGCAGGTTCAGACGCAACATGCTGCATTTTTCCTGCGTTCGGCGCCTAGCCGCGCCTGAGTGAGTACAGCCTCATTTCAAATATTTACTTACATCTATTCCTGCGCTCCCCTGAGGCTGAACGCTAAAAAACGGAACGCAGGGGAGCGCAGGTCGGAACGGTTGTGTGTAAGAGCCCTTATTGTGCCAGCAATGTTGTTTGACTAACAAAAGGGGTAAAGTAAGTACCCCAACAGCAAAGAATTTGTGTGTAGATCTGTTTGTAAAGATTTTTACTACTACTCAATGGACATAACTACACCATTGGAATAGTCAACACAACAGACAACTGGAATCAATTACTATAATATATTTTGGTTTACATTTTTAGGAGACGCAGGATATGGACTTCTGCCTGGGTTGATGACCCCTGTGAGGTTTGCCCAAACACCTGCCCAACGTAGGTACAATCGTGCCCATCGGAAGACACGTGATATCATTGAGCGCCTCTTTGGGGTGCTCAAATCTCGCTTCCGATGCCTCTCAGTCACTGGGGGAGCTCTGCTTTATTCCCCCCAGAAGGTTTCACAAATCATCACTGTCTGTGCCATGCTGCATAATGTGGCAAGGGAGCATGGATTACCTGCAGACATTGATGATGACCTGGAACCTGAGATTGAGGGGTATGTTGGTAGACAGAGGGACAACCAACCAGAGGGAAGAAGAGTGCGTGAAAGGCTCATCCGTGCCCACTTTTAGTTGTAAGTTGAACAAACCACACAAATAGTTAATTTGTACTAGTTAAGACTTCTCAAGGGCCAAATAGTGGTACATTATTTTTTTGGGCCCTGTTCCTAAGTGAATTTTTTTTTAGATTGTTTGCAATCTTGTCAGTTACCTTTCAAACTATGTTTTTCCACTGTAAATCTGGTCATTTGCTTAACCTTTAGCCCTCTTTCACACGAGCATTTGAAGCTGCGCTCCCCTGCTTTCTTTTTTTATATGTTTAGCCCCAGCAGAGCACAGGAGTAGACACATTCAGTTGTTTGAAATGGGACTGTACTCCACAAACACAAGAAAAATGTAGCATGTTGCGTCTCAATCTGTACAGCTCCATTGAAAACAACTGCATGCGTCTACTCCTGCGCTCCCCTGTAATGAGCTTTAGTAATGTCATGATCTAGATCAACTCAATAATGTCTGAAATCCACTAATTCCTAGGTCAGTTGTTTGGCCTTAATATGTTTGCTTTGTTTTATTGTGTTATATGTCAGGTCTTTATAACCAATCTGGATTATTAGGCCTTATATGATTGATGTGAAATGAAATTGTTTGGAATTGATATGTGGAAAGTAAACAATTTGTTATACTTTTCTTCCAAATGAAGAGGCTGCTGATGGTGATGTGCTGACGTGCCCCTAGCAGTGAATGCTTTCCTGTAACATCTTATGCTGGAAGCAGAAAAATGATGAGATGACAAACAAATTTACATGTGTATACACATATTTGAGAGAAACCATTATCTGTACTTGTCATTTCAGCTTTCTGGCCTCCTACTGTGTTATGATTGTGGTTCATGTGTGTCATACTCTACTTTATTATCTTGGTACTTGCCCACAGAGGATACAGACATGGACACTGACTGATTGGCCACGCCTCAAACTCCGTTATTCAGGTATTTAGCAATTACTCAGGGAATCTAAAAAAAATATTGCTAACAACTTACCATATTATTGATGTGACTTTGCAGCCTCTCCATGTGCAAACTTTTCCTGACGCACTAAATTGGACTCAACACAAGCGACAGATGTGATGAACTGACAGCTGATTGGCTCATTTGAACCTGGGTGGAGTCACCTTTCAAAAACATCTCAGTAAGTGGCAGTGTTTGTTTAGCAATGACCGGCTTTTGTGTGGCTACTTAAATTTGTTTGGATTTGTGTTAATGCATTTTTCTTGTTTGATCCACAGGTATGGCTTCTTCTGTTTTCTTGTTTGAAATGACATTACCCATGTTACTATTTTGGACTAGCACCTTGTAAAAAAAGAAAAACGAACAAACCCAGTAATGTTTTAGTACCTTTACTGACACAATCTTTGTCAAAATCCAAAACAGTTCAACAACAATAAAAAGACAATATATATGTGTAGAAAGTTTGTTTGTTTGTTTTTGGAACATACAATAGTTATTTAAAAACCTTAAAATATGTACCTTAGCTGGAAGGCACAGGAGGAATTTGGTCTCAACATATATTTCAAAATATAGCAGCCCCTATAGACCACTAAAGGGCAAAAGCTTTAAAAAGGTTTTACAAAGCATTTGTTGCATGACATTGATAATGCACCCCAGGATTCATCATGGCCAACTTTACATTAAACAGTATCCAAAAATTTGGCCCTGATAAGCTTGTGTCCAAAACAATAATATAACAATCAATATGATGTACAAATTACACTTGTCAATATATGACAATTTGGCCAGTTGAAAAGCATCAACAATATGAGATTAGTGCTGGCCAGGTAGAGTGTTGGACAACCAACAATGCTTGATAGTGCAAAGTAACAACCAAGGCTTTGTGCCTATAAGGCATATCATACACTATGACTTGCTATTGAATGAGCACAGGTGGAGGAGGAGGAGGAGGAGGAGGTAGTAGGTGTTGGCACCTATTAGGAGTGCTGGGTAGCCAAAGTAGGCCAGAGGTAGCATATGTTAACATATGTTATGTTTGTAGTAATTTGTGAAAAATACACAAGCAAAAGAGTAGTATTTCAATTCTTTGAGCCTTACATGTAACATTTTTGGCCCAAGTGAATGTTTTGGGAAACACTGCAGCATTACTATAGAAATATGTTAGAGCAAATGCACTTTGATGTTTGTAAGTGCTTTTCCAGATGTTATTGGGAAGGGCGCCAATGGATGGTAGATATGGCACACCTTGGTGCTGATAACACCAGAAATAGACAAATATGTTCGAGCAAATGCACTTTGATGTTTTAAGTACTTTTCCAGGTGTTGTTGGAAAGGGTGCCAATAGATATTAAAATGGCACCCCTCAGTGAAGAGAATGCAGCATGGTCTAAACAATGGGATGTGTTGTTTGGATGTCAGTCCCATTGTTGGGTAACGGACAAAGTCACACCTGAAGCGTGAATTGGGCGAAGTTCTTTGCCAGGATAAAATGGGCAAAGAGGCTAGTGTCAGTTTGAGAAGTGACACAGACTGGAGCTAGGGACGTTTGTGCTTATCCCCTCGGACAGGACCTTGTCCCCTTCCACGCCCCCTTCCTCTGCGCTGCTGAGGAGATGCAGGGGGTGGAGGGCGAGCAGGACCAGGGACTGGAGCCTCAGCAGGACCCCGTGGTTGGTGAGCCTGTTCTCTAATAGCTGCCACCAGGTCCTGGATGTTTCTTTCGATGGTTTGCTCCATGCTCTGCATACCGTCACGGAAGGTGGCATGCATGAGAGCAAACCATCTTCGCATCCAGAGACCCTGGCGGCGCTGTTGTTGGGTCAGCGTTGATATAAGCCCCACATAGTGCCGACGTCTCTCCCCCAGTCGCTCTGGTTGCTCCTGTGGTGGTCCCCCAATTGGTGCAGCGGCGGCAGGAGCAGCAGCACCCGCTTCAGCAGCATCACCTACAACAAAAAAGAAATATAAACATTGATAAATTTATTGGACATGTGCATAACCCATAACAAAAAAACAAAGGTGGGAAAGGAAGCTCACAAAGATAATCTTAGAAGATAAATTGGTGTTGGGTGTTTCCATGTTTGGGTGTGGGGGGGCTAAATCATTCCAATACTGGATTTGAAATGGAACATTAATGTGTATATTGTCAAAATATATGTGTCTTTTGTTTGCCTTGTTTGTCATCAGCTGCAAGTTAAGGAGATAGTATGAGACACACAATGAGAGTGGTGATTGAACCTGGGAGAGGGGAGTGAAACTTGACACAGGGGTGGTATAGGAGGTGGGAGCAAGAACAGAGAGGGAACCTGCAAGTGGAAAGGGAGACCGGAGAGACAGCATGGAGGGAGAAAACTACTATGAGGCATGAGGAGCCAGAGTAAAACTTGAGACGGTGGGTGGCTTGGACTGAGGGGGAGCAAGATGGACCATGTAAAAGGAAAAAGAAAAGTGTCGAGTCAACAGGTGAGAATGTACGCTGAGCAGAGCCAATAGTCAAGGGCAGTCACAAAGACATCAGTAGGATTTTAAAGTGGGGCTGAGAGAGAGTGAAATAGTAGTAGGGCTGTATGGTGATTTCAGGCTGACAGTCAGAACGGGAGAGGCACAGGAAGAGGAAGGGAGCGATGCAGAGCCAGAGCAGCAGAAGAATATGATATAATTGACACTTTGGTCGCATAAGGAAATGGCCAAAATGTATATTCTATCCAAAATCTGTCTTTAACAACCTACTGCTTTTCATTAACACTGAAGAGGCACATAAAGTAGGCTGCATAAGGGACTCAGTAAATGTGCTTTGCATCTTTGGGACACAGACAAATAAAGGAAGGGCTCTTACGTCTGGGGGGCACCACAGGTAGCACGGCTGGCGACTGGGCGCGCCGGGGAGCTCGATGTTCTGTAATGTGAAATCGGACATTAGTAATGTTGCAAACAATTTGAGGAAGCAACTACATTGGCCACAAACACAAAAACATGTCTGTACCTTCAGCTTGTGGGGCTCTGGGGCTCGCTGCAGCCTCACCCTCTTCCTGGGGCTGCTGAGGATCAAGGTCCTGGTCCTGGTCACTGTCCGTGGGTTGTGGCGCTGTCCGCGGTGGTGCTGCAATTGTTCCGAAATGTGCAAAAAAAATTTGTCAGTCATAAGCTACTACAATTGTACTTGTTTATTAGGCTGCTGCACAAATCTACAACATGTTTCTGAAATATTTAAGTTAGCCTTTAAAATAATAACAAATGTAATGGGCGAGGAAACGATATGTTAAAGTCCAAGTGGAGTCTATCAGGGCACTGCAAGGGAGATGCTAAGGTGGAAAAGTTCAATACATGACACAAAGGCCCTGTTTGCAATGATGTGAGAAGCACAGAATGTAATAGGTGACAATACAGCTGTAGGCTCTACATATGTTGCTTCACACTTTTACACACTGAAGTTAAAGGGTTTGTTAACCTTAAAGTAATGTTTTCCTATGGTACCCAATATTCTGTATTTTTGTTATCACCTCTACAGTAGACTATTTTTAAGATGTGGTTGCTAGGATGTAAATTACCATAGCAACCATACATTCCTAGAAACCAGAGACTGGAATAGAATATGACAGTCTAAAATGATAACATAACATACTTCAAAAGTTAACTTCAAGCTCAACAACCCTTTTAATCCACTTTATAAACATTTCTGTTCTAGTAGGGAAATGGTTAATAAACGTTTGCCTTTTTGTCAATGTTACAGCTGCACGTAAGTAACTACTACAAAAACAAACAACAATCCTGGAGACATAAAATCCTCTAATGGCAAACAGGAGCAATATTTAAGGAAAGAAGCTAAATGATAAAGGGGAAATGAGTTATTTAGGCAAATGATAAGAATGTGGATAAAAGCAGTAAGAATGTTGGGTATTAAAATGTACTTACTTCTCCAGTCTGTGTCATGTGTGCCTGGCAAACCTTCACAGACCTCTCTGCCCATAATGTCCAGAAGTTGGCGTTCATAAGGCTGGAGCCTCAAAGATGGTAAAGTGCCCCCGCCGGTCTTCTGGGCCTTTGCTCTCCTGGCAGCAAACTTCGCCCGTATCCAACGCTTCAGGTCACTGAAGCACTTGTACACAGTGTTGCGATGTCTGTGTACAGCGCCTACAGCGTTGACTTTGTCCGTTACTAGCTGCCAGATTTTTTTGCGTCTGGCAGCATTGATGCAATGGGATCGACATCCAAATAACACATCCCATTGCTTGATGACTTCATCAACCAGTGCTGCATTCTCTTCACTGGTAAATCTTCGGCCCATTCGCCCACTGGGGCCCTCAACTCCATCGTCCTCCTCCTCCTCCTCCTCCTCTGGCCTCCTCTGTGAGGCTGGTGTCGCTTCCTCCTCCTCTTGCCTCCTCCTGGCAGTGGTCGCTGTTCTTCCAGCCCTGGCTGAGGTGCCGGACCTGCCTCGTGTCCCCGATGTTGGGGGGGACACGTGGCGTGCCCTGGGGGAGGCCCTACTTCCCCTGCCTGGGGTGCGGGACCGGCCACGTGTCCCCGATGTTGGGGGAGACAAGTGGCGTGCCCTGGGGGAGGCCCTACTTCCCCTGGCTGGGGTGCGGGACTGGCCACGTGTCCCCGATGTTGGGGGGGACACGTGGCGTGCCCTGGGGGAGGCCCTACTTCCCCTGCCTGGGGTGCGGGACCAGCCACGTGTCCCCGATGTTGCGGGGGACACGTGGCGTGCCCTGGGGGAAGCCCTACTTCCCCTGCCTGGGGTGCGGGACCGGCCACGTGTCCCCGATGTTGCGGGGGACACGGGGCGTGCCCTGGGGGAAGCCCTACTTCCCCTGCCTGGGGTGCCGGAACTGCCACATGTCCCCGATGTTGGGGGGGGACACGTGGCATGAGCTGGGGGAGCTCATTGTCCTGCCACTCCCAGACCTCTCCTCTCCCCCTCTATGGGACCCTCCACCTGAAAGTCTCTCCTCCACCTCAGCCCAGAAACCTCTCCCTCTGACACTCCAGCCCCTGTCCCCCTCTCTCCCACTCCTGTGGTGACTTACATCCCACGTAGTGTGGGATGTAGCCACCCTGGGCACCTCATCAGGGCTGGAAGCACATTCTCCTTCCTCCTCCTCACTCCTTCTTTGCATTTTGCAGCAGCACTTTGGAAACCTCCTCCACAGGCCCGGATTTGTGGAAAGGCCACCTAGGCCTGGGCCTAGGGCAGCAGGATTTTAGGGGGGCGACATGTTGCCCAACCACACCCACATTGGTTCAAAAACACTGGGGATGCGCTGGAGATACAATCATTTTTAAAATTATCCCATTGATGATGAAAATTTGCACGAATAAAGGGGAGGGGACAGGGGCGACGGACGGCAGTGGGCCTAGGGGTGCCCTCTATGTAAATCTGGCCCTGCTCCTCCACCTGGCTCATCCGAATAGCAAGTGCGCATTAAGGGCGCCAATGCACCTAAAATGGCCTCCAGAGGACTTCCTGGTTGGAAAAAATGGCAGAAAGGAAGTGGGGCATGAAACATTCAGATCGATTCGAATAGAAGTGGGGCAAAGGCGGCCTTTGATCATCTCGATCGATACTCGCAAACCTTCGCATCGTAGCATGGAATCGATCGATCGAACAATGTTTTCCTTCGATCGAATGCAGCCTTCGATTATCGAAGCATACCAATTCGATGCTCGAATTTCGTAGTTTTTAAAATTTGATATTCGACCCTTGGTAAATCTGCCCCTAAATGTTGACCCAAAGTCATTGTGGGTGAGAAGTATGGTATAAGTTGGTATTTTTGGTTAGATGAGAACCAGAATCTTTCCAGCGCAAGAGTCTGGGGTTGTCTTTCAAGGTAAGGTCTATATGTCGCAATTTATTCCATAAAAAAAATTTTACCCATTGCTCTTCTAAATGTTTCCATTGCTTTGTTGAGTTTACATTAAAATGGCGAATTAATTTAGCTAGTAGGCATGCTTGATAGTAAGAGCAACAATCTGGTTGGCTCAATTCTCCTTTAGCTTTGAGTTGACACAATATAGTTCTGCATATTCTGGGTTCTTTGTTTAACCATACAAATTTACTTATTATAATATTCAGTATTCAGGGTCTGGAAGAACCCCTTAAGTATTGGGACTAGTAGAGTTTGGAAAAAGTAGAGGATTTTGGGTAAGATTGACATTTTTAATATAGAAATTCTCCCAGTCTATGTAAAGTGTGTCTTATTCCAGTCCTTGAGTAGGTTAGTTATTGTAGTTAACATCAGTTTATAGTTATACAAATACACATTGTTTTGCACCGAATCCAGGATTCAGTTCGGGATTCGGCCAGGATTCGGCCTTTTTCAACAGGATTCGGATTCGGCCGAATCCTTGTGCCTGGCCGAACCAAATCCGAATCCTAATTTGCATATGCAAATTAGGGGTGGAGAGGGAAATCGCGTGACTTTTTGTCACAAAACAAGGAAGTAAAAAAGAATTTCCCCTTCCCACCCCTAATTTGCATATGCAAATTAGGGTTCGGTTCGGTATTCGGCCGAATCCTTTGCTTAGGATTCGGGGGTTTGGCCGAATCCAAAATAGTGGATTCGGTGCATCCCTATTAAAAATATATGGGTTGCTTATGAATAACATAAGATTATCTGCAAAGGCAGCAACTTTGCAATCCTGTGAATTCATAGACATTTCTGAAACATCTTGATTATATGTGAGTGCTAGTGATGGGCCAAAAAATTTGTGAATTTTGCGCGGAATTCGCGAAAAGGCGAAAAATTCGGGAAACGGTGCTGGCGTCTCGTTTTTGACACCGACGCCCGTTTTTGATGCCAGCATCCATTTTTTTTCGATGCCGACCGAAATACGCAAATTGGCGCCTGTCGAATAAATTCGTCCAACACTAGTGAGTGCTATGAGTAGATAGTGTGTCCCATTTCTTATGTAAAACATATCTGAGAGGATGCCATTCAGCCTTATTTTAGCTGAGGGGTAGTGTATACTGCCTGTGATAAAAATACCTGTGCCTGGTGGTGTGGGGGGACGGCAGGGACGCCTGCCGCCCCCTCGACGGGTACGCCCGTCACGCCGCGCTGCTCCTGTGCCGGCTCCCTAGTGCGCGCATGCGCACTCTGATTTAAAGGCGCATGCGCGCTGACGTAATGACGTCAGCACGAGAGGGGCCAAATTCAAATAGTATTTAAAGGGCATTCCCACAGTTTATCATTGCCCGTGATAGGATTTGTTCCTGGTGCTTTTGAGCTTGTGTTAAATTCTAAAACCTTTTTGATTCCTGTTTTGACCCCTGCCTGGCTATTTGACTACTCTGACTTCTGGATTCTGACCCTTGCCTGATTACTGACTACCGCTTCTGATTAACCCTCTGATTTGACTTCCTGGTTTGACCTTTGCCTGTCTGATTACATTTACTCTCTGCCTGCCTCGACCCGGCCTGTCTGACCAGGAATCTGTCTTACGTTATTGTACCACGATCTTCGGCCTAACTGACTATAACAACAGTCGTGCCCCTTTGCTTGCCAGAACTCCTCACCTTGCTCCTCTCGAAAAGTCCAGGTGGCATCTGAGTAAGCTGAGGGCTCCTCCCGAAGCCAAAGGCGGTCACACTACTGGTGAAGCCGAGCCGAGAGCAGGGAGCTTGGCATTAGTTCTGGTTTAGGGTGCCGACCGTGACACTGCCATAATCTTATCTTGAAATGTGTTTTCCAAGCCCCCTCCTGCTAATACCAATTTGAGGAATGTCCAGTTAACTCTGTAAAACGCCTTCTCCACATCTGTTGATATAAGGAGGGAAGGCACTCGATTATGTCTGGCCCATGTATCCAGAAGTGGATTATTCTATTATTTTTGTATATAGTTTTATTTTGATGTTTAGTTGGGAGATAGGTCTATAGTTTCCATACAGAGTGGCATCTTTACCTGGTTTTGGTATGACAGTGATAAAAGCCATTCGAACTTCTTTGTTTAAGGGATGGGCTGCATCTTCTTCATTTATGAAGTTAAGAAAGAAAGAGGTTGGGTGGAGAAGGTCTTATAGAACTTTCCCATATAACCATCTGTGCCAGGGGTTTTGTGTATTTTCACATTTTTAATAGCATCAAAGACCTCCTGATCTTGAAAGGGTGAGCTTAGTTCATTCTCTCATCTATACCTGGGAGAGGGTATTTAGATATGTAAGCTCTGATTTTAGTTTCCAGAATGGTTCAGAATATTTTAAGGGATATTATACAGATCTTGATAATATTGTTTGAATGTTTCTGCAATTTTCATGGGTAAGATCTGTAGTTTTTTTTTTTATGGATATATGAGAGATTTTGTCTGACTTTTAGTACATTGGCTAGCATTTTCCCTGATTGATTCCCAAATTCATAATATTTTTGTTTAAGCTTAATCATTGAGTATTTACTTTGAGCATTTAGTATCTGTATGAGTTCTCCATTAAGGCTTTTAAGGTATCTAGCATTAATTTCTAGTATGTTGGAGCTCCAACTGTTTGATTTCTCCAAGAAGGTTCTCAATTGTGCCTTATCTTTGTTTTTTAAAGCCAGTGCCATGCTTGATCAGTAATCCCCTGATCACACACTTTGGTGCTTGCCATTTTGTTTGGTGGGAGGTAGGGTCTTTTGCCAATCTGCTGAATTGGATTGGACTCCATGGGAAGACCAATTCACACGCGTGTTTCACTTAGGGGCCGATTCACTAAATTCGAGTGAATTCGAGTGAAGGATTCGAATTAAAAAAACTTTGAATTTCGAAGTGTTTTTTGGGCTACTTCGACCATCGAATGGGCTACTTCGACCTTTGACTACGACTATCGAACGATTCGAACTAAAAATCGTTCGACTATTCGACCATTCGGTAGTCGAAGTACTGTCTCTTTAAAAAAAACTTCGACCCCCTAGTTCGGCAGATAAAAGCTACCGAACACAATGTTAGCCTATGGGGAAGGTCCCCATAGGCTTGCCCAAGTTTTTTTGAACGAAGGATATTCATTCGATCGTTGGATTAAAATCCTTCGAATCGTTCGATCGAATGAATAATCCTTCGATTGATCGATCTAATTTCCAGCGCTAAATCCTTCGAATTCGATATTCGAATTCGAAGGATTTCAATTCCTAGTCAAATATCGAGGGTTAATTAACCCTCGATATTCGACCATTGGTGAATCGGCCCCGTGGCACGTATACTGCTACACACATGCCCTGCATTATTAGAGGACTCCGATTTTTTCAAAAGAAAAGAATGGCTCCCATTTTGCCAGTTTCTTAAACTTTTAACATTTTGATTTTTTTACATTACCTCTGGTCAACTGGTAATGGTATCTACTACTAACCAAAAAGTACCATCTGTACTTTAGATATCTACTAGTAGTTTACTAAAACAATTACAACTAATAAATCTGAACAGATAGTATCTGGATGCTTTGTGTCTCAGATAAAAATGAATAAACCATTTGTTTATGTGAATGAACCTTATATTTACATTATGTCATTGTAATGATTCTGAAATACTATGTAATGTAATGTTAATGACTCCGATTAAGAAAAGTCATCGTTGTGTTATTAGAATCCAAACATTTTCAAGTACCATATGAGTATTAGTTTAGTTAAATGAAAAATGAACTCCAAATATAGAGGTATAAAAAACAATGTTAATGTACAAAATAGCACAATGGTGCAAGGTCACCAGATAACTGTAACATATAATACAATTATAGTGGAGGAGGATTGGAGGAGGAGCATTGTCTCTCTGCAGCAACTGGACCATGTCTCTGACCTCCAGAAGCTCCTGCCTGATGGCATTCACCTGGTGAACCAGGGTGATGAGGAGCTCTGTGTGGTCATAAAAGGCATTACCAGTCTGAGTGCCCACACTGAGCGCCTGGTCAGGTGGGGGCACTGCTGCTGGTCCTGCCTGGTCAGGTGGTGGTGCTGCATCATCAGCATCTTCAAGATTGTCATCCTGGATCCACTCAGCTGGCAATGAATGAATTTCAGTTTGAGTAACACAGCAATTGCATTTGTACAGTATTAATAATACAGGATAAGGTGTCATGTTGTAACTACAGGAACATTAACATTTATGAGGATGACATTGGCAGGTATGGGGCGGCCAACACCATTAATTAAGTTTTTTTTTGCAGCAGATAATCTCCATTTGATTCGGGGATCGATTCGGAGGCAAGTCTGCATATGAGCAGCCATGTTAAAGAGGTCCCCCGACCAACCTCTTCTTGACTGCCCTCCAGATGCAGCAGGTCATCTGGCTCAACCTGCCCCTGCTCTGTACCCTCCAAGCCGCAGACAATAGCTGGGGTGGTTGGGTGTTGTGTGCCCTGCTCCCCATGCTGTGCAGACACCCAGTCCTCCTCTCCCTCATCCTCCTCATCGGGCACCATTTCCTCCTCATCCTGCCTCCCAGGCCATCCAACATGCACTTGAGGAGGAACACCAGGGGTATCACAGAGCTAACACACGCATTGTCCCTACTAGCAAAGTGTGTGGCCTAGGGGCAAGTACTTGGCAGAGCTGGCGGTGGGAGAACTGAAAAAATGGACGCATACCCTAGAGAAAATAAATGGGCTTTTCACCTTTAAGCTTAAACTTGTAGACAGGTTTTCTGTCAGGTCTATTGCTGGGGAAGGCAACGATCACCAAGGATTCTGCATATGCTCTGTAGTATGTTAATAATAAACATCAAAAAATCAGTGTAAAGTGGTGTATGTTTCAATTTTATCTTGTATCTTGTTAGTTACAGTAATTCGGGCTTCATTGGCTGTTACTGGGCTTGTGGGTGCTTTTCCAGGTGTTTGTCTACTTTGCTTGACCTTTGGAGGTGAGGCCTCTGTCCACACTTCCTGTAGAGGCAATGGTGTAGGTGCCGGTAGATGTACAAATTTAATCCATTTGAATAGGTTGAGGTCTGCTGCATTGCAGGACCGCAAGATATCTTCCATGCTGGAAAGTGTATGCATTTTACCTGCGATTGTTAGCCTGTATGTTGAATGGGTATCCCCATCTAAAAAGAATTTTCCGTTCTTTCAGAAAGTTTGTCAGGGGGTTGAGTAGATGACTTTGACGCAGGGTATACCAGGAGAGGTCTTGTATTATGGAAAGTTTGCATTCTCATACTTAACTTGTTTCAGTTGCGAGAATTCTATAAGGGAGTAACTAAAACACTAAATTTCAGATGTGCAAACTTTGAGTATAAGGACATCTCTGCAAAATATTAATTGGGAAATGCTTTTCACTGGGTTAAACACAGAACAAAAATGTGAAGTCTTTAAAATGCTGCTCAATAAATATATGTCAGTATATTCCACTTTTGAGCAAGGAACGTTGTTGCAAAGCAAAACCTTTTTGGTTCAATAGAAGTGTTGGTGTTGAGGTGTGTAAGAAAAGACCTGCTTTTAAGGCTTTAAGGCTTTCAAGTTAGCTGGGACAGCCAAAACATTTATAAGGTACAAGGAGGCCAATAAATCATACAAAGAAGCTATAAGGCAAGCTAAAATTGCTATAGAAAAGGATATTGCAGCAAGCAGTAAAAATAAAATTATTTTTTAAATATGTTAATAGTAAAAAAATGAAGCAGGAAGGGGTGGGACCTTTAATATCAGAGAGGGGTCAGCTGGTTGATGAGAACAAGAAAAAAGCTTAGATTCTGAACTCATATTTTGTCTACACAAATGTCTGTCTACACAAATGAGGAACCAGCTAAAGAAGGTTTCCTTACTTATAGTCCCAATTCTAGTAACACAACTAATGATGCATGGTTCACACATGAAGCAATTCAAAAGAGACTAGAACATGTTAAGATAAACAAAAGTCCGGGGACAGATGGTATTCATTCCAGGGTACTTAACCAGCTTAGCTCTGTGATTGCCAAACCTCTTTGCTTAATTTTTCAGGATTCATTGACGTCTGGCATAGTGCAGAGTCTGGTGAATTGCTAATGTGGTGCTGCCATTCAAAAAGGGATCCTGTTCTCAGCCTCAAAACTTTAGGCCAGTTAGTCTCATGTTAGTGGTAGGAAAGCTTTTCGAAGGTTTAATAAAGGATAAGATACTGGACTTCAAAGCAAATAACAATACTATTAGTTTGTGCCAGCATGGTTTTATGCGTAATAGATCTTGCCAGACTAACTTAATTTCTTTTTATGAGAAGGTAAGTAGAGACCTCGATTCTGGGATGGCAGTGGATGTGATTTACTTAGACTTTGCTAAAGCATTTGATACAGTGCCACACAGAAGGTTACTGGTTAAATTACGGAAAGTTGGCCTGGAACATAGTATTTGTACCTGGATAGAGAACTGGCTGAAAGACACTACAAAGAGTGGTGGTAAATGGAACATTTTCTAATTGGACCAGTGTTGTTAGTGGAGTACCGCAGGGCTCTGTACTAGGTCCCTTGTTTTTCAACTTGTTTATTAATGACCTGGAGGTGGCCATTGAAAGTACTGTTTCTATTTGTGCAGATGAGACTAAATTGTACAGAACTATAGGTTCCATGCAGGATGCTGCCACTTTGCACAGTGATTTGTCTAAACTGGAAAACTGGGCAGCAAACTGGAAAATGAGCTTCAATGTTGATAAATGCAGGTTATGCACTTTGGCAAAAATAATATAAATGCAAGTTATACACTAAATGGCAGTGTGTTGGGAGTTTCCTTAAATGAGAAGGATCTTGGGGTCTTTGTAGATAACAAGTTGTCTAATTCTGGGCAGTGTCATTCTGTGGCTACTAAAGCAAATAGCAGGGGAACTTTTTACCCAAGATAATCACGTAACAGAGGCCTCCCCTTCAGACTAGAGGAAAAGAAGTTTCATTTAAAGGAACAGAGTAGGGGGTTCATCACAGTGAGGACAGTGAGGTTGGGGAATGCACTGCCGGGTGATGATTCAGTTAATGACTATAAGAGGGACTTGGATGATTTCTTGGACAGACATAATACAAAGGCTATTGTGATACTAAACTCTATAGTTAGTATAGATATGGGGATATATCATTTATGTGACAGTAGGGAGGGGTGTGTGTATGGGGCTGGGTTTTCATTTGGAGGGGTTGGACTTGATGGACTTTGTCTTTTTTCAACCCAATTTAACTATGTAACTATGTAACTATGTACAGATGCAGCCACTTTGGTTTGTCTGTTTGACACAGAATAACTAAACACAGATATCCCATTTATCTCATTTAACACAGAAAACTGCGTCACAACATCCCATCTAATTAAAGCATTCACCATTGTGAACAATGGAGCTTTGGTATGCTAATGAAAAGGTTAAATGCATTAAATGAGTTAAGATGACTTAAGATAACACAGTTTCTTCAATTACCCCTGAGTCATGACGCATTTAACTCACAAATCCAAGTGGCTTCATCTGTAACTATGTTAATATGTCCTCTTTAATAGTAAAATGTAGTAAGCAACATATGACATCTCTCAGCAGTCCCTTTGGCCTCAGTGCTCTATGTACCCATTCTATATTTATTTCATTGCTTTGGGGTGGTTTTGGTACTATATTAAATAATGACATAACTGTCTGTTTAAGGGCGCTTGCTTCTACTTTTTCAGGTAGGCCCCATATACATATTATCAAGTTCTTCAACCCTGCTTTTTAAAGATTCAATGGCTTTACCATGTAGTTGTGACACGTGAAGGACGGAGTCTACGGGGGCGTGGTTAACTAGCAATGTGAGCGGACGTCTCTTTGCTTAGCTCCGTCCGTAGTCAGCCTACTAAATCCGGCAAGATATCCTGAATTGGGTGGCATGTAACCCACCATTTGACTCATCTACCTCTACAGAACTTAGCAGATGGGCAAGAAAAAGCAACAAGCTGCTGAATCTTCAGATATCAGAGCACATCTCCGCACCGCCACGAGGCTCGCCAAGATGGCGGAACTACGCAGTGCCGCTCCACTGAAGGAACAACATGCTACCTCCTCTCAACTACCTCTGGATGCTTCAAGGGACCACTCGACAACTGATGATACAGAGTCGGGGGCAACATCAACCCCTAACTTCAACTCATCACAAGTAGGTGATCCCCTGAGCGCAACAGCACTACCTCAACCTGATGATCTAACCTTGGCGGAGGTGGTTACAGTCCTAAAGGCTACTATACAAACCTGCCATATAGCCATAATGGCGAAGGTTGAGGAATTAAAAGTGGACTTTGCGATACTTCGACAGGATGTGCAAAAGGTGAGAGAATGCATTACTGAAGCTGAGAGGAGGATAGGCGGCCTAGAAGATGTCTGTAACCCTATGCCTGATCGCATTGAACAACTGCGTCACAGGCTCAATGCTGCGGAGGCCAAATCTGATGATCTGGAGAATCGGCTCCGCAAGAACAATATAAGCATAGTAGGCTTTGCCAAAAGAGCTGAAGGCCCGGATGCTACCAAGTTTTTGGAACTATGGCTCAAGGAGGAATTTGGTCCAGAGGCCTTCTCCACTGCCTTTATTATTGAACGGGCTCATCGTATCCCAGGTAAACCACCACCTCCTGGGGTCCCTCTGTGGCCTATTATTGCACCATTTCTGAATTTCAGAGACAGGAATGCCACGCTTGCTGCCGTCCGTCGTAAAGGGGAACTATGGTTTGAGAATGCCGTCATCTCCTTATGACTTATGTAAGCAACGACAACAATTCACAGCCGTTAAACGGCGTCTCAGAGAAACGGGCCTTCAATATGTTATGCTCTACCCAGCCAAGCTCAGAACCTCAGCAGATGGGCGCAGCCACTTCTTCACTACTCCTACTGAAGTATCCAAATGGTTGGACCAACAACCGCAGATGCACAGACAGTCCTAAGTCCTCATGTTCCAATACTATAGCAGCCCTGCAACAAAGTTTTGGTTTGGTAACGTATCTGTTTTCACACATTATATTGGGTAACCTGCATGGCTTGCCACTCAACGCCTCCTGGCTTAAGTGGGCCCACTGAGTCTCAAAGGAATACAGGCCCTGCTACATACATGGTGCTAAAGCACAACTTTTGTTGTTTGAAAAAGTTTAGTTACATTGATGCATACTTATACTGCTCACTTTTGATCTGCTGGTTAATCAAACTTGGTGTACGATTTTGGTACACCCTCCTTGTTTGCAATATGTTAAGGGTACAAAACTTCTCCACTTTTGGGAGAAGTAGGGTGGGTTGTGTTGGTTATACCATGTCTCTACTGTCCCTCCTCACTATTTCTTCTTTCCTCTTCTTTTCCCTCTACTGCTTCTCTCACGATCTACATCTCTCTTTGGGGGGGAGATGGTTCATTGGTTTGTATTTATACAATGACGGAGATAACTGCTATATCTTGGAATGTTAGGGAGTTAAGTTCTCCATTAAAAAGATCCTTGGTATTCAGCTTTTTACGTAAACGAAACCCCTATATTATATGTCTCCAGGAGACTCACTTATCTCAAACTACTAATCCTACCTTCCTCAGAAAACTCTGGATTGCACACGGCATACTCTAACTATTCCAGAGGTATCTCCATATTGATAAATAAGTCACACCCTTTTCAACTCCTTCATTTAAAAAATGACCCGGAGGGCAGATTTACTCTTATACAAGCCTCCTTAGCTGGTATGCCATATATTCTGGTTAGTGAATATGTCCCTCCTCCTTTCCAAGATATGCTTTTATATGATTTAATCCAACATGTTGCGGACCTACCTCTTGGCCTGACATTGATACTTGGGGATTTTAATGCAGTCATGATTGGGGAGCAGGACCGCTTATCCCTATCTACTTTAGGCAGGGCTGACCCTGGTGGCTTGAGAAGCTGGGCACAAACCTCAGGGTTTATAGATGTCTGGAGGGAATGCAATCCCACCAAAAAAATGTTTTCTTGTTACTCTAGGGGAGCAATGTCAAGAATTGATCTCGCCTTTGCCTCTCCTGACTTATCTTCCAAAATAGTCAAAGCAGAGTTCCTTCCTAGGGGAATCTCTGACCATGCTCCGCTGCTAGTCACATGGACTCTGTACCCAAATCCTAAAAATAAAATGTGGAGGCTTAGTCCGCACTGGATTACCCATCCAGATATACAAAAAACTATACAACACTCACTCACTAGCTACTTTCGAGAAAATATTAATACAACCTCCCTGCCTTTGGTCTGGGATGCAATGAAAGCTTTTATTAGGGGGAATATATCTCAGCTATAGCCTTTACAAGAAATAAATCGGCCTATGATTTGACTGAGGCGGAGCATGGACTGCGGGAGGCAGAGGCGAGATATATCCAAAACCCTATTGAGCTAACAAAAGATCAATACCTTGTGGCCCAGAGGTTATATGCTCAAGCGCAATGGAAAAGCGCACATAAAAAACATTTACACTATAAGTTTGCTCTTTATGAGAAAGGTGACAAAAATGGTAAAATGCTAGCCTTGTTAGCAAGAGAAGACCAACCTAGGACAGCTATCTACACACTACAACTAGATGATGACACACTTATCACAAACCCAAATCAATCAACGTTTAGCAGATTACTACCAAGCCCTATATACTTCTAGAATTAATAAACACCCCAATGAAGTTCGAACTTACCTTCAACAGCTAGGTCTTCCCAATCTCCCTCTGAAGTTCTAGAGGCCATAGCTACACTTCCACCTGGCAAAACCCCAGGCCCCGATGGTCTACCTAACGCTTGGTATGTTTCGTATGCGGCTACTCTAGCTCCACACCTCACAGAGTTATTTAATCATTCCCTAATTTCGGGAACTCTCCCACCATCATTTGCAGAAGCCACAATAGTTCTAATTTTAAAGCCTGGTAAAAACCCGCTAAATCATTCTTCCTACTGACCCATATCGCTTATTAATTCAGACTCTAAAATCCTAACAAAGGTATTAGCCAGACGTCTCAACCTTGTTATAAAGTCTCTAGTTGCCCCAGATCAAGTGGGCTTTATACATCATAAAGCTGCCGAACTTAATATTAGGAGGCTGTACACTAACATTGTTGTGACACTTGATAATCCAGGCACCAGAGTCATTGCCTCCCTTGTCAATGAGAAGGCATTCGACTCGGTTGAGTGCGTCTACTTGTGGGAGACTCTGAAAGTGTTTGGCTTTGGCAAAAATTTTCTGACATGGTTGCAAGCGGTGTATAACAACCCTAGTGCTAGAATACTGTTGAATCTTGAACTCTCTAACCCGATAACATTAACTAGAGGAACCAGACAGGGTTGCCCTTTATCACCAGGCCTATTTGCACTTGCCATGGAACCTCTAGCATGCCTTATTAGAGATAGCAAAGAAATTCGGGGATTTGAATTGGGCAATCTCCGGGAAAAAATATCCCTATTTGCAGACGACAACTTACTTTATTTACATGATCCGGGTCCCTCACTGAAACACGCTTTAACCCTGATTGACAATCACACTCTTTTCTCAGGCCTCAAAATTAACTGGACTAAATCCTCTGTATTGCCGTTAGATCCAAGAGCTTCTGAGGTACTCACCCACTAACAAAGGTAGATACACTGAAATACTTGGGGATACATATACATCCAAATCTGGATAAATTTAAGTCACTGAATATTGACCCCCTAATGGACTCTCTCCAAAAGACAATTGAAAAATGGCTCAAGCTCCCTCTATCATTAATTGGCAGGATAAATTTGTTCAAAATGAAGTACCTCCCCAAGTTCCTCTATATATTCAGACAATCACCAGTGTGGCTTCCAGCTTCTTTTTTTAAATTACTTAGAATGCAACTACACAAACTTTATTGGTCTCCGGGAGCTACTAGGGTTAAATACGCTGCCCTGACATCCTTGCTGCAGGAAGGCGGACTAGCAGTGCCTGACATGTTGGACTACTTTATAGCAGCCCAATTGACACCTTTGAGGTGGTGGCAAACCCCAACGTCTGAAGACCCAGTGACACTTCTAGAGGCTCAAATAGCAGGGTCGCTTGAAGGTTTGTGTAATCTGATATATAGGAAGGCCTTATTCTCTACCAATATTACTCCAATGATGAAAAATGTGGTTAAAGCTTGGCAGTTGGGCTGTAAGAGAGTGGGAACTGGTACCCAGACCCTATCTCCTTATACCCCATTATGGTTTAACGTTAATCTGTCGCAACTTCTTACTGTACCAGATCCTCACCTATGGGCCCACTACAATGTGAAATTTATAGGAGATTTGTATTTGGATAATATGCTTTTTTCCTTTCAACAACTCAAGGACAAATTTGGACTGCCAAATGGAATGTTTTTTCGTTACTTACAGCTGAGACATGCTCTCTCACTCAACAATTTCAGTCCTACACTCCCAGGATCGAACTTTCCAGACTAGAGATTCTAATACATAAGGAGCATCTACCAAAACCACTATCCGCAGTATACACTTTATTGCGTACCAGTTACCAAACCACAAGGCAGGAAATGCTGCAGAAATGGATTAACATTCCGGATCTTACAATGGAGCAATGGTCATATATACTGGCCAATTCTCTCACCCCCTTAATCAGATCCAGGGACCGACTTATCCAATACAAGTACTTGCACCATGCCTACTATACCCCCTACACTCTACATAAAATGAATCCAGCTTTCCCGGACAAGTGCAACAGATGCAACAGCCCTAACGCAGATTTTTATCACATGGTCTGGGAATGTGCCCAAATCCAACACTTCTGTACAGAAATAGCTGATTATATAACTCAACTTATGGCAATGCCAGTGGAATATCACCCTAAGGTTTTACTGCTCAACTACCTACAGGATACCACAACTTCAAGAACAGAAAGGACTCTGCTCACCTTCCTCCTGTTTCATGCAAAACAGGCAATAGCCATAAAATGGAAAGACGAGAGTCCTCCTACCCTTAGTTACTGGATAGCTCTGGTGGAACAAACATTACAGGCTCTGGAACAAATTTACTACGCAAGGGGGTGCCCTACGAAATTCAATAAAATCTGGACACTTTGGCTGTTGCGAAATGAAACCTATACAAACAGAACTGTAAATATACCGACCCAACCTATGGACTGGCTTGAAGCCCCCATCTAGACCCTAGCCAACTAGCATTATTAAGATTGTCCAAACACCTATACTTAACCTGCAGTTGTTTTCCAATACGGTCAATATATTATTGCAATGTCTTGTTGTCTCAAGTAGGCTTCCAAAGATTGTGATGTAGGTTTCTCATTTTATTTGTTTCCTTTGCAGATTGGTCTACCTCCCCCCCTACTTCTTCTTTATACTGTTTTCTCTTTCCTACTTCTCTTCTTCTTTCTTCTTCTTGCTACTTACCTTTATGTTGGGGATCCCAAGGCCTGTAAATTGAAAAGGGCTTTCAGAGATGTGAAATGCAATATACCTGTAACAATCTTCTTCTATATGAACTATATTTTGTATGCTCCTGAAAGTTGAAAAATAAATACCTTTTAAAAAAAAGGAGGAAGTCTACTTTCAGCTCTACTCTCTCTGCTCTATTTTCAATGTCCGTGTCTCTAGCATGGAGTGCCACAATTTCTGATTTTAGATCTGTGACCTCTTCCTTTAACGTGGTTTTTATCTGTGTTGCTAGCTTCTTCAGGTCATGTTTGGTAGGAAGAGTTTTTAAATAAGCGATCATTTTATGTTCTGAAGTTATGGAGTCATCATCAGAGACTGAATAATCTCCATCAGACCACTCTGCTGTGGGCCCAGGCTCATGTTGCTCGCCTTCTTGCTCCGCTGGAGTCAATAACTTCTTCAAAAACTTTTGAACCATCCTTAGTTTTGCTGTGTTTTTCCATCTTAAATTGGTTATTTTCCACTTGTTGCTAGCCAGAAATGTCTTTCTTTGTTAATCTCCATGTTATACTTACTGGTTATAGCCCCACCCTACTGCTTATCTTTCCAAAGCTTTAAATGCCCCACCTGACCCCAAATCTGGTATCTTTTTCTCCTTCTTCAATTTTTGCTCCCATTAGAAGCAAGTTTATTTTTTAGACTTGATAAAGCATTAGGACCATGAACAAGGTAGTCTAGGGCCTGGAATTTT
Source organism: Xenopus petersii (assembly GCA_038501925.1). Taxonomy (NCBI): domain Eukaryota; kingdom Metazoa; phylum Chordata; class Amphibia; order Anura; family Pipidae; genus Xenopus; species Xenopus petersii. The sequence goes on along the minus strand of CM076676.1, from coordinate 159,126,236 downwards.
AGTCCTTGAGACCTTCTATCCCCCAAGGCACATTACTTCTTCAGTGTTTTATCTTCTGGATCATGTAGGGCACTGTGGTGCTGAAATAACTTGTTTCTCCTTGATTCATATACATTTCCAGCCTGCTTACAGCATATTCAGTGGCAAATGTCGGTTACCCCATCTGTGTGCCTAACTTGCCTGTCTGCAAAGCATCTAGTGGCAGTGGTGCATGTGGCCCTTACACCTCTCATCATTTTGATTGATTGGAGAATGAGGTGACAGCTAGCTAAGGTAAAACTATTACTTTCAGCAGTTTCCACTGGCCAAGTCCATTGGGGTGATGGGGCTACCCTCCTGGTTTTTGAAGTCCCAGGTTGGCCCTGGTGGTGTGGATTTAGCAGACATCTCTAGATGTTTAGTTAGGGCTTGAACCTTATGGCATCCCTTTCCCACCTAAATCTTGGGCATAATGAGGACCAAAAGCCCCTTAATGCTATTTCAGATGTAATCCTAACATTTTTGGCCAGATTCAATTCAGTGAGAAAAATGGTTTATCATGCGAAAACTCTTTTTCTTAATTTGAGATGCCATTCAATTCAGAAAACGTACAACATGTTTGTCATGTGAAAAGTCTATTGAAGTCTATGGGAAAAATAGGACATTCTCCTATCTTACAATCTTTAACCTGCTACAGTATGTTGCATTTCTATTGTTAATGAATAGGACTTATTTTGAACATACTTTTTGCCTATTGCTTTAGTTGCAGCGAGTTAGACTATGAGATAAAAAGCAGCTCATTTTACAAAGGTTTCTCAATGAATTGCTGATTTGAACTTGATCAAGAGATAGAATGTGACTTTACTTTCAGTTTAAATTTTTTTTTGGAAGAGATAAAAAATAAACACAGTATATATATATATATATATGAACAATATATTCATTCCAGAAGAGATGTTGCATAATATTTAGTTCAGTTACAGTATAAACTATCAAGAATGGTAGAGAAGGAACAATTAATAAATATGAGATACAGGGTCCATATACACAATTAGAGATACAGTATTATTTAAAAAGTTATCTGGTACTAATTCCTAAAGAAATTAGGCAGTGGTTTAAATGACCAACTGAGAGATGAACAGAAAATGGGCAGAACATAAAGATAAATTATAGAAGTACTAGTAACAAGACAAACCTAGATTTGGAAAGGTTTTAGAAGATAGAAAAAAAAATACTTTTGTTATTCTAAAAATATTTGAGTCTGCAAATATTGTGCAAAAAAGATGAACTAATGGATTTCCCAAAGGACTGGTAATTATTCCAAATCCCAGAGTATTCTGTAGATTTCTCAGTAGATTTCCCAGCTGTGGATGTTACTGACACTGGTTAATAAAAGGAGATCTGTTCTTCCCTGTCCAGTCAGTATCTGAGGTGGTTCTGGTAGGTACAAATCAGGTGAGTATAATATTCCAAGAACATCTTTCCTGTAAAGTGATTTCATTGGAAAGAAATGGTTGGGATTGTGTTAGCAAAATGGCAGGAGAAATACAGAGCAGGTTACACATTGGGAGAAGCTCATGGACATCTTCCTATGGTTCCACAGTATCTGGGGTGGTTCTGGTAGGTACAAATCAGGTGAGTATAATATTCCAAGAACATCTTTCTTTTAAAGTGATTTCATTGGAAAGAAATGGTTGGGATTGTGTTAGCAAAATGGCAGGAGAAATGCAGAGCAGGCTACACATTGGGAGAAGATCATGGACATCTTCCTATGGTTCCACAGTATCTGGGGTGGTTCTGGTAGGTACAAATCAGGTGAGTATAATATTCCAAGAACATCTTTCCTGTAAAGTGATTTCATTGGAAAGAAATGGTTGGGATTGTGTTAGCAAAATGGCAGGAGAAATACAGAGCAGGTTACACATTGGGAGAAGCTAAAGAACATCTTCCTATGGTTCCACAGTATCTGGGGTGGTTCTGGTAGGTACAAATCAGCAGCGCCGATTCTGGGGCTGCTGCCACCTGAGGCAGCAGCCCAGATGCCGCCCCCCTCCTCTCCCGCTCCGCGCTTAAAAATTAGCGTCGGAGCGGGTTTCAGGGGGCAGTATCGCTAGTGCATTGAGCGCAATAGCGCTCTTTGCACTAGCGGAGCCGAATTTCCGGGTTAAAACCCGGAAGTTCGGCTCTTAAAGTTACAAGAGGCGGCTTTTTGCCGCCCCTTGTAACTGGCCGCACGCTGCCGCCTGAGGCAAGGGTTTCACCTTGCCTCATGGCAGAAGCGGCCCTGCAAATCAGGTGAGTATAATATTCCAAGAACATCTTTCCTGTAAAGTGATTTCATTGGAAAGAAATGGTTGGGATTGTGTTAGCAAAATGGCAGGAGAAATACAGAGCAGGTTACACATTGGGAGAAGCTCATGGACATCTTCCTATGGTTCCACAGTATCTGGGGTGGTTCTGGTAGGTACAAATCAGGTGAGTATAATATTCCAAGAACATCTTTCCTGTAAAGTGATTTCATTGGAAAGAAATGGTTGGGATTGTGTTAGCAAAATGGCAGGAGAAAGACAGAGCAGGTTACACATTGGGAGAAGCTCATAGGCATCTTCCCGTGGTTCCAGAGGATTGGAAGTTCTACAATGGGATTAGGGTCAAAATTAATTTTTTGTTAAATATTATATTTTTCCTAGTGGACAGATTAATGATGGCATGAAATCTAAGATACAATTTTAAATCTGAGATATTGCTATTTTTTTATGTTGATTCATAATGAATGTCACACTATCAGGATTGTGATGGCAAAGTTACAGAGGAGATGAAGACTATTTCAATTTTAATGTAAAATGTGCACCTTCAGTCCTGGTAAATGTTAATTACATTCTATATGAAGATATTTGAAAATGTTCTAATATCACGGCATATAACATACTATTGCTTACCTGCACAATATTGTCTTATACATGTTGGAAAGGCACCTAGAGCATATTGTTCAACTTTATTTGAAGAACAGAGTATCCTTTAAAATATTTATATTAGAATTTATCTTTATTTTTCAATCATCAATTCAACCCTTTGTTTCTAGGTTTGAACCTTCAATCTAACAAATGTAAAGTTTAATTTTTTACAAATATTTGTTAATTATGATTACATGGAAAATATAAGAATCTATATGAGGTCATTTCTTTGTTCACCCATTGATGCATAATGTTGATATTCATCTTTTTATAGTTCCACAGAATTGGGGGGTTTGCTATGGGACTTCTCATCCCTTCTTCATTACTTCTCCTTAAGGAATTTGGGAACGTGTTTTCTTACACTATATATTTATCATTGTTATTATATTTTATATTAATTATGTTTATCTTACTTTTCTTCAATCATTGTAACCAGCCCTCTGCAAGGCCATACATGAGAAGAATCAGACCTTGACCAATGCATTTTTTTGGGGGGGATTTCAAAATCTTCACAACTGAGTTTAGTTGAAAAGCTTTTTCTCCTTTCAGTATTTATTCACAATGTTTTTTCCTTCAGGAAATGTCCATGAAGAACCAGACGTCAGTCAGTGAGATTGTTCTCTTGGGATTTCAGAATCTCCACAACTTCAAGATTCTCCTGTTCTCTCTGTTCCTTCTGATTTACATTATAACTTTTTGGGAGAACGTCCTCATCATAGTGTTGGTGTCCTCCAGCCGGAACCTCCAATCCCCCATGTATTTCTTTCTCCAGCAGTTGTCCCTATGTGATCTCCTAAACTCCACTGTTATTGTGCCAACTCTGCTCCAAACTGTAATTAATGAAAGAGTCACTGTATCATTTATTGGCTGTATTTCTCAATTTTCTTTTTTCTCAGTCCCAGAATCTTTTGAGTGTTTGCTTCTAGCAGTGATGTCCTATGACAGATATGTGGCCATCTGTAACCCACTGCATTACTCTTCTATAATGTCCCACAGGGTTTGTGTTACATTCATTCTTATGGCATGGACCATTGGATTGAGCTGTGTACTTCTTCTTTCATTTAACATAGCTGCGCTACAGTTCTGTAACCAAAATATCATTAACCATTTCTTTTGTGATTTCTTCCCTGTGGTAGAGCTTTCCTGCTCAAGTACTTTTCTAGCACAAATGGTGGCAACCCTAATGTCTGTTCTTGTGATTATCTCTCCCTTTATACTGATCATTGTATCATATATATGTATTGCCCATGCAATCCTAAAGATAGTGTCCAATACCGGGAGACAAAAAGCCTTCTCCACCTGCAGCTCCCACTTGGCTGTGGTCTCCTTATTTTATGGGACCCTTGTTTCTCTTTATATGATTCCCCCAAGAAAAGAATCACAGAACATAAGCAAAGTTCTCTCTCTTCTATACACAGTAATGACTCCATTGATTAACCCACTCATTTACAGCTTGAGAAGTACAGATATTAAAGAGGCCGTTACTACCCAGTGGGCACTACACTTCCAGACAGGTAATGTCCTTTCGGCACCTGCCAGACCCAGAATGACCCATGACACTGTTCAATTGTAAATGCTAATGTATGATATTGGGCACGGTGAAACTAGGCTTCTGTGTGGATGCTTGCCCATGGCTAATAATTTGAAACTCAACAATTCATGTTCTAATTGGGGACACATCTATGGGGGCATGGTTAGATGCTCAATGTAGCTGTTGCTGCTAAAACATGGTACTTAAGACATGGATGCAAGTTTTTTAAAGCTGCCATGAGATTTGTAAGATGTTATTTAATGAATATAAATACTATAATAAATGTTGTAATGTTAATAGAAATTAATGTAAATAAGGCTCCAGGGCCTGATGACATACACCCCTGGGTTCTAAGAGAGCTTAGTTCAGTTTTAGACCAGCCCCTATTTCTGATTTTCCCAGATTCCCTTTCATCTGGTATTGTACCTACGGATTGGAGAAAAGCTGATGTTATTTTGGTGGGCAAAATATTTGAAGGCTTGTTAAGGGATCACATTCAAAATGTTGTCCTAGTGAATGTCATTATGAGCAGCAATCAGCATGGCTTTATGAAGGATAGGTCATGTCAGACTAATCTGTAAGTAAGATGCTGGACAGTGGGGGGGGGGGCAGTAGATCTATTTGGATTCTGCTAACAAGTGCCCAATTAATTCCATCCAGGATGTGGCACTTGCAACAGGATCTTGACTAACTGGCAATCTGGGCAGCTAAGTGGCAAATGAGATTCAATGTTGATAAATGTAAAGTCCTGCACCTGGGATGTAACAATATCCACTTATACCCTTAATGGGACTGCACTAGGCAAATCCATAATGGAGACGGAGCTTGGAGTCCTTGTAGATAATAAACTTGTCTGTAGCAAGCAATGCCAGTCAGCAGCATTAAGGGCAAATAAGATATTGAGCTGTATTAAAAGGGGCATTGATTCACGGCAATGATATCATTATAATTGTGGTAGTCTTCACCCAATTGGGGCCTACCACCATCATGAGGTCCCTGGGACTTAGGTGGTGCAAGGAAAGGATAATTATGTCCACACTTACCCTACACTTACAGAGCAGGCAGGGAGTTATATACTTACAATGGGATACATGAATCTGGTCAGGCTTCACTTGGACTTTCACATCAGTCCTTCTTAGCCAAGGCTGAAGGACCTTCATTTGATGCAGGAATAAGTCTCTTATGTAGCAGATCAACAGTGGTTAGGGTTATTCCATCAATACTTCCAAAATATTGTCAGTTGTAGAATTAAACTCCAGCCCATCTGGACAGAAACATTTTTAGAGCATTTAAAGGCATGGGATGTAAAGGCAAAAAATTAAACCTCATTATACTGTTCCCTAGTTGCAAAGAAAGATATCTCTAATATACTGTCCTTAAACAATGTCTACTTTTTAATTAAAAAGCTGAATGTATCCAGTCCTATTCCCCTTCACTTTACTCCCTCTGATTTCTGCAAACACAGGTCACGGCTGCTGAGTAGGAAAAGGAGCTGCCCGAGTTCACGGCTGGGAAGGAAGGTGGGTTGGGTTCTGCATGGAGGTTAGCAGAGAATGGCAAAGGTTAAAAATTTAGATAACCCTGAAAAATTCTTCCCTACCATTGTGCAATACTTTCCCTGCTCAGCAGCCGGCAACCATCTAGTGACCTGTGTCTGCAGAAATCAGAGGGAGTAAAGTGAAGGAGAATAGGACTGGATACATTCAGCTTTATATATATATATATATATTAGAGATATCTTTCTTTGCAACTAGAGAACAGTATAAAGATGTCTTATATTTTGCCTTTACATCACCTTTAAATAACTTGACACTACCAGGTCCGTGACTTCACAACAAGGAAACTCTGTGTCCTCCAATAGAAGGGTCTATAATTATTTCTTATATATCACCAATACTTATATAAAACCCTTTACATATAATTATATTATGTATAACTACAGTTTCACTAATCATGTCAAATCCTTAATAGATTTGAAACTACCCTTTCAAGAGTATATAAATATATGTATAAATACCATTAAGACCACCACTAAGGGGGTTATTTACTTAACTCTGAATACCCGAAATTCCCCGAAATCCGAAAAATTTGTGAATTTTTTTATAAAATCTGACTTTTAAAAAAATCAATATAAATGAATGAATATAAAAACACGGCATCTCAACCCTGTCGAGGTTGCATAAAAGTCAATGGGAACAGTCATATTGATTTTTGGTTGTGTCATGGGTTTAGGGCAATTTCACAATGTTTTTGGATTTAATATGATGTCACAACTAGAACCTTTCATGCCTTCACATATTAATTAGACACAAGTTGTTTGGTCACTTTGAGAAAGGTTACTGTTGTAGCCAAAACACTAATAAAATGACCTAATTGTTTCATTATTAGACCTGCGAGTGTGGAGCTTTCTGGGTTGTTGTATCTGTTACTATCATATGGGTCTGCTCCCAGGCACCCTACATTGTCTTATATGTGACTGCCGGCTGTTGTGGCTGTGGTTTATATATATATAAATATATATATACCTGTAGAAAATTGGCAGGTATTTGTCATTTGTTGTGCCAATAGTGGTGACAAGCAGTAAATATAATAGATGGTTGGGCTGTCCGGCTTTGGACTTCCAAGCTCCTTGGTGGGATTGGCTGATACCAAGACCAGGAGAGTAAAGGAGGCAATGGAAATGGCAGACAATCAGTATTACAAACTATATCACCACAACCTTTCATCCTACCTTGCCAAACTGTATAATGGCTGTCTTCAAGGAGCCCAGATTTCTTTTCTTTGATCTTTTATTAAATCTTTTAGCGCATCATTCAGCATTTTTCTGATCTTTTCAGGACTTCCATGTTATGAGTGGTTTTACAGAAAATGAGTTAAATCAAGGTTTGAAAAAGATCAAATACTACTAAAATGCAACCTTCAATAAATAGGCCTTTAATGTTCGGATTTCTATTTTTTTCCGCAATTTGTATCTTTTCTAAAAATGTTTTTACTTCTGTAAAACTCTTACATAAAACGTCACCAAGTAAAAGCAGTTGAGGCCCTATAGAAGTTAATGGGAGCTTCACGGATCCCATTGTACCATTTTTTCACTAGTAATTGTCCAAAAAACTAAAAAAATTTGAGGTTTTCAAGGTATTTGTATTTATTGTGTTTTTTCCATTCATACTTTTTAAATTCTGATCTTTTCATAACTTTCATGGCAAAAGCTCTAATACCACTAAAATTCGACCTTTAATATATGGGCCTCTAATCACATTTTTGGTTTTATTATTTCTGTAAAACTCTAAAAATTCAAGATTTATTAAATATGAAACAATGAAAAACTAACACAAAAATTCATCAAGTAAAAGCAGCTGAGGTCCTATAGAAGTTAATGGGAGCTGCACTAATCTCATTGGACCATTTTAAGTCATTCTGTCTTTTTCTCAGGTTTTTGGATTTTTTTGCCAGAAATTGTCCAATTTGTATTTGTATTTGTATTTTTTCACGGATAGTTCAGTGTTTTTCCTGTTCATATGTTTTTCGGGGTTATTTACTAAAATTTTAAATGATCTCATTATTTTAATAAAAAAAACTTGATCAAACCTCTACCCATGATTTGATTTTATTTATCATTAAAACAATTTGAAAAATTTGAGAAAATATTAGAATTGTGCAGCTTTTTTGGATTTTTGCAAAACCTAAATTTATCGAGTTTGACTCCCGAAACACACATTTTTCATGGTGTTGGCCAAAAAGTAAAAACTCTTCAGATTAATGTAGAAAACCCAACACAGACAATGATATCTTCAAATTAGAAATGGAGCATCTGCCATTGACTTATACGGGACCTCAACAGATTTGAGATGCAGTATTTTCGGATTCTGACTTTTAGCAGCTTCAGGGTATAATAATTTTTGTTTCCTCTAAAAATTAGATTTTTCCTCTTTAAAAGCCCATTCAGAAGAATTAAAGTTAAGTAAATAACAAAGTTAATGTTTGGATATTTTAGTAAATTACATGGCATTTGTGGTTTTAGAGAAATGAGTTTATTCTTGTTTTAAAAACTTCTAAAAACAATTAAAAAGCACAACCCAAAATAGGTTTCTAACTACTGATCCTATAATTACAGTTATTGATGATTGAGATCATATGCCTAAAAAAGTGCACCAATAAAGTTTATGGATTATTAAAAGCATACATTAATGAATTAGAACCTTATTACGCTGTTATTGCAGTGAAAAACAAAATATTTTCTGATCATTTTCCCTACTATACTATATTGCTTCCTTTGTTTGTGTAACCACCCCCAGCTTCAGTGCTGGAATAAGAAAGATTTTTTAAGGTTGTTATTGTGGATCATGTGGGAGATCAACAGACTCCAGCTAAAAGGGGTCATTATGGGGCCAAATTTGTAAAATTCAATTTTTTTTTTTAGGTTTACTGGTTACTAAAACTAGTTCTTAAAACAAAGTCAGACTTACTTCCTTCCTTGAATTAAACTCAATTACCAATAAGTTTTAAAAAAATCAGGAGTGAAAAAAATCTACAAAAAAATTGAGCGTCAATTTACGTCATAGGACTGACACTCCGAATACTCTATTTTATCAAGTTTTCTCTGTGAAAACTCGAATTTTGGATGTTTGTATGAAAACTATTATCTAGAAAACAACTTCAGGGACATCTGTCATTGACTCTACTTAACCTCGACAGGTTTGTGGTGGCGTGTTTTTGGATTTGGATTTTTAGCAGCTTTGTAGTATAATAAATCTTTAAAAATGTAAGTTTTTATTTTTCTGTGAAAAATGTGGGATTTCCGCTAAAAAAACTCAAGTAGAAAAAAAAATTGAGGTTTAATAAATGGACCCCTCAATGTAAAAGCCAGGAAAAACACTAACCAAAGAAAACTCTGACAAAACCAAGTAAAAGTAGTCGAGTTCCCATAAAAGTCAATAAGAGATGCCCTTATCCGATTGAACCTTTTTTTAACCACTGTAACTTTTTGAGGTTTTGAGATTTTTTCCACTAGTAATTGTTCAGTGCTGTTTTCATACCTACTTTTTACATTCTGATCTTTGAATAGATTTAATAGTATTCATTGTAAGCTTGTCAAAAAGCAAAAAACAATATTTTCAGTGAAATCCCAAATAGGCCTTTTACCAACTGGTATTAGAAATCATTAAAATTGATGTCCCTTTCAATGGCTGAAACGAAGCCACAGTTAAAATTTTTAAACATCTTCAATTGTTTTTTACATGACCAACAGGCCCCTCCTCTTCACTATTAAATTTTTTCTCCTGGTTTCCGGTCAAGTAGCACATACAATACAAAATTATTTTTCTGTTTTCCCTTCATTCTTCTGCTGCTCCTCATATATCAGATCTTATAAAACCTTTTCCACTGATTGTACCCCCCCCCAGAATACTTTACCATCGAGCACCAGGAAAGCCCCGACACTAACAATTTTCTCTATGATTCTTAAAAACCACCTGCTAATCTTCCTCTGCACTTTTTTGTACAATGCAAATGTGAATATGTCAGACTAGAAGATGGAAGCTTTGCGTTGCAAGTAATCCGATTTACACCAGGTCAGCTTGGAGCAATGAAAATGGGAAGACACAAATATCTTCTCTTATTAAACATTTTTGGACTGAATTTAAAAAAGATAAGCATTGCTAGCAATTCCAGTGGGCTGTAAGTAATGAAAAAATCTTTTTTTAACTGAACAGTTTAAGAAAGAAAATGTCATAGGGTACATGGAAAACTGATTTGTCACATAATAAGTGTCGTCCTGAGGGAGAATTGAATCGGGGGCCCTTGTAAGAAAGATCTTACAAGGGCCCCCCCAGAAATGAGATATACTTTATCCAGTTATATTTCTATGTAGCTTGTAAGGATTCTAAGGTTTGGGAAGGGATGTGTAAGGGCACTGCCTCCTTTTTGGTGAAATTAACTTTATACCCAGAATGGATACTATAGCTGTGCAGAAGTTTATGTAAGAATGAGAGGAAACCTGAGGGCTGGTAAGTTTTGAAAGTGTGTATTCCACAAACCAGTATTATAGTCATTGGGTTCCACCTCAACACTTTTAATATCTATACTAATGGTATAAAGGATGGGTGAGATGAGGCAGCCTTGTCTTGTACCATTGGAAATACTGATTGGATTGTTACACTGACCAGATAAGTGCTAATTAATGGGATTAATTATTATACAATGTATAAAGCTTGAAGAAAGGGGCCACATAAATTGAGATGTTGATGGAAGGAAAACAAGTCGGTTCGATCTAGATGATTAAATGCCTTCTGCTCATCAAGGCTTAAATGAGAAGGAAAGCTCCAAGACGCTTTATTGCCAACAGATTAGCCTCAATAGTACAAGCTAGAATGCTATATTTATTCTGCAGAATGCTTTACCATACCTGAGTAAACAGCTCTAGACACTGTCTCTGTTTGTTTAGGATAGCAGCTGCCATATTAGCTTGGTGTGACATCACTTCCTGCCTGAGTCTCTCCCTGCTCAATCATAGCTCTGGGCTCAGATTACAGCAGGGAGGGAGAGAGGAGCAAACTGAGCATGCTCAAGCCCTAGCCCTGGAGGTTTAAACTGAAAACAGTCTGATACAGAAGCCCATGAGTACACAATAGAAGGAAAGAAATGTGCTGTTTCTTTTGACAGAGGACTCAGAGCAGCATTACTGGTGTAATTATATAGACCTTTCTGATAAAGCTTATTTAGTTTTAGCCTTTCCTTCTCCTTTAATGCCAGTTCCTGTTTTTCCTTTGTGTTTAATAGGCCTAGTAAAATGACAGCTTTTCTAGTATTGTCTCCAATTTGGCCGCCTGAAGCCAACATGGTCGACACTAAGCTTTGTGAGTATAGCTACAATTTTGGACAATAACTTCAAATCTGTATTTATAATAGCAATGGGTCTATAGTTTGTATAAATGGTGGGTAGTTAAGATCTTAGTAATCAAAGTGAGAAAGGATGTAAGACCCAAGAAATCTGGTCTCCTTGAAAACAGCCATTATACAGTTTGGGGAGGTAGGATGAGATGTTTTGGTGATATAGTTTGTAATACTGATTGTCTGCCCTTTTCATTGCTCCATTTGCTCTCCTGATCTTGGTATCAGCCAATCCCAAACATTTATTATATTAACTGCTTGCCATATTTCTATAGGTATATAGAAAAGTATATAGAAAAGTTCGGTAGTTTATCTCTCTGGCAATCACCACATCTGGACACACGGATACTGCTCTAACTCAGAAGATAGATTTACAGTATTTGAAGGTGCACCAAACAGCAGATTTAGCCATATTGTAACAGGTCCAGAGAAGGCAGATTTTTATGCATTAGTTTGTCTAGACACAACTTCACCTTTTTCCTAATTTATTCACCAGGCGTGAATTTGCGGCAAAGTCCCGGATTCGCCGCTGGTGAATAAATTCGCAAAACCATTAAGAAAATTCGCTGGCATCAAAAACGGATGCCGGCGTCAAAAACTAACTTTTTGACGAAGCAAAATGCCCCAAATTCGCATATATATATATATATATATATATATATATATATATATATATATATAGGCGAAAGAGAAAGCCATGAATATATTGTAAATGATATCCTTATAAATGGTGAGTTCTGATCATCAGTTATAAGCAAAGCCACAGCAGTTGGCAGTCACATATAAGAGAATGTAGGGTACCTGGGAGCAGACCCATATGATAGTAACAGATACAACAATCAAGAAAGCTCCACACTCGCAGGTCTAATAATGAAACAATTAGGACATTTTATTAGAGGGGACTGGCATTTCGGCTACAACAGTAACCTTTCTCAAAGTGACCAAATAACTTAGGCAAGAAAGTTGCTAGTTGTGACATCATATTACATCATAAACATGAGACAAGGTGAGCAAGAACCATTTAAATATCATCACATTTTACCTCACCGAAAACCCCTAAAAAGTTACTAATACTAAAGATCATTTATGAAGAAACACTTAGGGGCAAATTCATCAAGGGTCGAATATCGAGGGTTAATTAACCCTCGATATTCGACTGGGGAATGAAAATCGTTCAACTTCGAATATTGAAGTCAAAGGATTTTGCACAAATACGAAAAACGTTAGAAGGAATAACCGTTCGATCGAACGATTAAATCCTTCGAATCGAACGATTCAAAGGATTTTAATCCAATGATCAAAGGATTATCCTTCAACCAAAAAAAGTTAGCCAAGCCTATGGGGACCTTCCCCATAGGCTAACATTGACTTCGGTAGCTTTTAGGTGGCGAACTAGCGGGTCAAAGTTTTGTCTTAAAGAGACAGTACTTTGACTATCGAATGGTTGAATAGTCAACGATTTTTAGTTTGAATTGTTCGATTCAAAGTTGTAGTCGAAGGTCAAAGTAGCCCATTTGATGGTCAAAGTAGCAAAAAAAAAACACTTCAAAATTCGAAGCATCTTTTCTTCTATTCCTTCACTCGAACTTAATGAATGGGCCCCTTAGACAATAGATGAACTATGTTAGTGATGGTCTTAATGGTATTTATATAGATTTATATACTCTTGAATGGGTAGTTTCAAATCTATTAAGGATTTGAGATGATTAGTGAAACTAGTTATACATAATATAATTATATGTAAATGGTTTTATATAAGTATTGGGAATATGTACGAAATAATTATAGATCCTTCTATTGGAGTTTTCATGTTGTAAAGTCATGGTTAGTAGTGTCATGCCAAGTTATTTAAATGCTCAGATGAGTTGATGTTTATTTCTACAACTGACAATATTTTGTTGGAATGTTGATGGAATTGTATAAGTATAATCTCATTTTTGGTTCTTTTTGTTTACATAGTGGGAAATGAAAAGAACTAGTTTCTTCCAGCGCAGATCAGTAGTGAGAGTAATGAGCATAATAAAGTTCAAGCAAATACAATATGACAATGTATAACATTTTACAGATCTCATGGCAGCTTTAATTAAGTTGCATCCATGTCATGAGTACATGTTTTAGCTGCAACAGATCATTTGAGAAAAATCTTACTTGTCTAACAATGCCCCCATAGATACAGTATATGTCCCTAATTACAAAGTGAATTGTTGGGTTTTGAACTATTAGCCATGGGCAAGCAACCACACAAAAGCCTAGTTTGACCAATATCATACATGAGCATTTACAATTAAACATGGGTCATTCTGGGCCTGGGAGGTGCAGAAAGGACATTACCTGTCTGGAAGTGTAGTGCCCACTTGGTATTAATGGCCTGTTTTATATCTGTATTGGTTTTTGATTTGAAAACCTTGGGTTAGCAAATAAGAAATATTGGTCACATTCCTTTAGGATTGAAGCAACAACACAAGCGGCCCTTCAGGGCCTTAGTGAGCAAACGATTAAGAAAATAGGAAGGTGGAACCATTACAATATTTATGCGAGACCCTCAATGGTCTAATTTTCTCTTCTTGATGATTTATACAATTGTTTTACCAATCCTATTCAGAAAATTTGAATTATAGGACATTCTTATGTACATTGGGCAGAACTGAGAGCATGAATTGTCAATAGTGGATTGAACTGATACCTTTCGCATAAGAAATATAAAGTAATACTGAATGGTCAATTCATACCAAAACGCTCTCTAAAGTTGCACTTACCAGAGAAAATTTCCAGAGGCCATCATCCACCTTCAAATCACGACTATATTTCAGCACAAACAGTGATATTGTGGCAGTTAGTAATGCAACAAGCTTACGCATTTTGTGCCTCTATTATTCAGCACTTCCTTAGAGCTTAAGTGAACATCATGTGTCATGTGGCTCAACATTTAAATAGTCTGTCTTCCCCACATTTAACACGAATTAAAGGTGTATATCCCACATACATCTCCTGTAACGTACGGTCTCCCAAACCCAGAACTAACACCAAGATTCCAGTCTCAGCCCACTTGTCTGCTAGATGCTGGCTGATACTCAGATGCTGCCAGGTCTTATTGTGGGAGAACCAGAAAGAGAGTTCTGAGTGAGCATGGGAAACAAATGTGTGAGGATATGACAGAGGAGCAGTAGGTGAAGTCCAGGAACAGGCTGGGCCAAACCAAACGGGCAATGCAGTAGAAATACAGGTAACAGGATCAAGGTTGAACACAGGCCGAGGTCATACACAGAGGAGTAGCATAGTACAGAATAGTAATCAAAAGAATAGTCAAAAATAGGCCAAGGTCAGTTCAGGTAGCAGTTCAGACACAAGAATTCAACAGACGAGCAACTCAGAATACAGTACATCCAGAAACTCAGGAAGAACCTTTACATTGGGCAATGCACTTCAGTCAGAGTGCCCTTTAAATATTTGAAATTGATTGATGACGTCACGTGTCATTCTGGTATTTCCTGATTTACCTGAAACACCGCACAACCCGGAAGAGCCGGCATTCGGCACCAGCACACAGATCAGACAGGCAAGATCCCTACTGGAAAGATGGCGGGCGTCCCCATCGCCTGCCAGGTATTTTACATCCCCATGCTGTTGAGCATAAAGAAAAACACTTAATATTACAATATTGCAGCTCTATCACTAATAATTTATGATAGAGGGGTGTATCAAAAAAGTGTGTATATATATATATATATATATATATATTGAATGATTGTATGCTGAAGCTTTGACCGAGCACCCACAGTATCTCCAAGACTGGATTTGAGTGCAAGCGTTTTTCTACATATATATATATATATATATATATATATATATATATATATATATATATATATATATATACTGTATATATATAACATTGTATAAAACTGAACAAAAAACATTGGACTGTATATAAAACCATGAGGACCCCATATGTGGATTCTGACAGTGTGTCTACCAGTGTTTCTTTTTAGTGACATCAGGAAGCGAATTGGATTTGAGTCAAGAGGAGGAATTGGAGAGAGTCAATCTGAGAGAACAGAAACAAAGAAAACAAGGAGAGGAATGAGAGGCAGAGGAAGTAATGGGAAGGAGAGCAATGAGAGGAAAGAGAGGAAAATAAAGGAATGTTGGGAAAAGGAAATAAAGACTGAGGATGATGATACCAAGAACTTGGTGATTATCTTTTCACAATTTGATAGCTAGTGAATTGTCCTTATTGAATAGAGGTCTCATATTTTGTCCAACAAAACATTTTTCTTTTTTTGACACTGTCATTGATTTAAATAGATTTGTCAGGATGCTTAAAAGAATTTTTCATACCAAATGGGATGTCCCATGTGAGTTTAATAGTGAGCAAGAGGAACATTTTTAGACACATATTAATGAAGGAACAGGAGGGGATTTAGATTGAACATGGGAACCCTGGGAAAGTCGTTCACACAGATTTAAGGGCTAAATCCCATTTTAATCATGCGGGACACAGTGGAACATTTGTAGAAAGATTTTATGACTTGGTGATTCAGATGACAGAATCATTTATCGAGATCTGAATACCAGGCAATAAACTCTTTAGCTACTGATAATGAACTGGTTGTGAGAAGCTCAAACAAGGGACGTTTTATTGGGTGTTAAATAGGGATTATTGTGAACAAGACATATTGGAACAATTACAAAATCGAGATAATTATATTAGACCGCATGGTGACCCTACAGTATGTTTCTAGAATAAAATAGATTATTAGAATTTGGCAAAAGTATGGGGATTTCGAATGATAATGAGGTGGAATATATATGGTGAGAACATCTTTCATGGGAAAAACTTTTCCAAACCTTAACTTTGATGTTGAAGAAATGGGGATACCCTAGGGTCATTTTAATACATTTAGGAGGAAATGATACAGGCTTTCAGAAAACAATCAGTTAATTAAGTCTATAAAACAAGATTTGTTTCAAATGTTTTTATTTATGCCCAATGTTTCTTCAAAAGTGTAGACGTGAAATGAATCTCTCTCTTATATAAGGGGTTTAGTGTGAGCCTGGGCCCCAATAGTAAGCTTTGTAAGGGCCGAGGGATGGTTTATTTGAGGTTTCTTGGTGTGATTGAGTGTGGCTGGGCCACATTATATACACGCAGTAAGCATTTTATCACTGGTGTTGTAGAATATACACTTTACCTTGGTAGTAAACCACCAGCTTAAAGGCATATGCCCACCTATAGGGGAATATATGTTCCTTTAATTTATGTGTAACTGACCTAAGGTCTCTTCTAGGGAAAGGGAGCCACATCCAATGAGCTCTTAGACCAAACAGTCAATCAAAATCTGATCCTGACTCTTGCATTAATAGAGAATGAAAAGTGAGATATCGGTGAGAGTGGAATAGTGAAGAATAACTTGATTATTTCAGAATTTTAAAGTACCCAACATCATTTTTAATTAACTATATTCACAGTAGAAAGTCTCTGATATCCATAAGATAAAGCTTATATTTAATTTTTATTTTCACAATAGATCTTTTTTAAATAGCAATTGGCAATTGTATACAATTTAAAAGTAAGTTATAGCATGGTGAAATACTGCAATATTAAGAGATTTTTTTTGTCAACTAAATGTAAGTAATTATTAGGAAGACAAAACATGAACGTACCCAAAGGATTGATAATTATCCCACATCCCAAGTCTCCCTGAGATCTCAGTAGGTTTCTCAGCTTCGGTTGTTACTGACACTGGTTAATAAAAGGAGATCTGTTCTTCCCTGTCCAGTCAGTATCTGAGATGGTTCAGGTAGGTACAAATCAGGTTAGTATAATATTCCAAGAACATCTTTCCTGTAAAGTGATTTCATTGGAAAGAAATGGTTGGGATTGTGTTAGCAAAATGGCAGGAGAAATACAGAGCAGGTTACACATTGGGAGAAGCTCATGGACATCTTCCTATGGTTCCACAGTATCTGGGGCAGTTCTGGTAGGTACAAATCAGGTGAGTATAATATTCCAAGAACATCTTTCCTGTAAAGTGATTTCATTGGAAAGAAATGGTTGGGATTGTGTTAGCAAAATGGTAGCAATATTATAGCCAATGTTAAGATGAAAATGATTCAGTTCAACAGTATCTTTTTTTTTGAGAATAAACGGTGTTTGTAGTTTTAGGGAAAATAATGTTTTCGTCCCTTGTGTTCATTAAGCCCCTATCAGTCACTATTGCATGTTCAGTTTATCTATTTTTAATGACATTTTCAAAAATGTTCCCAATGCAAGATCTTGAAATATGTTTCATTTATACAGTAATTGTTCAACATTTGATTTGTTTACTATGTTTACTTCCACTGTCTGTGTTTGTATAACCATTTGAATATTCTTTCTGATAAATCATAGATACTGTTTGCTAAATTTCCAGAGTTTTTTATATTCTACTAAATAGTCACCAAAATTATTATTACATTAAAACTCTTGTTAATGTATTAAAGGCAGGGGTGGTTTATCAGGGGGTTTGTACAGTATATCAGGTCGCATGCTGTTGAAAGCATCACTTATCTTATACCAGTATGGGATCTGTTGTCTGGAAACCCATTATACAGAAAACTTAATTACGAGACTCCATCTTGATTAAAACATTTAAATGTTTTAACATTATCTACTTTTCTCTGTAAAAATGAAGCAGTAAGTGCTGTGAAGATATAATGAATCCTTATTTGAAGCAAGACAATTCTGTTGAGTTTAATCAATGGATCTTAATTAAGATCCATTATCCAGAAAAAGAGAAAGTTCTTCTTTCAACTAAATTTAAATCATCGGTCAATGAGGCTGTGATCATAAAATTCATAAAGGCAATGATAAGAGGCCCTCTGCACTTACCATAAAGACATTTTGTTCATTAAGAAGCTAAAAATGCCCCCCTTTAAACAAAACAGGGATTCACTCCTGGTCTGGCCAGTCCTACACTCACACTCACCCCTGGTCTGCCCAGTCCTATACTCACTCACCCCTGGTCTGGCCAGTCTTTCCCTCACTCCTGATCTGGCCAGTCCTACACTCACTCACCCTAGTCTGGCCAGTTCTACACTCACTCACCCCTTATCTGCCCAGTCCTACACTCACTCACCCCTGGTCTGCCCAGTCTTTCCCTCACTCCTGATCTAGCCAGTCCTACACTCACTCACCCCTGGTCTGCCCAGTCTTCCCCTCACTCCTGATCTGGCCAGTCCTACACTCACTCACCCCAGTCTGGCCAGTTCTACACTCACTCACCCCTTATCTGCCTAGTCCTAAACTCACTCACCCATGGCCTGGCCAGCCCTTCAATCATTCACCCCTGGTCTGGCCAGTCCTACACTCACTCACCCCTTGTCTGGCTAGTCCTAAACTCACTCACCCCTGGTCTGGCCAGTCCTACACTCACTCACTCCTGATCTGGCCAGTCCTACACTCACTCACCCCTTATCTGGCTAGTCCTAAACTCACTCACCCCTGCTCTGGCCAGTCCTACACTCACTCACTCCTGATCTGGCCAGTCCTACACTCACTCACCCCCAGTCTGGCCAGTCCTATACTCACTCACCCCTGGTCTGGCCAGTCCTACACTCACCCCTGGTCTGCCCAGTCTTTCCCTCACTCCTGATCTGGCCAGTCCTACACTCACTCACCCCTGGTCTGCCCAGTCTTTCCCTCACTCCTGATCTGGCCAGTCCTACACTCACTCACCCCAGTCTGGCCAGTTCTACACTCACTCACCCCTTATCTGCCCAGTCCTACACTCACTCACCCCTGGCCTGGCCAGCCCTTCAATCATTCACCCCTGGTCTGGTTAGTCCTACACTCACTCACCCCTTGTCTGGCTAGTCCTAAACTCACTCACCCCTGGTCTGGCCAGTCCTACACTCACACTCACCCCTGGTCTGCCCAGTCCTACACTCACTCACCTCTGGTCTGCCCAGTCTTTCCCTCACTCCTAATCTGGCCAGTCCTACACTCACTCACCCCAGTCTGGCCAGTTCTACACTCACTCACCCCTTATCTGCCCAGTCCTACACTCACTCACCCCTGGCCTGGCCAGCCCTTCAATCATTCACCCCTGGTCTGGCCAGTCCTACACTTACTCACCCCTTGTCTGGCTAGTCCTAAACTCACTCACCCCTGGTCTGGCCAGTCCTACACTCACACTCACCCCTGGTCTGCCCAGTCCTACACTCACTCACCTCTGGTCTGCCCAGTCTTTCCCTCACTCCTGATCTGGCTAGTCCTACACTCACTCACCCCAGTCTGGCCAGTTCTACACTCACTCACCCCTTATCTGCCTAGTCCTACACTCACTCACCCATGGCCTGGCCAGCCCTCCAATCATTCACCCCTGGTCTGGCCAGTCCTACACTCACTCACCCGTTGTCTGGCTAGTCCTAATCTCACTCACCCCTGGTCTGGCCAGTCCTACACTCACTCACTCCTGATCTGGCCAGTCCTACACTCACTCACCCCTGGTCTTGCCAGTCCTACACTCACTCACCCCTTATCTGGCTAGTCCTAAACTCACTCACCCCTGGTCTGGCCAGTCCTACACTCACTCACTCCTGATCTGGCCAGTCCTACACTCACTCACCCCCAGTCTGGCCAGTCCTATACTCACTCACCCCTGGTCTGGCCAGTCCTACACTCACTCACCCCTGGTCTGCCCAGTCTTTCCCTCACTCCTGATCTGGCCAGTCCTACACTCACTCATCCCAGTCTGGCCAGTTCTACACTCACTCACCCCTTATCTGCCCAGTCCTACACTCACTCACCCCTTGCCTGGCCAGCCCTTCAATCATTCACCCCTGGTCTGGCCAGTCCTACACTCACTCACCCCTTGTCTGGCTAGTCCTAAACTCACTCACCCCTGGTCTGGCCAGTCCTACACTCACTCACTCCTGATCTGGCCAGTCCTACACTCACTCACCCCCAGTCTGGCCAGTCCTATACTCACTCACCCCTGGTCTGGCCAGTCCTACACTCACTCACCCCCAGTCTGGCCAGTCCTATACTCACTCACCCCTGGTCTGGCCAGTCCTACACTGATTTTAACCTCATCCATTACAAATTTTAGTAAGTTTATTATACATTTTAATCAGAAAGTACGTTTTACAGTTTATAATGATACAGAGGGTTCTATCATTAAGTTAGTTGAGACTGGCCAAGAGTTTGTCTGCAATTCTGAGTTACACCCCAAGTTATTCTTTATCATGCTTTTTTATCTCCTAGAAAATGTCCATGAAGAACCAGACATTAGTCAGTGAGATTGTTCTCTTGGGATTTCAGAATCTCCACAACTTCAAGATTCCCCTGTTCTCTCTGTTCCTTCTGATTTACATTATGACAGTTTGGGAGAACGTCCTCATCATAGTGTTGGTGTCCTCCAGCCGGAACCTCCAGTCCCCCATGTACTTCTTTCTCCAGCAGTTGTCTGTATGTGACTTTTTAGAGTGCACAAATATTGTACCCACCTTGCTCCAAACTATAATTTATGATAAAGTCATGTTGTCTTTTGTTGGCTGTATGATACAATTTGATTTTTTTTCTGCAACTGAAGCTTTTGAGTGTTTGCTTCTAGCAGTAATGTCCTATGACAGATATGTGGCCATCTGTATCCCACTGCGTTACACTTCTATAATGTCCCACAGGGTGTGTGAAATGTTAATTCTCATATCTTGGATGCTTGGCCTCACTTGTTCATTGCTTCTCACCAATATCATGGCCACACTACAGTTTTGTGACCAAAATATAATTAACCATTTCTTCTGTGATTTCTTTCCTCTTCTAGAACTTTCCTGCTCAGATACATTTTTAATGCAGATAACTATTACCTTACAGTCTATCCCTGTGGTTTTCCTTCCCATTATATTCATCATTGTATCATATATGTGTATTGCCCATGCAATCCTAAAGATAGTGTCCAATACTGGGAGACAAAAAGCCTTCTCCACCTGCAGCTCCCACTTGGCTGTGGTCTCCTTATTTTATGGGACTCTCATTGCTTTTTATTTGTTTCCCCCCAGAAAAGAATCCCAGACCATTAGCAAAGTTCTGTCTCTTCTATACACAGTAGTGACTCCATTGATTAACCCACTTATTTACAGTCTGCGAAGTAAAGATATCAGAGATTCCATTTACCTATTGACTACACGCTGGTAAGCACAAGGGGTAGCTTCAAGTGTACTCCATGAAAAATCAAAAGAATCCAAAAAATGGATTTAGGATGCTTTTCCATTCTCTCATTCTTTTTTAAATTCCCCCATGTGCCCTATGCTCGATAGGTTAAATGCCACCACCCAAGGCAACACCAAACTTGCACAATGGGCTGATATTTTCCAAGTCTTTGGCGCTTGGTGGTGGATTACCCCCACACACCAAGCCCTCTCAACTTACTCCTCTGCCCCCAAGACCTCTTCTAGAATAGATTTGGCAATAGTTACCCCGTCTCACTCCCAATGCTTGAACAGATAACCTACCTGCCTCAAGCTCTATCAGACCACACTCCCTCCAAATCAGATTGCTCCTTAACCCTACTACTGCCCTCTGATGGTTGAGCACCATGTGGCTCCTCAACAAGGAAGTGAAGGAAGCTAAACTAAAAGTTTACTCTGAAAACTGGGGTAATAACACTGACTCAGCCCCCCAGGGAACTGTGTGGGAAGCAGTGATCCCCAACCAGTAGCTTGTGAGCAACATGTTGCTCTCCAACCCCTTGGATGTTGCTCCCAGTGGCCTCAAAGCACGTGCGTATTTTTGAACAAGTTTTGGTTGTATAAAAACCAGGTGCACTGCCAAACAGAGCCTCAATGTAGGTTGACAATCCACATAGGGGCCACCAAATGGCCAATCACAGCCCTTATTTGGAACCCAAAGAACATTTTTCATGCTAGTTTTGCTCCCCAACTCCTTTTACTTCTAAATGTTGCTCACGGGTTCAAAAGGTTGGGGATCTCTGGTCTAAGGCATATATGCGGGGCACCCTATCAGAGGCCATCACAAAGGCAAGGAAAGCTACCAAAGCCAAGGCAACCCTAATGGAAAAAAAAGTCCATTGGGCAGAACAAATCAACACCACTGACCCCCAACTCAAACACCTATGACTTGCTGACTCACGCTCGCAACTCATTAGAGAGAGAGAGGAAACAACCCTAACATGTAAAGCCCTCCTATATCAATCACAATGAATTTTAGAGACAGGGGACAAAAATGAAAAGCTCCTATTCTTTCTAGCAAACAACTAGTTGGTTACCACAGCAATTCCATACTTGCTTACAGAAACATGCACAGAGCCAACAGACCCACAACAAATAGCAAGCCTGTTTCCCCAATACTATGAACAGCTCTATGGGGCAACTACCACCTATTCAACCGAACAGCTAACACATTACTTAGACCCCATCCCCATCCCTACCCTTTCCCTGGTATCAGAGAATTCCTATACTACCCAATATCAATGGAGGAGGTACATGAAGCAATAGCAGCACTTCCAACCAATAAAACATGGGGCCTTGATGGCCTTCCCTCAGTGTGATGGGGTGAATTTCGTTTTTTTTTTTGTTAATGTTAATAAACTTTGCTGGCCAGTAATCTATGTAAATAGCTATGTATATAATTTATGTAAATGTGTTTAGATTTAAACTAGTCTTGTTTGACAAACTGAGGCCTACTTTCTTTGAAGCATGTGACTCTGGCTGTGCTGGGAGTAAAATGTAAATGGTGCTAAAACAATTGTATATTGAAAGCTATGTTTGTTACATGGTAATACATAAGAGTGTCTATGGAAAGCTTTACTTTATATATAATAGTGCAACCGATTGTACAAAGGTTCATGAAGTTCTTACCTAGAGCTTTCAGAGAAGCCACAGAAAGGGTGGGCAGCCTCTCTTAAAGTGGACCTGTCACCCAGACACAAAAATCTGTATAATAAAAGTCCTTTTCAAATTAAACATTAAATCCAATTTCTATTTTCTATTAAAGCATTCGTAGCTGTTGTAAACTCATTTAAAAATCTCAGCTGTCAATCAAATATTGTCTGTCCCTCCTCTATGCCTTAGGCAATTACTTTCACTTTCCATTCAGCACTTCCTACATGTCACTGCTCTCCCCACATTCCCTCTTTCTCAACTGTTTAATTGTGCAGCCAGGACATGGGGATGGACATCAGGTCCCCTATTCTGGTGCACAAACAAGATTCTGAGATGATACAAGGCTTGTCTTAATAACAGTGTCCACAAAATGGCTCCTGCCTGCTTGCTTTAATTTTGAAATCCCAGACTGAAGGAAACAACAAGATTCAAATAATTTATATAGTGTAATTAAAGTTCATTTTGCTTAACTAATTTGATAAAATAGGATTTTGAATATTTTTCTTCGGTGACAGGTCCCCTTTAATGACTATTTACAGGCTAGATGCTGATCACATGGGCGCAAATTCACAAAGCGTCGATTCGCTAGCATTTGGCATTTTCGGTACTTCGCAAATTCACTAACGAACGCTGGCGTAAATTCGCTAGTGTTACTTTGCACACTTACGCCAGGCGAATTTTCGCTAGCGAAGTAACTACGCAAATTCAATAACTTGAGCAGTGTACTGAACACTACCTTTTACACTAGACTTCCTTCGCTACCTCAGACCTGGCGAAGCGCAATAGAGTAGATAGGGATTGTTTCCAAAAAGTCAAATTTTTTCTAAGTCCCAAAAAACGCTGGCGTGTTTTCTACATGATGGGTGATATGCTGAAAAAGATCGAAAATATTTTTGGGGCTCCCCTCCTTCCCCCCTACATTTCCTGACTCATGGCAACTTACCTAGACAGTGGGCACATGTGTAGGGCAAAATAACATTTTTATTTGCTGATTTGAAGGTTTTCTAGGCATTTGTAGTGCAGATACGTGTTCCTCCATTGAAATTTGAATTTCGCGCCGTATGCAAATTAACCATCGCTAGCGAAACTTCGCTTCGCTTGGCGAATTAACGCTAGCGCAACTTCGCAAACTAACGCTACCCCTGTGCGCAACTTCGGATTTTAGTGAATTTGCGGAGCGCTGGCGAAAATACGCCTGGCGAAGTGCGTCGAAGTACGGGGAAGTACGGGGAAGTGTGGCGAAGTTGCGCCTGACGCAACTTCGCATCTTAGTGAATTTGCCCCATGGTGTCAGCATAGGGCAGTCTGGAAGCTATAAAAAGCTGCAGGCTGAAATCATTGGGAGTCTGTGTTAAGCCTTTGTGAGAGGTAGTTCTTGAGGTTCAGGTGTGTGCTTCTAGGGTTACTGCTGACCCCCTGCTGGTGAAAGTGTATACTGCATCTTTGCACATTGTTTTCTGCATTTGCTTAAAAAAATAAAGCACACATTTTCCACTGAAGATCTGCCTGGCTACCAGGCCTGGATTTGTGGCCACAAAGCCAAGTCAATACCCTTTGACACCTTACTACTACACTACCTCCCACCAAAAGTGCCCCTACAATGGGCGGACTCTTTCTGATACTTTGAGGTAATGATCCAAACTAGCCTTGACAAATTGGTATCCCTAAACATAGACCCCATCCTTCGGGAGATGATGGCAGACATGGCCCATTGGACCAAACTGCCACTTACATTCTTGCGCAGGATCAATTTATTTAAGATGAAATATCTACCCAAATTCTAGTACCTACTCCATAATGCTCTGGCTCCCAAAACACTTCTTTAAGAAAGTAAACCAAGCACTCATACCTTTTTTGTGGAATAATAAAATACCTAGACATTTCTTAAGCAAACAGTTTACAAAAATAGGAAGATGGAACTCAAACCATTACAAAATCTATGTGACAACCTCATTGGTCTAATTTTCTCTTGTTGACAATGTATACAATTGTTTTAAAGATACCATTAAGGAAATTTGGATTGTAGGACATTCTTATGTACATTGAGAAACAAAACACCAATGACCCTACTGTTGCTTTTGAACCAGTGTAGGTTGTTTATTAGCTCATAAAGTGGCAATGTTTCGGGCCTATACAAGATCCTTTGTCAAGCCTAATGGTGCACTATACACAATACAAGTGAAAAGGAGGCTTAGTCCCTCCCTCC
This sequence comes from Xenopus petersii, assembly GCA_038501925.1. Taxonomy (NCBI): domain Eukaryota; kingdom Metazoa; phylum Chordata; class Amphibia; order Anura; family Pipidae; genus Xenopus; species Xenopus petersii. The sequence continues at coordinate 159,100,795 of CM076676.1, read as the reverse complement.
TAGTGTTCATTTTAAAAGTCCATAGCCAATAGGCATAAGTCCAAATTTGTAACGATACATCCAAGTGGCAAAGCATTCGTGGTTAAATTTTCAAGATTGAAATTGTAACATAATATGCTCGGGACTTGGAGTTTTCTGGATAACAGATCTTTCCTTAATTTGGATCTTCATACCTTAAGTCTACTAGAAAATCATGTAAACATTAAATAACCCAAATGGGCTTATTGGGCCTCCAATAAGGATTAATTATTTCTTAGTTGGGATCAAGTACAAGCGACTGTTTTATTATTACACAGAAAAAGGAAAATCTATTTTAAACATTATTGGATACAATTAAGTCTATGGAAGACAGCCTTTCCATAATTCTGGATAACGGGTTTCTGGATAATGGATCCCATACCTGTACTTATTTAGAAGAGAGGGAGAATTGATCTATCAAGTCTGAAACCTCCCCTGGTACCAAAGTAACATACAGCACTCAGCACTTTACCTGAGACACTTCATTGTATGTCCCAATAGGCAACAATACTCAGGGTGTTCAATGTAGATCCAACTCCTTTCAAGAGAAAAGGAAAATGGAGTTAAAAAAAGAGTAAATTCATATATGTTACATTAATAACATAATACATTATTTGGTGTACACCATCAAAACAGGACTGCACACCTAATCTAGGTTAAATACAAATTCCTGGGGTATAGACCTTGTACCAAAAATTATTTAATCTATTGATCCACTATACACATTGATGATGTGTCTAGAAAAATACCAGTTAACCCATTAATTTCCATACAACTATTTATAATGAACAGGGTCCACCAGACAGCAGATATGGCTATCACTGATGATCAATTGAAAAATGTCCTTATCAAAGTCAATGCTATTGCCCCAGTTTTCTACACCCTCCCAAAAATTCATAAGAATTTGGAAAAAAAACCCAGGTTGTCCAATTGTTGCAGGCACTGACTCTGTACTTGTCACAGTGGATGCTAGATGGCACAGTGGAATAGTATAAAAGGCTTTAAGACCATGTGGTCAGTGGCCCTTGCTGCTGAACCTTTCCTTTGTTAAGCCGCAGAGGTAAAGGGTGGTGGAACTCAGTTTGAGTCTAGTAAAGTGATAGGTATACCCTTTAATCGATCACTCTAGGAGTGATAGATAGGGTATGTAGTTGAGCAGCTCAAGGCACCGACAAGGATATTAGAGAGATTAAGATCCCAGGTGTTACTGATCCCATAGTAGGGACTAAGTGTTAGACTCAGGGAAGTACGTAGTCTTCTGAGTTCCACCTAAGGTAATCCTGAAGATTGGGGAAATAATTTCTCACAAGCTGCATATCTCTCTATGTTTATTCTCTGCTCTGCAAGGAGTCATTCTATATTTGGTACTGTGAGTATACATTGTTCTATTGGTCGATCTTTGTTTTATCCTATGTTCCATACTCCACTGTGAACTCTGGTTTTGGTTAATAAACTCAGTTTATGTTTAAGCAAAATAAATCCACTGATGCCCAATCTCTTGTGCATTGCACACGGTTACAGTTGCACTACACCCTGCCTGCACCTCGTTGCGAGGGCTTACCCCTGTGAAAAAGAGTCTCATGGTTGGTATTGCCCCACACTGAAAGTAGCCAAACTGACTACAGTAAAGATAGTTTACTATAGCACTAAAATAGCAATTGTCAATTTTATACAATTCAAAAGAGAGGTTTAGCATGGTTAAATATTGCAATATTGAGAGTTATTTGTGAAATAAATCGAATAAATTATTAGGAAGACAAAACATGAACGTACCCAAAGGATTGGTAATTATCTCACAACCCCAAGTCTCCTGGAGATTTCTCAGTAGGTTTCTCAGTTGTGTTTGTTACTGACACTGGTTAATAAAAGGAGATCTGTTCTTCCCTGTCCAGTCAGTATCTGGGGTGGTTCTGGTAGGTACAAATCAGGTGAGTATAATATTCCAAGAACATCTTTCCTGTAAAGTGATTTCATTGGAAAGAAATGGTTGGGATTGTGTTAGCAAAATGGCAGGAGAAATACAGAGCAGGTTACACATTGGGAGAAGCTCATGGACATCTTCCTATGGTTCCACAGTATCTGGGGTGGTTCTGGTAGGTACAAATCAGGTGAGTATAATATTCCAAGAATATCTCTCCTGTAAAGTGATTTCATTGGAAAGAAATGGTTGGGATTGTGTTAGCAAAATGGCAGGAGAAATGCAGAGCAGGTTACACATTGGGAGAAGCTCATGGACATCTTCCTATGGTTCCACAGTATCTGGGGTGGTTCTGGTAGGTACAAATCAGGTGAGTATAATATTCCAAGAACATCTTTCCTGTAAAGTGATTTCATTGGAAAGAAATGGTTGGGATTGTGTTAGCAAAATGGCAGGTGAAATGCAGAGCAGGTTACACATTGGGAGAAGCTCATGGGCATCTTCTTTTGGTTCCACAAGATTGGGGGGGGTTGTACTTTTTGTCTTAATCTCCTCCCTTCTCTCTCCCTTATGTTCCTGTTAGTTATTTCATTCTCACACAAACATTGATTGACATTTGTGGTTGTGGTATACAGTAAATAATGATTTTGACAATTTACTTACTGTAGTTTGATTTGGTAATCAGCTTTACCAGATCAAGTGTCCTTATTTGGGGTCATTGATATATGTAGAGACAAGAATTATACCAGAGAAACAGCTGAGTATCTTGATGGAAGATGTGTTTCTCCAAATATTTATGGTATCCACACCAAACAGGGCTGTGAATAAGACTAGAACTGCATTGGTGAAGATAGAACTACAGGTTTGGGGCCTTTTATCCAGAATGCTTGGGACATGAGGTTTTCTGGATAATGTATGTTTTCGTAATTTGGATCTTCATCCCTTAAGTCTACTAGAAAATCATGTAAACATTAAATAAAGCCAATAGACTGGTTTTGCCTCCAATAAGGATTAGTTATATCTTAGTTGGGATCAAGTATAAGCTCCTGTTGTATTATTACACAGAAAAAGGAATTATTTTTAAAGTTTGGATTATTTGGATAAAATGGAGTTTATTGGAGATGGCCCTTCCATAATTCAGGGCTTTCTGGATAATGTGTTTCAAGGTAACGGGACTCGTTACCGTGTACCAGCAAATGAGAGAAAAAACTTTCCATTTCTGGTGACCATCTGGGTAATACAGGGAGAGATGCTTTACAAGTTATGGAAATGGGCAGAAACAGCAACAACTTTTTAATAATGATTTGACTTTGTTTGAGTTCCCAGATGCTGCTTTCAATAGCAATTATATTATAATTAAACTTGAACACTACTGAGAATATTTACATATTGACAAGTGTTCTTAATCAAGTCATCTCAATTGTATGTTTTAGATGCCTCTTGTTTTATTGGTATCTTTTTGTGGACTAGATCTACAAAAATGACTTTAAATGGTGAGGTCTTACCAATGTCCATGTAAATATAATCACCCCTTTTTGGTACTTATCTCTCTTCTGATACAGGTTAAAATGAGGCATGTTTTCCTCATGCTTTACTTCCTTGCCTACTTACAGTATGGAGTCACCTTGTTGTATCATTCCTAAATCCCTCTCCTGGCAGTAAATGCCTATTCATTCTGTATTCAGCTTTAGGAACCTTGTGCCTTATATTCATTATATAAGACCCATCTACTGTATATTCCAGTTATGTTATTGGTATTAATACACGAATAGAAGTGTAGCGCTATAGTAAACTATATCTAGTATAGGTCAATCTAAAAACAACTGGACTTGCTGAGTAATCAATGCGTTTCACTACTCATCCGAGCAGCTTCTTCAGTTCAACTGACTGGTGTGGGAAGTTCTCGGCATATAAACTCTTCCACTAATCCATTTACAATGGCACATTGTAACTCTTCAAAGAGGTGACATCTGAAGAAACTCACAGAGGTGTTGATTCTGTGTAGTTGTTTTTTAGATTGACCTATACTAGATATACTATGACCTGGATGAATGAAAATCTTCATAGCTATAGTAAACTGACTTTACTGTGGTCAGTTTTAGCTACTTTCAGTGTGGGGTTATAGCACAAATGAGAATGAGACTCTCTTTACTCATGGGTAAGCCCTCGGAGCGGGGTTGAGGCAGGGTGTAGTGTATCTGTAACCATGTGCCAATGCACAAGAATTGGTTGCCTCTAATATCCTCATCGGAGCCTTGAGCTGCTCAACTAAATAACCTCTCTATCACTTCCAGAGTGATCTGTAAAATGATTTGCTATCTATTTACTAGGGCCAATGCTCCTAGGATCCTGTGCCCATTCCCTTCCTGTCTGCTCAGGTAAGGGCTAAAGCAATGGACCCAGACCGCATGGTTCCCAAGACCTTTATACTATGCCACAGTGCCATCTAGCGTACACTGTCAGAACTACAGGGGTTACATAAGCACAAGGTCCCCATTAGGACCCATTTAGGCGTCCATATTGCTAGGTATGTGCCTGTCAATAATATGTGAGGGTGTCTAAATTTTCACATTCCTACAGAAGTAATGCTGTTCACCTAAATCAAACAGGTTGGTAGGAATATAATGGACAAAAGAAGGACCAGTAGGTTAATGATAATGTGAATTCTTTATAAAGTAACAATATGTTAACCAGACAGTAGTGTTTCTCATATAGGAAGTATTTGTGTACATAACGATGATTTCTTTAGCTTCCCCTTTTATACTGTCCTAGTATTTCATCTCCTGCACCTGCCATGTTTGTTCTCTCACATAATTCATTTAGAAGTGACACTAAGGGGTTGATTTATTAAAGTTTGGTTTGGGATTTTCTTAAATCCCAACAAAAAAATACAAGACAACATTTTCCTTGTGAAAAAAAAAAATGAAACCTCACCACCTAAATCTGTCAAGATGTCACAGAAGTCAATGGGCAGTTCCTTTTCAACATTCAAAGTCAAAAGTTAGTCAAAGTTAATGCTAACCACTTACTTACAGGGCAGCTTGGAGTGGAAATCTTTACATTATAGGGCTCGTTAAAAAACTGAAACGCAATGTGCAAAAAATTGCAAAAAAAAATGGCAGGTTGCGTTTTCAGTGATGGATTTTTCACTAAGGGTGTGCTCTTATAACACCTACACTTGTGCCCCTAGGGTTCATGCATGATGCCTTAGTTCTCTGATAGGAAAATGATAAAGGATACTTGTCTATTGATTACATTTTTAAAAATATCTAACATTTCAACTTAATTTCAAAAAAGTATCAACATTTCAATATTCTACCTTCAGTTCACTGGCCAATTGTCACTTCTAACTTCCAACTCTTCACTTGCCTGGCAGCATCTGTAGGAAATCAAGATAGAGGAAACAAATGCAGACGTTCAAAATTACAAATGTAAACGTTATATTGGAAAGGAATTCATACATTATATTACTGGAATGGTAAAAAGCAACAGATGTTTTTTCTGTTGATTACATTTATGAAATTCATTATCCATCTCCAGGCAATGCAGGAGAAGAACCAGACATTGGTCAGTGAGATTGTTCTCTTGGGATTTCAGAATCTCCACAACTTCAAGATTCCCCTGTTCTCTCTGTTCCTTCTGATTTACATTATGACAGTTTGGGAGAATGTCCTCATCATAGTGTTGGTGTCCTCCAGTCGGAACCTCCAGTCCCCCATGTACTTCTTTCTCCAGCAACTGTCCATGTCTGATCTACTACAGACTGCAACTGTTGTACCCATTCTACTGCAAACTGTAATTAGTGATGGTGTCACAATATCCCTTGTTGGTTGTATCTCTCAACTTTATTTTTTTGCCTTCTCTGAAACATTTCAGTCATTCCTTCTAGCAGTAATGTCCTATGACAGATATGTGGCCATCTGTATCCCACTGCGTTACACTTCTATAATGTCCCACAAGGTTTGTGTAAAAGTCGTTCTTATGTCATGGGTAACAAGTCTTTGCTCTACATTGGTAACTGTAAATATGATAGGAAACCTACAATTCTGTGAAAATAAAAACATTGACCATTATTTCTGTGATGTGGATCCTCTTCTACAACTTTCCTGCTCAGATACCTTCTTTGTGCAAATAGACATTATTTTACTTTCTATCCCAGTAATGATTTGCCCCTTTCTACTCATCACTGTATCATATATGTGTATTGCCCATGCAATCCTAAAGATAGTGTCCAATACCGGGAGACAAAAAGCCTTCTCCACCTGCAGCTCCCACTTGGCTGTGGTCTCCATATTTTATGGGACTCTCATTGCTATTTATTTAGACAGCCCCAGTAAACAATCATTGTCCATTGTCAAAGTTGTCTCTTTAATGTACACTGTATTGATACCTTTGCTCAACCCTCTAATTTACAGCTTAAGGAGCACAGATATAAAAGAAGCCTTTAAAAAAGAATTTAAATAAATATCCTGAGAAACACTGGACATTTATTAAGTGTGCCACTCATTTCCAAATCTCATTCTAACTGGCCTTTGGGCCCTACTTTTATTAAGGTTACAGATATAAAGAAACATTATGGAAATTGTCACCCTGCTATAGTTCCAGGGTTACCCAGGGCACAAATAAGCACTCACCCCAAATCTCCCCCTAACTGACCTTCAGACTGGGCCCCCTTAGCTCATAACAAGGTTACAGATATATAGAAACATTAGGGTAACAGTCACCCTGCTATAGTTCCAGGGGTACCCAGGGCACAAATAAGCACTCACCCCAAATCTCCCCCTAACTGACCTTCAGACTGGGCCCCCTTAGCTCATAACAAGGTTACAGATATATAGAAACATTGGGGTGTCACCCTGCTATAGTTCCAGGGGTACCCAGGGCACAAATAAGCACTCACCCCAAATCTCCCCCTAACTGACTTTCAGACTGGGCCCCCATAGTTCATAACAAGGTTACAGATATATAGAAACATTAGGGTAACAGTCACCCTGCTATAGTTCCAGGGGTACCCAGGGCACAAATAAGCACTCACCCCAAATCTCCCTCTAACTGACTTTCAGACTGGGCCCCCTTAGCTCATAACAAGGTTACAGATATATAGAAACATTGGGGTGTCACCCTGCTATAGATCCAGGGGTACCCAGGGTACAAATAAGCACTCACCCAAAATCTCCCCTAACTGACCTTCAGACTGGGCCCCCTTAGCTCATAACAAGGTTACAGATATATAGAAACATTGGGGTAACAGTCACCCTGCTATAGTTCCAGGGGTACCCAGGGTACAAATAAGCACTCACCCAAAATCTCCCCTTAACTGACCTTCAGACTGGGCCCCCTTAGCTCATAACAAGGTTACAGATATATAGAAACATTGGAGTGTCACCCTGCTATAGTTCCAGGGGTACCCAGGGTACAAATAAACACTCACCCCAAATCTCCCCCTAACTGACCTTCAGACTGGGCCCCCTTAGCTCATAACAAGGTTACAGATATATAGAAACATTGGGGTGTCATCCTGCTATAGTTCCAGGGGTACCCAGGGTACAAATAAGCACTCACCCCAAATCTCCCCCTAACTGACCTTCAGACTGGGCCCCCTTAGCTCATAACAAGGTTACAGATATATAGAAACATTGGGGTGTCACCCTGCTATAGTTCCAGGGGTACCCAGGGTACAAATAAGCACTCACCCCAAATCTCCCCCTAACTGACCTTCAGACTGGGCCCCCTTAGCTCATAACAAGGTTACAGATATATAGAAACATTGGGGTGTCACCCTGCTATAGTTCCAGGGGTACCCAGGGTACAAATAAAAACTCACCCCAATTCTCCCCCTAACTGAGCTTCAGACTGGGCCCCTTAGCTCAAAACCAGGTTACAGATATATAGAAACATTCGGCAGGAGGTTAGCATTTTTCACACTAGTTGAGCCTAATAGATTTCGCCGTATCAGTGATTTGAACTTTAACTGTACATGGGCTTGATTTGCCCTTCATTAACTAATGCTAACTAGTTGAAATGGACGGAACCTTCAACATAACTTCCATGCTACAGATATAAGATTTGAAAAGGCCTGTAATTGTCAGGTGGATGTTGTAAAATATTTCTAGTATTGGAAATACATAACCTTTCTTTCAATTCATTAGTTCCACACCAGATGTTCCACACCATTGTCAAAAACTTAAATAATAGTCTAACACTAATTATAACGGTATAAAAACTCTGGGGTGAATTATATTTGGCCATTGTGTTTTGTTTGCATTAACTTTTTTACCCTGTTTTATATTTGAAATTGATTTGGGCTAAACCCACTGTGCTACTACAGTCTAAGTCATGTGGCCCTTATATTGTGTATATTGAGGAAACAAAACTAAGCACACTTGCTTTTTCAGAGACCTTATATTAAATATATTTACATTTATCATTTTACTATTGATATACTATATATATATAAGTGGTCTTTGCTAGTGATGCAATCAAGTAATTAATATTTACTGTGTGAAGTTTGGGGGTTTCTCACCAGACATGTAGGCCACTCTAGATTGAAGGTAAAACTGTCTGTTTATTTTTCTCAATTCAGGTTAAAGGGATACTGTCATGGGAAAACATTTTTTTCCCAAAATGAATCAGTTAATAGTGCTGTTCCAGCAGAATTCTGCACTGAAATCCATTTCTCAAAACAGCAAACAGATTTTTTTATATTCAATTTTGAAATCTGACATGGGGCTAGACATATTGTCAGTTTCCCAGCTGCCCCAAATCATGTGACTTGTGCTCTGATAAACTTCAATCACTCTTTACTGCTGTACTGCAAGTTGGAGTGATATCATCCCCCTCCCTTTTTCCCCCCAGCAGCCAAACAACAGAACAATGGGAAGGTAACCAGATAGCAGTTCCCTAACACAAGATAACAGCTGCCTGGTAGATCTAAGAACAACAATCAATAGTAAAAACCCAGGTCCCACTGAGACACATTCAGTTACATTGAGAAGGAAAAACAGCAGCCTGCCAGAAAGCATCTCTCTCCTAAAGTGCAGTCACATGACTGGGGGCAGCTGGGAAATTGACAAAATGTCTAGCCCCATGTCAGATTTCAAAATTGAATATAAAAAAAATCTGTTTACTCTTTTGAGAAATGGATTTCAGTGCAGCATTCTGCTAGAGTAGCACTATTAATTGATGCGTTCTGAAAAAAACATGTTTTCCGATGACAGGATCCCTTTAAAGTTTCAGCAGCAAACATTTGTCCAGAAAACAAAACAGCTTCACTTCAGCAGTAGAAAAGTCCAAAACTTGCCAAACATATAACATCCAGTCTTTAGGGAATGAACTCTCCAGTCTTTTAGAGAGACAGCATTTTCTGTTCAACTCAGCAGTGAGTTACCACTTGAGAAAAATTTCCACCCCTTTCAGCTGCTGCTCACCTCCATTAAACACCCCTTGGATGTCAAGCCCACCTCTGGCTGGTTAACCCCATGGTGTCTCTTAAAGAGGTCGTTTTAAAACCTAAAGAATGGGGATATATACCGATCATCTACAATATATCTCCCCCAGCTTGTACAACTGACAGATGGCAGTACTGCTGGTAAGTATTAGGCAAAAAAAATCTAATTTCAGAATGGAAAATATTTCTATAGACCCCAGACCACATTGAAAGGATGAAGGTACAAACCATTCTTAAAAGTTCCACTGTGACACAGGACTCTTCTAAAAATGGCCATAAGTCTTCCTGAAGCAAGTGAATTTTATTTCCATATTTATTTGATTAATGGACTATTGTATTATTATGACTCACCTAGAATTGATTTACATTATCCTGGATATGGATTTCTATGAATGTTTGCTGTTTAATTATTCTCATTAAATAAAAATTAAAACAAAAACAGAATGATGATGACCAATAGGCCCAGTATTCCAACCAGTTACAATGACACCAAAAGTTCCTTTTTATAATGAATTTGGTTGAGGTTCTCATAGAGTTTAGCTATAAAAGCTAAATTATTGTTTTATTTCTCCTAGGAAAAGTCCATGAAGAACCAAACACTTCTATATGTCCTAATGGGTTTGTGTTGGATTTAGTCTTGTCCTGGCTGTTTGACCTCAGCTCTTCCCAATACCATGGCTACCTCCCACAGTTCTGTGACCAAAACACCCTTAACCAATTCTTCTGTGATTTATTTCCTATTCTAGAGCTTCCTGCTCTCACACAATCTTAGCACATATAGATTTTCACTTACTGTCATTCCCTGTGGTTTTCTTCCATTATATACAGATCACTGTATCGTTAGCAATGAGTGAAATTTTTCACCAGGCCTGAACTCATTGTGAACATCTGTTTTTAGCCATGAGCATATATTTTATGGAAACTGTACAATTTCACAGTGAAAAAAACCCAACAACAAATGACTATTGACCCCAATGTATTTTGTACAAAGGAAAAATGAACACAGATTGCATTTATCTCATAAGGACCAAACATGGAGTAGGTACAACCTATCTGCCTTATTTAGCTCAAGAAATAATAAATAATAATAGCGATTTTTATGCTAATGTGGTACAACTTTTCAAAAATTGATCCTGATGGGGATAGATGTAATACACTCCACATCACAATTCTATGACTTTTATTAGGTGCAAAATGTAATTGCTTTTTATGAAGAGGGGAGCAGAAGATTTGACTTTGGAGGCAGTGGATGTGATTTACTTAACTTAACTTACTTAATTTCTTTTTATGAGAAGGTTATGCAGGGACCTCGATTCTGGGATGGCAGTGGATGTGATTTACTTAGACTTTGCTAAAGCATTTGATACAGTGCCACACAAAAGGTTACTGGTTAAATTAAGGAATGTTGGCCTGGAACATAGTATTTGTACCTGGATAGAGAACTGGTTAAAAGATAGACTACAAAGAGTGGTGGTAAATGGAACATTTTCTAATTGGACCAGTGTTGTTAGTGGAGTACCGCAGGGCTCTGTACTAGGTCCCTTGCTTTTCAACTTGTTTATTAATGACCTGGAGGTGGCCATTGAAAGTACTGTTTCTATTTTTGCAGATGAGACTAAATTGTGCAGAACTATAGGTTCCATGCAGGATGCTGACACTTTGCACAGTGATTTGTCTAAACTGGAAAACTGGGCAGCAAACTGGAAAATGAGCTTCAATGTTGATAAATGCAGGTTATGCACTTTGGCAAAAATAATATAAAGATTTGTTCAACATGTAAAATCCCTTCATGCCACTAAGTGGTTGTAAGTGGCAACTTTTTAACTTGTGTAAACACTTCTTCCTTCATTTCCAATATTTCGTTATAGCTATATGCTCTTTCTACATTTTTTATAATCATACTTATTTGTGATTTTTACCTTTATACTCTGCGTTGCACTCACACAATAATCATTATTAAGTATTACCTCTCTTCAAAGAAATTAAAAAAAAAAAAAACTCTACCAAAGGTACATACTAAAATACTGAGAGATATTCTGAAACCAATAGAAAAAATTGCCAATTATAAAACAAAATATGAAATCCCTCTAAGGACTGGTAATTATCCCAAACCCCAAAGTCTCCTGGAGATTTCTCAGTAGGTTTCCCAGCTCTGGATGTTACTGACATTGGTTAATAAAATGAGATCTGTTCTTCCCTGTCCAGTCAGTATCTGGGGTGGTTCTGGTAGGTGCAAATCAGGTGAGTATAATATTCCAAGAACATCTTTCCTGTAAAGTGATTTCATTGGAAAGAAATGGTTGGGATTGTGTTAGTAAAATGGCAGGAGAAATGCAAAGCAGGTTACACATTGGGAGAAGCTCATGGACATCTTCCTATGGTTCCATAATATCTGGGGTGGTTCTGGTAGGTACAAATCAGGTGAGTATACTTTTCCAAGAACATCTTTCCTGTAAAGTGATTTCATTGGAAAGAAATGGTTGGGATTGTGTTAGCAAAATGGCAGGAGAAATGCAAAGCAGGTTACACATTGGGAGAAGCTCATGGACATCTTCCTATGGTTCCACATGATTGGGGAACTTCATCTCTTCCCTGCTCTCTTTATTATGTGCCTATTGGTTATTTCCTCTCTACAGAGGCTACTTCATGTAAATTACATTTTATTTGAAGAATGTTCATTGAAACAGTCTAAATGTATTTATGCTAATATTAAAGTGTCTTGAATAATAGTGCTTATGATCTACCGCCAAACCTTTTTTGTTAAAATTTGAAGATTTTTACAATTGAAGGCAGGCATGTTTGTTAATTAGTAATACATGCAAGAATGATATAACTATGAATAAATGTCATCATAGCAAGGGTTTCTTTATTGTAAAGACAGTTGGGTTATGGTATTCCATGCAGAGTGATTTGTTGGTCGGGAAGGAAAGGAGATTTCACCATCAGTATATTAGGGGATTTTTTTGTGTGTGGATGCCGTACCAAATAACTATGGAATCCCAGACAAAAGGTTGCCTTGCATAAAGATCATGGTAGTTCTACCACAGATACAAGAAAACATTCTAGTTTTGGTTAATAACAGACAACTGAACAGTGGGACTTATGTATGATGTAGGGAGATATCCCTTATATAGTGGGATTGAACTTGATGGAATTTGGTCTTTTTTCAACCCAATTTAAGTATGTAACTATGTAACATACTTATACAGGTTTATCTATACACACAAGCCTACCTATACTAAACTATCTGGAACTAACTAACTTGAGATATTAAGCTTGTCATAGAAGTCATTCATGCCCCCATTTCAAGACCTCACAGCCATCACATGAAGGATTATTTGCCTCACTTTGAAAAAGATTTCTGTTTCTCAAGTCTCAATATGGACCACTGTGTTTTTGTTTCCTGTATATGTTATACAAGATGTCTGTATGTCCTCTATTGTACTTGTACTTGTAAAGAGCAATCATGTCCCCTCACAAACAAGAAACAACCCGGTCTTAACAGTCTTTCCTTATAGTTCTTCCATTTCTTTCCTAGTCTAGTTGGCAAGTCTCTGTACTTTGTCCTGCTTGTTATATCCTTTCATATGGACTGGGGATAAAAATTGTAACACATACTCAAGGTGAGGGCTCACCAAGGATCAATAAAGAGGAAAACTAAATTTGTTCTCAAATTAAGAGCAATTTTTATGCAAGACAGCACTTATTTGCTTTAGTAGCCACTGAGGGACTTTGTCTAGACTTGCAAAGTCTGTTGTCCACAAAAATCCCCAAATCCTTCTCAAGTAATATATAGTATATATATAACTCATCCCCCTCTTATTCAGCTAACATTAGATTTGCTATCCCTACAGCTTTACTACATTGCCTACTTAACTTATGGGGTGCTTGAATATATAATTCCTACATCCCTTTCTTCGCTTTTCACTGCCAGTGCATTCCCATTAATTCAATATCCGCTTAAGAATTTCTGTCTAATTAAATATTATATATCATCTATATACAATTTAGCTTATTAGTAATAACCCAGAGAATGTAAGTAGATATGACCAGTAGTAACAGAACAATAGGAAGACAGCATTAAAGGAGAACTAAACCCTAAAAATGGATATGGCCAAAATGCCATATCTTATATACTAAACATTGCACCAGCCTAAAATTTCAGCTTCTCAATAGCAACAATGATCCAGGGTCACCATCTTGGAAAGTGTCTATGACACTCACATGCTCAGTGGGCTCTGATTGGCTGTTAAGAAGCTAAGCTTAGGGCTCGTCACTAATTATCCTGCAGAAAATGAGCTTCCCTGGCTGTAATATAAGCTGATGCTTCAGGTTTGCTGATTATTAAATTCTGATGCTAATTGCACTGGTTTCTGTGCTGCCATGTAGTAATTATGTGTATTAATTACTAATCAGCCTTATATTGTGACATTTCTATTCTATGTGTACTGTATATTGTGAGTGGCTCCCTAAGCTCAGTAAGTGACAGCAGCACAGAGCATGTGCAGTGAATCAGCAGAAAAGAAGATGGGGAGCTACTGAGGCATATTTGGAGACAGAGATCTTTACTGCTAAAGGGCTTTGGTTGCCTTGGGCAACATCAGGTACAACATTTTTAGCTACTTCTTTAGTTAAAGGGATTCTGTCATGAATTTTATGGTGTAGTTTTTATTTCTAAATTACACTGTTTACTCTGCAAATATTTCACTCTACCACAGAAAATGTAATTCCTGATCCAAAAAGTGTATTTTTTTAGTTGCAATATTGGGGTGAAAGCAGCCATCTTAGATTATTTTGCCTGGTCATCTGCTTTCAGAAAGAGCCAGCACTTTAGGATGGAACTGCTTTCTGGCAGACTCTTATTTCTCTTACTCAATGTAACTGAATGTGTTGCAGTGGGACCTGGATTTTACTATTGAGTGCTGATCTTAGATCTACTAGGTAGCTGTTATCTTGTGTTAGGGAGCTGCTATCTGGTTACCTTCCCACTGTTCTGTTAGGTTGCTGGGGAGGAAAGGAAGGTTGTGATATCACTTCAAGTCACATGACTGGGGGAACCTGTTTTCTGAAGCAGCACTATTAACTGATGTGTTTTGAAAAAAATATGTTTTCCCATGACAGCATCTTTTTAAGCTTTACTTCTACTTTAATAAGTGTGTTAGTGTTTATTTCTATGATTTCTTCCTCCGATGTATTCTCTCCTGTATCTGGAACAAGATAGAGCGATCGCACACCCACGGCAGCCCTTAACGTTACTAGCTTGGTGCTCTGTATCAGAGGAAACGGCAACCTCCAAAACAGATCCATGAACAGAAAATACTGGCACACAAGGCTTTTACAGCAGATTAACCCTTGCTTTAATTCAAAAAGTGTGGAATGTGCAACATTTTGGGGCCACGCCCCTTTTTCAAGCTTGAGAAAGGGGTTCTCTCCTGTATCTAACATTTCATCTACTACCTTCCTTCCTTCACTGACCAACTGTTACTTCTAACTGCCAACTCCTTCACTTCCTGCCTGGCAGCATCTGTAGGAAATTATGATGGGGAACAAAAATCTAGTTGGAGAAGGAATTCATACATTATATTACTGGGATGGAGAAAAGCAATGGATGCTTTTTCTATTGATAACATTTTTAAAATTTATTATTCAATTCCAGACAATGCTTGAGAAGAATGAGACGCTGGTCAGTGAGATTGTTCTCTTGGGATTTCAGAATCTCCACAACTTCAAGATTCCTCTGTTCTCTCTGTTCCTTCTGATTTACATTATGACAGTTTGGGAGAACATCCTCATCATAGAGTTGGTATCCTCCAGCCGGAACCTCCAGTCCCCCATGTACTTCTTTCTCCAACAGTTGTCCTTATGTGATCTACTGGAGTCCACAGATATTGTCCCTACCCTCCTCTAAACCATAATAAATGAAGGAGCTACAATGTCCTTTTTTGGCTGTATGACACAAATGTATTTTATGGGGAGTTTAGACATTTTTGAGTGTTTGCTTCTAGCAGTAATGTCCTATGACAGATACGTGGCCATCTGTATCCCACTGCGTTACTCTTCTATAATGTCCCACAGGGTGTGTGTTAAAATCATACTCATATCTTGGCTCCTCAGTCTTAATACTGCATTGATAACTGTGAATCTGGTTGGGACCCTAGAGTTCTGTGAAAATAAAAACATTGACCATTTTTTCTGTGATCTGGATCCTCTTCTGCAAATTTCCTGCTCAGATACCTTCTTTGTGCAAGTGGAAGTTTTTTTACTCTCTATCCCTGTTATCATTTCCCCATTTATACTGATCTGTGTATCATATATGTGTATTGCCCATGCAATCCTAAAGATAGTGTCCAATACCGGGAGACAAAAAGCCTTCTGCACCTGCAGCTCCCAATTGGCTGTGGTCTCCTCATTTTATGGGGCTCTCATTGCTATTTATTTAGTTAGTCCCAGAAAACAATTACAGGCTAGTGTCAAAGTTGTCTCTCTGTTGTACACTGTGGCAATTCCTTTGCTCAACCCACTTATATACAGTTTGAGAAGTAAAGAGATAAAAGAAGCCTTTAAAAACACTATTTTATTGAAATATCCAAAGAATAGATGCAAATTCCTTGAGTTTTGTAAAAATGTATTTGTCCCCTAGATATCCCCATTTTTATTACTTTTTAACATTGCGTTTTATAAAATCTCTTTTATCAGTCATAGAAATATATAACTGCTAGTTCTTAGATACCCAGGACAGAAGGGTGGGAATCTGATCCTATGGTGGCTCTTCATAGATGATGTTGTATTAGTATGGCAGGGGAGTGAAGCAGGACTCCTGGACTGTATTAATTATCTCAATAAGAATTATATAAATTTAGAATTTACAGTCAAGTGTGAATTTCTTAGATTATGATGGTATTTTTAGTAGTACCATTTTGACCTCGTGTAAGACAAAACTCAGTAAAGGAAAACCTTTAGTAATAGTCAGGCAATTTATTCTTACATAATACAACATAACAGTTTTGTCTGGGTAAGCTGTTGGAGTAACACACAGCATGTCAGCCAAGGACTTACCAAAGACCCACCTCTTGGTCCAGGCATTATATAGCTTTCAGAAGGCTTTTACAATAGTTGTGACAAGGGTTTCACGGAAATACCATACATAGTCTGTCTCCTCCTTATACAATTAATGTCTAAATGATTTACTTAGTCTTACATGTTATCAAAGGAATGTTGTAACATACTGTGCCTAGCTCCAACGGTCCACAGCCTCGCAATCAGCTATCGGCTAACCAAGGCCATTGTGGTATTTCCAGAGCCGCACTTCAGCAGTAAGGGGCCCCAACAGACAGACTGGCGTTATTCTGACACTCTGGAATTTAAGTAACAGAGTGGTGATCTTTTCTTTGTATGGCCTAGTATAAGCTATATGATTGACCATTGTCCACAGTAGACCATTAGTCCATCCTGCCTTGGGCCTTGTAGCGTTATGGCGTCATAGAGGGCGGGGGTGACAAATATCAACCCTCTGACACTAGCCATTCGTCCGTCATAGGAATTGGACCGTTCCCGATATATATTATATAAACATTCCTCTCTTGAAACATTAAATATGTTTCACATAAGTAATTACAGGCACAGGGAGAGTGCTGAGAGGACCCCCAGGAACAAAGGAGGTCTATTATAAATGGGACAGTGGCGTGCATTACTGTGAGTTACAGTTCAACTGTGTGGCAGCACCAATACATAAGTGCAGCTGAAAAGCTGAAATGAATGAAAACAAGGAAAACAGGGAGCTAGAGGGCTAGAGGTATTTCCTGTTTTTTGAGGTACTAACGTGACTACGAACCGCTGGAACCGCACAATGAAGCAAGAGCTGTCTGAATATAACATGTAGCCTAAGATTTAAACAAATATATGATTATAGTGAAGTTAGGTTTCAAAATAAAGCAAAATAAAGCATTACAGAGAGATAATAAAAGGAAATCATTGCATAGAGATAATGAGACATAGTTTCCCGATATATATTATATAAACAATTTAGAAATATACATAAAAGAGGAACAGATGCAATTTAAAACATTTTTTAAAAACGTGGCTGTGTGTAACTATGTCCTCAATACTAACAACCACAATCCCCTTTGGTTAAAAAATATTCCCTACGGACAATTTCATAGACTGAAGAAATATTGTTCTGATCCAGTAGATTTAGAAACACAATTGGAATTCATATCAGAGAGCTTTGTAAAGATTTAATTCAGAAATCACACAAGGAAATAAATATGATAAACAGAGAGGATCACCTTAAAGGAGAAGAAGGTAAAGAAATTGAAGATAAAGGAAAGAATTGTAGCACATATGTCCTGGGAACCCAAACCATAAGAAAAATTATTTCCAAACATCTGAAATGTTGTAGAAGGAGATATGCAAATAAAGGGCAAACTTCAACCAAAACCCCTGGTAATATATAAAAAAAGCAAAGAATTCGGGACAAATGCTAGTGCATAACTATATCCCCACAGAAAGAACACAAAATAAAAACAAAAAGAAGAATGGGAATGATTCTAACCCTGTGCCCTTTGCAAAGCCTGCAGGTATGCTGAGAAAAAGAAAACATTGAAATCCAATGTTACATATAAGATTGGAAATTGGATCAAATGTACCACCAAAAATGTTGTGTCCTGTTTGGAGTGCCCCTGTGGTTTACACTTTATTGGGAAGACAAATAGAAGTTTGAGGGAAAGAATAAATGAACACGTTAGAAATGAAAAAAGGAGTAGAAAACTACAATGTGTCAAACCATTTTAAACAATTTCACAATGAAAGCGCTACAGGGTTAAAATTCTGGGGCATTACTGAAATAGCAAATAATTGGAGAGGAGGTGATAGAATTAAAAGAACCCTACAGGAGGAGAGTAGGGGGATCCATAATATGCAAACCCTGGCCCCACAGGGATTAAATATGGATATGAATCTTAGAGCATATTTATAACAATACAAATTCCAAAATATCTTAATAGCATCAAAATTGATATTACGATAATTGCACAGAACACACAAGCATTTTAATATGTATATAATATTAATTTAATATTCATTTTAATATTTAATATAAATTGAATATTTACTTCATTTATAAATGTATAATATACACAGACTGTTAATGAAATTGCACAGAGCACATAAGCATTTAATATATAATATAAAATGATTTTATTTACAGAGAAAATGATTTTAGTTAAAAATTAATAATATACACAGACATTTGTAAAAATAAGTTGATATCACAACTCAAAATTAACTTAAATATAAATTAATAGATTTACAAAGAATAACTAAAACATGAACACTATGGCATGTTAATCAATATTGAGGAAGTAAACAAATACATTAATTAATTAATTAATTAATTAATTAATTAATGGATGCCCTAATAGGAAAAATAATTGGGAAAAGTCATTGTGGCGTTTAGGATGGAAGAAACAGAGATATTTTGCTATAGAGAAAAATGGATAACATGGGTTCTGCATTTTTAAATTGTTCTTCCTTGGGAAATAAGTTGCATGGATTTTGTATATTCAATTGCCTTTGCAGAAAGGTACTAGCTATGTATAGACACTAAATTTGTTACATCAAGATGACAGGCACAACCAACAGAAATATTAAAGAAGAGATTTCTAAGGGGTTTTTTAAAAGATCATGAGGTTGCCATGGAAACTCGTTATACCTACAAACCCGGAAATTACATAAAACTTAGAACAGACCGGTGGAACGCAGGGAGATGAGAACCGGAACAGTTTCCATGACAACCGAACGCGATCAGCCTTTTAACGAAACTATGCTGAATACACTTCAAGCCTCTGAGGAAGCCGATTGGTTCAGTGAAACACGTCAGGTGGAAGTGATGTCACAGTAATCTGCGGGGAAACACCACGAGGGAGAAAGCGAGCCGGCAAATCTTCTCCTTGGGAAACGAACTGGTGATACCTGCTAAGACATATATGTATGTGACTAAGACTCATGGAAATAAATGTGAGTGGAATATTTTAAAGTTTAATAATATTTTAAAAAAATAAAACAGTATTGAGATTTCTGTATCTTTATGTTTGAGCCTAACAGTGGTCTGTGGAGATGGGAAGAATACTAGTTACTACTACTACATGTTCTGATTTTGCTACAAACTTGTGAATAGGCACTTTAGCCAAATTTGTCTTTGAAAAAACTGATTTCTCTATATACACAACTGGAATAAAAAGGAAAGTCTCTTTTAAAGGGGAACTTACACTAGAAATATGTTGGTGCTATATAAATAAATGTTAATAATAATAATAATAATAATAATAATAATAAATCTTAGGATAGGATCTCATCCTTCATCTTAACTAAGATGAGATTTATATGTGGAAATACACAGCTCTACCTAGTTAAAACCTCAATTTTCAAGTCTTTTCAATTTGTTTTTGAGAGGATAACTGTTCTTTCCTAGTTTCAAGATGGCAAGCAGACAACTCCTAGGGGGAACAGGTAGGGGTTTTTGTGTGAGCTGGAAATGTAAGATGGTGTTGTTTACGGTGAGTGATATCTGAGGGACAGGGGAAGATCTTGGAGGAAATATAATGAGTTCTGTTTTAGAAAGATTCAGTTTCAGGTGGAGCTGTGACATCCAGGAGGAGACAGCAGAGAGACAGTCTGTGACTTGATCCCATTAACTGATCTGGCAGTTCTGTTGCTCCAGTCAATATCTGGGTAATTAAAATCCCCCATTATCATTACTTTACCTAAACTAGCAGCCTTTTCTATTTGCATCAGGAGCATCGCCTCCTCCTCGTCATTTACATTAGGGGGTCTATAGCGACTTCTGCAATTAATTTGCTGGATTCTTTACAATTAGTGAAGAACTCCACCCATACGACTTCTGCCCCCTCATTTTCTAACATAACCTCCTCCTTTATATGAGCTTTTAAATCCTGCCTAACATACAGACATACCCCTCCTCCTTTTCTATTGCCTCTGTCCCTCCGAAACAAAGTATAGCCACTGATATTTACTGCCCAGTCATGTGACTCATTCAGCCATGTTTCGGCCAATCACATCATATTTTCCTTCCAGCACCAGCAGCTCCAGTTCTCCCATTTTACCAGTCAGACTTCTTGCATTTGTAAACATACATTTAATACTGGCACCATATTGAACATATGACATGTGCTCCTCCCTCTCCTTAACAGTATCCCCAGCCAAATCTCCTCCCCCATTTTCCCTTCCTTTGCCCACTATTAGGGTTTAGCAAATTTTTCCGCCTTGTTTCGCTGCAAGAATGGAGGCCATAGACATCGTGCGGCAAAAAAAAAAACACACGCGGCAAAAAGATTTCGCCGTGTGACAAGATTTTTTTTGACACTCATAGACTTTAATGGGTTTCTGCGACATTTCGCTGGTGGCAAATTTTTGGCAAAACGAAACAGGTCAAATTCGCCCATCCCTACCCACTATCTCAGCTAACCTGTCTTCCAAGGAATACTTTACTGAACCCGCCCCCCCATGCCTAGTTTAAAATCTCCTCCAACCCTCTAGCCATCTTCTCCCCCAAAACAGCTACACCATCATCATTGAGTCAGCCCAGTTCTCCAAAAACCCAAAACCCTCTTCCCTACATCAATCTCTCAGCCACACATCTCCCTAAGCTCCCGCTTTAGTTATTTTTTTACAGATGTTGCCTCCTGTTTAGTACACAGCATATGTTTGAACCACATTAATAGGTCTGTGCTGGAGGTCTGCTTGCTGTGGATTTTCAGGTTCCTTTGTGGGGAAGGGTTATCCACATCTAAGTCTGAGAGTAGTGAATCTGTGGACTCTTTTAGAGAAGGGTGTTGTTTCCATGACTTCTGTTAGACCTTTCCTTACACCCTGAACATTTTCCTCATTTTGACTAAATCAGATCTAATTTGCTGCTGCTTAAACTCCCCAGAATCCTTAAATCCTCTTCACTTGTACCTTCTCTGTCGCCTACCCCATGGGGCAAATTCACTAAGATGCGAAGTTGCGCCAGGCGCAACTTCGCCGCACTTCGCCAGGCGTAGTTTCGCCAGCGCTCCGCAAATTCACTAAAATCCGAAGTTGCACACAGGGGTAGCGTAAGGTTGCGAAGTTGCGCTAGCGTTGATTCGCTATATAAAGCGAAGTTACGCTAGTGAAGGCTAATTTGCATACGGCGCGAAATTCAAATTTCAATGGAGGAACACGTATTAGCACTACAAATGCCTAGAAAACCTTCAAATCAGCAAATAAAAATTTTATTTTGCCCTACACATGTGCCCACTGTCTAGGTAAGTTGCCATGAGTCAGGAAATGTAGGGGGGAAGGAGGGGAGCCCCAAAAATATTTTCGATCTTTTTCAGCCTATCACCCATCATGTAGAAAACACGCCAGGCTTTTTTTGAAACAATCCCCATCTACTCTATTCCGCTTTGCCAGGTCTGAGGTGGCGAAGGAAGTCTAGCGTAAAAGGTAGCGTTCAGTACACTGCGCAAGTTAGTGAATTTGCGTAGTTACGTCGCTAACGAAAATTCGCCTGGCGTAAGGGTGCGAAGTAACACTAGCGAAACTACGCCAGCGTTCGTTAGTGAATTTGTGCAGTAACGAAAAATGCCAAACGCTAGCGAATTAACGCTAGCGTTCGGCGCTTCGGCGCTTAGTGAATTTGCGCCCATGTCTGGTCCCCTCTCTCCCCGACTGTGTGTGCTATTTCCCCGCCTTTTTGCACTGACGCACACGACAGTTCGCACATGCGCGTGTCATCGTGAATGTGCACCAACTAACACATGCGCGCTCTGGGACCTAAAAGGTTGTTAATGAGGGCCAGCGTTGGTGGGGTTTTTCAGTTTAGTGATAGCTTTAGGTGTATTTTGGACTATGCAATATATAGATGTCCAGAGCACCAATCTCTAATCAAGCAGAACATTATACAAGGTTGCTCACCGTATACATCTCACAGTATACCATGTGTTTGAATTTTAGGGGTATATGGAATCTGACAAGCAATCTTTATAGGCACTAGAATAGAGAGCTGTTGTCTATGTCATTATCAAGAAGGGCAACTACCCCTTCAATAGCTCATGGCATTTATAAACCAAAAGGTGAACATTTTATCCCACCCACATGAGGTTAAAAATCAACTGTTTTATCATGCAGTAGAACCTCCATTATACATTTTTTCAGAGGCCCAGAAATTAAATTATATCAAATCTGAGAAAAGTTAAAATCAGGGATATCCATTATATATTGTGGGACCACAAAAACAGGGGGAAAAGGAGGAAAAACTTAAAATGTGGCTATATTAATTAGAGGTTTATCATTGCCCTTCCTCAACAAGAGAAACTCAAATGAATCATTCAGTACCAGCTACCAGTGCAATTTTTAGATAGAAAAAAATTTGTGTTAAGGATTTCAAAAATAAATTGCTATACATGTTTGTGTGTCTGTGACTAAAATCGAAAAATAAGCAAGAGTTCCCCTTTAAATTTGGAACTGAAAAATTGAGTTCAGAAAGTATGGATTACACTTTATGTATAATGTTTGTAACATTGTATGTCATAGTGTTTAGAACCAAAACATCATAATGCTGTGCAGTAAAACAATATGCAAAATTCCAAGGGATTATCACCTTAAAACACAAGATGATGTACCAGAAAATAGCATTATTATTTTTTATAGATTTTATCAGTTTCTTAATAAAAAGTTTTTTCAAATGGATTGGACTTAATAAATTGGTTGTTATAAAGACTAATTGTGACCTTCTCTTGAGGATTGGTAATTTAATTGAAACCCCAGAGTCTCCTGGAGATTTCTCAATAGATTTCTCTGTGGATGTTACTGGCACCAGATAATAAAAGGAGATCTGTTCTTCCCTGTACAGTCAGTATCTGGTGCCATTCAGGTAGGTGCAAATCAGTTGAGGATAATATTCCAAGAACATCTTTCCTGTAAAGTGATTTCATTGGAAAGAAATGGTTGGGATTGTGTTAGCAAAATGGCAGGAGAAATACAGAGCAGGTTACACATTGGGAGAAGCTCATGGACATCTTCCTATGGTTCCACAGTATCTGGGGTGGTTCTGGTAGGTACAAATCAGGTGAGTATAATATTCCAAGAACATCTTTCCTGTAAAGTGATTTCATTGGAAAGAAATGGTTGGGATTATGTTAGCAAAATGGCAGGAGAAATGCAGAGCAGGTTACACATTGGGAGAAGCTCGTGGACATCTTCCTATGGTTCCACAGTATCTGGGGTGGTTCTGGTAGGTACAAATCAGGTGAGTATAATATTCCAAGAACATCTTTCCTGTAAAGTGATTTCATTGGAAAGAAATGGTTGGGGTTGTGCAAAATGGCAGGAAAATGCAGGAGAAGATGCCATAGACGTCAGTAGGAAGTGCATCTTGATAATAACCTTGATAATAAAATATTTTCTCAGCTTCTTTATATAGATTGCTTTCTGTAGTTGACTGACTGTCTGGACTTTTATGACTTAAGTTAATAAAATGTAAATATATAAAAAGAAGTTAAAATGAAAGTTATGAGTTACTTTCCGAGTTTGTTCTGAAACCTGGATTGTAAAAAAAACAACTTGATTTTGGAAAATCTTAAAACTCAAAGAACTCTATTGCATTAATTTGCATAAAAAATAGTTTTGCTCATTTTTACAAATTCAGATTTAAATGCAAAGTATTAAATTGTTAAATATCTTGAATGTTGAAAATACATGAATATTTTCCAATTGATAAATCTCACACATTCAGGCTTGGAAATTTTAAATTTTTAAACAAAGATTTTTCATACCCCAAAGCTGTTAAGAATCTGAATCCTGAAATACCTCATCTTGAGGTCATGTAGAAGTCAATTGGAGATATCACTGAAGTTGTTTCTTGACATTGTGATTTGAGCTGGATAATCCAATAAAGTCTGGGTTTAGTCCTGTAATCCAATTACATTAAGGTTTAGGAGTGTCAATCGTACAATACAAATTGACTCTCTATGTTGTCACAATGTTTTGTTGCTCTGATTTTTTCTTTTTATTGATAAATGAGTTTAATTCATGGAAGGAAGTTTGGTCACTTTGTTTAAGAGATAAATTTGAGTTTTAGTAAATAAGAATTAAGAATGGCTTGGATGATTTTTTGGACAGACATAATACAAAGGCTATTGTGATACTAAACTCTATAGTTAGTATAGATATGGGTATATATCGTTTATGTGACAGTAGGGAGGGGTGTGTGTATGGGGCTGGGTTTTCATTTGGAGGGTTTGGACTTGATGGACTTTGTCTTTTTTCAACCGAATTTAACTATGTAACTATGTAACACCCTATATAAATATATTTCTAAAGAGTGGGAGTCCATGCTAGGAAGAGATGTCATACCCCCAATCTATGCAGCCCCTAGAATTGTAGTTGCTCACAACCTTGCAGTTTATAATTATATAATGGTGCTAATTGATACTGAATATGTCAGTCGTATTATCCATGTAGAAGCAACTCCTCACCATAAGATCTTGATGACAGTGCTCATAAACTGACTTATTTCCAAACATGTTTTACAGGTCTAATTCATAAAAGAAATTTAAGAGGAATTAAACATTCAACTACATTTATTTATACATGGACAGAACACTTAATTATTTTGCATGGCAGTTATCAATATAGTGACATAATATCCATTTCATGGTTGTCTGTTAAATGGAGACTCTGAAATGTTCAAGCAATGTAGTGTTCAATATATTTAAACATTTTTCTAGGACACCCTACTTTTTGTCTATCCTTAAAAGGGGAACTATCATGAAAATGTAAGAAACTATAATCATTTAAAAAATATGTACTGTTTCTGAAATAATCAAGTTTATATTCACATCATAACTCCCAGTTATTTGTTTCTCTTCATTGAGATTTTGATTGACAGTTAGATCCAATATTTTCATTTTCTAGCAGATATGTTTCCGCAAAATGTAACAAAATATCTGACTCTGGCACAATTCCTGTATGTTTTTCTGGTGATTTTAAAAGACTGAGGTTTAATACATCTTTTAGGCAAAAGGAGACCCCAAAAGGCTGCATTGGACCTTCCAACTATCGTTGAAAATCAGATGCCCAACTTCTGCATGAAGAGAGAAAAGGGAAAGCCAAGATTAACTTGATTATTTCAGAAATGGGTCATAATTTGTGATTATATTTGAGTCAGAATTGATTACATATAGAACATTTTGAAGATTTCTCATTTTAGTATGATGAAGCTTAGATTTTCATTATGTCACAGCATGGGGACGAACAAATAAAAACATCCTCTTGCCATTATTATTGACATTGACCATTAGACATTTGACTCATGAATTAATAACATTTCAAGCAGAGGCATCACAAAGGTATTGGGGTGTTGGAACCCAAAGATTAAAAACCAAGACCTTTCATATTAGTGGAGACAAAGACCAAAAGTATTTGTTATAGTGGGACAATGTGATGTTAAATATTTACTGATCTTGTTCAGTAATAAAACACCAAGATGGGACCATAAATTGACAACAATTGGAAGCACTAATAGTAATTAAAGTGCAAGGAAACAATAATTCACTAGGGGTGTTAGGCACCCCAAGTAAAAAAATAAATAAATGAACTGTTCTGGGTATGTTTCTAAAGCAGCAGGAGGAAGTGAAATCTTTGTTTAGGGAGACTTTCAATAAAAGGATTCAATTGGAGAATGTATAATTCTATATATACAGGTATATACTTTTGCAGAGGCATAAAGTCTCATTCACATTCACAAGCACTGCTGCACACCTACATGTTTCTCCTCAGGGAGTTGTGTGTTGAACCCCTTTCATTAAAGATATTTGCACCAAATGTGCTCCTTGTGCTTCTGAATAGTTGTGCCTGGTGTTGCTCAGTCTTTCCTGCCTTCTGTTGGGAATCAATGTGTTTAGCTAATAATGCAACATCTGAATACTTTTTATGATGCACTTTTCCTTTCCAGAAAATGTCCATGAAGAACCAGACGCTGGTCAGTGAGATTGTTCTCTTGGGGTTTCAGAATCTCCACAACTTGAAGATTCCCCTGTTCTCTCTGTTCCTTCTGATTTATATTATGACAGTTTGGGAGAACGTACTTATCATAGTGTTGATGGCAGCCAGCAGGAATCTCCAGTCCCCCATGTATTTCTTTCTCCAGCAGTTGTCTGCATGTGACTTCCTAGAGTCAACAATTATTGTCCCCATCCTGCTCCAAACTCTAATTTATGATAAAGTTGTATTGTCCATTGTCAACTGTATGATCCAATTCTCTTTCTTTTCTGCCACAGAAGTTTTTGAGTGTTTGCTTCTAGCAGTAATGTCCTATGACAGATATGTGGCCATCTGTATCCCACTACGTTACACTTCTATAATGTCCCACAGGGTTTGTGTTACACTAATGTTTGTTTCATGGTTGCTTAGCCTCATTGCCGTACTCGTTATTGCCAATATTATGGCTACCTTACAGTTCTGTGACAAAAACACTATTAACCATTTTTTCTGTGATTTCTTTCCTATAGTAGAGCTTTCATGCTCAGACACTTACCTGGTGCATATAGATATTATGTTACAGGTTATCCCTGTGATTTTCATCCCCTTTATACTGATCATTGTATCATATATCTGTATTGCCCATGCAATCCTAAAGATAGTGTCCGATACCGGGAGACAAAAAGCCTTCTCCACCTGCAGCTCCCACTTGGCTGTGGTCTCCATATTTTATGGGGCTCTAACTGCTGTTTATGTGGTTCCCCCCAGAGAAGAATCACAGACCATAGGCAAAGTTCTGTCTCTGTTATATACAGTAGTGACCTCATTGGTTAACCCACTTATTTACAGCCTTAGAAGTAAAGATATCAGAGATGTCCTTCAAAGAGTATTAAATAGATTACATAAATCTCTTAATCATCAACACTAGTGGGCAGATTTATTAAGGATTGAGTTTTGTTTTCCAAAAAAAGTTTTCAAAGTTATTTTTGGATTTTTTCCTTAAAAACTACAATTTTTCTAGATTTATTATACCCCGACCCTGGAAATAGCTTGAATTGGAAAATGCACCATCTAAAACCTGTCAAGGTCATGTAGGAGTCAATGGCAGAGGACCCTTGAACATTTTGAATATGTTAAATAGCATCCATGATGTTCAAGTTTTTTTTCAGTGGGATCTTCTCGAAAACTCAATCAATTCGAACTATTTGAGTTTTTTTATAAAATTAGAAACCATTTGAGTTGTGAGTTCATTCGAGGTTTAAAAAATCTCACATAGTTCTAAACTTCGACCTTTGATTAATAACCCCCTAGATATATGTTTATGATTTATTTTCTATCTGATGCTTCAAGATGAGTTATACACATGGGGGTAGCTACGTTAAATGGACTGTGATACTACACTAAATGAAATCATCTTATGAATCTAATGAGTTGTATAGAGCACTTATGTTCCCATTAGAAAATGTTGGACTCACCTGCAGCCTGCATCAAATTGTATTCAGATCTTATTACTAGCCTCAAAACACATTTCACTCTTGTCTATCCCACGTAATCCTAGTGCCAGCTTTAAACGATTATATTTTAAACTGAAATATTTTAATGATTGTTTTAGTGGATACATATAAAATGGACTGATTATCACAGTCATTTTCAAAAGCAGATATATGAAAAGTAATACAAAGGAGAAGGAAAAAACAAACAAATAAAATAAATGCAGCATCTGGGTTCTACATTTTATTGAAAATCAATTAAGATATGAACTATCTATATCATAACTTTTAGTCCTTGAGTTGGGCATTGAGTGTTCACATATGCTGAGCTGAGAAAAGTTGGGGGTCATTTTCAACCATGTGAGCCAAATACTGTCATCCATAATGTGCCAATACTTTGGTGGCAATAATTTTTATTTATTTCAAAGTACTTAATATGAGTCCAGGTTTTTCCAGTTACTGGCTATTATTAACCTTGCTGCCTTGGCATCCTAAAAAGATATAGAATATGTGGCAGAACCAGAACAGAACCATTATAACACAATGAATTCTATCATTCCAACATATATTGTGTTTATTCCAATTCAGTAAGTTCTAAGTTAATGATTTGATTAATGGAGGGAAAATGGTTTTGTACATTGAAGATAAATGAGGTATAAGTTTTACTCCCAGGGATGTATGTATTCAGTCTACATGTTAAATCCAATGTATGCGTTGGCAGATTGCAGGGAAGCATTTCAGATGTATCTGGGTTGATGGTAAAGTTGATGTTATCAAAGAGTGTTAAGATACAGTAGAGATGTGAATGGTTTATCATCAAATCATTAGCAAATATTGATGTTTTTCTTTTGTTATCTTTGACCCTAAAGCACTGAATGTCTACCTTTTCCCTCACTAGCAACTCCATGGCTAGGGCAAGCAGGGCTGGAGAAAGTGGGCACCTTTGCCTTGTACCACATTGGATAAAGATGTCAACTAGTGGACTAGTGGAGGGCAGGTTGAGTTGTCTCTGGGGCAAGCATAATATGTTTTTAATGTTTTAATAAAATTAGACCCAGTCCTATTATCTCCATAAGGGCCAATATGTGCTTCCAGTTAAGTGTATCAAAAGCTTTTCTGCTATCAAGTGCTTAGACTTAGTTGCATACACATATAAAATAAAATTTTATATAAAATAGTGCCCAAGATTTTTACATCACGATTGAGAATTGAAACCGGCCTATAATTTCTGGGGAATAATGGGTCTAAATTGGATTATTGATATCCATGCATCATTCGTTTTGGTGGGTCAGTGGCCAGTTTTAATAGTAGATGTGTGACGAACTTTGTTTAATCAGGGTCAACCAGCAGACTCTTATTCATTTTCAGGCAGGGTGTGTAATAGAAGGGTTTCCAGTTCCACCACCACCATTACAAGGCTGTGGTCAGACCATGTGCACTGCTTTATTTTAGATTCTCTCTGTCCCGCCAAATCAATTCTGGAGTAGCTATTGTGGATGTGTTACCATTAGAATCCCTCTATGTGCCCATTAAATTATAAAAGTTAAGTCTCACAATTTTAGGAGGCCTCATTGCTCAACAAACTGCAATTCATAAAAGGTAATTGTGTCCAAAACCGTACAGTTGTAGTTGCATTGTGGCCACTTTCTGCTTCTCACATCTTTGTGACACCAACTTAATGCAGTGAAAGGGCACAATCACTGAATATGTGCAACTTCAACATACAATCCATTGGACATGCTCCTTGCCCAGGGCCAGTGTGGGGAGACTGGGAGGATGTTTAATCACCATAAGGACCAAGGAGCCAATTGGAATACAGCACAGTCTCTAAGAAATGAAGATGAGCTGGTGGGGAACAGTAACTCCTGAAGAACCAAAGCAATGCACCTTTCCTTATCCTATAGTATTTCATTAAGATTTCTTTTCTTCCTCACACTTTCTTTTACTTCTTTCTTCTTTAAATAAGTTACTATTCTGTTGGCACATTGGTGAAAAAATACTGAGCAGATTCGAAATTGGGAGAAAGTCATGGGCGCTGGAAACAATAAAATAAAAAATGTTCAACCATCAATGCACAATCTTTCATTGGTTCTAATACTGTAATATAGTAATACAATTTACTAATTGGTCTTTTCATTTTTTTTCCTGGCTCTATGTTGATGTTCAAAGATCTAAATACTGATTCCCACGAGACAGTTAAGGCTTTTGCCTACAGAGATTCTCTTGATACTGTATATGTATATATATATATATATATATATAAAGTGAATGCAGAGAATTGCCTATTTTACATTTCATTGCTATGATAGTGACAGTGACAACAAGAAATCCAGTTAAACAAAATGGAGTTGGTTATCCTCCCAGGCCAGTGAGTATCTGGTACCATTCAAATTGGTTCAAATCAGGTGAGTATAATATTCCAAGAACATCTTTCCTGTAAAGTGATTTCTTTGGAAATGAATGGTTGGGGTTGTGTTAGCAAAATGGAGACAATGCCATAGACGTCAGTAGGAAGTGTATCTTGATAATAACCTTGATAATGAAATATTTTTTCTGCTTCTTTATATAGATTGCTTTGATTGCAGTTGACTTTTATGACTTAAGTTAATAAAATATAAATCTATAAAAAAAAAAGATAGCAATAATAACGATACTTATCTGATTTAGGAAATCCAATGCAGTTAAAATGGAAAGTTATAGGTTGCTTTCAGAATTTGTTCTAAAACCTGGATTGTAAAAAAAAAAGCTTGATTTTGAAAAATTTTAAAAACTGAAAGAACTCTGCATTAATTTGCAAAATAAACAGCTTTAAATGCAAAATATTGAATTGTAAAATAGCTTGAATGTTGAAAATACTTTCATTTCTACAGACCCTCTACAGATTTTAGCTGGCAAAGTTTTACATTCAAAATCTCAAACATTCAGGATTAAAAAATTTGAAATAAAAAATATTTAAACTTTAGAATTGAATTAACATTTTTATAAATCTGCCCCCAAGCATTAGTGCTATGGTTCCACAATATCTTGGGCAGCAGAGTATAATATTCCAAGAACATCTTTCCTGTAAAGTGATTTCATTGGAAAGAAATGGTTGGGATTGTGCAAAACGGTGAAGACGTCAGTTGAAAGTGTATCTTGATAATAATCTTGATAATTAAATATTTTTCTCTGCTTATTTATATAGATTACTTTGATTGCAGTTCATTGTCTGGACTTTTATGGCTTAAGTAATAAAATGAAAATATATAAAAAGAAATAATAACTATACGGATCTGATTTAGGAAATGCAATAACGTTAAAATGGAAAGTTATGGGTTACTATCTGAGTTTGTTCTGAAACCTGTAAAAATCTTAAATCTGAAAGAACTTGATTTTATTAATTTGCAAAAATATACATCCTTTTTTTTTTACAAATTCAGTTTTTAATGCAAAATATTGAATAATAAAATAGCTTGAATGTTGAAAATATACCTTCCATTGATTTCAAGTTTTAAATTCAAATTTCCAACTGATAAATAGCAAACTTTTGGGCTTGGAAAATTTGAATTAAAAAATATTCAAACTTGAGAATTGAGTTTGAATTTAAATAAATATGTCCCCAAGCATTAGTGCTCTCACCTGCTGCTAAATATCTTATTAGGAATTATGAAACAGCAGTTTCTGAAATCTAGTCTTTCCTTTTAATATAAATTTTAATGACATTATGAAGCCCATTTATTAGAATTTGATTTTTTTTCTTGTAAAAGTTTTTAGGGGGAAATTTTTAATGATAAAAAACTTTATCACAGATTTATCATACCCCAAAGCTGCTAAGAATCTGAAAATACTTCATATAAACCTGTTGACGTCATGTAGAAGTCAGTGGCAGATGTCTCTCAAGATGTTTCTTGACACCGTTATCTGAGCTGGATAATCCCAAACAGTTGTGGTTTTCATCCAATAATCCAATAAAGTCGAGTTTTCAGGGTGTCAAACGTACGATACTAATTGACCCTTGATTTTGTTGCACTCATTCTTTTTAGAAAAAATATTGATAAATGTGCTTAATTTATGGAAGGGAGTTTGGTCTGCTTTGTTGGCATAATTTCTTTTAATAAATTTGAGTGTTAGTAAATAACCCCAAAGACCAAAGCTACAGTTAAAATAGGCAGATGGGAACCTAAGAAAAGGCAAGTTTCCTGAGTCCATGGGAGTCCATGCTAGGAAGAGATGCCAAATCTATGCAGCCCCTAGAATTGTAGTTGCTCACAATATCAACCTTACAGTTATTAATCTTAATAGTGCCAACTGATACTGAATATGTCAGTCGTATCATCCATGTAGATGCAACTCCTTCCTTCTCACCATAAGATCTTGATGACAGTGCTCATAAACTGACTAATTTGGAATCATGATTTACAGGTCTGATTCATAAAAGAAAATTAAGAGGAATTAACAAACAATCAACTACATTTATTTATACATGGACAGAACACTAAATCACTAAATTTCTTTTCCCAGCAGTTATCAATATGGTGCTACAATATTCCTTTCATGGTTGTCTGTTAAATGGAGCCTCTGCAATTTTCAAGGAATTAAGGGGCACATTTACTTAGCTCGAATGAAGGAAAAGAATAAAAAATACTTCGAATTTCAAATGATTTTTTTGGCTACTTCAACCGTCGAATTGGCTTCTTCAACTACGACTTCGACTTCAAATTGAACGTTTCGAACTAAAAATCGTTTCGACTATTCGACCATTCGATAGCCGAAGTACTGTCTCTTAAAAAAAACTTCGACCACCTACTTCGCCACCTAAAACCTACCGAGCATCAATATTAGACTATGAGGAAGGTCCCCATAGGCTTTCTAGCCAATTTGGCTAGAAAATCATTAGATCGATGGATTAAAATCCTTTGAATCATTCAATTCGTTGGATTTAATTGTTCAAATAGAGTTAAATCCTTCGACTTCGATATTTGAAGTCGAAGGATTTAACTTTGATGGTCGAATATCGAGGGTTAATTAACCCTTGATATTCGACCCTAAGTAAATGTGCCCCTAAGTGTTCAATATATTTAAAGACATTTTTCTAGGACACCCTACTTTGTCTATCCTTAAAATGGGAACTATCCTGAAAATGAAACTGCAATATAAGCTTTATCATACTGAAACAACAAACATTGTCTAAAATATGTACTGTTTCTGAAATAATCTAGTTTATATTAACATCTTAACTCCCAGTTATCTGTTTCTCTTCATTTTGTCTTTCTCTTCATTCTTGTATGAATTGTGCACCAGATTTTGATTCATTTTCTAGCAGGTATGTTACAGCTGACTTAACACAAGCAAAATCTAACAATATAACTGACTTTGGAACAAATCCAATGTAGAATGGGAGTTTTTCTGGTGATTTTAAAAGGCTGTAGTTTTATACATCTTCTAGACAAAAGGAGCCCAGAGAAAAGGCTGCATTTGACCTCCCAACTGTCATTAAAATCAGACTCCCAACTTCTGCATGAAGAGAGGAATGGGAAAACAAAGCTTAACTTGATTATTTTAGAAATGGGTCATAATTTGTAATTTGTTACTTTTAGATTTTTGTTTTTTGTTTAGTATGATGAAGCTCATATTAAATTTAATATTGCAATTTCGCGATAGTTCCCCTTATATCACAGGGAAGAAAGAATAAACACAACTTCCAGTTCATTAATATTGACATTGACTATCAGACATTTCACTCATGGATTAATAAAATTCAAGCAGAGACATAACACAGGTATGGGGGGTGTTGGAACCCAAAGATTAAAAACCAAGACGTCCTATTAGTGGAGACAAAGACCAAAAAAGTTTGTTATAGTGGGGCAATGTGATGTTAAATATTTACTGATCTTGATTGTCCAATACTAAAACACAAAGGGGCAGATTCACTAAAGGGAGATGGGGCCGTCGCTAGCAAAAACTCTCTAGAAATCACATCCGCAGGGACAGCTCCAAATCACTAACAGGCGTAGTGGACAATTCGCTAGCAAACAAGACCATTGCAAGCGTTCGTTTACACTCTATCACCAGGCAACTTTTCTCTCTGGTGAACGGTCATTACTTCTGAAATTCACTAAAATGCAAATTTTACTGAACGTTACATTACGTTTCTCCTGAGTTTACTTTACCACCTCAGACCAGGTGAACTGATAAATAGTGATGGGCGAATTTGCGCTGTTTCGCCGAAACGGCGAAAAATTAGCGAAACGGCGCCCGCTTTTTCGATGCCGGCGCCCGTTTTTGACGCCGGCGCCCGTTTTTGACGCCGGCGTCCATTTTTTTCAAAAAAAAAAATTTGACGCCGGCGAATTTTTGACGCAAATTTTCGCGGGAGTTTCGCAAATTTATTCGCTGGTGGCGAATCGTGCAAATTCGCTGCAAATTCGCGCCTGGCGAATAAATTCGCCCATCACTACTGATAAAATGATCCTCCTCTATCTCATGTCAGTGACATCATATCCTGTATGCCGGAAATGCATTAAAGTTATTAAAAGCGCTGGCGACTTTTCTTTCTTAAAGCGGGATTGTCTTCAACAGTCCAAACTATTAAACATTTGTGTAAACAATTTTGTTTATGTGACATGCCACATTTATATAAGGGTGGGGTCATGTCTAGGGCATTAGAGGATCTCTTCTGTCTTTATTATGGCTCATTGGACATTTGTTTTAAAAAGTGTCCAATTCAAGCATTTGCACCAAAATCACTATTAAAGACATTCATACAACTTTTAGGTACCCGCCCTATTCAAATTAACCTAAGAGTAAGAGTGCTAGCGATGTTTCACTAGACATAAATAAAAGCTAGAGAAAATTCTCTATGAAATGCTCTCACTGCCGATGTTACGCTAGCATTCAGCTGTTGAGATGCACCTTATCATTTTAGTGAATTAGCATATTATTCACCGGCTGCAAAACACGGAAATTCAAGCAAATTTGCAGAAAAATTTGCACCTGTCGAATAAATTTTTCCATCACTATTCCCTGCACTTTTAGTGTTGCCAATTGTTGTCACGTTATGGTACCATCTTTGGAGCAAATTAGCTAACGGGCAAATTTCTCGCCAGTGACCACTTTGCCACACTCTGCATGTTTCACTGTTTGGCATTGTGTGTTGAACTCATTTGATTAAACATATTTGAATCAAAATGTGCTCCTTGTGCTTCTGAATAGTTGTGCCTGGTGTTGCTCAGCCTTTCCTGCCTTCTGTTGGGAATCAAGCACGGCTGTGCCTTTTGATGCAGGAGAATCATGGAACTACTCTTACCTCCTCACCAAAATGTAGCTCCCTGGGTTCCCCAAAGATTTTTTATATTATTAACTAAGTTGAGGATGGCAATGTGTTTAGCTAATAATCCAACATCTGAGCTCTGAATACTTTTTTATGATTCACTTTTCCTTCCAGGAAATGTCCATGAAGAACCAAACATTGGTCAGTGAGATTGTTCTTTTGGGATTTCAGAATCTGCATAACTTCAAGATTCCTCTGTTCTCTCTTTTCCTTCTGATTTATATTATGATAATTTGGGAGAACATTCTCATCATAGTGTTAGTGTCCTCCAGCCGGAACCTCCAGTCCCCCATGTACTTCTTTCTCCAGCAATTGTCTGCATGTGACTTTCTAGAGTCAACAATTATTATCCCCATCCTGCTCCAAACTGTAATAAATGAAGGAGCCACAATGTACTTTGTTGACTGTCTGGTCCAATTTGATTTGTTTTCTCTGACAGAAGCCTTTGAGTGTTTCCTTCTAGCAGTAATGTCCTATGACAGATATGTGGCCATCTGCATCCCACTGCGTTACTCTTCTATAATGTCCCACAGGGTTTGTTTTACATTAATATTTGTTTCATGGTTGCTTAGCCTCATTGCCGTACTCATTATTGCCAATATTATGGCTACCTTACAGTTCTGTGACCAAAACACTATTAACCATTTCTTCTGTGATTTCTTTCCTATAGTAGAGCTTTCTTGCTCAGACACTTACCTGGTGCATATAAATATTATGTTACAGTCTATCCCTGTGATTTTCATCCCCTTTATACTGATCACTATATCCTATATCTGTATTGCCCATGCAATCCTAAAGATAGTGTCCAATACTGGGAGACAAAAAGCCTTCTCCACCTGCAGCTCCCACTTGGCTGTGGTCTCCATATTTTATGGGGCTCTGACTGCTATTTATGTGATCCCCCCCAGAAAAGAATCGCAGACCATAAGCAAAGTTCTGTCTCTATTATACACAGTAGTGACCCCATTGGTTAACCCACTTATTTACAGCCTTAGAAGTAAAGATATCAGAGATGTCCTTCAAAGAATATTAAATAGATTACATCAAGCACCGAGTGGGCAGATTTGTGAAGGGTCAAGTTGAAAATTTGAATTTAAATTTTCAAAAAAATTTTATTGTCAAAATTACACTAGGGAATTATCCAAACTCGATTCGAGATTTTTAAAAAATGTAAATTCAATTTTGGGATTTATCATACTCTGGCCCTTTATGAATTCGAATTCGACTATCTACCACCTAAAACCTGCCTAATTGCTGTTCAAGTCAATGGGAAAGGTCCAATTTGATTTGTTTGCAGACTTCCTGACAGTTTGATTGAATTTGAATTTAATTTGGTTTGAGTTTTTGGTCATTTTCATTTTGAAAATTAGATTTCATTAATAAATTCCCCGAAGTTTAATTTCTAATTCATTTGAATTTAAGGAAGTTTAAAAAAAACTCACATGAATTCGAAATTTGATTTATAACTTGATTCATAGCTCAAGATGAGTTATACTCAAGGGGACAAGGAATAAGGAGGGAAATTCATTAGGAATATTCAATTTAAGTAGCACTAAATTATCAGAACCCGAACAGAATGTTTTGAGTAAAGGACTAACGTTCGCACCCACCAATAGGCTCAATGGTTTTGACCTATTCGTGGATGCAGAAAAACATATCAGAAAATTGAGACTAAAGAGAGCCTTTAATAACAGTGAGATTATAAATAGAAACCCCCCTCCACAAAATACACAAGAAAAACCCCGATACTATCATACGGGCTTAAAAAAGAAGTCAGAATATATCCCAAAGGATGAAAAAGGCCCTTACATTCAAATATACGAAAAACTGGTAAAACAAGACTTAGACATATTGCAAAAAAAGTGGGCAAAAAAACCAATGAAACATAACATCACGAAAAAAGAGAAAGAAGCCCTAAAGGGCCTACAAAACAACAGGGACATCACTATTAAACCGGCGGATAAGGGGGGCGGCTTGGTAGTGATGGACACAGAAAATTATAAAACAATGTGCATGGATCTCATTTCAGATAGCAATACATATCGACCATTAGTGGGGGACCCCACAGAGACTTTTAATAAAAAAATTAAAATAATAATTGATAAGGCAGCACAAGAAGAAATTTTAGATCAGAAGGAGAAAGAATATCTGTACATGAAAAATCCCAAAATTCTGGTCCTTTACTGTCTGCCAAAAATACATAAAAATATAAAAAATCCACCGGGCAGACCTATCGTGTCTGGCATAAATTCAATATCATGCAATATGTCAGAATACGTAGATAAAATATTACAAAACTATGTACTAAGTTTGCCTAGTTATTTAAAGGACTCGACTCAAGCAATCAGAGATTTACAGAATGTAAAATTAAAACAAGGAACATTTTTTATGCACCTTGGATGTTAAATAGGGATGTAGCGAACTGTTCGCCGGCGAACTAGTTCGCGCGAACTTCGACTGTTCGCGTCCGCCGAATGTTCGCGAACGTCGCTCGACATTCGCCTATACGAGTTCACGTTCGATTCGTACAAAAATCGTTCGACCATTCGACCATTCGATTCCTTCGACCGCTACAATCGAAGGATTTTCGTTCGAATCGAATGATCGAAGCCATTCGATCGAATGAAATCATTCGATCGAATGTCTTCGATCGTTCGATTCGAACGAAAATCCTTCGATCGAATGATTAAAATCCTTCGATCGTTCGAATCGAACGATTTTGCGGATGTTCGAAGTTCGCAAACTGTTCGCGAGCTGTTCGCATTTTTTGCCGGTGTTCGCGAACGGCGTTCACGAACACATACACGGCAGTTCGCTACATCCCTAATGTTAAATATTTATATACTTCAATTCAACACGAATTAGGAATAAGAGCCGTGACACATTATTTGGAAAAAGACTTAAAATGCCGAATAACCAAAAGGAATTTATAAAATTTATACAAATACTATTTACTGACATGGGGCAACGCCATGGGAACGAGATTCACCCCCAGCTATGCAAATCTGTTCCTGGGACAATGGGAGCAGTATAATGTAACATCCAAGCTGGGGGGTGATCTGATCCTATGGCGACGCTTCATAGACGACATAGTATTTTTGTGGCAAGGGTCGGAAGAAGAAATGCTAAAATTTGTTAATGACATAAACAAAAATGATGAAAACTTAGAATTCACCTTAATCTACAGCCAGGAGACAATAAACTTCTTGGATCTAGAAATAAGGAAGAATAAAAATAATGATTTCCTGGATTTTAAAACCTATTTCAAAAAGGTAGATGTCTGCAACTATGTATTAAGTACTAGTAATCATAATCCCACATGGCTCCAAAACATTCCATATGGACAATTTTGTCGTCTAAAGAAAAACTGCTCCAACCCGATAGAGTTAGAAGGCCAACTGAATTATGTGTCAGAACGGTTCAAACCGAGGGGGTACAAAAATAAACGTATCCAAAAAGTGAGAAAACAACTAAGAGGAATAGACAGAGCAGATTTATTGAAAGAAAAAAAGAAAAAGGAATTAATTAATGAACAACTAAGCTTATCGTTTATCACTTCATACACCCCGGGGGCACAAGAAATAAAAAGGATCCTAAATCAACATTGGAATATCCTGGAGGGAGATGAACTCCTAAAAGGAAAAATTCCCCAAAAGCCAAAGGTAATATATAAAAGGGCAAACAACTTAAGTCAAATAATAGTGCACAATTTCATCCCCACAGAAAGAACACAAAATAAAAAACCAAAGGAGGAGTGGAAAGGTTTTTTTCCTTGTGCACTCTGTAAAGCCTGTAGGTATGGTAAGAAAGGGACACAATTTATATCCAATGTGACAAAAAAAGAACATACTATTGATCACTGTATCAAATGTACAACACAAAATGTGATATATTGTTTAGAATGCCCTTGTGGCCTTCAATACATTGGCAAAACCAATAGGAAACTAAGGGAAAGAATTAACAAACACATAAGAAACATAGAAAAGGGAGTCATGAATCACAGTGTGTCAAAGCACTTTAAAGAGTGTCATAATCAGAAAGCCAAAGATTTGAAATTTTGGGGTGTAAGTATAGTACAAAAAGATTGGAGAGGGGGAGATTTAACAAGGAAAACATTACAAGAAGAAAGCAAATGGATTTACAAAATGCACACTTTTATACCACAAGGGTTAAATATAGACATTAACTTAAGAGCTTTTTTATGAAAGATATTGAATATATAAATAAAAAATTCAGGAATAGGGGATAAACACATAATTTCAATATGAGAAAGATTCACTATGGGTTAATCATAAGATAAGCTTTTTGTCTAAAAGAAGAAAGATATAAATGTAAACAGGGAATAGAAAAGCAAAATGATAACATAAGGTGAATACATGTAGGAGAGATCAATGATAAAATATAGGAAATGAAAGTTTTGATATTTGAAAAAAACAGGAAAAACTACATTTCCCATGATTCTCCTTAATTGTTGTCTCTATATGCTGTCAAAAAGTATGTATTTTTTGTATATACATGTGTATGAAAACAAAGTTTATTGATTTGAAAAAAATAGGGGGAACTACATTTCCCATGATCCCCTCTGATCGTTGTCCTTATATGTTGCTAAAAATATGCATTTTTTGTGTATACATTTGGAGCCGGGTTGTTGGACTGTGGCCTGGTGGGGTATCAAGCCAGAGGGGTGATGAAAAGGAGGTGTGGGAGAAAAATATGTTGCCTTCGTTATAATGCGGAGAAGACTGAGAGTTGTGTAACGCTATTTTGGTTACTGTCCCTTTAAATAATAGCTTCCTTGGCAATTCAGGGGCCCTGAGTCCCTTTTGCAAGTCAAAAAGTACTGGGAACTGGGAATCACAGCGCAGTGCCTCCACCTAGGGAGCACTGAGGAACTTACCTCAGAGGAATCCCCTAGGAAATAATAAACACACACTTTGCAGATAACAATATTTAACTTTATATAAACTGTAAAGTAGTAACTAATACAAAAGTCACGCCTGTATGGGAATATAAGGGACACTACCTAAATCCCTATTAGGTTTTAACTATCTGTTCAAACACAGTTCTTATAGTATCACAGTCCCACTTGTCTGGAAGGGTTAAAAGCACACAGTTCAAAATGCAATGTCCCTTTCCCCAGAGCTCTTATTCCCCTGGTAGCGCTACCTTTCCCCAGAGTACCTTTTCCCTTGGAAAATAGCAGCTTCCCACGTAGCAGGCAAAATCACACAAGGCCTGTCTTCCTGTTAGGCTCAGTACTGTGGCAAATCCTCTCTTCAAGGGATTTATTCAGCAATCTCTCTCAGAGGCAGATCACACTGGAAACTCTTCTCCAATGGCACTTTCCTCCTCTGAAGCTTTAGCAGCGTGGCAGGGTCAGACAGCCTCTTTCTGCACTACTCCAGACCTCACAGATCCAGCAGCTCTTGCAGGACTTTGCTCCCCTTTGATCCTTTCTCCACAGCACGTGTTAGACTCAAACACACGGCCTACACACACAGATCCAGCAGGGCCTACACACACTGCTTCACAGTCTGGCACACCCTCTCCTCCCAGGATGCACTGCGGTGTCCAGCCAATCAGGTCGCTCTCCAGCCTGTTACTGGGCTGAATGATGTCACAGACAGAAAAGCAGGGGAAGGATTTCTCTTCTCCCCTACATTCTCCCATTGGACAAATCGGCAACGTCCTCGCTTGCCGTATGCCCTGGCATGCCTGGACAGCAAAACAGTCAAAAATGTCTTTATCACTATTGTTACCTGGGACCCTAACATCGGCCCTACCTGGAGACCTGCGCTTACCCAGACCCAGTACTTTAGATCTATCGGGGGTATCAAAGGTTTCAGGGGCCACCTTCATACCAATAGGGTTCTCCACAGTAGTCTTCTCTCGACTCAACACCCTATCCTCTTCAGGGGAGTCACTCTCACAGACAGAAGGCTCATAATAAGACTTCTGTATGGTGGAAATTTTGTAAGTCTTACAACTCCGGGCCTGATGACCCATCACTTGGCACTTGTAACATCTCCCATGGAATCTTCTACGCCTATGGCGTACTTTACACAGTGCAGATTGGGTTTCACCTTCATCAGGAACTGGGCAGTTTGACTGGATGTGGCCAAGCTTTCCACACCGGTAACACGTAGGAACTCTCTTAGTTTCAGCTGGGGGTTTGGCTCTCTCAGACAATTGAGCTTTTAAGTCCTCCAACTCTTTGCGAAGTTTCTTGTTCTCTTCTGCCAGTTTTGCTTCAGCAGGGGATTTCTCTGTATGCCCTGCAGTGGAACTCCGTTTGACCCTCACATAGGCATCAGCCTCCTCTCGCCGAACTCTCTCCATCAGAGCAACATACCCAGGGAGTAGCTTATCCTGGTAGTGTGCTCTAATTGTCATGGCAACAGGGTCACTATTCAGGGTCCCTCTTTTCAATTGGCGAATTCTCATAGAATCCATTTCATCGTCTGTAATTGCACCGCGGCTCACTAGCAATCTCAGGCCTTGTTCTAGCCGTACAAGATAAGCAGACAAATCTTCCTTCTCTTTCTGGACGGTAGAGTGGAAGCGATAGAGCATCTCTGTAGCACTCTCTACAGGGCCAAACGTCACCTCCAGGACTTCAATCAGATCACCCGAAGTAGCATCGGGGTGACCAACCATATAGGACTTAACAACATCCACGGCAGGGCTGCGAAGACTCTCAAGGATCTTCCTTCTCATAGTAGTCTCGGGCCCAGTCCAATCTCTCACGGACACAACAGTGGAGTCTCTCCAACTCTCAAAGGACTCTTCACCTGAGGGTACAGGATTGGTACCTGCAAACACTTTAAGTCTCTTAAAATTTCCATTCCAGGCTAGCTGTGTCAGTTGGTCAGTAAGTTGTCCCAGCGCACTCACAATCTCTGGGGTATCCAGCCGGCCACCAGAACTATGGCGACTCCCCTTGGAGACCACGCTCTCACAGGATGGACATCTCTTTATGTGACTCTTTTCAGCCGGCGAATCAAACAACGTCTTGTTTAGCTGCACACTCTCCGGTGCCTTCACTGCATACTGGGTAGTAAGGGCATCACCCTGGGAAGTTAACTCATCTGCGTCATCAGACATATCAGGCAGAACAATCTTCCTGGGCCCTTCACTTTCAGCATCAATATCAGGGGGAACACGGTCACGATCTATCTCTCTGGGGCTGTCTATAAGAACATTCAACAGGACCCCGGCAGAATCCTGCCGTGACGCAGCCACCCTTGGGCGGTAAAAAATCTGTTCCCCATCCAGAACTTGATAAATAAATTCTTCCTTCACTCTGAGCACCATGGGCCCAACAGCGGCAACCTTTCGGGGGTTAAGTCCCAATGCAGTACACCATTGGCGAACACTTTGTGGAGTTTTAAAGGCAGACATATTTTCATCAAACATCCCCAGCTTCCCAGTCGACATCTCAGCAGTTCCTCCAAAATGTAACGCTATTTTGGTTACTGTCCCTTTAAATAATAGCTTCCTTGGCAATTCAGGGGCCCTGAGTCCCTTTTGCAAGTCAAAAAGTACTGGGAACTGGGAATCACAGCGCAGTGCCTCCACCTAGGGAGCACTGAGGAACTTACCTCAGAGGAATCCCCTAGGAAATAATAAACACACACTTTGCAGATAACAATATTTAACTTTATATAAACTGTAAAGTAGTAACTAATACAAAAGTCACGCCTGTATGGGAATATAAGGGACACTACCTAAATCCCTATTAGGTTTTAACTATCTGTTCAAACACAGTTCGTATAGTATCACAGTCCCACTTGTCTGGAAGGGTTAAAAGCACACAGTTCAAATTGCAATGTCCCTTTCCCCAGAGCTCTTATTCCCCTGGTAGCGCTACCTTTCCCCAGAGTACCTTTTCCCTTGGAAAATAGCAGCTTCCCACGTAGCAGGCAAAATTACACAAGGCCTGTCTTCCTGTTAGGCTCAGTACTGTGGCAAATCCTCTCTTCAAGGGATTTATTCAGCAATCTCTCTCAGAGGCAGATCACACTGGAAACTCTTCTCCAATGGCACTTTCCTCCTCTGAAGCTTTAGCAGCGTGGCAGGGTCAGACAGCCTCTTTCTGCACTACTCCAGACCTCACAGATCCAGCAGCTCTTGCAGGACTTTGCTCCCCTTTGATCCTTTCTCCACAGCACGTGTTAGACTCAAACACACGGCCTACACACAGATCCAGCAGGGCCTACACACACAGCTTCACAGTCTGGCACACCCTCTCCTCCCAGGATGCACTGCGGTGTCCAGCCAATCAGGTCGCTCTCCAGCCTGTTACTGGGCTGAATGATGTCACAGACAGAAAAGCAGGGGAAGGATTTCTCTTCTCCCCTACAGTTGTATGCGCCAAATAGGAAGTGAAGACGCTGGAACGCACAAGTTGGAACGCACAAACCGGAAGTGAAGGCGGAAATCAAACGGACACGCTGGAATGGGCTTTAAAAGGAAGGATACAAACAAATATGGCAGAGACGCCTCTGAGGAAGCTGGTAACACCCAGCGAAACGCGTTAGGCATAGTTTGGGGGACACAACAACCTAGACCAAGGCACCTGAAGTGAGCTGACAAGAGTTTGGAGTGAGCTGATAGGACTGCCCCTGGGGACCCCGGAAAAACTGTTTATTGGACTCAATGCGCAAAAACCCGTAAGGGGAAATGTGAGTGTGAATTTTAATTGTTTTTAATTTTTTTTTTAAATAAACGGTGTTACACTATTATCGGTTTGTATTCCTGTTTGGGAACTTGGAAGGAGCGGTGAGCGCTGAAGGAGGAACCTGAAAGAGCTTCATGTTAAATACACCATACCACGGCAGTGGTTTGTAAGTAGGCATTTTATACAGAAGGTGGAGGCACTTGCATCCCTGGAATATATTTCATTTCATAGGAAAAGCATTCTTCCTTTCTTCTGTCCACCTTTATTGCCACTTTATACCCTCATTAACAGTCATTTGAAGGAGAAGGGGAGAACACATCCACTTAACATCCAGTGCACGCACGGGGTGATATTTTACATTGTGAACACATTGCGCTATGTCTGTTTTTTATTTCTGTTGCCACAGGCGCTGATCGCTTCTTATACATATCCCTTTTTGGGGGTATATATATGCTTGATTTTGGATTCATATACAGTTGAGAGACTGTGAAGGGGTTGGCAAGAAATAATCTAAGAGACTTTATTGGGCTGCATTTTGTAAGCTATATATTGTTTATACAAGGGGACAGTTACTTTAAATGGATTGTGATACTACACTAAATGAAATCATCTTATGAATCTAATGTGTTGTATAGACCACTTATGTTCCCATTAGAAAATGTTGGACTCACCTGCAGCCTGAATCAAATTGTATTCAGATCTTATCACTAGCCTCAAAACACATTTCACCTGAGGTCTATCCTACATAATCCTAGTGCCAGTTTTAAATGATTATTTTTTAAACTTAAAAATGTTAAGGATTGTTTTAGTGGATACATATAAAATGGACTGATTATCACAGTCATTTTCAAAAGCAGATATATGAAAAGTAATGCAAAGGAGAAGGAA
Source organism: Xenopus petersii (assembly GCA_038501925.1). NCBI lineage: Eukaryota > Metazoa > Chordata > Amphibia > Anura > Pipidae > Xenopus > Xenopus petersii. Next base: position 159,056,023 of record CM076676.1, on the reverse strand, counting down.
AAAACAAACAAATAAAATAAATGCAGCATCTGAATTCTACATTTTATTGAAAATCAATTAAGATATGAACTATCTATATCATAACTTTTAATCCTTGAGTTGGGCATTGAGTGTTCACATATGCTGAGCTGAGAAAAGTTGGGGGTCATTTTCAACCATTTGAGCCAAATACTGTCATCCATAATGTGTCAATACTTTGGTGGCAATAATTTTTATTTATTTCAAAGTACTTAATATGAGTCCAGGTTTTTCCATCTACTTACTATTATTAACCTTGCTGCCTTGGCATCCTAAAAAGATATGGAAGATTTGGCAGAAGATTTGACAGAACCATTTTAACACAATGAATTCTATCAATCAAACATATATTGTGTTTATCCCAGTTCAGTAAGTTCTAAGTTAATGATTTGAATAATGGAGGGAAATTGGTTTTGTACATTGAAGATAAATGAGGTACAAGTTTTACTCCCAGGGATGTATGTATTCAGTCTGCACGTTAAATCCAATGTATGCATTGGCAGATTGCAGGGAAGCATTTCAGATGTATCTGGGTTGATGGTAAAGTTGATGTTATCAAAGAGTGTTAAGGTACAGTAGGGATGTGAATGGTTTATCATCAAATCATTAGGTGGTTATCTTTTGTTATCTTTGACCCTAAAGCACTGAATGTCTACCTTTTCCCTCACTAGCAACTCCATGGCTAGGGCAAGCAGGGCTGGAGAAAGTGGGCACCTTTGCCTTGTACCACATTGGATAATGATGTCAACTAGTGGACTAGTGGAGGTCAGGTTGAGTTGTCTCTGGGGCAAGCATAATGGGGCTCATTTATCAACACTGGGCAAATTTGCCCATGGGCAGTTACCTATAGCAACCAATCGGTGATCAGCTTTTTAATGCCAGCTGCAAGTAGAACAATGAATGCAGCAAATTGATTGGTTGCCATGGGTTACTGCCCATGGGCAAATTTGCCCAGTGTTGATAAATGACCCCCAATATGTTTTTAATGTTTTAATAAAATTGGACCCAGTCCTATTATCTCCATGGGGGCCAATATGTACTTCCAGTTTAGTGTATCAAAAGCTTTTCTGTTATAAAGTGCTTAGACTTATTTGCATACACTATGAAATTAAGTTTTTATATAAAACAGTGCCCAAGATTTTTACATCACAATTGAGAATCAAAACTGGCCTTTCATTTCTGGGGAATAATGGGTCTATATTGTTTTTACGGATTATTGATATCCATGCATCATTCATTTTGGTGGGTCAGTGGCCAGTTTTAATAGCAGATGTGTGACGAACTTTGTTTAATCAGGGTCAACCAGCAGACTTTTATTCATTTTCAGTCAGGGTGTGTAATAGAAGGGTTTCCAGTTCCAGCACCACCATTACAAGGCTGTGGTCAGACCATGTGCACTGCTTTATTTTAGATTCTCTCCGTCCCGCCAAATCAATTCTGGAGTAGCTATTGTGGATGTGTTACCATTAGAATCCCTCTCTGTATCCATTAAATTATAATAGTGAAGTCTCACAACTTTAGGAGGCCTCATTGCTCAACAAACTGCAATTCAAAAGGTAATTGTGTCCAAAGCCGCACAGTTGTAGTTGCATTGTGGCCACTTTCTGCTTCTCACACGTGTGTCACACCAACTAAATGCAGTGAAAGGGCACAATCACTGAGCATGTGCAACTTCAACATACAATCCATTGGACATGCTCCTTGCCCAGGGCCAGTGTGGGGAGACTGGGAGGATGTTTAATCACCATAAGGACCAAGGAGCCAATTGGAATACAGCACAGTCTCTAAGAAATGAAGATGAGCTGGTGGGGAACAGTAAATCCTGAAGAACAAAAGCAATGCACCTTTCCTTATCCTATAGTATTTCATTAAGATTTCTTTTCTTCCTCACACTTTCTTTTACTTCTTTCTTCTTTAAATAAGTTACTATTCTGTTGGCAAATTGGTGAAAAGTACTGAGCAGATTAAAGATTCGGAGAAAATCATGGGCGCTGGAAACAATAAAATTAAAAATGTTTGGCCATCAATGCACAATCTTTCATTGGTTCTAATACTGTAATATAGTAATATAATTTACTAATTGGTCTTTTCATTTCTTTCCTGGCTCTATGTTGACGTTCAAAGATCTAAAACCTGATTCCCATGAGACAGTTTAGGCTTGTGCCTACAGAGATTCTCTTGAAACTGTATATATATAGAAAGTGATTGCAGAGAATTGCCTATTGTACATTTCATTACTATTATAGTGACAGTGACAACAAGAAATCCAGTTAAACAAAATGGAGTTGGTTATCCTCCCAGGCCAGTGAATATCTGGTGCCATTCAAATTGGTTCAAATCAGGTGAGTATAATATTCCAAGAACATCTTTCCTGTAAAGTGATTTCATTGGAAAGAAATGGTTGGGATTGTGTTAGCAAAATGGCAGGAGAAATACAGAGCAGGTTACACATTGGGAGAAGCTCATGGACATCTTCCTATGGTTCCACAGTATCTGGGGTGGTTCTGGCAGGTGCAAATCAGGTGAGTATAACATTCCAAGAACATCTCACCTGTGAACTGATTTCTTTGGAAATGAATGATTGGGATTGTGTTAGCAAAATGGAGACAATGCCATAGACCTCAGTAGGAAGTGTATCTTGATAATAACCTTGATAATTGAATATTTTTTTCTGCTTCTTTATATAGATTGCAGTTGACTGTCTGGACTTTTATGACTTAAGTTAATAAAATATACATATATATATAAAAAAGATAATAACGATAATTATCTGATTTAGGAAATTCAATTGTAATGGTTTGCTTTCAGAATTTGTTCTAAAACCTGGATTGTAAAAAAGAAAAAAAAGCTTGATTTTGAAAAATTTCAAAAATTGAAAGAACTTTAAATGCAAAATATTGAATTGTAAAATAGTTTGAATGTTGAAAATATTTTCATTTCTACAGACCCTTTCCAGATTTTAGCTGGCAAAGTTTTACATTCAAATCTCAAACATTCAGGATTTAGGAAATGCAATAACGTTAAAATGGAAAGTAATAGGTTATTGTCTGAGTTTGTTCTGAAACCTGGATTGTAAAAAAAAAAAAAAGCTTGATTTTGAAAAATCTTTAAACTGAAAGAACTCAATTATATTAATTTGCAAAAACATACATCCCTTTGAGTTTTACAAATTCAGTTTTTAATGCAAAATATTGAATAACAAAATAGCTTGAATGTTGAAAATATACCTTCCATTGATTTCAAGTTTTACATTCAAATTTCCAACTGATAAATAGCAAACTTTTGGTCTCGGAAAATTTGAATTAAAAAATATTCAAACTTGAGAATTAAGTTTGAATTTTAATAAATATGTCCCCAAGCATTAGTGCTCTCACCTGCTGCTAAATATCTTATTAGGAATTATGAAACAGTAGTTTCTGAAATCTGGTTTTTCCTTTTAACATAAATTTTAATGACATTATGAAGCCCATTTATTAGAATTAGATTTTTTTTCATGTAAAAGTTTTGAGGGCGAAAACTGTAATATTTAATGGAAACAATTTTTTTTCACAGATTTATCATACCCAAAGCTGCTAAGAATCTTAATCTGAAAATACTCCATATAAACCTGTTGAGGTCATGTAGAAGTCAATGGCAGATGCCTCTCAAGATGTTTCTTGACACTGTGATCTGAGCTGGATAATCTAAAACAGTTGTGGTTTTCATCCAATGATCCAATAAAGTCGAGTTTTCAGGGTGTCAATCGTACAATACTAACTGACCCTTGATTTTGTTGCACTCATTTTTTTAAAAATAATATTGATACATTTGTGCAATTTGTGGAAGGGAGTTTGGTCTGCTTTGTTTGTATAATTTTTTTATAAATTTGAGTGTTAGTAAATAACCCCAAAGACAAAAGCTACAGTTAAAATAGGCAGATGGGAACCTAGGAAAAGCCAAGTTTCCTGAGTCCATGGGAGTCCATGCTAGGAAGAGATGCCAAATATATGCAGCCCCTAGAATTGTAATTGCTCACAGTATCAACCTTACAGTTTATAATTATATTATCTTAATGGTGCTAATTGATACTGAATATGTCAGTCGTATTATCCATGTAGATGCAACTCCTTCCTTCTCACCATAAGATCTTGATGACAGTGCTCATAAACTGACTTATTTTGAATCATGTTTTACAGGCCTGATTCATAAAAGACAATTAAGAGGAATTAAGAAACAATCAACTACATTTATTTATACATGGACAGAACACTAAATCATCAAATTATTTTTACCCAGCAGTTATCAATATGATGCTACAATATTCCTTTCATGGTTGTCTGTTAAATGGAGCCTCTGCAATTTTCAAGGAATTAAGTGTTCAATATATTTAAAGACATTTTTCTAGGACACCCTACTTTGTCTATCCTTAAAATGGGAACTATCCTGAATATGAAAATTTAATTTAAGCTTTATCATACTGAAACAACAAACATTTTCTAAAATATGTACTGTTTCTGAAATAATCTAGTTTATATTAACATCTTAACTTCCAGTTATCTGTTTCTCTTCATTTTGTCTTTCTCTTCATTCTTGCAGGAATTGTGCACCAGATTTTGATTCATTTTCTAGCAGATATGTTACAGCTGACTTAACACAAGCAAAATCTAACAATATAACTGACTTTGGAACACATCCAATGTAGAATGGGAGTTTTTCTGGTGAATTTTTAAACAACTGTAGTTTTATACATCTTCTAGACAAAAGGAGCCCAGAGAAAAGGCTGCATTTTACTTCCCAACTGTCATGAAAATCAGACTCCCAACTTCTGCATGAAGAGAGGAATGGGAAAACAAAGCTTAACTTGATTATTTTAGAAATGGGTCATAATTTGTAATTTGTTACTTTTAGATTTTTGTTTTTTGTTTAGTATGATGAAGCTCATATTAAATTTAATATTGCAATTTCGCGATAGTTCCCCTTATATCACAGGGAAGAAAGAATAAACACATCTTCCAGTTCATTAATATTGACATTGACTATCAGACATTTCACTCATGGATTAATAAAATTCAAGCAGAGACATAACACAGGTATGGGGGGTGTTGGAACCCAAAGATTAAAAATCAAGACTTGTCCTATTAGTGGAGACAAAGACCAAAATAGTTTGTTATAGTTGTATAAGTTTCTATATAGTATATATCAATATTAATAATATTATATCAATATTAATAATATACCTCAACCCACTTACTAGGGTTTCTGGTTCTTTTGAGCAAGCAGACAATGAATCCACACCAATGAGCGTATATTAAAGTGATGTATTGTAAAATAAATCAATTGATTATTCTACATAAATGATTATACTTAGACGAAACAATAATTACAATATTTACAGTTACACATTACACAAGTCTACATTGTTGTTACCAAAAAGTAGGGGAATAGAGTTCAGCTTCATCTCTGCCTTCCCCTCTGGTCTTCATTCCTCACATGTTGTCTTGTCCCAGGCTCCTCTGGCTTCTTCAGCTCTCTAGCTGCCTCCTCTCAGCTGCCCAGCTCTCTTCTCTACTGCCCCGCCTCCTTCATATGTTGTCTCGTGTTCTTTTATCCTGGGTTCTCACCTGCCCCCACAGAAACCCTCCCAACTGCCAAGATGCTGTAATAAACCCCCAACTTGCCTACATCCTGTTGAGCAAGTTTTCTCGCATACACAACCAGTTTTATGGTCCCCACAGCAGACATAGGCCTTAGTAGTCACAGGAAAACTTTTGTTATGATAATCAGGGCTTCATGTAAGTTCCCTGAACAACAGCTTTCATATGAAATAACTAAATCAAGATGGCAATTTCTTACAGTTGGGCAATGTGATGTTAAATATTTACTGATCTTGATTGTCCAATACTAAAACACAGAGGAGCAGATGGGGCCATCGCTAGCGAAAATTCACCAGAAATCACATCCGCAGGGACAGCGCCAAATCACTCACAGGCGTAGTGGACAATTCGCTAGCAAACAAGACCATTGCAAGCATTCGTTTACACTCTATCACCAGGCAACTTTTCTCTCTGGTGAACGGTCGTTACTTCTCAAATTCACTAAAGTGCAAATTTTACTGAATGTTACGTTACGTTTCTCCTGAGTTTACTTTACCACCTCAGACCAGGTGAACTGATCCTCCTCAATCTCATGTCAGTGACATCATATCCTGTATGCCGGAAATGCATTAAATTATTAAAAGCGCTGGCGACTTTTCTTTCTTAGAGCGGAATTGTCTTCAACAGTCCAAACTATTAAACATTTGTGTAAAAATTTTGTTTATGTGACATGCCACATTTATATAAGTGTGGGCTCATGTCTAGGGCATTAGAGGATCTCTTCTGTCTTTATTATGGCTCATTGGACATTTGTTTTAAAAAGTGTCCAATTCAAGCATTTGCACCAAAATTACTATTAAAGACGTTCATACAACTTTTAGGTACCCGCCCTATTCAAATTAACCTAAGAGTAAGAGTAGCGATGTTTCGCTAGACATAAATGAAAGCTAGAGAAAATTCTCTATGAAATGCTCTCACTGCCGATGTTACGCTAGCATTCAGCTGTTGAGATGCTCCTTTGAATTTTAGTGAATTAGCATAGTGGTAATGAATTTGTGTGTCAGAAAAACTTTTATACACCTGTGGCAAAATGCGGAAATTCACCTGCAAATTTGCATCTGGCGAATTAATTTCCCCATCATTATTCCCTGCACTTTAATTACTATCAGTGTTGCCAATTGTTGTCAATTTATGGTACCATCTTTGGAGCAAATTCATTAACCGGCAAATTTCTCGCCACTGACCACTTTGCCACACTCTGCGCCACTTCCACCAGACACAAATTTGAATTGTTGCCGACGTCAAATTTCATGAATTTTTCGCCTTTTCGCAAGTTTTGTGGGAAATACGTTAGTAATATTTCAGTTTGTCTACTTTTGCAGAGGCATAAGGGCTCATTCACAAGCACTGCTGCACATCTGCATGTTTCACCGTATGGCATTGTGTGTTGAACCCCTTTCATTAAACATATTTGAATCAAAATGTGCTCCTTGTGCTTCTGAATAGTTGTGCCTGGTGTTGCTCAGCCTTTCCTGCCTTCTGTTGGGAATCAAGCACCGCTGTGCCTTTTGATGCAGGAGAATCATGGAACTACTCTTACCTCCTCACCAAAATGTAGCTCCCTGGGTTCCCCAAAGATTGTTCATATTATTAACTAAGTTGAGTATGGCATCATGTCTAGCTAATAATCCAACATCTGAGCTCTGAATAACTTTTTTATGATTCACTTTTCTTTCCAGGAAATGTCCATGAAGAACCAAACATTGGTCAGTGAGATTGTTCTCTTGGGATTTCAGAATCTCCATAACTTCAAGATTCCTCTGTTCTCTCTGTTCCTTCTGATTTACATTATGATAATTTGGGAGAATGTTCTCATCATAGTGTTGGTGTCCTCCAGCCGGAACCTCCAGTCCCCCATGTACTTCTTTCTCCAGCAATTGTCTGCATGTGATGTTCTAGAGTCAACAATTATTGTCCCCATCCTGCTCCAAACTGTAATAAATGAAGGAGCCACAATATACTTTTTTGACTGTCTTGTCCAATTTTATTTTTTTTCTCTGACAGAAGCCTTTGAAATATTCCTTCTAGCAGTAATGTCCTATGACAGATATGTGGCCATCTGTATCCCACTGCGTTACTCTTCTATAATGTCCCACAGGGCTTGTGTTACATTAATATTTGTTTCATGGTTGCTTAGCCTCATTGCCGTACTCATTATTGCCAATATAATGGCTACCTTACAGTTCTGTGACCAAAACATGATTAACCATTTCTTCTGTGATTTCTTTCCTATAGTAGAGCTTTCTTGCTCAGACACTTACCTGGTGCATATAAATATTATGTTACAGTCTATCCCTGTGATTTTCATTCCCTTTATACTGATCACTATATCCTATATCTGTATTGCCCATGCAATCCTAAAGATAGTGTCCAATACTGGGAGACAAAAAGCCTTCTCCACCTGCAGCTCCCACTTGGCTGTGGTCTCCATATTTTATGGGGCTCTAACTGCTGTTTATGTGGTCCCCCCCAGAAAAGAATCCCAGACCATAAGCAAAGTTCTGTCTCTGTTATACACAGTAGTGACCCCATTGGTCAACCCACTTATTTACAGCCTTAGAAGTAAAGATATCAGAGATGTCCTTCAAAGAATATTAAATAGATTACATCAAGCACCTAGAGGGCAGATTTATTAAGGGTCAAATTGAAAATTTGAATTTAAACTTTCACAATTTTTGTATGGTCAATATTTGACTAGGGAATTATCTAAACTTGATTCGAGATTTTTAAAAAAAATTTAATTTGATTTTTGAGATTTATCATACTCTGGCTCTTTAAGAATTCGAATTTGACCGTCTGCCACCGAAAACCTGCCAAATTGCTGTTTAAGTCAATGGGAAAGGTCCAGGGATCAATTCTGATTTGTTTGCAGCCTTCCTAACTGTTTGATTGAATTTGAATCTAATGTGATTCAAGTTTTTGTTTTTTTTCATTTTTAAAATTAGATTGTATTAATAAATTTCCCCAAGTCAAATTTCAAATTCATTTGAATTTAAGGGAGTTTAAAAAAACTCACATGAATTTCGAAATTCAACCCTTAATAAATGTGCCTCCCCATATATGTTCATATCTGATTGTTTATCTGAAGCTGAAAGATGAGTTATACACAAGGGGACAGTTACTTTAAATGGACTGCGATACTACATTACATGAAATCATCTTATTAATCTAATGAGTTGTATAGACTATTTGTGTTCCCATTAGAAAATGTTGGACTCACCTGCAGCCTGCAGCAAACTGTATTCAGATCTTATCACTAGCCTCAATACACATTTCACCTGAGGCCTATCCTACATAATCCTAGTGCCAGTTTTAAATGATTATTTTTTAAACTTAAAAAGTTTTAGGATTGTTTTAGTGGATACATATAAAATGGACTGACTATCACAGTCATTTTCTTAAAAGCAGATATATGAAAAGTAATGCAAAGGAGAAGGAAAAAAACAAACAAATAAAATAAATGCAGCATCTGGGTTCTACATTGTATTGAAAATCAATTAAGATATGAACTATCTATATCATAACTTTTAGTCCTTGAGTTGGGCATTGAGTGTTCACATATGCTGAGCTGAGAAAAGTTGGGGGTCATTTTCAACCACGTGAGCCAAATACTGTCATCCATAATGTGGCAATACTTTAGTGGCAATAATTTTTATTTATTTCAAAGAACTTAATATGAGTCCAGGTTTTTCCAGTTACTGGCTATTATTAACCTTGCTGCCTTGGCATCCTAAAAAGATATAGAATATGTGGCAGAACCAGAACAGAACCATTTTAACACAATGAATTCTATCATTCCAACATACATTGTGTTTATCATTGTGTTTTAATGATTTAATTAATGGAGGGAAATTGGTTTTGTACATTGAAGATAAATGAGGGATAATTTTAACTCCCAGGGATGTATGTGTAACTAGTGGACTAGCGGAGGGCAGTTTGAGTTGTCTCTGGGCAAGCATAATATGTTTTTATGTTTTAATAAAATTGGACCCAGTCCTATTATCTCCATGAGGGCCAATATGTACATCCAGTTTAGTGTATCAAAAGCTTTTCTGCTATCAAGTGCTTAGACTTATTTGCATACACTGTGAAATTAAAGGAAAACTATACCCCCAAAATGTACACTTAAGCAACAGATAGTTCATATCATTTTAAGTGGCACATTAAAGAATCTTACCAAACTGGAATATATATTTAAGTAAATATTGCCCTTTTACATCTCTTGCCTTGAGCCACCATTTCGTGATGGTCTGTGTGCTGCCTCAGAGATCACCTGACCAGAAATACTTCAACTCTAACTGTAACAGGAAGAAATGAAGAAGCAAAAGACACAACTCTGTCTGTTAATTGGCTCATGTGACCTAACATACAGTACAGTACATTGAATCCTACGATCCCAGGGGGCGGCCCTTATTTTTTAAAATGGCATTTTTTTATTTATGATTACCCAATGGCACATACTACTAGAAAAGTATATTATTATGAAAATGGTTTATTTACATGAAGCAGGATTTTACATATGAGCTGTTTTATGCAATATCTTTTTATAGAGACCTACATTGTTTGGGGGGTATAGTTTTCCTTTAAGGTTTTATATAAAATTGTGCCCAAGATTATTACATCACAATTGAGAATCGAAACGGGCCTATAATTTCTGGGGAATAATGGGTCTATATTGGTTTTACGGATTATTGATATCCATGCATAATTCGCTTTGGTGGGTCAGTGGCCAGTTTTAATAGCAGATGTGTGACGAACTTTGTTTAATCAGGGTCAACCAACAGACTCTTATTCATTTTCAGGCAGGGTGTGTAATAGAAGGGTTTCCAGTTCCACCACCACCATTACAAGGCTGTGGTCAGACCATGCGCACTGCTTTATTTTAGATTCTCTCTGTCCCGCCAAATCAATTCTGGAGTAGCTATTGTGTTACCATTAGAATCCCTCTATGTATCCATTAAATTATAATAGTGAAGTCTCACAACTTTCGGAGACCTCATTGCTCAACAAACTGCAGTTCATAAAAGGTAATTGTGTCCAAAGCTGCACAATTGTAGTTGCATTGTGGCCACTTTCTGCTTCCCACATGTGTGTGACACCAACTTAATGCAGTGAAAGGGCACAATCACTGAGCATGTGCAACTTCAACATACAATCCATTGGACATGCTCTTTGCCCAGGGCCAGTGTGGGGAGACTGGGAGGATGTTTAATCACCATAAGGACCAAGGAGCCAATTGGAATACAGCACAGTCTCTAAGAAATGAAGATGAGCTGGTGGGGAACAGTAAGTGCTGTAGAGCCAAAGCAATGCACCTTTCCTTATCCTATTTCATGAAGATTTATTTTCTTCCTCACACTTTCTTTTACTTCTTTCTTCTTTAAATAAGTTACTATTCTGTTGGCAAATTGGTGAAAAAATAATGAGCAGATTCAAGATTGGGAGAAACTTAAGTTGAGTTGGAAACAATAAAATTAAAAATGTTCAGTCATCAATGCACAATCTTTCATTGGTTCTAATACTGTAATATAGTAATACAATTTACTAATTGGGCTTTTCATTTTTTTCCTGGCTCTATGTTGATGTTCAAAGATCTAAATACTGATTCCCATGAGACAGTTAAGGCTTTTGCCTACAGAGATTCTCTTGATACTGTATATGTATATATATAGAAAGTGATTGCAGAGAATTGCCTATTGTACATTTCATTGCTATGATAGTGACAGTGACAACAAGAAATCCAGTTAAACAAAATGGAGTTGGTTATCCTCCCAGGCCAGTGAGTATCTTGTGCCATTCAAATTGGTTCAAATCAGGTGAGTATAATATTCCAAGAACATCTTTCCTGTAAAGTGATTTCATTGGAAAGAAATGGTTGGGATTGTGTTAGCAAAATGGCAGGAGAAATACAGAGCAGGTTACACATTGGGAGAAGCTCATGGACATCTTCCTATGGTTCCACAGTATCTGGGGTGGTTCTGGTAGGTGCAAATCAGGTGAGTATAATATTCCAAGAACATCTTTCCTGTAAAGTGATTTCATTGGAAAGAAATGGTTGGGATTGTGTTAGCAAAATGGCAGGAGAAATACAGAGCAGGTTACACATTGGGAGAAGCTCATGGACATCTTCCTATGGCTCCACAGTATCTGGGGTGGTTCTGGTAGGTACAAATCAGGTGAGTATAATATTCCAAGAACATCTCACCTGTAAACTGATTTCTTTGGAAATGAATGATTGGGATTGTGTTAGCAAAATGGAGACAATGCCATAGACGTCAGTAGAAAGTGTATTTTGATAATAACCTTTATGATGAAATATTTTTCTCTGCTTCTTTATATAGATTGCTTTGATTGCAGTTGATTGTCTGGACTTTCATGATTTAAGTTAATAAAATATAAATCTATAAAAAAAAGATAATAATAATAGCGATACTTATCTGATTTAGGAAATGAAATGCAGTTAAAATGGAAAGTTATGGGTTGCTTTCAGAATTTGTTCTAAAACCTGGATTGTAAAAACAAAAAGCTTGATTTTGAAAAATTTTAAAACTGAAAGAACTCTGCATTAATTTGCAAAATAAACAGCTTTAAATGCAAAATATTGAATTGTAAAATAGTTTGAATGTTGAAAATATTTTCATTTCTACAGACCCTCTACAGAATTTAGCGGGCAAAGTTTTACATTCAAAATCTCAAACATTCAGGATTAAAAAATTTGAATGAAAAAATAGTCAAACTTTAGAATTGAATTAAAATTTTATAAATCTGCCCACAAGCATTAGTGCTATGGTTCCACAATATCTTGGGCAGCTATCAGGCTCCGTAATGGGTCCGACGAGATAATAGCCTCCCCTATGCCTCTCACTGGAACTTAGAGCCTGGGTGGAGACAGGAATAAGTCCAGATGAAGAGTAACAGAGGTGCCGGTAAATAGATGTTTGGTAGGCACTTGTAAAAAGTCTAGTCGAGGTAGCCAAAACAGGGATAAGCGAAGACGTAGTCAAGCCAGGCGTGGGTCAGGAAGGTAATCAGCGGTACCAGGGGAAATCCAAGAGAAGAGTCAAAAACAGGCCAATAATCAGGAAACCAATGGATCAGCAATGTGGAATTCAAAAACGCTTAGTGTCAGAGGCAAGATCACTTCGCAGTGATTTGCAGGCCTCGGCGTCCTTTTACGCACCGTGCGCATGCGTCAAAAACGCGCACGTCAGAAACGTGCGCGTCAAAAACGTGGGCGTCAAAAACGTGCGCGCGCCCGCGAACCTCCGTCCGCGCACGCGCACACAACTCGATGCAACCGCGCCGGTGCGCACACACGCCGCGAACTCTTGCCGGGGCGCAAGACAGTACCAAGGGACTGACATTGCTCCCCCCGAGGCGCGGCCTCTGGACGGGCCCAGGCTTAGCAGGATAGCGTTTGTGAAACAGTTTAATAAACCGAGGAGAATGAACATTGTTTGCTGGTTCCCAAGACCGCTCTTCAGGAGAATAACCCTTCCAATGTATAAGATATTGTAACTGACCTCTGTGATACCTGGAATCCAAAATTGCACCTACTTCGAATTCTTCAACTCCTTGAATGGTTACTGGTATTGGAGGAGAAGAAGAACGACCCGGAAACGTGTTCTTGACAACCGGTTTGAGAAGAGATACATGAAATACTGGGTGGATCTTGAAAGATGCAGGTAACTTCAGCTTAAAAGCCACATTATTGATTTGTTGAATGATGGGGAACGGACCAAGAAATTTTTGCCCCAACTTCTTGGAAGGACAGTCTAATTTAACATGTTTTGTGGATAACCACACTTGTTCCCCTACTTTAAAACCTGGACTCCCTCTTCTCTTCTTGTCGGCAAAGAATTTATAATTTCTTTGTGACACAGTCATAGCTTGTCGGATCTTTTGAAGGTTACTGGACAAAAATGCAAGTCGATCTTGAAGTACGGGCAGTGTCACCTCTCTAGGAAGGTTAGGTAAGACTTGAGGATGGAACCCATAATTGACGAAGAAAGGAGTCTTGGGAAGAAGCCAGGAAGAAGACCTTTCAGCACGTCTTTCTCTCAGACGTTGATCCATTTGGATTACTAGATCAATAAGGCCTTCCAAATCGGTGGGCATTGCAACACAAGACAGTTCATCTCTTAAGGCATCAGAGAGTCCAAGACGAAATTGATGTCTCAGAGCCTTGTCATTCCACTCCGTGTCTGCTGCGTATCTGCGGAAATCAGAAATGTAGTCCTCTACCGGCCGTCTTTCTTGGCGTAACACACGAATGGCAGCCTCAGCAGATACGTCGCGTCTGGGGTCATCATAAATTTGACCTAAGGCCTGGAAGAAAGTATCAGAGTCATTTAGGAGTGGACTTTGGCTCTCCATCAGACGGTGTGCCCAAGCTTGTGGTTCCCCAGACAGTAAGGAAATAATCACTCCAACCTTGACTTGTTCAGAGGCATAGGTCTGTGGTTTCAGGGAGAACACCAGTCGACAACCATGGAAGAATGCACGAAAAAGTTGTCTATCTCCGGCAAACTTTTCTGGTAGTGCCACCTTGGGTTCGGAATACACAGGAGCGGAAGCGGAAGGTTGGATTGGAGCTTGGGACACAGGAGGTGGAGGAGGAATAACGGAGGGGTAAGGTCATGAAGCTGAGCCTGGATCTGTTGATAACCTCCTTGCAGGTCCCGTACTGCTTTAGTAAGAGATGTGATTTGCTGAACGAGGGCATCAAAAGGCTGAGAGGCTTGATCACCGCCAGACTCCATTTTGGAGAAGTGATACTATCAGGCTCCGTAATGGGTCCGACGAGATAATAGCCTCCCCTATGCCTCTCACTGGAACTTAGAGCCTGGGTGGAGACAGGAATAAGTCCAGATGAAGAGTAACAGAGGTGCCGGTAAATAGATGTTTGGTAGGCACTTGTAAAAAGTCTAGTCGAGGTAGCCAAAACAGGGATAAGCGAAGACATAGTCAAGCCAGGCGTGGGTCAGGAGCGTAATCAGCGGTACCAAGGGAAATCCAAGAGAAGAGTCAAAAACAGGCCAATAATCAGGAAACCAATGGATCAGCAATGTGGAATTCAAAAACGCTTAGTGTCAGAGGCAAGATCACTTCGCAGTGATTTGCAGGCCTCGGCGTCCTTTTACGCACCGTGCGCATGCGTCAAAAACGCGCGCGCGCGTCAAAAACGTGCGCGGCAAAAACGTGTGCGCACCCGCGAACCTCCATCCGCGCACGCGCGCACAACTCGACGCAACCGCGCCGGTGCGCACACACGCCGCGAACTCTTGCCGGGGCGCAAGACACTACCAAGGGACTGACATTAGCTCTGGTTAATTACAAATCAGGTGAGTATAATATTCTAAGAACATCTTTCCTGTAAAGTGATTTCATTGGAAAGAAATGGTTGGGATTGTGTTAGCAAAATGGCAGGAGAAATACAGAGCAGGTTACACATTGGGAGAAGCTCATGGACATCTTCCTATGGTTCCACAGTATCTGGGGTGGTTCTGGTAGGTGCAAATCAGGTGAGTATAATATTCTTTCCTGTAAATTGATTTCATTGGAAAGAAATGGTTGGGATTGTGCAAAACGGTGAAGATGCCATAGACGTCAGTAGAAAGTGTATCTTGATAATGAAATATTTTTCTTTGCTTCTTTATATAGATTGCTTTGATCGCAGTTGATTGTCTGGACTTATGGCTTAAGTTAATAAAAGGAAAATATATAAAAAGAAATAATAACTATACGGATCTGATTTAGGAAATGCAATAAAGTTAAAATGGAAAGTTATGGGTTACTATCTGAGTTTGTTCTGAAACCTGGATTGTAACAAAAGAAAAAGCTTTATTTTCAAAAATCTTAAAACTAAAAGAACTCTATTTTATTAATTTGCAAAAACATATTCTGTAAATATTGAATAATAAAATAGCTTGAATGCTGAAAATATACCTCCCAAAGATTTAAAATCAAGACTTGTCCTATTAGTGGAGACAAAGACCAAAATTGCTTGTTAGTGGGGCAATGTGATGTTAAATATTTACTGATCTTGATTGTCCAATACTAAAACACAAAGCAGCAGATTCACTAAAGTGTGATGGGGCCGTCGCTAGCGAAAATTCACCAGAAATCACATCCGCAGGGACAGCGCCAAATCACTAACAGGCGTAGTGGACAATTCGCTAGGAAACAAGACCATTGCAAGCGTTTGTTTACACTCTATCACCAGGCAACTTTTCTCTCTGGTGAACGGTCGTTACTTCGCAAATTCACTAAAGTACAAATTTTACTGAATGTTACGTTACGTTTCTCCTGAGTTTACTTTACCACCTCAGACCAGATGACCTGATAAACTGATCCTCCTCAATCTCATGTCAGTGACATCATATCCTGTATGCCGGAAATGCATTAAAGTTATTAAAAGCCCTGGCGACTTTTCTTTCTTAAAGCGGAATTGTCTTCAACAGTCCAAACTATTAAACATTTGTGTAAACAATTTTGTTTATGTGACATGCCACATTTACAGATGAAGCCACTTGGATTTGTGAGTTAAATGCGTCATGACTCATTGGTAATTGAAGAAACTGTGTTATCTTAAGTCATCTTAACTCATTTAATGCATTTAACCTTTTCATTAGCATACCAAAGCTCCATTGTTCACAATGGTGAATGCTTTAATTAGATGGGATGTTGTGACTAGAGATGTCGCGAACTGTTCGCCGGCGAACTTGTTCGCGCGAACATCGGGTGTTCGCGCTCGCCGGAAGTTCGCGAACGTCGCGCGACGTTCGCCATTTTGGGTTCGCCATTGTTGGCGCTTTTTTTTGCCCTCTCACCCCAGACCAGCAGGTACATGGCAGCCAATCAGGAAGCTCTCCCTTGGACCACTCCCCTTCCCTATAAAAACCGAAGCCCTGCAGCTTTTTTTCACTCTGCCTGTGTGTGCTGAAGAGATAGTGTAGGGAGAGAGCTGCTGCCTGTTAGTGATTTCAGGGACAGTTGAAAGTTTGCTGGCTAGTAATCGTTTTGATACTGCTCTGTTATTGGAGGGACAGAAGTCTGCAGGGGTTTGAGGGACATTTAAGCTTAGGTAGCTTTGCTGGCTAGTAATCTACCTTCTACTGCAGTGCTCTGTATGTAGCTGCAGTGGGCAGCTGTCCTGCTTCTGATCTCATCTGCTGACTGCTGCAATAGCAATAGTCCTTGTAAGGACTGCTTTTATTTATTTTTTTGTTGTTTTACTACTACTACTACTACTACTACTACTACTACTACTACTACTACTACTATAAGAGCCCAGTGCTATTAGTCTAGCAGTGTTGGGGAGTGGGACTGGTGTGCTAATCTGCTGCTCCTAGTAGTTCAGCAGCACCAACTTTAATTTTTTTTTTTTAATATTCATTCTTTTTTTATTTAACTTTTTTTTTATTTTACTACCGCTGTAGTAGTGTATAAGTTGACCTTTTAGGCATTATTTGCCCTGTAGGCATTTTTTGCCCAGTGTGTTATTCAACCAACTGCTATCTAGCTGTGTGCCCGTGTTCACATTCTGTCTAAATATCCATAATATTACCGTCTCCAGAAAAAACACCGGAGTGACTTTTTTCAAGCAGCCATAATAAATTTTACGTAATCCGTATCCATCGCTGTAGTAGTGTATAAGTTGACCTTTTAGGCATTATTTGCCCTGTAGGCATTTTTTGCCCAGTGTGTTATTCAACCAACTGCTATCTAGCTGTGTGCCCGTGTTCACATTCTGTCTAAATATCCATAATATTACCGTCTCCAGAAAAAACACCGGAGTGACTTTTTTCAAGCAGCCATAATAAATTTTACGTAATCCGTATCCATCGCTGTAGTAGTGTATAAGTTGACCTTTTAGGCATTATTTGCCCTGTAGGCATTTTTTGCCCAGTGTGTTATTCAACCAACTGCTATCTAGCTGTGTGCCCGTGTTCACATTCTGTCTAAATATCCATAATATTACCGTCTCCAGAAAAAACACCGGAGTGACTTTTTTCAAGCAGCCATAATAAATTTTACGTAATCCGTATCCATCGCTGTAGTAGTGTATAAGTTGACCTTTTAGGCATTATTTGCCCTGTAGGCATTTTTTGCCCAGTGTGTTGACCTTGTAGACATTGTTTGCCCAGTTTTTTTGGACGCAGCCACTGAAGCACAGTTGCCAGAAAAAATATGCCATATAAATGCTGAAAATATAAATTTTTTTGGTTGCAGCCACTGAAGCACAGAGGCCAGAAAAATTATGCCATATAAATGCTGAAAATAGTCATTTTTCGCCATACGTTGACCTTGTAGACATTGTTTGCCCAGTTTTTTTGGACGCAGCCACTGAAGCACAGTTGCCAGAAAAAATATGCCATATAAATGCTGAAAAAATAATTTTTTTTGGTTGCAGCCACTGAAGCACAGAGGCCAGAAAAATTATGCCATATAAATGCAGAAAATATGCATTTTTTTGGTTGCAGCCACTGAAGCACAGAGGCCAGAAAAATTATGCCATATAAATGCAGAAAATATGCATTTTTTTGGTTGCAGCCACTGAAGCACAGAGGCCAGAAAAATTATGCCATATAAATGCAGAAAATATGCATTTTTTTGGTTGCAGCCACTGAAGCACAGAGGCCAGAAAAATTATGCCATATAAATGCAGAAAATATGCATTTTTTTGGTTGCAGCCACTGAAGCACAGAGGCCAGAAAAATTATGCCATATAAATGCAGAAAATATGCATTTTTTTGGACGCAGCCACTGAAGCACAGTTGCCAGAAAAAATATGCCATATAAATGCTGAAAATAGTCATTTTTCGCCATACGTTGACCTTGTAGACATTGTTTGCCCAGTTTTTTTGGTTGCAGCCACTGAAGCACAGAGGCCAGAAAAAATTAAACCAGTAGGGTTTGCACCCTAGTTTGTAACGGTGGCGGAGGGAGGAGGACGCTAAAGGACAGCTGTGTGTGGAGTCATGAGGCTTGAAGAGAAGGACAGCTGCATAGAAGTCAGAACAAGTCTTCCGGCGTGCAGTAACCCTCCGAGATCCACCCCTCATTCATTTTAATAAAGGTCAGGTAATCGACACTTTTGTGACCTAGGCGAGTTCTCTTCTCAGTTACAATCCCTCCTGCTGCACTGAAGGTCCTTTCTGAGAGCACACTTGAGGCTGGGCAAGACAAGAGGTTCATGGCAAATTGTGACAGCTCTGGCCACAGATCAAGCCTGCGCACCCAGTAGTCCAGGGGTTCATCGCTCCTCAGAGTGTCGATATCTGCAGTTAATGCCAGGTAGTCCGCTACCTGCCGGTCGAGGCGTTCTTTGAGGGTGGATCCAGAAGGGTTGTGGCGCTGCCTTGGACAGAAAAACATTTGCATGTCTGACGTTACAGACCGGCCAAAGGGCTTTGTCCTTGCAGGTGTGCTCGTGGCAGGATTACTGGCACCTCTGCCCCTGGAATGTTGATGAGTTCCTGAAGTGACATCACCCTTAAAAGCATTGTACAACATGTTTTGCAGGCTGGTTTGTAAATGCCGCATCTTTTCGGACTTGTGGTATGTTGGTAACATTTCTGACACTTTATGCTTGTACCGAGGGTCTAGTAGCGTTGCGACCCAGTACAGGTCCTTCTCCTTAAGCCTCTTGATACGGGGGTCCTTCAACAGGCATGCCAGCATGAAAGACCCCATTCTCACAAGGTTGGATGCAGAGCTATCCATCTCCGCTTCCTCATTATCAAGGACTGCATCATCCACGGTCTCCTCCCCCCAGCCACGTACAAGACCAGGGGTCCCCAAAAGGTCACCACTAGCCCCCTGGGAAGCCTGCTCCTGTTGGTCCTCCTCCTCCTCCTCCTCCACAAAGCCACCTTCCTCCTCTGACTCCACTTCTGGCACCTCTCCCTGCGTTGCAGCAGGTGCCTGGGTTCGTTCTGGTGTTTGCGACCATAAATCGTGCGCTTCCAGCTCCTCGTCACGCTGGTCTACAGCCTCATCTGTCACTCGTCGCACGGCACGCTCCAGGAAGAAAGCGAAGGGTATTAGGTCGCTGATGGTGCCTTCGGTGCGACTGACCATATTTGTCACCTCTTCAAAAGGTCGCATGAGCCTGCAGGCATCGCGCATAAGCACCCAGTAACGGGGGAAAAAAATCCCCAGCTCTGCAGATCCAGTCCTACCACCCAGTTCAAAAAGGTACTCGTTGACGGCCCTTTGTTGTTGCAGCAGACGTTCCAACATAAGGAGCGTTGAATTCCAGCGAGTCTGGCTGTCAGAAATCAAACGCCTGACTGGCATGTTGTAGCGCTGCTGAATGTCAGCAAGGCGTGCCATGGCTGTGTAGGAACGTCTGAAATGGGCCGACACCTTTCTGGACTGGGTGAGAACGTCCTGGAATCCTGGGTACTTGGAGACAAAACGTTGGACTATTAAATTTAACACATGTGCCATGCAGGGCACATGTGTTAAATTTCCCAGTCTCAACGCTGCCAACAGATTGCTTCCATTGTCACACACCACTTTTCCGATCTGCAGTTGGTGTGGGGTCAGCCACCGATCGGCCTGTGACTGCAGAGATGACAGGAGTACAGATCCGGTATGGTTTTTGCTTTCCAGGCACGTCATCCCCAAGACAGCGTGACAACGGCGTACCTGGCACGTCGAATAGCCTAGGGGGAGCTGGGGGTGCACAGGTGTGGAGGAGGAGAAGGAGGACCCAGCAGCAGAGTAAGAAGAAGAAGAGGAAGAAGACGAGGTAGAGAGCGATGGAGGAGTAGAGGTGGTGGCAGAACCGCGTGCAATCCGTGGCGGTGACACCAACTCCACTGTTGTTGTTGTTGAGCTACCCATTCCCTGCTTCCCATTCCCAGCCATTACCAAGTTCACCCAGTGGGCAGTGTAGGTGACATACCTGCCCTGACCATGCTTGGAGGACCATGCGTCAGTAGTCATATGGACCTTTGGCCCAACACTAAGTGACAGAGATGCGGTAACTTGGCTCTGCACATGTTGGTACAGGTGTGGTATTCCCTTTTTAGAAAAAAAATTGCGGCTGGGTACCTTCCACTGCGGTGTCCCAATTGCTACAAATTTGCGGAAGGCCTCAGAGTCCACCAGCTGGTATGGTAAAAGCTGGCGGGCTAAGAGTGCAGACAAGCCAGCTGTCAGACGCCGGGCAAGGGGGTGACAGTCAGACATTGGCTTCTTACGCTCAAACATGGCCTTCACAGAAACTTGGCTGGTGGCAGATGACTGGGAATGGGAACAGGTGGTCAAGGTGGAAGGCGGAGTGGAGGGTGGTTCAGATGGGTCAAGGAGAGCAGAGGTAGAGCAGTAAGATGCTGGACCAGAAGGAGTGTGACTTTTAGTTTGCCTGTTGCCTTTGAGGTGTTGCTCCCAAAGTGCTTTGTGCTTGCCGCTCATGTGCCTTCGCATAGAAGTTGTACCTATGTGGCTGTTGGGCTTACCAAGGCTCAGTTTCTGACTGCACTCATTGCAAATTACAATGCTTTTGTCAGAGGCACACACATTAAAAAAATGCCACACTGCTGACTTTTTGGAAGTCTGCGATCTGGCGGTAACAGTAGAAGTTGGCGGCAATGGCGGGTGCGTTGGCCGGCTGAACACAGGTGCCGATACATGTTGTTGCCCTACTGATCCCTGCGGGCTGGCCTCCCTGCTTCTTCTAAGTCTTATTCTCCTACTGCCTCTCTGACTCTCCGTCTCTCCATCTGAACTACCCTCCTCTTGCTCTCTTCTACTAGGCACCCACAAAACATCAATCTCCTCATCATCATTCTCCTCAGATGCATCAATTTCTTCTGACACATCACAGAAGGAAGCAGCAGCGGGGACCTCCTCCTCCTCCTCATCACTCATCATTATGTCCATCTCTGTCGTGTTCTCTGCCAGAATTAAATCTGGTGTAACGTCCTCATCTCCTTCATCTTCTTCTGCCAATAATGGTTGCGCATTACTCAGTTCAAGAAACTCATGGGAAAATAACTCCTCTGACTCCAGTGAAGATGGGGCACCGGTGGTGGAGGAAGTGTTACGTGGGGTGGCCATAGCAGTGGAGGATGAGGAGGATGTTGTGGTAAAGTTAGAAACGGTAGAGGATGGGGTGTGCTGTGTAAGCCAGTCAACTACCTCTTCAGCATTTTGGGAGTTCAGGGTCATTGGCTTTTTAAAACTGGGCAATTTGCTAGGGCCACAGGATTGCATAGCAGCACGGCCCCTAGCACGGCCTCTGCGTGGCGGCCTGCCTTTGCCTGGCATTATTTTTAAAAAAACAACAACAACAAAAACTCAGTTGGTTTTTCTGGAAACGATAATACACACAGCTAGATGGCAGTTTGAAGAAAACAGTGTGCAAATAATGCCTACAAGATCAACGTATACACTACTACAGCGGTGGATACGGATTACGTAAAATATATGAATGCTGCTTGAAAAAAAGTAACTCAAGTGGTTTTTCTAGAGACGATAATATTATCAATATTTAGACAAAATGTGAACAAGCTCACACAGCTAGATGGCGGTTTGAAGAAAACACTGTGCAAATAATGCCTACAAGGTCAACGTATACACAGCGGTGGATACGGATTACGTAAAATATAAGAATGCTGCTTGAAAAAAAGTCACTCCGGTGTTTTTTCTGGAGACGGTAATATTATGGATATTTAGACAGAATGTGAACACGGGCACACAGCTAGATAGCAGTTGGTTGAATAACACACTGGGCAAAAAATGCCTACAGGGCAAATAATGCCTACAAGGTCAACGTATACACAGCGGTGGATACGGATTACGTAAAATATAAGAATGCTGCTTGAAAAAAAGTCACTCCGGTGTTTTTTCTGGAGACGGTAATATTATGGATATTTAGACAGAATGTGAACACGGGCACACAGCTAGATAGCAGTTGGTTGAATAACACACTGGGCAAAAAATGCCTACAGGGCAAATAATGCCTACAAGGTCAACGTATACACAGCGGTGGATACGGATTACGTAAAATATAAGAATGCTGCTTGAAAAAAAGTCACTCCGGTGTTTTTTCTGGAGACGGTAATATTATGGATATTTAGACAGAATGTGAACACGGGCACACAGCTAGATAGCAGTTGGTTGAATAACACACTGGGCAAAAAATGCCTACAGGGCAAATAATGCCTAAAAGGTCAACTTATACACTACTACAGCGATGGATACGGATTACGTAAAATTTATTATGGCTGCTTGAAAAAAGTCACTCCGGTGTTTTTTCTGGAGACGGTAATATTATGGATATTTAGACAGAATGTGAACACGGGCACACAGCTAGATAGCAGTTGGTTGAATAACACACTGGGCAAAAAATGCCTACAGGGCAAATAATGCCTAAAAGGTCAACTTATACACTACTACAGCGATGGATACGGATTACGTAAAATTTATTATGGCTGCTTGAAAAAAGTCACTCCGGTGTTTTTTCTGGAGACGGTAATATTATGGATATTTAGACAGAATGTGAACACGGGCACACAGCTAGATAGCAGTTGGTTGAATAACGTATGGCGAAAAATGACTATTTTCAGCATTTATATGGCATATTTTTTCTGGCAACTGTGCTTCAGTGGCTGCGTCCAAAAAAACTGGGCAAACAATGCCTACAAGGTCAACGTATGGCAGTTGTTTAAAGAGAACAGTAGATTACTAGCCAGCAAAGCTACCTAAGCTAAAATGTCCCTCAAATCCCTGCAGACTTCTGTCCCTCCAATACAGAGCAGTATCACGCAGATTACTAGCCAGCAAACTTACTATCATCTGTCCCTGAAATCACTAACAGCTCTCCCCCTACACTATCTCTTCCAAGCACACACAGGCAGATTTTTCAGATACATTTTTGCCCTTGATCCCCCTCTGGCATGCCACTGTCCAGGTCGTTGCACCCTTTAAACAACTTTAAAATCATTTTTCTGGCCAGAAATGTCTTTTGTAGATGTTAAAGTTCGCCTTCCCATTGAAGTCTATGGGGTTCGCGAACCGTTCGCGAACCGCTCGCAATTTTGCGCAAGTTCGCGAATATGTTCGCGAACTTTTTTTCCGACGTTCGCTACATCCCTAGTTGTGACGCAGTTTTCTGTGTTAAATGAGATAAATGGGATATCTGTGTTTAGTTATTCTGTGTCAAACAGACAAACCAAAGTGGCTGCATCTGTATATAAGGGTGGTCTCATGTCTAGGGCATTAGAGGATCTCTTCTTTCTTTATTATGGCTCATTGGACATTTGTTTTAAAAAGTGTCCAATTCAAGCATTTGCACCAACATTACTATTAAAGACGTTCATACAACTTTTAAGTAACCGCCCTGTTCAAATTAACCTAAGAGTAAGAGTAGCGATGTTTCGCTAGACATAAATGAAAGCTAGAGAAAATTCTCTATGAAATGCTCACACTGCCGATGTTACGCTAGCATTCAGCTGTTGAGATGCACCTTCACATTTTAGTGAATTAGCATAGTGGTAACGAATTTGTGTGTCAAAAAAACTTTTATACACCGGTGGCAAAACGCGAAAATTTGCAGCAAATGTTCACCTGACGCAATTTGCCCATTACTATTCCCTGCACTTTAATTACTATCAGTGTTGCCAATTGTTGTCAATTTATGGCACAATCTTTGGATCAAATTCACTAATGGACAAATTTCTTGCCAGTGACCACTTTGCTACACTTTGTGCAACTTCAGCAGGCATAAATTTGAATTGTTGCCGGCGTCAAAATTCATGAATTTTTCGCCATTTCGCAAATTTCATGGAAAACATGTCAGTAAATTTCAGTTTGTCTACTTTTGCAGAGGCATAAGGGCTCATTCACAAGCACTGCTGCACATCTGCATGTTTCACTGTATGGCATTGTGTGTTGAACTCCTTTGATTAAACATATTTGAATCAAAATGTGCTCCTTGTGCTTCTGAATAGTTGTGCCTGGTGTTGCTCAGCCTTTCCTGCCTTCTGTTGGGAATCAAGCACGGCTGTGCCTTTTGATGCAGGAGAATCATGGAACTACTCTTACCTCCTCACCAAAATGTAGCTCCCTGGGTTCCCCAAAGATTTTTTATATTATTAACTAGGTTGAGTATGGCAATGTGTTTAGCTGATAATGCAACATCTGGGCTCTGAATACTTTTTTTATGATTCACTTTGCCTTCCAGGAAATGTCCATGAAGAACCAAACATTGGTCAATGAGATTGTTCTCTTGGGATTTCAGAATCTCCATAACTTCAAGATTCCTCTGTTCTCTCTGTTCCTTCTGATTTACATTATGATAATTTGTGAAAATGTTCTCATCATAGTGTTGGTGTCCTCCAGCCGGAACCTCCAGTCCCCCATGTACTTCTTTCTCCAGCAATTGTCTGCATGTGACTTTCTACAGTCAACAATTATTGTCCCCATCCTGCTCCAAACTGTAAAAAATGAAGGAGCCACAATGTACTTTGTTGACTGTCTGGTCCAATTTTATTTTTTTTCTCTGACAGAATCCTTTGAGTGTTTCCTTCTAGCAGTAATGTCCTATGACAGATATGTGGCCATCTGCATCCCACTGCGTTACACTTCTATACTGTCTCACAAGGTTTATGTTACATTAATATTTGTTTCATGGTTGCTTAGTCTCATTGCCGTACTCATTATTGTTAAAATAATGGCTACCTTACAGTTCTGTGACCAAAACACTATTAACCATTTCTTCTGTGATTTATTTCCTATAGTAGAGCTTTCGTGTTCAGACACTTACATGGTGCAAATAAATATTATGTTACAGTCTATCCCTGTGATTTTCATCCCCTTTATACTGATCACTGTATCCTATATCTGTATTGCCCATGCAATCCTAAAGATAGTGTCCAATACCGAGAGACAAAAAGCCTTCTCCACCTGCAGCTCCCACTTGGCTGTGGTCTCCATATTTTATGGGGCTCTAACTGCTATTTATGTGATCCCCCCCAGAAAAGAGTTGCAGACCATAAGCAAAGTTCTGTCTCTATTATACACAGTAGTGACCCCATTGGTTAACCCACTTATTTACAGCCTTAGAAGTAAAGATATCAGAGATGTCCTTCAAAGAATATTAAATAGATTACATCAAGCACCTAGAGGGCAGATTTATTAAGGGTCAAATTGAAATTTTTTTTATGGTCAATATTTGACTAGGGAATTAGTCAATTAGTGGAATTGGTCATTAGTCAAAACTCAATTTGAGATTTTTAAAAAAAATTTAAATTTGATTTTTGAGATTTATCATACTCTGGCCCATTAAGAATTTGAATTTGACTATCTGCCACCTAAAACCTGCGAATTGCTATTTAAGTCAATGGGAAAGGTCCAGGGATCAATTTGGATTTGTTTGCAGCCTTCCTGACTGATTGAATTTGAATCTAATTTGATTCGAGTTTTTGGTCATTTTCATTTTGAAAATTAGATTTTATTAATAAATTTCACCAAGTTGAATTTCTAATTCATTTGAATTTAAGGAAGTTAAAAAAACTCACTGAATTTGAAATTTGACCCTTGATAAATGTGCCTCCCCATATATGTTCTTAACTCATTGTTTATCTGAAGCTGAAAGATGAGTTATACACAAGGGGACAGTTACTTTAAATGGATTGTGATACTACACTAAATTAAATCATCTTATTAATCTAATGAGTTGTATAGACCACTTGTGTTCCCATTAGAAAATGTTGGACTCACCTGCAGCCTGCATCAAATTGTATTCAGATCTTATCACTAGCCTCAAAACACATTTCACCTGAGGTCTATCCTACATAATCCTAGTGCCAGCTTTAAATGATTATTTTTTAAACTTAAAAAGTTTAAGGATTGTTTTAGTGGATACATATAAAATGGACTGATTATCACAGTCATTTTCAAAAGCAGATATATGAAAAGTAATGCAAAGGAGAAAGAAAAAACAAACAAATAAAATAAATGCAGCATCTGGGTTCTACATTTTATTGAAAATCAATTAAGATATGAACTATCTATATCTTAACTTTTAGTCCTTGAGTTGGGCATTGAGTGTTCACATATGCTGAGCTGAGAAAAGTTGGGGGTCATTTTCAACCATGTGAGCCAAAAACTGTCATCCATAATGTGCCAATACTTTGGTGGCAATAATTTTTATTTATTTCAAAGTACTTAGTCCTGAGTCCAGGTTTTTCCAGTTACTGGCTATTATTAACCTTGCTGCCTTGGCATCCTAAAAAGATATAGAATATGTGGCAGAACCAGAACAGAACCATTTTAACACAATGAATTCTATCATTCCAACATAGATTGTTTTTATTCCAATTCATTAAGTTCTAAGTTAAAGGGATACTGTCGTAGAAAGGAGACAGTAAGTAGTTAATGTAAAAAGAAGTATTGCAGGCAGGAAAGGAGCACAGTGTGTGTGAGGTGGATAGCAGAGGGAACTCACAGCTCCTTTACCTCATCTAGTAACCAGTAAAACTAACTAGGAAGGCAGCAAGGAGAGAAAGTTCCCCCCTCCAAAGGAAAGCAGAGATCAAACTTACAGAAGGGGAGGAGCTTTGATAGTGTCTGTGGGAGGAGGGGCTGCTAGTGCAGCTGTAGAGCAGGAAGTAGGAAAGTGAAAGTAATTGCTTCCCTGCAAACCATGTGACCTCTCTCCTCCAAACATCACAGGCATGGGCAGAGAGGGGAGGGGGAGGGTACAGCTAGATTCTCATGTCGTAGTGCAGGGACCTGGATTTTCATTACAGAGTGGCTGCCTCCAAGCACACAGGTAATGCTGCGCCTGCTGTTAGAGCAGCACAGGATGAATGTGTAATGAGCACAAATGGAAGCCCCCATGACAAAATACAAACTAAAATAACGTATGCATGGATTTGTGGATTAACATTTTATTTGCCAGACAGTGTTTATGGATGTGTGTTTTTTATAAAAATGCAAAAAAAAAAAAAAAGTTTAAAATGACGACAGATTCCCTTTATTGATTTGATTGATGGAGAGAAATTGGTTTTGTACACTGAATATAAATGAGGTATAAGTTTTACTCCCAGGGATGTATGTATTCAGTCTGCACGTTAAATCCAATGTATGCGTTGGCAGATTGGAGGGAAGCATTTCAGATGTATCTGGGTTGATGGTAAAATTGATGTTATCAAAGAGTGTTAAGGTACAGTAGAGATGTGATTGGTTTATCATCAAATCATTAGCAAATATTGATGTTTTTCTTTCGTTATCTTTGACCCTAAAGCACTGAATGTCTACCTTTTCCCTCACTAGCAACTCCATGGCTAGGGCAAGCAGGGCTGGAGAAAGTGGGCACCTTTGCCTTGTACCACATTGAATAAAGATGTCAACTAGTGGACTAGTGGAGGGCAGGATGAGTTGGCTCTGGAGCAAGCATAATATGTTTTTAATGTTTTAATAAAATTGGACCCAGTCCTTTTATCTCCATAAGTGCCAATATGTACATCCAGTTTAGTGTATAAAAAGCTTTTCTGCTATCAAGTGCTTAGACTTATTTGCATACACTATGAAATTAGACTTATTTGCATACACTATGAAATTAAGTTTTTATATAAAATAGTGCCCAAGATTTTTACATCACGATTAAGAATCGAAACTGACCTATAATTTCTGGGGAATAATGGGTCTACATTGCTTTTACGGATTATTGATATCCATGCATCATTCGTTTTGGTGGGTCAGTGGCCAGTTTTAATAGTAGATGTGTGACGAACTTTGTTTAATCAGGGTCAACCAGCGGACTCTTATTCATTTTCAGGCAGGGTGTGTAATAGAAGGGTTTCCAGTTCCAGCACCACCATTACAAGGCTGTGGTCAGACCATGCGCACTGCTTTATTTTAGATTCTCTCTGTCCCGCCAAATCAATTCTGGAGTAGCTATTGTGGATGTGTTACCATTAGAATCCCTCTATGTATCCATTAAATTATAATAGTGAAGTCTCACAACTTTAGGAGGCCTCATTGCTCAACAAACTGCAATTCATAAAAGGTAATTGTGTCCAAAGCCGCACAGTTGTAGTTGCATTGTGGCCACTTTCTGCTTCTCACGTGTGTGACACCAACTTAATGCAGTGAAAGGGCACAATCACTGAGCATGTGCAACTTCAACATACAATCCATTGGACATGCTCCTTGCCCAGGGCCAGTGTGGGGAGACTGGGAGGATGTTTAATCACCAAAAGGACCAAGGAGCCAATTGGAATACAGCACAGTCTCTAAGAAATGAAGATGAGCTGGTGGAGAACAGTAAGTGCTGTAGAGCCAAAGCAATGCACCTTTCCTTATCCTATAGTATTTCATTAAGATTTCTTTTCTTCCTCACACTTTGTTTTATTTCTTTCTTCTTTAAATAAGTTACTATTCTGTTGGCAAATTGGTGAAAAGTACTGAGCAGATTCAAGATTCAGAGAAAATCATGGGCGCTGAAAACAATAAAATTAAAAATGTTCAGCCATCAATGCACAATCTTTCATTGGTTCTAATACTGTAATATAGTAATATAATTTACTAATTGGTCTTTTCATTTTTTTCCTGGCTCTATGTTGACATTCAAAGATCTAAAACCTGATTCCCGTGAGACAGTTTAGGCTTGTGCCTACAGAGATTCTCTTGAAACTGTATATATATAGAAAGTGATTGCAGAGAATTGCCTATTGTACATTTCATTGCTATGATAGTGACAGTGACAACAAGAAATCTAGTTAAACAAAATGGAGTTGGTTATCCTCCCAGGCCAGTGAATATCTGGTGCCATTCAAATTGGTTCAAATCAGGTGTGTATAATATTCCAAAAACATCTTTCCTGTAAAGTGATTTCATTGGAAAGAAATGGTTGGGATTGTGTTAGCAAAATGGCAGGAGAAATACAGAGCAGGTTACACATTGGGAGAAGATCATGGACATCTTCCTATGGTTCCACAGTATCTGGGGTGGTTCTGGTAGGTACAAATCAGGTGAGTATAATATTCCAAGAACATATTTCCTGTAAAGTAATTTCATTGGAAAGAAATGGTTGGGATTGTGTTAGCAAAATGGCCGGAGAAATACAGAGCAGGTTACAAATTGGGAGAAGCTCATGGACATCTTCCTATGGTTCCACAGTATTTGAGGTGGTTCTGGTAGGTGCAAATCAGGTGAGTATAATATTCCAAGAACATCTCACCTGTAAGCTGATTTCTTTGGAAATGAATGATTGGGATTGTGTTAGCAAAATGGAGACAATGCCATAGACCTCAGTAGGAAGTGTATCTTTATAATAACCTTGATAATTGAATATTTTTTTCTGCTTCTTTATATAGTTTGCAGTTGACTGTCTGGACTTTTATGACTTAAGTTAATAAAATATACATATATATATAAAAAAAAAGATAGAAATAATAACGATAATTATCTGATTTAGGAAATTCAATTCAGTTAAAATGGAAAGTAATGGTTTGCTTTCAGAATTTGTTCTAAAACCTGGATTGTAAAAAAAAAAAAGCTTGATTTTGAAAAATTTCAAAAATTGAAAGAACTTTAAATGCAAAATATTGAATTGTAAAATAGCTTGAATGTTGAAAATATTTTCATTTCTACAGACCCTTTCCAGATTTTAGCTGGCAAAGTTTTACATTCAAATTCTCAAACATTCAGGATTTATGAAATGCAATAACGTTAAAATGGAAAGTAATGGGTTATTGTATGAGTTTGTTCTGAAACCTGGATTGTAAAAAAAAAATCTTGATTTTGAAAAATCTTTAAACTGAAAGAACTCAATTATATTAATTTGCAAAAACATACATCCCTTTGAGTTTTACAAATTCAGTTTTTAATGCAAAATATTGAATAATAAAATAGCTTGAATGTTGAAAATATACCTTCCATTGATTTCAAGTTTTATATTCAAATTTCCAACTGATAAATAGCAAACTTTTGGTCTTGGAAAATTTGAATTAAAAAATATTCAAACTTGAGAATTGAGTTTGAATTTTAATAAATATGTCCCCAAGCATTAGTGCTCTCACCTGCTGCTAAATATCTTATTAGGCATTATGAAACAGTAGTTTCTGAAATCTGGTTTTTCTTTTTAACATAAATTTTAATGACATTATGAAGCCCATTTATTAGAATTTGATTTTTTTTCATGTAAAGTTTTTATGGCAAAAACTGTAATATTTAATGGAAAAAATTTTTTTTCACAGATTTATCATATCCAAAGCTGCTAAGAATCTAAATCTGAAAATTCTCCATATAAACCTGTTGAGGTCATGTAGAAGTAAGTCAATGGCAGATGCCTCTCAAGATGTTTCTTGACACTGTGATCTGAGCTGGATAATCCAAAACAGTTGTGGTTTTCATCCAATAATCCAATAAAGTCGAGTTTTCAGGGTGTCAATCGTACAAAACTAACTGACCCTTGATTTTGTTGCACTCATTTTTTTAAAAATAATATTGATACATTTGTCCAATTTGTGGAAGGGAGTTTGGTCTGCTTTGTTTGTATAATTTTTTTTTATAAATTTGAGTGTTAGTAAATAACCCCAAAGACCAAAGCTACAGTTAAAATAGGCAGATGGGAACCTAGGAAAAGCCAAGTTTCCTGAGTCCATGGGAGTCCATGCTAGGAAGAGATGCCAAATCTATGCAGCCCCTAGAATTGTAGTTGCTCACTGTATCAACCTTACAGTTTATAATTATATTATCTTAATGGTGCTAATTGATACTGAATATGTCAGTCGTATCATCCATGTAGATGCAACTCCTTCCTTCTCACCATAAGATCTTGATGACAGTGCTCATAAACTGATTGATTTTGAATCATGTTTTACAGGCCTGATTCATAAAAGACAATTAAGAGGAATTAAGAAACAATCAACTACATTTATTTATACATGGAAAGAACACTAAATCATTAAATTATTTTTACCCAGCAGTTATCAATATGGTGCTACAATATTCCTTTCATGGTTGTCTGTTAAATGGAGTCTCTGCACTTTTCAAGGAATTAAGTGTTCAATATATTTAAAGACATTTTTCTAGGACACCCTACTTTGTCTATCCTTAAAATGGGAAGTATCCTGAAAATGAATATTTAATTTAAGCTTTATCATACTGAAACAACATACATTTTCTAAAATATGTACTGTTTCTGAAATAATCTAGTTTATATTAACATCTTAACTTCCAGTTATCTGTTTCTCTTCATTCTGTCTTTCTCTTCATTCTTGTAGGAATTATGCACCAGATTTTGATTCATTTTCTAGCAGATATGTTACAGCTGACTTAACACAAGCAAAATCTAACAATATAACTGACTTTGGAACAAATCCAATGTAGAATGGGAGTTTTTCTGGTGATTTTAAAAGACTGTAGTTTTATACATCTTCTAGACAAAAGGAGCTCAGCGAAAAGGCTGCATTTGACCTCCCAACTGTCATTAAAATCAGACTCCCAACTTCTGCATGAAGAGAGGAATGGGAAAACAAAGCTTAACTTGATTATTTTAGAAATGGGTCAGAATTTGTAATTTGTTACTTTTAGATTTTTGTTTTTTGTTTAGTATGATGAAGCTCAAATTAAATTTAATATTGCATTTTCGCGATAGTTCCCCTTATATCACAGGTAAGAAAGAGTAAACACATCTTCCAGTTCATTAATATTGATGTTGACTATCAGACATTTCACTCATGGATTAATAAAATTCAAGCAGAGGTATGGGGGGTGTTGGAACCCAAAGATTAAAAATCAAGACTTGTCCTATTAGTTGAGACAAAGATCGAAATAGTTTGTTATAGTGGGGCAATGTGATGTTAAATATTTACTGATCTTGATTGTCCAATACTAAAACACAAAGGGGCAGATTCAGTAAAGGGTGATGGGGCCGCCGCTAGCGAAAATTCACCAGAAATCACATCCGCAGGGACAGCGCCAAATCACTAACAGGCGTAGTGGACAATTCGCTAGCAAACAAGACCATTGCAAGCGTTCATTTACACTCTATCACCAGGCAACTTTTCTCTCTGGTGAACGGTCGTTACTTCGCAAATTCACTAAAGTGCAAATTTTACTGAACGTTACGTTTCACCTGAGTTTACTTTACCACCTCAGACCAGGTGAACTGATAAACTGATCCTCCTCTATCTCATGTCAGTGACATCATATCCTGAGTGCCAGAAATGCATTAAAGTTATTAAAAGCGCTGGCGACTTTTCTTTCTTAAAGCTGGATTGTCTTCAACAGTCCAAACTATTCAACATTTGTGTAAACAATTTTGTTTATGTGACATGCCACATTTATATAAGGGTGGGCTCATGTCTAGGACATTAGTGGATCTCTTCTGTCTTTATTATGGTTCATTGGACATTTGTTTTAAAAAGTGTCCAATTCAAGCATTTGCACCAAAATTACTATTAAAGACGTTCATATAACTTGTAGGTACCCGCCCTATTCAAATTAACCTAAGAGTAAGAGTGCATAGAAAATTCTCTATGAAATGCTCCCACTGCCGATGTTACGCTATCATTCAGCTGTTGAGATGCGCCTTATCATTTTAGCGAATTAGCATATTATTCACCGGCTGCAAAACACGGAAATTCAAGCAAATTTGCAGAAAAATTTGCACCTGGCGAATAAATTTTTCCATCACTATTCCCTGCACTTTTAGTGTTGCCAATTGTTGTCACATTATGGTACCATCTTTGGAGCAAATTAGCTAATGGGCAAATTTCTCGCCAGTGACCACTTTGCCACACTCTGCATGTTTCACTGTTTGGCATTGTGTGTTGAACTCCTTTGATTAAACATATTTGAATCAAAATGTGCTCCTTGTGCTTCTCAATAGTTGTGCCTGGTGTTGCTCAGCCTTTCCTGCCTTCTGTTGGGAATCAAGCACGGCTGTGCCTTTTGATGCAGGAGAATCATGGAACTACTCTTACCTCCTCACCAAAATGTAGCTCCCTGGGTTCCTCAAAGATTTTTTATATTATTAACTAAGTTGAGGATGGCAATGTGTTTAGCTAATAATCCAACATCTGAGCTCTGAATACTTTTTTATGATTCACTTTTCCTTCCAGGAAATGTCCATGAAGAACCAAACATTGGTCAGTGAGATTGTTCTCTTGGGATTTCAGAATCTCCATAACTTCAAGATTCCTCTGTTCTCTCTGTTCCTTCTGATTTATATTATGATAATTTGGGAAAACATCCTCATCATAGTGTTGGTGTCCTCCAGCCGGAACCTCCAGTCCCCCATGTACTTCTTTCTCCAGCAATTGTCTGCATGTGACTTTCTAGAGTCAACAATTATTATCCCCATCCTGCTCCAAACTGTAATTAATGAAGGAGCCACAATGTACTTTGTTGACTGCCTGGTCCAATTTGATTTTTTTTCTCTGACAGAAGCCTTTGAGTGTTTCCTTCTAGCAGTAATGTCCTATGACAGATATGTGGCCATCTGTATCCCACTGCGTTACTCTTCTATAATGTCCCACAGCGTTTGTTTTACATTAATATTTGTTTCATGGTTGCTTAGCCTCATTGCCGTACTCATTATTGTCAATATTATGGCTAACTTACAGTTCTGTGACCAAAACACTATTAACCATTTCTTCTGTGATTTCTTTCCTATAGTAGAGCTTTCTTGCTCAGACACTTACCTGGTGCATATAAATATTATGTTACAGTCTATCCCTGTGATTTTCGTCCCCTTTATACTGATCACTATATCCTATATCTGTATTGCCCATGCAATCCTAAAGATAGTGTCCAATACTGGGAGACAAAAAGCCTTCTCCACCTGCAGCTCCCACTTGGCTGTGGTCTCCATATTTTATGGGGCTCTAACTGCTATTTATGTGATCCCCCCCAGAAAAGAATCCCAGACCATAAGCAAAGTTCTGTCTCTATTATACACTGTAGTGACCCCATTGGTTAACCCACTTATTTACAGCCTTAGAAGTAAAGATATCAGAGATGTCCTTCAAAGAATATTAAATAGATTACATCAAGCACCGAGTGGGCAGATTTGTTAAAGGTCAAGTTGAAAATTTTCAAAAATTTTTTATTGTCAAAATGACACTAGGGAATTATCCAAACTCGATTCGAGATTTTAAAAAAATGTAAATTCGATTTTTGAGATTTATCATACTCTGGCCCTTTATGAATTCGAATTCGACTATCTACCACCTAAAAGCTGCCAAATTGCTGTTCAAGTCAATGGGAAAGGTCCAATTTGGATTTGTTTGCAGCCTTCCTGACAGTTTGATTGAATTTGAATTTAATTTGATTTGAGTTTTTGGTCATTTTCATTTTGAAAATTAGATTTTATTAATAAATTTCCCCAAGTTGAATTTCTAATTCATTTGAATTTAAGGAAGTTTAAA
This sequence comes from Xenopus petersii, assembly GCA_038501925.1. NCBI lineage: Eukaryota > Metazoa > Chordata > Amphibia > Anura > Pipidae > Xenopus > Xenopus petersii. The sequence continues at coordinate 159,020,970 of CM076676.1, read as the reverse complement.
AAAAACTCACATGAATTCGAAATTTGATTTATAACTTGATTCATAACTCAAGATGAGTTATACACAAGGGGACAGTTACTTTAAATGGATTGTGATACTACACTAAATGAAATCATCTTATTAATATAATAAATTGTATAGACTACTTATGTTCCCATTAGAAAATGTTGGACTCACCTGCAGCCTGCATCAAATTGTATTCAGATCTTATTACTAGCCTCAACACACATTTCACCTGAGGTCTATCCTACATAATCCTAGTGCCAGTTTTAAATGATTATTTTTTAAACTTAAAAATTTTAAGGATTGTTTTAGTGGATACATATAAAATGGACTGATTATCACAGTCATTTTCAAAAGCAGATATATGAAAAGTAATGCAAAGGAGAAGGAAAAAACAAACAAATAAAAAAATGCAGCATCTGGGTTCTACATTGTATTGAAAATCAATTAAGATATGAACTATCTATATCATAACTTTTAGTCCTTGAGTTGGGCATTGAGTGTTCACATATGCTGAGCTGAGAAAAGTTGGGGGTCATTTTCAACCATGTGAGCCAAATACTGTCATCAATAATGTGTCAATACTTTGGTGGCAATACTTTTTATTTATTTCAAAGTACTTAATATGAGTCCAGGTTTTTCCATCTACTTACTATTATTAACCTTGCTGCCTTGGCATCCTAAAAAGATATGGAAGATTTGGCAGAAGATTTGACAGAACCATTTTAACACAATGAATTCTATCAATCAAACATATATTATGTTTATCCCAGTTCAGTAAGTTCTAAGTTAATGATTTGAATAATGGAGGGAAATTGGTTTTGTACATTGAAGATAAATGAGGTATAAGTTTTACTCCCAGGGATGTATGTATTCAGTCTGCACGTTAAATCCAATGTATGCATTGGCAGATTGCAGGGAAGCATTTCAGATGTATCTGGGTTGATGGTAAAGTTGATGTTATCAAAGAGTGTTAAGGTACATTAGGGATGTGAATGGTTTATCATCAAATCCTTAGGTGGTTTTCTTTTGTTATCTTTGACCCTAAAGCACTGAATGTCTACCTTTTCCCTCACTAACAACTCCATGGCTAGGGCAAGCAGGGCTGGAGAAAGTGGGCACCTTTGCCTTGTACCACATTGGATAATGATGTCAACTAGTGGACTAGTGAAGGGCAGGTTGAGTTGTCTCTGGGGCAAGCATAATGGGGCTCATTTATCAACACTGGGCAAATTTGCCCATGGGCAGTTACCTATAGCAACCAATCGGTGATCAGCTTTTTAATGCCAGCTGCAAGTAGAACAATGAATGCAGCAAATTGATTGGTTGCCATGGGTTACTGCTCATGGGCAAATTTGCCCAGTGTTGAAAAATGACCCCCAATATGTTTTTAATGTTTTAATAAAATTGGACCCAGTCCTATTATCTCCATGGGGGCCAATATGTACTTCCAGTTTAGTGTATCAAAAGCTTTTCTGTTATAAAGTGCTTAGACTTATTTGCATACACTATGAAATTAGACTTATTTGCATACACTATGAAATTAAGTTTTTATATAAAATAGTGCCCAAGATTTTTACATCACAATTGAGAATCAAAACTGGCCTTTCATTTCTGGGGAATAATGGGTCTATATTGTTTTTACGGATTATTGATATCCATGCATCATTCATTTTGGTGGGTCAGTGGCCAGTTTTAATAGCAGATGTGTGACGAACTTTGTTTAATCAGGGTCAACCAGCAGACTTTTATTCATTTTCAGTCAGGGTGTGTAATAGAAGGGTTTCCAGTTCCAGCACCACCATTACAAGGCTGTGGTCAGACCATGTGCACTGCTTTATTTTAGATTCTCTCTGTCCCGCCAAATCAATTCTGGAGTAGCTATTGTGGATGTGTTACCATTAGAATCCCTCTCTGTATCCATTAAATTATAATAGTGAAGTCTCACAACTTTAGGAGGCCTCATTGCTCAACAAACTGCAATTCAAAAGGTAATTGTGTCCAAAGCCGCACAGTTGTAGTTGCATTGTGGCCACTTTCTGCTTCTCACACGTGTGTCACACCAACTAAATGCAGTGAAAGGGCACAATCACTGAGCATGTGCAACTTCAACATACAATCCATTGGACATGCTCCGTGCCCAGGGCCAGTGTGGGGAGACTGGGAGGATGTTTAAACACCATAAGGACCAAGGAGTCAATTGGAATACAGCACAGTCTCTAAGAAATGAAGATGAGCTGGTGGAGAACAGTAAGTGCTGTAGAGCCAAAGCAATGCACCTTTCCTTATCCTATTTCATGAAGATTTCTTTTCTTCCTCACACTTTCTTTTACTTCTTTCTTCTTTAAATAAGTTACTATTCTGTTGGCAAATTGGTGAAAAAATACTGAGTAGATTCAAGATTGGGATAAACTTCAGTTGAGTTGGAAACAATAAAATTAAAAATGTTCAGCCATCAATGCACAATCTTTCATTGGTTCTAATACTGTAATATAGTAATACAATTTACTAATTGGTCTTTTCATTTTTTTCCTGGCTCTATGTTGATGTTCAAATATCTAAATACTGATTCCCATGAGACAGTTAAGGATTTTGCCTACAGAGATTCTCTTGATGCTGTATATGTATATATATATATATATAGAAAGTGATTGCAGAGAATTGCCTATTGTACATTTCATTGCTATGATAGTGACAGTGACAACAAGAAATCCAGTTAAACAAAATGGAGTTGGTTATCCTCCCAGGCCAGTGAGTATCTGGTGCCATTCAAATTGGTTCAAATCAGGTGAGTATAATATTCCAAGAACATCTTTCCTGTAAAGTGATTTCATTGGAAAGAAATGGTTGGGATTGTGTTAGCAAAATGGCAGGAGAAATACAGAGCAGGTTACACATTGGGAGAAGCTCATGGACATCTTCCTATGGTTCCACAGTATCTGGGGTGGTTCTGGTAGGTACAAATCAGGTGAGTATAATATTCCAAGAACATCTCACCTGTAAACTGATTTCTTTGGAAATGAATGATTGGGATTGTGTTAGCAAAATGGAGACAATGCCATAGATGTCAGTAGGAAGTTTATCTTGATAATAACCTTGATGATTAAATATTTTTTTCTGCTTCTTTATATAGATTGCTTTGATTGCAGTTGATTGTCTGGACTTTCATGATTTAAGTTAATAAAATATAAATCTATAAAAAAAAGATAATAATAATAACGATACTTATCTCATTTAGGAAATGAAATGCAGTTAAAATGGAAAGTTATGGGTTGCTTTCAGAATTTGTCCTAAAACCTGGATTGTAAAAACAAAAAGCTTGATTTTGAAAATTTTTAAAACTGAAAGAACTCTGCATTAATTTGCAAAATAAACAGCTTTAAATGCAAAATATTGAATTGTAAAATAGTTTGAATGTTGAAAATATTTTCATTTCTACAGACCCTCTACAGAATTTAGCGGGCAAAGTTTTACATTCAAAATCTCAAACATTCAGGATTAAAAAATTTGAATTAAAAAATATTCAAACTTTAGAATTGAATTAAAATTTTATAAATCTGCCCACAAGCATTAGTGCTATGGTTCCACAATATCTTGGGCAGCTCTGGTAGGTGCAAATCAGGTGAGTATAATATTCCAAGAACATCTTTCCTGTAAATTGATTTCATTGGAAAGAAATGGTTGGGATTGTGCAAAACGGTGAAGATGCCATAGACGTCAGTAGAAAGTGTATCTTGATAATGAAATATTTTTCTTTGCTTCTTTATATAGATTGCTTTGATTGCAGTTGATTGTCTGGACTTATGGCTTAAGTTAATAAAAGGAAAATATATAAAAAGAAATAATAACTATACGGATCTGATTTAGGAAATGCAATAAAGTTAAAATGGAAAGTTATGGGTTACTATCTGAGTTTGTTCTGAAACCTGGATTGTAAAAAAAGAAAAAGCTTGATTTTGAAAAATCTTAAAACTAAAAGAACTCTATTTTATTAATTTGCAAAAACATATTCAGTAAATATTGAATAATAAAATAACTTGAATGCTGAAAATATACCTCCCAAAGATTTAAAATCAAGACTTGTCCTATTAGTTGAGACAAAGACCAAAATTGCTTGTTAGTGTGGCAATGTGATGTTAAATATTTACTGATCTTGATTGTCCAATACTAAAACACAAAGGAACAGATTCACTAAAGTGTGATGGGGCCGTCGCTAGCGAAAATTCACCAGAAATCACATCCGCAGGGACAGCGCCAAATCACTGACAGGGGTAGTGGACAATTCGCTAGCAAACAAGACCATTGCAAGCGTTCGTTCACACTCTATCACCAGGCAACTGGTGAACAGTCGTTACTTCTCAAATTCACTAAAGTGCAAATTTTACTGAACATTACGTTATGTTTCTCCTGAGTTTACTTTACCACCTCAGACCAGGTGAACTGATAAACTGATCCTCCTCAATCTCATGTCAGTGACATCATATCCTGTATGCCGGAAATGCATTAAAGTTATTAAAAGCGCTGGCGACTTTTCTGTCTTAAAGCGAAATTGTCTTCAACAGTCCAAACTATTAAACATCTAAGGGTGGGCTCATGTCTAGGGCATTAGAGGATCTCTTCTGTCTTTATTATGGCTCATTGGACATTTGTTTTAAAAAGTGTCCAATTCAAGCATTTGCACCATTACTATTAAAGACGTTCATACAACTTTTAGGTAACCGCCCTATTCAAATTAACTTAAGTAAGAGTGCTAGCGATGTTTCACTAGTCATAAATGAAAGCTAGAGAAAATTCGCTATGAAATGCTCTCACTGCCGATGTTACGCTAGTATTCAGCACCTTCACATTTTAGTGAATTAGCATAGTGGAAACGAATTAGTGTGTCAAAAAAACTTTCATTCACCGGCTGCAAAACGCGGAAATTTGCAGCAAATTTTCACCTGGCGAATAAGTTTGCCCAGTATTATTCCCTGCACTGTAATTACTATCAGTGTTGCCAATAGTTGTCAATTCATGGTACCATCTTTGGAGCAAATTCATTAACCGTCAAATTTCTCGCCAGTGACCACTTTGCCACATTCTGCGCCACTTCGCCAGGCACAAATTTGAATTGTATGAACCGTATGGCATTGTGTGTTGAATTCCTTTCATTAAACATATTTGAATCAAAATGTGCTCCTTGTGCTTCTGAATAGTTGTGCCTGTTGTTGCTCAGCCTTTCCTGCCTTCTGTTGGGAATCAAGCACGTCTGTGCCTTTTGATGCTGCAGGAGAATCATGGAACTACTCTTACCTCCTCACCAAAATGTAGCTCCCTGGGTTCCCCAAAGATTTTTTATATTATTAACTAACGTGAGTATGGCAATGTGTTTAGCTAATAATCCAACATCTGAGCTACTTTTTTATGATGCACTTTTCCTTCCAGGAAATGTCCATGAAGAACCAAACATTGGTCAGTGAGATTGTTCTCTTGGGATTTCAGAATCTCCATAACTTCAAGATTCCTCTGTTCTCTCTGTTCCTTCTGATTTACATTATGATAATTTGTGAGAATGTTCTCATCATAGTGTTGGTGTCATCAAGCCGGAACCTCCAGTCCCCCATGTACTTCTTTCTCCAGCAATTGTCTGTATGTGACTTTCTAGAGTCAACAATTATTGTCCCCATCCTGCTTCAAACTGTAAAAAATGAAGGAGCCACAATGTACTTTGTTGACTGTCTGGTCCAATTTTATTTTTTTTCTCTGACAGAAGCCTTTGAGTGTTTTCTTCTAGTAGTAATGTCCTATGACAGATATGTGGCCATCTGCATCCCACTGCGTTACTCTTCTATAATGCCCCACAGGGTTTGTGTTACATTAATATTTTTTTCATGGTTGCTTAGTCTCATTGGAGTACTCATTATTGCCAAAATTATGGCTACCTTACAGTTCTGTGACCAAAACACTATTAACCATTTCTTCTGTGATTTCTTTCCTATAGTAGAGCTTTCTTGCTCAGACACTTACCTGGTGCATATAAATATTATGTTACAGTCTATCCCTGTTATTTTCATTCCCTTTATACTGATCACTGCATCATATATCTTTATTGCCCATGCAATCCTAAAGATAGTGTCCAATACTGGGAGACAAAAAGCCTTCTCCACCTGCAGCTCCCACTTGGCTGTGGTCTCCATATTTTATGGGGCTCTAATTGCTATTTATGTGGTCCCCCCCAGAAAAGAATTGCAGACCATAAGCAAAGTTCTGTCTCTGTTATACACAGTAGTGACCCCATTGGTTAACCCACTTATTTACAGCCTTAGAAGTAAAGATATCAGAGATGTCCTTCAAAGAATATTAAATAGATTACATCAAGCACCTAGAGGGCAGATTTATTAAAGGTCAAATTGAAAATTTGAATTTAAATTTTCCAATTTTAATATGGTCAATATTTGACTAGGGAATTAGTCAATTAGTGGAATTAGTCATTAGTCAAAACTCAATTTGAGATTTTTAAAAAAATTTTAATTTGATTTTTAAGATTTAGCATACTCTGGCCTTAAGAATTTGAATTCGACTATCTGCCACCTAAAACCTGCCGAATTGCTGTTTAAGTCAATGGGAAAGGTCCAGGGATCAATTTGGATTTGTTTGCAGCCTTCCTGACTGTTTGATTGAATTTGAATCTAATTTGATTCGAGTTTTTGGTAATTTTAATTTTGAAAATTATATTTTATTAATAAATTTCACCAAGTTGAATTTCTAATTCATTTGAATTTAAGGAAGTTAAAAAAACTCACTGAATTCGAAATTTGGCCCTTGATAAATGTGCCTCCCCATATATGTTCATAACTCATTGTTTATCTGAAGCTGAAAGATGAGTTATACACAAGGGGACAGTTACTTTAAATGGATTGTGATACTACACGAAATGAAATCATCCTATTAAACTAATAAATTGTATCGACCACTTATTTTACCATTAGTAAATGTTGGACTCACCTGCAGCCTGCAGCAAATTGTATTCAGATCTTATTACTAGCCTCAAAACTCATTTCACCTGAGATCTATCCTACATAATCCTAGTGCCAGTTTTAAATGATTATTTTTTAAACTTAAAAAGTTTAAGGATTGTTTTAGTGGATACATATAAAATGGACTGATTATCACAGTCATTTTCAAAAGCAGATGAAAAGTAATGCAAAGGAGAAAGAAAAAACAAACAAATAAAAAAATGCAGTATCTGGGTTCTAAATTTTATAGAAAATCAATTAAGATATGAACTATCTATATCATAACTTTTAATCCTTGAGCTGGGCATTGAGTGTTCACATATGCTGAGCTGAGAAAAGTTGGGGGTCATTTTCAACCATGTGAGCCAAATACTGTCATCCATAATGTGGCAATACTTTGGTGGCAATAATTTTTATTTATTTCAAAGTACTTAATATGAGTCCAGGTTTTTCCAGTTACTGGCTATTATTAACATTGCTGCCTTGGCATCCTAAAAAGATATAGAATATGTGGCAGAACCAGAACAGAACCATTTTAACACAATGAATTCTATCATTCCAACATATGTTATGTTTATTCCAATTCAGTAAGTTCTAAGTTAATGATTTGATTAATGGAGGGAAATGGAGGGAAATTGGTTTTGTACATTGAAGATAAATGAGGTATAAGTTTTACTCCCAGGGATGTATGTATTCAGTCTGCACGTTATATCCAATGTATGCGTTGGCAGATTGCAGGGAAGCATTTCAGATGTATCTGGGATGATGGTAAAGTTGATGTTATCAAAGAGTGTTAAGGTACAGTAGAGATGTGAATGGTTTATCATCAAATCATTAGCAAATATTGATGTTTTTCTTTTGTTATCTTTGACCCTAAAGCACTGAATGTCTACCTTTTCCCTCACTAGCAACTCCATGGCTAGGGCAAGGAGGGCTGGAGAAAGTGGGCACCTTTGCCTTGTACCACATTGGATAAAGATGTCAACTAGTGGACTAGTGGAGGGCAGGTTGAGTTGTCTCTGGGGCAAGCATAATATGTTTTTAATGTTTTAATAAAATTGGACCCAGTCCCCAGCTATCAAGTGCTTAGACTTAGTTGCATACACTATGAAATTAAATTAGATTTGCATACACTTAAGTTTTTATATAAAATAGTGCTCAAGATTTTTACATCTAAACCGGCCTATAATTTCTGGAGAATAATGGGTCTACATTGGTTTTACGTATTATTGATATCCATGCATCATTCATTTTGGTGGGTCAGTGGCCAGATTTAATAGTAGATGTGTGGACAAACTTTGTTTAATCAGGGTCAACCAGCAGACTTTTATTCATTGTCAGGCAGGGTGTGTAATAGAAGGGTTTCCAGTTCCACCACCACCATTACAAGGCTGTAGTCAGACCATGCACACTGCTTTATTTAGATTCTCTCCGTCCCTCCAAATCGATTATGGAGTAGCTACTGTATTGTGGATGTGTTACCATTAGAATCCCTCTATGTATCCATTAAATCATAATAGTAAAGTCTCACAACTTTAGGAGGCCTCATTGCTCAACAAACTGCAATTCAAAAGGTAATTGTGTGCAAAGCCACACAGCTGTAGTTGCATTGTGGCCACTTTCTGCTTCTCACATCTTTGTGACACCAACTAAATGCAGTGAAAGGGCACAATCACTGAGCATGTGCAACTTCAACATACAATCCATTGGACATGCTCCTTGCCCAGGGCCAGTGTGGGGAGACTGGGAGGATGTTTAATCACCATAAGGACCAAGGAGCCAATTGGAATACAGCACAGTCTCTAAGAAATGAAGATGAGCTGGTGGAGAACAATAAGTGCTGTAGAGCCAAAGCAATGCACCTTTCCTTATCCTATAGTATTTCATTAAGATTTCTTTTCTTCCTCACACTTTGTTTTATTTCTTTCTTCTTTAAATAAGTTATTATTCTGTTGGCAAATTGGTGGAAAAATACTGAGCAGATTCAAGATTGGTAGAAATTAAAAATTTTCACCCACCAATGCACAATCTTTCATTGGTTCTAATACTGTAATATAGTAATACAATTTACTAATTGGTCTTTTCATTTTTTTCCTGGCTCTATGTTAATGTTCAAAGATCTAAATACTGATTCCCATGAGACAGTTAAGACTTGTGCCTACAGAGATTCTCTAGATACTGTATATATATATATATATAGAAAGTGATTGCAGAGAATTGCCTATTTTACATTTCATGGCTATGATAGTGACAGTGACAACAAGAAATCCGGTAAAACAAAATGGAGTTGGTTACCCTCCCAGGCCAGTGAGTATCTGGTGCCATTCAAATTGGTTCAAATCAGGTGTATATAATATTTCAAAAACATCTTTCCTGTAAAGTAATTTCATTGGAAATAAATGGTTGGGATTGTGATAACAAAATGGCAGGAGAAATACAGAGCAGGTTACACATTGGGAGAAGATCATGGACAACTTCCTATGGTTCCACAGTATCTGGGTGGTTTTGTAGGTGCAAATCAGGTGAGTATAACATTCCAAGAACATCTCACCTGTAAACTGATTTCTTTGGAAATGAATGATTGGGATTGTGTTAGCAAAATGGAGACAATGCCATAGACATCAGTAGGAAGTGTATCTTGATAATAACCTTGATAATGAAATATTTTTCTCTGCTTCTTTATATAGATTGCAGTTGACTGTCTGGACTTTTATAACTTAAGTTAATAAAATATACATTTATATAAAACAAAGAAATAATAATGATACTTATCTGATTTAGAAAATTCAATGCAGTTAAAATGGAAAGTAATGGGTTGCTTTCAGAATTTGTTCTAAAACCTGGATTGTAAAAAAAAAGCTTGATTTTGAAAAATTTTAAAACTGAAAGAACTTTAAATGCAAAATATTGAATTGTAAAATAGCTTGAATGTTGAAAATATTTTCATTTCTACAGACCCTCTACAGATTTTAGGTGGCAAAGTTTTACATTCAAAATCTCAAACATTCAGGCTTAAAAAATTTGAAATTTGAATTGAAAATATATAAAAAGAAATAATAACTATACATATCTGATTTAGGAAATGCAATACAGTTAAAATGGAAAGTTATGGGTTACAACTGAGTTTGTTCTGAAACCTGGTTTGTAAAAAAAAAGCTTGATTTTGAAAAATCTTAAAACTGAAAGAACTCTATTATATTAATTTGCAAAAACATACATCCCTTTGAGTTTTACAATTTCAGTTTTTAATGCAAAATATTGAATAATATAATAGTTTGAATGTTGAAAATATACCATCCATTGATTTCAAGTTTTACATTCAAATTTCCAACTGATAAATAGCAAACTTTTGGACTTGGAAAATTTGAATTAAAATATATTCTAACTTGAGAATTGAGTTTGAATTGTAATAAATATGTCCCCCAAGCATTAGAGCTCTCACCTGCTGCTAAATATCTTATTAGGAATTATGAAACAGTAGTTTCTGAAATCTGTTTTTTCCTTTTAACGTAAATTTTAATAACATTATGAAGCCCATTTATTAGAAATAGATTTTTTTTTTCTTGTAAAAGTTTTTAGGGGGAAAACTGTAATATTTAATGGAAAAAAAACTATTTTACAGATTTATCATACCCCAAAGCTGCTAAGAATCTAAATCTGAAAATACTCCATATAAACCTGTAGAGGTCATGTAGAAGTCAATGGCAGATGTCCTTCAAGATGTTTCTTGACACTGTGATCTGATCTGGATAATCCAATAAAGTCGAATTTTCAGGGTGTCAATCGTATAATACTAATTGACCCTTGATTTTGTTTTTTTTATTTAATTTTTTTTTTTTTAAATGGGATTGATATTTATTCAGAAGAAAACAATGCTGCAATGCCAACACTATCCCTCTATAGCAGTGCAAAAGGCTATGCCATACTAAGTCATTGGTTGAGAGGAAATGGAACTTATATATCAAACTTAATGTGAACATAGAGACTGATGCAATATACTCTCAACTACTTAGTTCAGTTTCTGGAAAGCCTCTTTTTCTGATCTTTTATCTAGTATTGCAGGAAGGGTGATGGAAATCCAGTATTCAACTCCTTAATTCCCACAGATTATAGAATGTATGGACATTGTACATTTGTACATTTCTAAGTTCTTTTTTTTTTTTTTTGAAACTTGATAATTACAATGGAGGATAGAAGAAAAATCCTTAATAGGATAAAAAGGTAAGTAATACATGAAACATAGATTTTGAATATTATAAAACGTTGAGTAACAATGTAATACAATGGATATAGGCTATAAAAAGTAAAATAAATAAATAAGTAAAATGAGAAAACAAAACAAAATATATGAGTTCAAATTGTTGTTTACAAATGCTTAACTAGATTTGGCTCAGATCTTTTGTTTGAAGTCTTTGGAACTAAGAAGAGTAGAGAATCTTTTCCAGCTGCTCTTTATCAGTCTGAGAAAGTGTAGATATAAAAAGTTTCCATTTAAACTAGAATTTTGAACGGTTTTTATTGTTTTCTAAGTAAAATTCAATTGCTTCATTAAAGCAAAAGGCATTCAATTCAAAGGACATATCCTTTACAGTTGCCAGTTTGAAATCAATCCATTTTTTGAAGATAGCCCTTCTAGCTGCTGATAAATTTAGTTCAATATATCTAACCGAATAAAGTTTATGTCCAAATATAGGCTGTAATAGAATTTATATCTTATCCAGATCCTCTTTGTTATTTAATAGAGCTAATTGTGGAGTAAATTTAATTTGGGAAGACTTGAAAAATTATTGATAAATTTGTTCAAATTGTGGAAGGGAGTTTGGTCTGCTTTGTTTGCATAATTTTTTTTTTATAAACAAAATAGTCAGATGGGAACCTAAGAAAGGGCAAGTTTCCTGAGTCCATGGGAGTCCATGCTAAGAAGAGATGCCAAATCTATGCAGCCCCTAGAATTGTAGTTGCTCACAATATCAACCTTACAGTTTAGAATTATATTATCTTAATGGTGCCAACTGATACTGAATATGTCAGTCGTATCATCCATGTAGATGCAACTTCTTCCATCTCACCATAAGATCTTGATGACAGTGCTCATAAACTGACTGATTTTGAATCATGTTTTACAGGTCTGATTTATAAAAGACAATTAAGAGGACTTAATAAACAATAATTCAAAACATAAAACAATATTCCTTTCATGGTTGTCTGTTAAATGGAGCCTCTGCAATTTTCAAGCAATTAAGTGTTCAATATATTTAAAGACATTTTTCTAGGACACCCTACTTTGTCTATCCTTAAAATGGGAACTATCCTGAAAATGAAAATTTAATTTAAGCTTCACCATACTGAAACAACAAACATTTTCTTAAATATGTACTGTTTCTGAAATAATCTAGTTTATATTAACATCTTAACTCCCAGTTATTTGTTTCTCTTCATTCTGTCTTTCTCTTCATGCTTGTATGAATTGTGCACCAGATTTTGATTCATTTTCTAGCAGATATGTTACAGCTGACTTAACACAAGCAAAATCTAACAATATAACTGACTTTGGAACAAATCCAATGTAGAATGGGAGTTTTTCTGGTGATTTTAAAAGACTGTAGTTTTATACATCTTCTAGACAAAAGGAGCTCAGCGAAAAGGCTGCATTTGACCTCCCAACTGTCATTAAAAATCAGACTCCCAACTTCTGCATGAAGAGAGGAATGGGAAAACAAAGCTGAATTTGATTATTTTAGAAATGGGTCAGAGTTTGTAATTTATTATTTTTAGATTTTTGTTTTTTGTTTAGTATGATGAAGCTCATATTAAATTTAATATTGCATTTTCGCGATAGATCCCCTTTATACTGTATCACAGGGAAGAAAGAATAAACACATCTTCCAGTTCATTAATATTGACGATGACTATCAGACATTTCACTCATGGATTAATAAAATTCAAGCAGAGGCATAACACAGGTATGGGGGGTGTTGGAACCCAAAGATAAAAATCAAGACTTGTCCTATTAGTGGAGACAAAGACCAAAATTGTTTGTTATAGTGGGGCAATGTGATGTTAAATATTTACTGATCTTGATTGTCCAATACTAAAACACAAAGGGGCAGATTCACTAAAGGGTGATGGGGCCGTCGCTAGCGAAAATTCACCAGAAATCACATCCGCAGGGACAGCGCCAAATCACTAACAGGCGTAGTGGACAATTCGCTAGGAAACAAGACCATTGCAAGCGTTTGTTTACACTCTATCACCAGGCAACTTTTCTCTCTGGTGAACGGTCGTTACTTCGCAAATTCACTAAAGTACAAATTTTACTGAATGTTACGTTACGTTTCTCCTGAGTTTACTTTACCACCTCAGACCAGATGACCTGATAAACTGATCCTCCTCAATCTCATGTCAGTGACATCATATCCTGTATGCCGGAAATGCATTAAAGTTATTAAAAGTGCTTGCGACTTTTCTTTCTTAAAGCGGGATTGTCTTCAATAGTCCAAACTACAGATGCAGCCACTTTGGTTTGTCTGTTTGACACAGAATAACTAAACACAGATATCCCATTTATCTCATTTAACACAGAAAACTGTGTCACAACATCCCATCTAATTAAAGCATTCATCATTGTGAACAATGGTGCTTTGGTATGCTAATGAAAAGGTTAAATGCATTAAATGAGTTAAGATAACTTTAGATAACACAGTTTCTTCAATTAACCACGAGTCATGGCGCATTTAACTCACAAATCCAAGTTTGGCTTCATCTGTATTAAACATTAGTGTAAACAATTTTGTTTATGTGACATGCCACATTTATATAAGGGTGGGCTCATGTCTAGGGCATTAGAGGATCTCTTCTGTCTTTATTATGGCTCATTGGACATTTGTTTTAAAAAGTGTCTAATTCAAGCATTTGCACCAAAATTACTATTAAAGACATTCATACAACTTTTAGGTACCCGCCCTATTCAAATTAACATAAGAGTAAGAGTGCTGGCAATGTTTCGCTAGACATAAATAAAAACTAGAGACAATTCTCTATGAAATGCTCTCTCTGCCGATGTTATGCTAGCATTCAGCTGTTGAGATGCACCTTATCATTTTAGTGAATTAGCACATTATTCACCGGCTGCAAAATGCGGAAATTCAAGCAAATTTGCAGAAAAATTTGCACCTGGCGAATAAATTTTCCCATCACTATTCCCTGCACTTTTAGTGTTGCCAATTGTTGTCACATTATGGTACCATCTTTGGAGCAAATTAGCTAACGGGCAAATTTCTCGCCAGTGACCACTTTGCCACACTCTGCATGTTTCACCGTATGGCATTGTGTGTTGAACTCCTTTCATTAAACATATTTGAATCAAAATGTGCTCCTTGTGCTTCTGAATAGTTGTGCCTGGTGTTGCTCAGCCTTTCCTGCCTTCTGTTGGGAATCAAGCACGGCTGTGCCTTTTGATGCAGGAGAATCATGGAACTACTCTTACCTCCTCACCAAAATGTAGCTCCCTGGGTTTAACTAAGTTGAGGATGGGAATGTGTTTAGCTAATAATCCAACATCTGAGCTCTGAATACTTTTTTATGATTCACTTTTCCTTCCAGGAAATGTCCATGAAGAACCAAACATTGGTCAGTGAGATTGTTCTCTTGGGATTTCAGAATCTCCATAACTTCAAGATTCCTCTGTTCTCTCTGTTCCTTCTGATTTACATTATGATAATTTGGGAGAACATCCTCATCATAGTGTTGTTGTCCTCCAGCCGGAACCTCCAGTCCCCCATGTACTTCTTTCTCCAGCAATTGTCTGCATGTGACTTTCTAGAGTCAACAATTATTATCCCCATCCTGCTCCAAACTGTAATAAATGAAGGAGCCACAATGTACTTTGTTGACTGTCTGGTCCAATTTGATTTGTTTTCTCTGACAGAAGCCTTTGAGTGTTTCCTTCTAGCAGTAATGTCCTATGACAGATATGTGGCCATCTGTATCCCACTGCATTACTCTTCTATAATGTCCCAAAGGGTTTGTGTTACATTAATATTTGTTTCATGGTTGCTTAGCCTCATTGCCGTACTCATTATTGCCAAAATTATGGCTACCTTACAGTTCTGTGACCAAAACACTATTAACCATTTCTTCTGTGATTTATTTCCTATAGTAGAGCATTCTAGCTCAGACACTTACCTGGTGCATATAAATATTATGTTACAGTCTACCCTTTTAATTTTCATTCCCTTTATACTGATCACTGCATCATATATCTGTATTGCCCATGCAATCCTAAAGATAGTGTCCAATACCAGGAGACAAAAAGCCTTCTCCACCTGCAGCTCCCACTTGGCTGTGGTCTCCATATTTTATGGGGCTCTAACTGCTATTTATGTGATCCCCCCAGAAAAGAATCGCAGACCATAAGCAAAGTTCTGTCTCTGTTATACACAGTAGTGACCCCATTGGTTAACCCACTTATTTACAGCCTTAGAAGTAAAGATATCAGAGATGTCCTTCAAAGAATATTAAATAGATTATATCAAGCACCTAGTGAGCAGATTTGTTAAGGGTCAAGTTGAAAATTTGAATTTAAATATTTAAAAAAAATGTATTGTCAAAATTACACTAGGGAATTATCCAAACTCGATTCGAGATTTTTAAAAAATGTAAATTCGATTTTTGAGATTTATCATACTCTGGCCCTTTAAGAATTCAAATTCGACTATCTACCACCTAAAACCTGCCGAATTGCTGTTCAAGTCAATGGGAAAGGTCCAAGGATCAATTTGGATTTGTTTGCAGCCTTCCTGACAGTTTGATTGAATTTGAATCTAATTTGATTTGAGTTTTTGGTCATTTTCATTTTGAAAATTAGATTTTATTAATAAATTTCCCCAAGTTGAATTTCTAATTCATTTGAATTTAAGGAAGTTTAAAAAAAACTCACATGAATTCGAAATTTGACCCTTAATAATGTACCTTCCCATATATGTTCATAACTCAAGATGAGTTATACACAAGGGGACAGTTACTTTAAAAGGATTGTGATACTACACTAAATGAAATCATCTTATTAATCTAATGAGTAGTATAGACCACTTGTGTTCCCATTAGAAAATGTTGGACTCACCTGCAGCCTGAATCAAATTGTATTCAGATCTTATTACTAGCCTCAAAACACATTTCACCTGAGGTCTATCCTACATAATCCTAGTGCCAGTTTTAAATGATTATTTTTTAAACTTAAAAAGTTTAAGGATTGTTTTAGTGGATACATATAAAATGGACTGATTATCACAGTCATTTTCAAAAGCAGATATATGAAAAGTAATGCAAAGGAGAAGGAAAAAACAAACAAATAAAATAAATGCAGCATCTGAATTCTACATTTTATTGAAAATCAATTAAGATATGAACTATCTATATCTTAACTTTTAGTCCTTGAGTTGGGCATTGAGTGTTCACATATGCTGAGCTGAGAAAAGTTGGGGGTTATTTTCAACCATGTGAGACAAATACTGTCATCCATAATGTGGCAATACTTTGGTGGCAATAATTTTGATTTATTTCAAATTACTTAATATGAGTCCAGGTTTTTCCATCTACTGACTATTATTAACCTTGCTGCCTTGGCATCCTAAAAAGGTATAGAATATTTGGCAGAACCAGAACAGAACCATTTTAATACAATGAATTCTATCATTCCAACATATATTGGGTTTATCCCAGTTCAGTAAGTTCTAAGTTAATGATTTGAATAATGGAGGGAAATTTGTACATTGAAGATAAATGAGGTATAAGTTTTACTCCCAGGGATGTATGTATTCAGTCTGCATGTTAAATCCAATGTATGCATTGGCAGATTGCAGGGAAGCATTTCAGATGTATCTGGGTCGATGGTAAAGTTGATGTTATCAAAGAGTGTTAAGGTACAGTAGAGATATGAATGGTTTATCATCAAATCATTAGCAAATAAGGATGGTTTTCATTCGTTATCTTTGACCCTAAAGCACTGAATGTCTACCTTTTCCCTCACTAGCAACTCCATGGCTAGGGCAAGGAGGGCTGGAGAAAGTGGGCACCTTTGACTTGTACCACATTTGATAAAGATGTCAACTAGTGGACCAGTGGAGGGCAGGTTGAGTTGTCTCTGGGGCAAGCATAATATGTTTTTAATGTTTTAATAAAATTGGACCCAGTCCTATTATCTCCATGGGGGCCAATATGTACATCCAGTTTAATGTATCAAAAGCTTTTCTGTTATCAAGTGCTTAGACTTATTTGCATACACTATGAAATTAAACTTATTTGCATACAATTAAGTTTTTATATAAAATAGTGCCCAAGATTTTTACATCACAATTGAGAATCAAAACTTGACTTTCATTTCTGGGGAATAATGGGTCTATATTGTTTTTACGGATTATTGATATCCATGCATCATTCGTTTTGGTGGGTCAGTGGCCAGTTTTAATAGCATATGTGTGACGAACTTTGTTTAATCAGAGTCAACCAGCAGACTCTTATTCGTTTTCAGGCAGGGTGTGTAATAGAAGGGTTTCCAGCACCACCATTACAAGGCTGTGATCAGACCATGCGCACTGCTTTATTTTAGATTCTTTCTGTCCCACCAAATCAATTCTGGAGTAGCTATTGTGGATGTGTTACCATTAGAATCCCTCTCTGTATCCATTAAATTATAATAGTGAAGTCTCACAACTTTAGGAGGCCTCATTGCTCAACAAACTGCAATTCAAAAGGTAATTGTGTCCAAAGTCGCACAGTTGTAGTTGCATTGTGGCCACTTTCTGCTTCTCACATGTGTGTGACACCAACTTAATGCAGTGAAAGGGCACAATCACAGAACATGTGCAATTTCAACATACAATCCATTGTACATGCTCCTTGCCCAGGGCCAGTGTGGGGAGACTGGGAGGATGTTTAAACACCATAAGGACCAAGGAGCCAATTGGAATGCAGCACAGTCTCTAAGAAATGAAGATGAGCTGGTGGGGAACAGTAACTCCTGAAGAGCCAAAGCAATGCACCTTTCCTTATCCTTTTAGTATTTCATTAAGATTTCTTTTCTTCCTCACACTTTCTTTTACTTCTTTCTTCTTTAAATAAGTTACTATTCTGTTGGCAAATTGGTGAAAAAAGTACTGAGCAGATTCAAGATTCGGAGAAAATCATGGGCGCTGGAAACAATAAAATTAAAAATGTTCAGCCATCAATGCACAATCTTTCATTGGTTCTAATACTGTAATTTAGTAATATAATTTACTAATTGGTCTTTTCATTTTTTTCCTGGCTCTATGTTGACGTTCAAAGATCTAAAACCTGATTCCCATGAGACAGTTTAGGCTTGTGCCTACAGAGATTCTCTTGAAACTGTATATATATAGAAAGTGATTGCAGAGAATTGCCTATTGTACATTTCATTGCTATGATAGTGACAGTGACAACAAGAAATCCAGAGTGGAGTTGGTTATCCTCCCAGGCCAGTGAGTATCTGGTACCATTCAAATTGGTTCAAATCAGATGAGTATAATATTCCAAGAACATCTTTCCTGTAAAGTGATTTCATTGGAAAGAAATGGTTGGGATTGTGTTAGCAAAATGGCAGGAGCAGGTTACACATTGGGAGAAGATCATGGACATCTTCCTATGGTTCCACAGTATTTGGGGTGGTTTTGTAAGTGCAAATCAGGTAAGTATAACATTCCAAGAACATCTCACCTGTAAACTGATTTCTTTGGAAATGAATGATTGGGATTGTGTTAGCAAAATGGAGACAATGCAATAGATGTCAGTAGGAAGAGTATCTTGATAATAACCTTGATAATTGAATATTTTTCTCTGCTTCTTGATATAGATTGCAGTTGACTGTCTGGACTTTTATGACTTAAGTTAATAAAATATACATATATATAAAAAAAAGATAGAAATAATGATACTTATCTGATTAAGGAAATTCAATTCAGTTAAAATGGAAAGTAATGGTTTGCTTTCAGAATTTGTTCTAAAACCTGGATTGTAAAAAAAAAAAGCTTGATTTTGAAAAATTTCAAAAAAGAAAAAAAAGAACTTTAAATGCAAAATATTAAATTGTAAAATAGCTTGAATGTTGAAAATATTTTCATTTCTACAGACCCTTTCCAGATTTTAGCTGGCAAAGTTTTACATTCAAAATATCAAACATTCAGGATTTAGGAAAGGCAATAACGTTAAAATGGAAAGTTATAGGTTATTATCTGAGTTTGTTCTGAAACCTGGATTGTAAAAAAAAAAAGTTTGATTTTGAAAAATCTTTAAACTGAAAGAACTCAATTATATTAATTTGCAAAAACATACATCCATTTGAGTTTTACAAAATCAGTTTTTAATGCAAAATATTGAATAATAAAATAGCTAGAATGTTGAAAATATACCTTCCATTGATTTCAAGTTTTACATTCAAATTTCCAACTGATAAATAGCAAACTTTTGGACTTGTAAAATTTGAATTAAAAAATATTCAAACTTGAGAATTGCGTTTGAATTTTAATAAATATGTCCCCAAGCATTAGTGCTCTCACCTGCTGCTAAATCTCTTATTAGGAATTATGAAACAGCAGTTTCTGTTTTTCCTTTTAACGTAAATTTTAATGACATTATGAAGCCCATTTATTAGAATTTGATGTTTTTTTCATGTAAAAGTTTTTAGGGCGAAAACTGTAATATTTAATGGAAAAAAAACTTTTTTACAGATTTATCATACCCCAAAGCTGCTAAGAATCTAAATCTGAAAATACTCCATATAAACCTGTTGAGGTCATGTAGAAGTCAATGGCAGATGCCTCTCAAGATGTTTCTTGACACTGTGATCTGAGCTGGATAATCCAAAACAGTTGTGGTTTTCATCCAATAATCCAATAAAGTCGAGTTTTCAGGGTGTCAATCGTACAATACTAATTGACCCTTGATTTTGTTGCACTCATTTTTTTAAAAAAAATATTGATACATTTGTCCAATTTGTGGAAGGGAGTTTGGTCTGCTTTGTTTATAAATTTGAGTGTTAGTAAATAACCCCAAAGACCAAAGCTACAGTTAAAATAGGCAGATGGGAACCTAGGAAGAGCCAAGTTTCCTGAGTCCATGGGAGTCCATGCTAGGAAGAGATGCCAAATCTATGCAGCCCCTAGAATTGTAGTTGCTCACTGTATCAACCTTACAGTTTATAATTATATTATCTTAATGGTGCTAATTGATACTGAATATGTCAGTCGTATCATCCATGTAGATGCAACTCCTTCCTTCTCACCATAAGATCTTGATGACAGTGCTCATAAACTGACTGATTTTGAATCATGTTTTACAGGTCTGATTCATAAAAGACAATTAAGAGGAATTAAGAAACAATCAACTACATTTATTTATACATGGACAGAACACTAAATCACTAAATTATTTTTCCCAGCAGTTATCAATATGGTGCTACAATATTCCTTTCATGGTTGTCTGTTAAATGGAGCCTCTGCAATTTTCAAGCAATTCAAGTGTTCAATATATTTAAAGACATTTTTCTAGGACACCCTACTTTGTCTATCCTTAAAATGGGAAGTATCCTGAATATGAAATTTTAATTTAAGCTTTATCATACTGTAACAACAAACATTTTCTAAAATATGTACTGTTTCTGAAATAATCTAGTTTATATTAACATCTTAACTCCCAGTTATTTGTTTCTCTTCATTTTGTCTTTCTCTTCATTCTTGCAGGAATTGTGAACCAGCTTTTGATTCATTTTCTAGCAGATACAGTATGTTAGAGCTGTTACAGCACAATCTAACAATATAACTGACTTTGGAACAAATCCAATGTAGAATTGGAGTTTTTCTGGTGAATTTTTAAAATATGTACTGTTTCTGAAATAATCTAGTTTATATTAACATCTTAACTTCCAGTTATCTGTTTCTCTTCATTTTGTCTTTCTCTTCATTCTTGCAGGAATTGTGCACCAGATTTTGATTCATTTTCTAGCAGATATGTTACAGCTGACTTAACACAAGCAAAATCTAACAATATAACTGACTTTGGAACACATCCAATGTAGAATTGGAGTTTTTCTGGTGAATTTTTGAAAGACTGTAGTTTTATACATCTTCTAGACAAAAGGAGCTCAGCGAAAAGGCTGCATTTGACCTCCCAACTGTCATTAAAAATCAGACTCCCAACTTCTGCATGAAGAGAGGAATGGGAAAACAAAGATTAACTTGATTATTTTAGAAATGGGTCAGAATTTGTAATTCGTTACTTTTAGATTTTTGTTTTTTGTAGTATGATGAAGCTCATATTAAATTTAATATTGCAATTTCGCGATAGTTCCCCTTATATCACAGGGAAGAAAGAATAAACATATCTTCCAGTTCATTAATATTGACATTGACTATCAGACATTTCACTCATGGATTAATAAAATTCAAGCAGAGACATAACACAGGTATGGGGGGTGTTGGAACCCAAAGAGTAAAAATCAAGACTTGTCCTATTAGTGGAGACAAAGACCAAAATTGTTTGTTATAGTGGGGCAATGTGATGTTAAATATTTACTGATCTTGATTGTCCAATACTAAAACACAAAGGGGCAGATTCAGTAAAGGGAGATGGGGCCGTCGCTAGCGAAAATTCACCAGAAATCACATCCGCAGGGACAGCGCCAAATCACTAACAGGCGTAGTGGACAATTCACTAGGAAACAAGACCATTGCAAGCATTCGTTTACACTCTATCACCAGGCAACTTTTCTCTCTGGTGAACGGTCGTTACTTCTCAAATTCACTGAAGTGCAAATTTTACTGAACGTTGCGTTACGTTACGTTTCTCCTGAGTTTACTTTACCACCTCAGACCAGGTGAACAGATAAACTGATCCTCCTCAATCTCATGTCAGTGACATCATATCCTGTATGCCGGAAATGCATTAAAGTTATTAAAAGCGCTGGCGACTTTTCTTTCTTAAAGCGGAATTGTCTTCAACAGTCCAAACTATTAAACATTTGTGTAAACAATTTTGTTTATGTGACATGCCACATTTATATAAGTGTGGGCTCATGTCTAGGGCATTAGAGGATCTCTTCTGTCTTTATTATGGCTCATTGGACATTTGTTTTAAAAAGTGTCCAATTCAAGCATTTGCACCAACATTACTATTAAAGAGGTTCATACAGCTTTAAAGTAACCACCCTGTTCAAATTAACCTAAGAGTAAGAGTAGCGATGTTTCACTAGACATAAATGAAAGCTAGAGAAAATTCTCTATGAAATGCTCTCACTACCGATGTTACGCTAGCATTCAGCTGTTGAGATGCTCCTTTGAATTTTAGTGAATTAGCATAGTGGTAATGAATTTGTGTGTCAAAAAAACTTTTATACACCTGTGGCAAAATGCGGAAATTCACCCGCAAATTTGCATCTGGCGAATTAATTTCCCCATCATTATTCCCTGCACTTTAATTACTATCAGTGTTGCCAATTGTTGTCAATTTATGATACCATCTTTGGAGCAAATTCATTAACTGGCAAATTTCTCGCCACGGACCACTTTGCCACACTCTGTGCCACTTCCACCAGACACAAATTTGAATTGTTGCCGGCGTCAAAATTCATGAATTTTTCACCTTTTCGCAAGTTTTGTGGGAAATACGTTAGTAATATTTCAGTTTGGCTACTTTTGCAGAGGCATAAGGGCTCATTCACAAGCACTGCTGCACATCTGCATGTTTCACCGTATGGTATTGTGTGTTGAACCCCTTTCATTAAACATAATTGAATCAAAATGTGCTCCTTGTGCTTCTGAATAGTTGTGCCTGGTGTTGCTCAGCCTTTCCTGCCTTCTGTTGGGAATCAAACACCGCTGTGCCTTTTGATGCAGGAGAATCATGGAACTACTCTTACCTCCTCACCAAAATGTAGCTCCCTGGATTCGCCAAAGATTTTTTATATCATTAACTAAGTTGAGTATGGCAATGTGTTTAGCTAATAATCCAACATCTGAGCTCTGAATAACTTTTTTATGATTAACTTTTCTTTCCAGGAAATGTCCATGAAGAACCAAACATTGCTCAGTGAGATTGTTCTCTTGGGATTTCAGAATCTCCATAACTTCAAGATTCCTCTGTTTTCTCTGTTCCTTCTGATTTACATTACGATAATTTGGGAGAATGTTCTCATCATAGTGTTGGTGTCCTCCAGCCGGAACCTCCAGTCCCCCATGTACTTCTTTCTCCAGCAATTGTCTGCATGTGATGTTCTAGAGTCAACAATTATTGTCCCCATCCTGCTCCAAACTGTAATAAACGAAGGAGCCACAATGTACTTTGTTGACTGTCTGGTCCAATTAAATTTTTTTTTTCTGACAGAAGCTTATGAAATATTCCTTCTAGCAGTAATGTCCTATGACAGATATGTGGCCATCTGCATCCCACTGCGTTACTCTTCTATAATGTCCCACAGGGCTTGTGTTACATTAATATTTGTTTCATGGTTGCTTAGCCTCATTGCCGTACTCATTATTGCCAATATTATGGCTACCTTACAGTTCTGTGACCAAAACACGATTAACCATTTCTTCTGTGATTTCTTTCCTATAGTAGAGCTTTCTTGCTCAGACACTTACCTGGTGCATATAGATATTATGTTACAGTCTATTCCTGTGATTTTCATTCCCTTTATACTGATCACTATATCCTATATCTGTATTGCCCATGCAATCCTAAAGATAGTGTCCAATACTGGGAGACAAAAAGCCTTCTCCACCTGCAGCTCCCACTTGGCTGTGGTCTCCATATTTTATGGGGCTCTAACTGCTGTTTATGTGGTCCCCCCCAGAAAAGAATCCCAGACCATGAGCAAAGTTCTGTCTCTGTTATACACAGTAGTGACTCTATTGGTCAACCCACTTATTTACAGCCTTAGAAGTAAAGATATCAGAGATGTCCTTCAAAGAATAATAAATAGATTACATCAAGCAACTAGAGGGCAGATTTATTAAGGGTCAAATTGAAAATTTGAATTTAAACTTTCAAAAAAAATTTATGGTCAATATTTGACTAGGGGATTAGTCAATTAGTGGAATTAGTCATTAGTCAAAACTCAATTTGAGATTTTTAAAAACATTTTAATTTGATTTTTGAGATTTATCATACTCTGGCCCATTAAGAATTTGAATTCGACTATCTGCCACCTAAAACCTGTCGAATTGCTGTTTAAGTCAATAGGAAAGGTCCATGGATCAATTTGGATTTGTTTGCAGCCTTCCTGACTGTTTGATTGAATTTGAATCTAATTTGATTCGAGTTTTTGGTCATTTTCATTTTGAAAATTAGATTTTATTAATAAATTTCACCAAGTTGAATTTCTAATTCATTTGAATTTAAGGAAGTTAAAAAAACTCATTGAATTCGAAATTTGACCCTTGATAAATGTGCCTCCCCATATATGTTCATAACTCATTGTTTATCTGAAGCTGAAAGATGAGTTATACACAAGGGGACAGTTACTTTAAATGGATTGTGATACTACACGAAATGAAATCATCTTATTAATCTAATAAATTGTATCGACCACTTATTTTCCCATTAGAAAATGTTGGACTCACCTGCAGCCTGCAGCAAATTGTATTCAGATCTTATTACTAGCCTCAAAACACATTTCACTTGAGGTCTATCCTACATAATCCTAGTGCCAGTTTTAAATGATTATGTTTTTAAATTTAAAAAGTTTAAGGATTGTTTTAGTGGATACATATAAAATGGACAGATTATCACAGTCATTTTCAAAAGCAGATGAAAAGTAATGCAAAGGAGAAAGAAAAAACAAACAAATAAAAAAAATGCAGCATCTGGGTTCTAAATTTTATAGAAAATCAATTAAGATATGAACTATCTATATCATAACTTTTAATCCTTGAGTTGGGCATTGAGTGTTCACATATGCTGAGCTGAGAAAAGTTGGGGGTCATTTTCAACCATGTGAGCCAAATACTGTCATCAATAATGTGTCAATACTTTGGTGGCAATCATTTTTATTTATTTCAAAGTACTTAATATGAGTCCAGGTTTTTCCAGTTACTGGCTATTATTAACCTTGCTGCCTTGGCATCCTAAAAAGATATAGAATATGTGGCAGAACCAGAACAGAACCATTTTAACACAATGAATTCCAACATATACTGTGTTTATTCCAATTCAGTAAGTTCTAAGTTAATGATTTGATTAATGGAGGGAAATTGGTTTTGTACATTGAAGATAAATGAGGTATAAGTTTTACTCCCAGGGATGTATGTATTCAGTCTGCATATTAAATCCAATGTATGCATTGGCAGATTGCAGGGAAGCATTTCAGATGTATCTGGGTTGATGGTAAAGTTGATGTTATCAAAGAGTGTTAAGGTACAGTAGAGATGTGAATGGTTTATCATCAAATCATTAGCAAATATTGATGTTTTTCTTTTGTTATCTTTGACCCTAAAGCACTGAATGTCTACCTTTTCCCTCACTAGCAACTCCACGGCTAGGGCAAGAAGGGCTGGAGAAAGTGGGCACCTTTGCCTTGTACCACATTGGATAAAGATGTCAACTAGTGGACTAGTGGAGGGCAGGTTGAGTTGGCTCTGGGGCAAGCATAATATGTTTTTAATATTTTAATAAAATTGAAAAATCTCCATGAGGGCCAATATGTACATCCAGTTTAGTGTATCAAAAGCTTTTCTGCTATCAAGTGCTTAGACTTAGTTGCATACACTATGAAATTAGACTTATTTGCATACACTTACATTTTTATATAAAATAGTGCTCAAGATTTTTACATCACGATCGAGAATCTAAGCCGGCCTATAATTTCTGGGGAATAATGGGTCTACATTGGTTTTACGTATTATTGATATCCATGCATCATTCGTTTTGGTGGGTCAGTGGCCAGTTTTAATAGTAGATGTGTGGATGAACTTTGTTTAATCAGGGTCAACCAGCAGACTCTTATTCATTTTCAGGCAGGGTGTGTAATAGAAGGGTTTCCAGTTCCAGCACCACCATTCCAAGGCTGTAGTCAGACCATGCGCACTGCTTTATTTTAGATTCTCTCTGTCCCACCAAATCAATTCTGGAGTAGCTATTGTGGATGTGTTACCATTAGAATCCCTCTATGTATCCATTAAATCATAATAGTAAAGTCTCACAACTTTAGGAGGCCTCATTGCTCAACAAACTGCAATTCAAAAGGTAATTGTGTCCAAGCCGCACAGTTGTAGTTGCATTGTGGCCACTTTCTGCTTCTCACATGTGTGTGACACCAACTTAATGCAGTGAAAGGGCACAATCACTGAGCATGTGCAACTTCAACATACAATCCATTGGACATGCTCCTTGCCCAGGGCCAGTGTGGGGACACTGGGAGGATGTTTAATCACCATAAGGACCAAGGAGCCAATTGGAATACAGCACAGTCTCTAAGAAATGAAGATGAGCTGGTGGAGAACAATAAGTCCTGTAGAGCCAAAACAATGCACCTTTCCTTATCCTATAGTATTTCATTAAGATTTCTTTTCTTCCTCACACTTTGTTTTATTTCTTTCTTCTTGAAATAAGTTATTATAATGTTGGCAAATTGGTGGAAAAATATTGAGCTGATTCAAGATTGGGAGAAACTCATGGGCGCTGGATACAATAAAATTAAAAATTTTCAGCCACCAATGCACAATCTTTCATTGGTTCTAATACCGTAATATAGTAATACAATTTACTAATTGGTCTTTTCATTTTTTTCCTGGCTCTATGTTAATGTTAAAAGATCTAAATACTGATTCCCATGAGACAGTTAAGACTTGTGCCTACAGAGATTCTCTTGATACTGTATATGTGTATATATATATAGAAAGTGATTGCAGAGAATTGCCTATAGTACATTTCATTGCTATGATAGTGACAGTGACAACAAGAAATCCAGTTAAACAAAATGGAGTTGGTTATCCTCCCAGGCCAGTGAGTATCTGGTGCCATTCAAATTGGTTCAAATCAGGTGTGTATAATATTTCAAAAACATCTTTCCTGTAAAGTGATTTCATTGGAAAGAAATGGTTGGGATTGTGTTAGCAAAATGGCAGGAGAAATACAGAGCAGGTTACACATTGGGAGAAGCTCATGGACATCTTCCTATGGTTCCACAGTATCTGGGGTGGTTCTGGTAGGTGCAAATCAGGTGAGTATAACATTCCAAGAACATCTCACCTGTAAACTGATTTCTTTGGAAATGAATGATTGGGATTGTGTTAGCAAAATGGAGACAATGCCATAGACGTCAGTAGGAAGTGTATCTTGATAATAACCTTGATAATGAAATATTTTTCTCTGCTTCTTTATATAGATTGCAGTTGACTGTCTGGACTTTTATAACTTAAGTTAATAAAATATACATTTATATAAAAAAAAGAAATAATAACGATACTTATCTGATTTAGGAAATTCAATGCAGTTAAAATGGAAAGTAATGGGTTGATTTCAGAATTTGTTCTAAAACCTGAATTGTAAAAAAAAAGCTTGATTTTGAAAAATTTTAAAACTGAAAGAACTTTAAATGCAAAATATTGAATTGTAAAATAGCTTGAATGTTGAATATATTTACATTTCTACAGACCCTCTACAGATTTTAGGTGGCAAAGTTTTACATTCAAAATCTCAAACATTCAGGCTTAAAAAATTTGAAATTTTAATTGAAAATATATAAAAAGAAATAATAACTACACGTATCTGATTTAGGAAATGCAATACAGTTAAAATGGAAAGTTATGGGTTACAACTAAGTTTGTTCTGAAACCTGGTTTGTAAAAAAAAAAAGTTGGTTTTGAAAAATCTTAAAACTGATTTTTTTTAATTTGCAAAAACATACATCCCTTTGAGTTTTACAATTTCAGTTTTTAATGCAAAATATTGAATAATAAAATAGTTTGAATGTTGAAAATATACCATCCATTGATTTCAAGTTTTACATTCAAATTTCAAACTGATAAATAGCAAACTTTTGGGGTTGGAAAATTTGAATTAAAAAATATTCAAACTTGAGAATTGAGTTTTAATTGTAATAAATATGTCCCCAAGCATTAGTGCTCTCACCTACTGCTAAATATGTTATTAGGAATTATGAAACAGTAGTTTCTGAAATCTGTTTTTTCCTTTTAACGTAAATTTTAATAACATTATGAAGCCCATTTATTAGAAATAGATTTTTTTTTTCTTGTAAAAGTTTTTAGGGGGAAAACTGTAATATTTAATGAAAAAAAAACTTTTTTACAGATTTATCATACCCCAAAGCTGCTAAGAATCTAAATCTGAAAATACTCCATATAAACCTGTTGAGGTCATGTAGAAGTCAATGGCAGATGCTCTTCAAGATGTTTCTTGACACTGTGATCTGATCTGGATAATCCAAAACATTTGTGATTTTCATCCAATAATCCAATAAAGTCGAATTTTCAGGGTGTCAATCATATAATACTAATTGACCCTGGATTTTGTTGCACTCTTTTTTTTAAAAAATCTTATTTTTTTAGATGGGATTGATATTTATTCAGAAGAAAACAATGCTGCAATGCCAACACTATCCCTCGACAGCAGTGCAAAAGGCTATGCCAAAATAAGTCATCGGTTGAGAGGAAATGGAACTTAAATATCAAACTTAATGTGAACATAGAGACTGATGCAATATACGCTCAAGTACTTAGTTCAGTTTCTGGAAAGCCTCTTTCTCTGATCTTTTATCTAGTATTGCAGGAAGGGTGATGGAAATCCAGTATTCAACTCCTTTATTCCCACAGATTATAGAATGTATGGACGTTGTACATTTGTACATTTCTAAGTTCTTTTTTTTGAAACTTGATAATTACAATGGAGGATAGAAAGAAAAATCCTTAATAGGATAAAAAGGTAAGTAATACATGAAACATAGATTTTGAATATTATAAAACTTTGAGTAACAATGTAATACAATGGATTTAGGCTATAAAAAGGAAAATAAATCAATAAGTAAAATGAGAAAACAAAACAAAATATATGAGTTCAAATTGTAGTTTACAAATGCTTAACTAGATTTGGCTAAGATCTTTTGTTTGAAGTCTTTGGAAAGAAGAAGAGTAGAGAATCTTTTCCAGCTGCTCTTTATCAGTCTGAGAAAGTGTAGATATAAAAAGTTTCCATTTAAACTAGAATTTTGAATGGTTTTTAATGTTTTCTAAGTTAAAGTCAATTGCTTCATTAAAGCAAAGAGCATTCAATTCAGAGGATATATCCTTTACAGTTGCCGGTTTGAAATCAATCCA
Source organism: Xenopus petersii (assembly GCA_038501925.1). Lineage (NCBI taxonomy): Eukaryota > Metazoa > Chordata > Amphibia > Anura > Pipidae > Xenopus > Xenopus petersii. Next base: position 158,991,635 of record CM076676.1, on the reverse strand, counting down.
TTTTTTGAAGATAGCCATTCTAGCTGCTGATAAATTTAGTTCAATATATCTAACCGAATAAAGTTTATGTCCAAATATAGGCTGTAATAGAATTGATATCTTATCCAGATCCTCTTTGTTAATTAATAGAGCTAATTGCGGAGTCAATTTAATTTGGGAATACTTGAAAAATTATTGATAAATTTGTTCAATTTGTGGAAGGGAGTTTGGTCTTCTTTGTTTGCATAATTTCTTTTTTTATAAACAAAATAGTCAGATGGGAACCTAAGAAAAGGCAAGTTTCCTGAGTCCATGGGAGTCCATGCTAGGAAGAGATGCCAAATCTATGCAGCCCCTAGAATTGTAGATGCTCACAGTATCAACCTTACAGTTTATAATTATATTATCTTAATGGTGCTAATTGATACTGAATATGTCAGTCGTATCATCCATGTAGATGCAACTCCTTCCTTCTCACCATAAGATCTTGATGACAGTGCTCATAAACTGACTGATTTTGAATCATGTTTTACAGGTCTGATTTATAAAAGACAATTAAGAGGAATTAATAAACAATCAACTACATTTATTTATACATTGGCAGAACACTAAATCACTAAATTATTTTTACCCAGCAGTTATCAATATGGTGCTACAATATTCCTTTCATGGTTGTCTGTTAAATGGAGCCTCTGCAATTTTCAAGGAATTAAGTGTTCAATATATTTAAAGACATTTTTCTAGGACACCCTACTTTGTCTATCCTTAAAATGGGAACTATCCTGAAAATGAAAATTTAATTTAAGCTTTATCATACTGAAACAACAAACATTTTCTAAAATATGTAATGTTTCTGAAATAATCTAGTTTATATTAACATCTTAACTCCCAGTTATTTGTTTCTCTTCATTCTGTCTTTCTCTTCATTCTTGTAGGAATTGTGCACCAGATTTTGATTCATTTTCTAGCAGATATGTTACAGCTGACTTAACACAAGAAATCTAACAATATAACTGACTTTGGAACAAATCCAATGTAGAATGGGAGTTTATCTGGTGATTTTAAAAGACTGTAGTTTTATACATCTTCTAGACAAAAGGAGCCCAGCGAAAAGGCTGCATTTGACCTCCCAACTGTCATTAAAAATCAGACTCCCAACTTCTGCATGAAGAGAGGAATGGGAAAACAAAGATTAACTTGATTATTTTAGAAATGGGTCAGAGTTTGTAATTCATTATTTTTAGATTTTTGTTTTTTGTTTAGTATGATGAAGCTTATGTTAAATTTAATATTGCATTTTCGCGATAGTTCCCCTTTATATCACAGGGAAGATAGAATAAACACATCTTCCAGTTCATTAATATTGACGTTGACTATCAGACATTTCACTCATGGATTAATAAAATTCAAGCAGAGACATAACACAGGTATGGGGGGTGTTGGAACCCAAAGATAAAAATCAAGACTTGTCCTATTAGTGGAGACAAAGACCAAAATAGTTTGTTATAGTGGGGCAATGTGATGTTAAATATTTACTGAACTTGATTGTCCAATACTAAAACACAAAGGAGCAGATTCACTAAAGGGTGATGGGGCCGTCGCTAGCGAAAATTCACCAGAAATCACATCCGCAGGGACAGCTCCAAATCACTAACAGGCGTAGTGGACAATTCGCTAGCAAACAAGATCATTGCAAGCGTTCGTTTACACTCTATCACCAGGCAACTTTTCTCTCTGGTGAACGGTCGTTACTTCGCAAATTCACTAAAGTGCAAATTTTACTGAACGTTACGTTTCGCCTGAGTTTACTTTACCACCTCAGACCAGATGAACTGATAAACTGATCCTCCTCTATCTCATGTCAGTGACATCATATCCTGAATGCCGGATATGCATTAAAGTTATTAAAAGCGCTGGCGACTTTTCTTTCTTAAAGCGGAATTGTCTTCAACAGTCCAAACTATTAAACATTTGTGTAAACAATTTTGTTTATGTGACATGCCACATTTATATAAGGGTGGGCTCATGTCTAGGGCATTAGAGGATCTCTTCTGTCTTTATTATGGCTCATTGGACATTTGTTTTAAAAAGTGTCCAATTCAAGCATTTGCACCAACATTACTATTAAAGACGTTCATACAACTTTTAAGTAACCGCCCATGTTTCGCTAGACATAAATGAAAGCTAGAGAAAATTCTCTATGAAATGCTCTCACTTCCGATGTTACGCTAGCATTCAGCTGTTGAGATGCACCTTATCATTTTAGTGAATTAGCATAGTGGTAACGAATTTGTGTGTCAAAAAAACTTTTATTCACCTGTGGCAAAATGCGTAAATTTGCCGCAAATTTGAACCTGGCACATAAATTTCCCCATCACTATTCCCTGCATTTTAATTACTATCAGTGTTGCCAATTGTTGTCAATTTATGGTACCATCTTTGGAGCAAATTCATTAATGGGCAAATGTCTCACCACTGACCACTTTGCCACACTCTGTGCCACTTCGCCAGGCACAAATTTGAATTGTTGCCGTCATCAAAATTCATGAATTTTTCGCCTTTTCACAAGTTTTGTGGGAAATACTTCAGTAATATTTCAGTTTGTCTACTTTTGCAGAGGCATAAAGGTTCATTCACAAGCACTGCTGCACATCTGCATGTTTCACTGTATGGCATTGTGTGTTGAACCCCTTTTTATTAATCATATTTGAATCAAAATGTGCTCCTTGTGCTTCTGAATAGTTGTGCCTGGTGTTGCTCAGCCTTTCCTGCCTTCTGTTGGGAATCAAGCACGGCTGTGCCTTTTGATGCAGGAGAATCATGGAACTACTCTTACCTCCTCACCAAAATGTAGCTCCCTGGGTTCCCCAAAGAGTTTTTATATTATTATTAACTAAGTTGAGTATGGCATTGTGTGTAGCTAATAATCCAACATTTGAGCTCTGAATACTTTTTTATGATTCACTTTTCCTTCCACAAAGTCCATGAAGAACCAAACATTGGTCAGTGAGTTTGTTCTCTTGGGATTTCAGAATCTCCATAACTTCAAGATTCATCTGTTCTCTCTGTTCCTTCTGATTTACATTATGATAATTTGGGAGAATGTTCTCATCATAGTGTTGGTGTCCTCCAGCTGGAACCTCCAGTCCCCCATGTACTTCTTTCTCCAGCAATTGTCTGCATGTGACTTTCTACAGTCAACAATTATTGTCCCCATCCTGCTCCAAACTGTAATAAATGAAGGAGCCACATTGTACTTTTTTGACTGTCTGGTCCAATTGTATTTTATTTCTCTGACAGAAGCCTTTGAGTGTTTTCTTCTAGCAGTAATGTCCTATGACAGATATGTGGCCATCTGCATCCCACTGCGTTACACTTCTATATTGTCTCACAGGGTTTCTTTTACATTAATATTTGTTTCATGGTTGCTTAGCCTCATTGGCGTATTCGTTATTGCCAAAATTATGGCTACCTTACAGTTCTGTGACCAAAACACTATTAACCATTTCTTCTGTGATTTATTTCCTATAGTAGAGCTTTCTTGCTCAGACACTTACCTAGTGCATATAAATATTATGTTACAGTCTATCCCTGTGATTTTCATCCCCTTTATACTGATCACTGTATCATATATGTGAATTGACCATGCAATCCTAAAGATAGTTTCCAATACCGGGAGACAAAAAGCCTTCTCCACCTGCAGCTCCCACTTGGCTGTGGTCTCCATATTTTATGGGACTCTAACAGCTATTTATGTGGCTCCCCCCAGAAAAGAATCGCAGACCATAAGCAAAGTTCTGTCTCTGTTATACACAGTAGTGACCCCATTGGTTAACCCACTTATTTACAGCCTTAGAAGTAAAGATATCAGAGACGTCCTTCAAAGAATATTAAATAGATTACATCAAGCACCTAGAGGGCAGATTTCTTAAGGGGCCCATTTACTTAGTTCGAGTGAAGGAATAGAGGAAAAATAGTTCGAATTTCGAATGGTCGAATATGGCTACTTAGACCATCGAATGGGCTACTTCGACCTTCGACAACGACCTTCAACTTCGAATCGAATGATTCGAAATAAAAATTGCTCGACTTTTCGACTATTCGATAGTCGAAGTACTGTCTATTTAAAAATTTCTTCGACCCCCTAGTTCGCCACCTAAAACCTATCGAGCCCAAAGTTAGCCTATGGGGAAGGTCCCCGTAGGCTTCCTAACAATTTCCTGATTGAAGGAATATCCTTAGACCGATGGATTTAAATCCTTCGAATCGTTCGAACGATTATTCCGATTAGGTAAATGTGCCCCTAAGGGTCAAATTGAAAATTTGAATTTACATTTTCAATGTTTTTTTATGGCCAAAATTTGACTAGGGAATTATCCAAACTGAATTCGAGATTTTGAAAAAATTTAAATTTGATTTTTGAGATTTATCATACTTTGGCCCTTTAAAAATTTGATTTGACTATCTGCCACCTAAAACCTGCCGAATTGCTGTTTAAGTTAATGGGAAAGGTCCAGGGATCAATTTGGATTTGTTTGCAGCCTTCCTGACTGTTTGATTTTTGAATTTGAATCTAATTTGATTACAGTTTTTGGTCATTTTCATTTTGAAAAATAGATTTTATTAATAAATTTCACCAAGTCGAATTTCTAATTCATTTGAATTTAAATGAGTTTAAAAAATGAAATCATCTTATTAATCTAATGAGTTGTATAGACCACTTATGTTCCCATTAGAAATGTTGGACTCACCTGCAGCCTGCATCAAATTGTATTCAGATCTTATTACTAGCCTCAAAACACATTTCACCTGAGGTCTATCCCACATAATCCTAGTGCCAGCTTTAAATGATTATTTTCTAAATTAAAAATGTTAAGGATTGTTTTAGTGGATACATATAAAATGGACTGATTATCACAGTCATTTTCAAAAGCAGATATATGAAACGTAATGCAAAGGAGAAAGAAAAAAAACCAACAAATAAAAAAAATGCAGCATCTGGGTTCTACATTGTATTGAAAATCAATTAAGATATGAACTATCTATATCATAACTTTTAGTTCTTGAGTTGGGCATTGAGTGTTCACATATGCTGAGCTGAGAAAAGTTGGGGGTCATTTTCAACCATGTGAGCCATATACTGTCATCCATAATGTGCCAATACTTTGGTGGCAATAATTTTTATTTATTTCAAAGTACTTAATATGAGTCCAGGTTTTTCCAGTTACTGGCTATTATTAACCTTGCTGCCTTGGCATCCTAAAAAGATATAGAATATGTGGCAGAACCAGAACAGAACCATTTTAACACAATGAATTCTATCATTCCAACATACATTGTGTTTATCATTGTGTTTTAATGATTTGATTAATGGAGGAAAATTGGTTTTGTACATTGAAGATAAATGAGGTATAAGTTTTACTCCCAGGGATGTATGTATTCAGTCTGCACGTTAATTTCAATGTATGCATTGGCAGATTGCAGGGAAGCATTTCAGATGTATCTGGGTTGATGGTAAAGTTGATGTTATCAAAACGTGTTAAGGTACAGTAGAGATGTGAATGGTTTATGATCAAATCATTAGCAAATAAGGATAGTTTTCTTTCGTTATCTTTGACCCTAAGGCCCTGAATGTCTACCTTTTCCCTCACTAGCAACTCCATGGCTAGGGCAAGTAGGGCTGGAGAAAGTGGGCACCTTTGACTTGTACCACATTGGATAAAGATATCAACTAGTGGATTAGTGGAGGGCAGGTTGAGTTGGCTCTGGGGCAAGCATAATATGTTTTTAATGTTTTAATAAAATTTGACCCAGTCCTATTATCTCCATGAGGGCCAATATGTACATCCAGTTTAGTGTATCAAAAGCTTTTCTGTTATCAAGTGCTTAGACTTATTTGCATACACTATGAAATTAGACTTATTTGCATACACTATGAATCTTGTGCCCAAGATTATTACATCACGATTGAGAATCGAAACTGGCCTTTAATTTCTGGGGAATAATGGGTCTATATTGGTTTTACGGATTATTGATATCCATGCATCATTCATTTTGATGGGTCAGTGATTAGTTTTAATAGCATATGTGTGGACGAACTTTGTTTAATCAGGGTCAACCAGCAGACTCTTATTCATTTTCAGGTAAGGTGTGTAATAGAAGGGTTTCCAGTTCCAGCACCACCATTACAAGGCTGTGGTCAGACCATGCACACAGCTTTATTTTAGATTCTCTCTGTCCCGCCAAATCAATTCTGGAGTAGCTATTGTGGATGTGTTACCATTAGAATCCCTCTATGTATCCATTAAATTATAATAGTGAAATCTCACAACTTTAGGAGGCCTCATTGCTCAACAAACTGCAGTTCATAAAATGTAATTGTGTCCAAAACCGCACAGTTGTAGTTGCATTGTGGCCACTTTCTGCTTCTCACATGTGTGTGACACCAACTTAATGCAGTGAAAGGGCACAATCACTGAGCATGTGCAACTTCAACATACAATCCATTGGACATGCTCCTTGCCCAGGGCCAGTGTGGGGAGACTGGGAGGATGTTTAATCACCATAAGGACCAAGGAGCCAATTGGAATACAACACAGTCTCTAAGAAATGAAGATGAGCTGGTGGGGAACAGTAAGTGCTGTAGAGCCAAAGCAATGCACCTTTCCTTATCCTATAGTATTTCATTAAGATTTATTTTCTTCCTCACACTTTGTTTTATTTATTTCTTCTTTAAATATGTTACTAATCTGTTGGCAAATTGGTGGAAAAATACTGAGCAGATTCAAGATTGGGAGAAACTCATGGGCACTGGAAACAATAAAATTCAAAATGTTCAGCCATCAATGCACAATCTTTTATTGGTTCTAATGCTGTAATATAGTAATACAATTTACTAATTGGTCTTTTTTTTCCTGGCTCTATGTTGATGTTCAAAGATCTAAATACTGATTCCCACGAGACAGTTAAGACCTGTGCCTACAGAGATTCTCTTGATGCTGCATACAATATATATATAGAAAGTGATTGCAGAGAATTGCCTATTTTACATTTCATTGCTATGATAGTGACAGTGACAACAAGAAATCCAGTTAAACAAAATGGAGTTGGTTATCCTCCCAGGCCAGTGAGTATCTGGTGCCATTCAAATTGGTTCAAATCAGGTGAGTATAATATACCAAGAACATCTTTCCTGTAAAGTGATTTCATTGGAAAGAAATGGTTGGGATTGTGTTAGTAAAATGGCAGGAGAAATGCAGAGCAGGTTACACATTGGGAGAAGCTCATGGACATCTTCCTATGGTTCCACAGTATCTGGGGTGGTTCTGGTAGGTGCAAATCAGGTGAGTATAATATTCCAAGAACATCTTTCCTGTAAAGTGATTTCATTGGAAAGAAATGGTTGGGATTGTGTTAGCAAAATGGCAGGAGAAATACAGAACAGGTTACACATTGGGAGAAGATCATGGACATCTTCCTATGGTTCCACAGTATCTGGGGTGGTTCTGGTAGGTGCAAATCAGGTGAGTATAATATTCCAAGAACATCTTTCCTGTAAAGTGATTTCATTGGAAAGAAATGGTTGGGATTGTGTTAGCAAAATGGCAGGAGAAATACAGAACAGGTTACACATTGGGAGAAGATCATGGACATCTTCCTATGGTTCCACAGTATCTGGGGTGGTTCTGGTAGGTGCAAATCAGGTGAGTATAATATTCCAAGAACATCTCACCTGTGAACTGATTTCTTTGGAAATGAATGATTAGGATTGTGTTAGCATAATGGAGACAATGCCATAGACATCAGTAGGAAATGTATCTTGATAATAACTCTCTCTGCTTCTTTATATAGATTGCTTTGATTGCAGTTGATTGTCTGGACTTTTATGACTTAAGTTAATAAAATTTACATATATAAAAAAAAAATAGAAATAATAACGATACTTATCTGATTTAGGAAATTCAATGCAGGTCAAATGGAAAGTTATGGGTTGCTTTCAGAATTTGTTCTAAAACCTGGATTGTAAAAAACAAAAAAAAAGCTTGATTTTGAAAAATTTTAAAACTTAAAGAACTCTGCATTAATGTAAAAAATAAACAGCTTTAAATGCAAAATATTTAATTGTAAAATAGATTGAATGTTGAAAATATTTTCATTTCTACAGACCCTCTCCAGATTTTAGCTGGCAAAGTTTTACATTCAAAATCTCAAACATTCAGGACTAAAAAATTTGAATTAAAAAATATTCAAACTTCAGAATTGAATTAAAATTCTATAAATCTGCCCACAAGCATTAGTGCTATGGTTCCACAATATCTTGGGTGGCTCTGGTAGGTGCAAATCAGGTGAGTATAATATTCCAAGAACATCTGTCCTGTAAATTGATTTCATTGGAAAGAAATGGTTGGGATCCCGCAAAATGGTGAAGATGCCATAGACGTCAGTTGAAAGTGTATCTAGATAATAATCATGATAGTGAAATATTTTTCTCTATCTAATAAAATGAAAATATATAAAAAGAAATAATAACTATACGTATCTGATTTAGGAAATGCAATAAAGTTAAAATGGAAAGTTATGGGTTACTATGTGAGTTTGTTCTGAAACCTGGATTGTAAAAAAAAAGAAAAGGCTTGATTTTGAAAAATCTTAAAGAACTCTATTATATTCATTTACAATAACAAATTCAGTTTTAAATGCAAAATATTGAATAATAAAATAGCTTGAATGTTGAAAATATACCTCCCATTGATTTCAAGTTTTACATTCAAATTTCCAATTGATAAATAGCAAACTTTTGGGCTTGGAAAATTTGAATTAAAAAAAATTCAAACTTGAGAATTGAGTTGGAATTTTAATAAATATGTCCCCAAGCATTAGTGCTCTCACCTGCTGCTAAATATCTTATTAGGAATTATGAAACAGCAGTTTCTGAAATCTGTTTTTTTCTTTTAATGTAAATTTTAATGACATTATGAAGCCCATTTATTAGAATTAGATTTTTTTTCTGGTAAAAGTTTTTAGGGGGAAAACTCTAATATTTAATGGAAAAAAAAACTTTTTGACAGATTTATCATACCCCAAAGCTGCTAAGAATCTAAATCTGAAAATACTCCATATAAACCTGTTGAGGTCATGTAGAAGTCAATGGCAGATGTCCCTCAAGATGTTTCTTGACACTGTGATCTGAGTTGGATAGTGCAAAACATTTTGTGATTTTCATCCAATAATCCAATAAAGTCGAGTTTTCAGGGTGTCAATCGTATAATACTAATTGACCCTTGATTTTGTTGCACTTATTTATTTTTTTAGAAAAATTATTGATAAATTGCCTTGATTTGTGGAAGGGAGTTTGGTCTGCTTTGTTTGCATAATTTTTTTTTATAAATTTAAGTGTTAGTAAATAACCCCAAAGACCAAAGCTACAGTTAAAATAGTCAGATGGGAACCTAAGAAAAGTCAAATTTCCTGAGTCCATGGGAGTCCATGCTAGGAAGAGATGCAAAATCTATGCAGCCCCTAGAATTGTAGTTGCTCACATTATCAACCTTACAGTTTATAATTATATAATCTTAATGGTGCTAATTGATACTGAATATGTCAGTCGTATCATCCATGTAGATGCAACTCCTTCCTTCTCACCATAAGATCTTGATGACAGTGCTCATAAACTGACTTATTTGAATCATTTTTTACAGGTCTGATTCCTAAAACAAAATTAAGAGGAATTAATAAACAATCAACTACATTTATTTATACATGGACAGAACACTAAATCACTAAATTATTTTTCCCAGCAGTTATCAATATGGTGCTACAATATTCCTTTCATGGTTGTCTGTTAAATGGAGCCTCTGCAATTTTCAAGCAATTAAGTGTTCAATAGAAAAATTATTGATAAATTGCCTTGATTTGTGGAAGGGAGTTTGGTCTGCTTTGTTTGCATAATTTTTTTTTTATAAATTTAAGTGTTAGTAAATAACCCCAAAGACCAAAGCTACAGTTAAAATAGTCAGATGGGAACCTAAGAAAAGTCAAATTTCCTGAGTCCATGGGAGTCCATGCTAGGAAGAGATGCAAAATCTATGCAGCCCCTAGAATTGTAGTTGCTCACAGTATCAACCTTACAGTTTATAATTATATAATCTTAATGGTGCTAATTGATACTGAATATGTCAGTCGTATCATCCATGTAGATGCAACTCCTTCCTTCTCACCATAAGATCTTGATGACAGTGCTCATAAACTGACAGATTTGAATCATTTTTTACAGGTCTGATTCATAAAACAAAATTAAGAGGAATTAATAAACAATCAACTACATTTATTTATACATGGACAGAACACTAAATCACTAAATTATTTTTCCCAGCAGTTATCAGTATGGTGCTACAATATTCCTTTCATGGTTGTCTGTTAAATGGAGCCTCTGCAATTTTCAAGCAATTAAGTGTTCAATATATTTAAAGACATTTTTCTAGGACACCCTACTTTGTCTATCCTTAAAATGGGAACTATCCTGAAAATGAAAATTTAATTTAAGCTTTATCATTTACTGAAACCACAAACATTTTCTAAAATATGTACTGTTTCTGGAACAATCTAGTTTATATTAACATCATAACTGGCAGTTATCTGTTTCTCTTCATTCTGTCTTTCTCTTCATTCTTGTAGGAATTGTGCACCAGATTTTGATTCATTTTCTAGCAGATATGTTACAGCTGACTTAACACAAGCACAATCTAACAATATAACTGACTTTGGAGCAAATCCAATGTAGAATGGGAGTTTTTCTGGTGATTTTAAAAGACTATAGTTTTATACATCTTCTAGACAAAAGGAGCCCAGCGAAAAGGCTGCATTTGACCTCCCAACTGTCATTAAAATCAGACTCCCAACTTCTGCATGAAGAGAGGAATGGGAAAACAAAGATTAACTTGATTATTTTAGAAATGGGTCAGAGTTTGTAATTCATTATTTTTAGATTTTTGTTTTTTGTTTAGTATGATGAAGCTTATGTTAAATTTAATATTGCATTTTCGCGATAGTTCCCCTTTATATCACAAGGAAGAAAGAATAAACACATCTTCCAGTTCATTAATCTTGACATTGACTATCAGACATTTCACTCATGGATTAATAAAATTCAAGCAGAGACATAACACAGGTATGGGGGGTGTTGGAACCCAAAGATTAAAAACCAAGACGTCCTATTAGTGGAGACAAAGACCAAAATAGTTTGTTATAGTGGGGCAATGTGATGTTAAATATTTACTGATCTTGATTGTCCAATACTAAAACACAAAGGGGCAGATTCACTAAAGGGTGATGGGGCCGTCGCTAGTGAAAATTCACCAGAAATCACATCCGCAGGGACAGCGCCAAATCACTAACAGGCGTAATGGACAATTCACTAGCAAACAAGACCATTGCAAGCGTTCGTTTACACTCTATCACCAGGCAACTTTTCTCTCTGGTGAACGGTCGTTACTTCGCAAATTCACTAAAGTGCAAATTTTACTGAACGTTACGTTTCGCCTGAGTTTACTTTACCACCTCAGACCAGATGAACTGATAAACTGATCCTCCTCAATCTCATGTCAGTGACATCATATCCTGAATGCCGGAAATGCATTAAAGTTATTAAACAGTTGTATAAACAATTTTTTTTAAATAATTTGTGAGACATGCCACATTTATATAAGGATGGGCTCATGTCTAGGGCATTAGAGGATCTCTTCTGTCTTTATTATGGCTCATTGGACATTTGTTTTAAAAAGTGTCCAATTCAAGCATTTGCACCAAAATTACTATTAAAGACGTTCATACAACTTTTAGGTACCCGCCCTATTCAAATTAACCTAAGAATAAGAGTGAAAATTCTCTATGAAATGCCCTCTCTGCCGATGTTACGCTAGCATTCAGCTGTTGACCTTATCATTTTAGTGAATTAGCATAGTGGTAATGAATTTGTGTGTCAAAAAAACTTTTATACACCTGTGGCAAAATGCGGAAATTCACCCGCAAATTTGCATCTGGCGAATTAATTTCCCCATCATTATTCCCTGCACTTTAATTACTATCAGTGTTGCCAATTATTGTCAATTTATGGTACCATCTTTGGAGCAAATTTGCTAACGGGCAAATTTCTCGCCACTGACCACTTTGCCACACTCTGTGCCACTTCGCCAGGCACAAATTTGAATTGTTGCCGTCATCAAAATTCATGAATTTTTCGCCATTTTGCAAGTTTTGTGGGAAATACGTCAGTAATATTTCAGTTTGTCTACTTTTGCAGAGGCATAAGGGCTCATTCACAAGCACTGCTGCACACCTGCATGTTTCACTGTATGGCATTATGTGTTGAACCCCTTTCATTAAACATATTTGAATCAAAATGTGCTCCTTGTGCTTCTGAATAGTTGTGCCTGGTGTTGCTCAGCCTTTCCTGCCTTCTGTTGGGAATCAAGCACGGCTGTGCCTTTTGATGCAGGAGAATCATGGAACTACTCTTACCTCCTCACCAAAATGTAGCTCCCTGGGTTCCCCAAAGATTTTTTATATTATTAACTAAGTTGAGTATGGCATTGTGTGTAGCTAATAATCCAACATCTGAGCTCTGAATAACTTTTTTATGATGCACTTTTCCTTCCAGGAAAGTCCATGAAGAACCAAACATTGGTCAGTGAGTGTGTTCTCTTGGGATTTCAGAATCTCCATAACTTCAAGATTCCTCTGTTCTCTCTGTTCCTTCTGATTTACATTATGATAATTTGGGAGAATGTCCTCATCATAGTGTTGGTGTCCTCCAGCCGGAACCTCCAGTCCCCCATGTACTTCTTTCTCTAGCAATTGTCTGCATGTGACTTTCTAGAATCAACAATTATTGTCCCCATCCTGCTCCAAACTGTAATAAATGAAGGAGCCACATTGTACTTTTTTGACTGTCTTGTCCAATTTTATTTTATTTCTCTGACAGAAGTTTTTGAGTGTTTGCTTCTAGCAGTAATGTCCTATGACAGATATGTGGCCATCTGTATCCCACTGCGTTACACTTCTATAATGTCTCACAGGGTTTGTTTTACATTAATATTTGTTTCATGGTTGCTTGGCCTCATTGCCGTACTCATTATTGCCAAAATTATGGCTACCTTACAGTTCTGTGACCAAAACACTATTAACCATTTCTTCTGTGATTTCTTTCCTATAGTAGAGCTTTCTTGTTCAGACACTTACCTGGTGCATATAGATATTATGTTACAGTCTATTCCTGTGATTTTCATTCCCTTTATACTGATCACTATATCCTATATCTGTATTGCCCATGCAATCCTAAAGATAGTGTCCAATACCGGGAGACAAAAAGCCTTCTCCACCTGCAGCTCCCACTTGGCTGTGGTCTCCATATTTTATGGGGCTCTAATTGCTATTTATGTGATCCCCCCTAGAAAAGAATCCCAGACCATAAGCAAAATTCTGTCTCTGTTATACACAGTAGTGACCCCATTGGTTAACCCACTTATTTACAGCCTTAGAAGTAAAGATATCAGAGATGTCCTTCAAAGAATATTAAATAGATTACATCAAGCACCTAGAGGGCAGATTTATTAAGGGTCAATTTTCAAATTTTTTTTATGGTCAAAATTTGACTAGGGAATTATCCAAACTCAATTCGAGATTTTTAAAAAAATTTAAAGTTGATTTTTGAGTTTTATCATACTCTGGCTCTTTAAGAGTTTGAATTTGACTATCTGCCACCTAAAACCTGCCGAATTGCTGTTTAAGTCAATGGGAAGGGTCCAAGGATCAATTTGAATTTGTTTGCAGCCTTCCTGACTGTTTGAATTTGAATCTAATTTGATTTGAGTTTTCGTCATTTTCATTTTGAGAATTAGATTTTATCAATAAATTTCCCCAAGTCGAATTTTAAATTCATTTTAATTTAAGGGAGTTTAAAAAAATTCACATGAATTCGAAATTTGACATTTGATAAATGTGCCTCCCCATATATGTTCATAACTCATTGTTTATCTGAAGCTGAAAGATGAGTTATACACAAGGGGACAGTTACTTTAAATGGATTGTGATACTACACTAAATTAAATCATCTTATTAATCTAATTGGTTGTATAGACCAGTTATGTTCCCATTAGAAAATGTTGGACTCATCTGCAGCCTGCATCAAATTGTATTCAGATCTTATTACTAGCCTCAAAACACATTTCACCTGAGGTCTATCCTACATAATCCTAGTGCCAGCTTTCAATGATTATTTTTTAAACTTTGAAATTTTAAGGATTGTTTTAGTGGATACATATAAAATGGACTGATTATCACAGTCATTTTCAAAAGCAGATATATGAAAAGTAATGCAAAGGAAAAATAAAAAACAAAAAAATAAAAAAAATGCAGCATCTGGATTCTACATTTTATTGAAAATCAATTAAGATATGAACTATCTATATCATAACTTTTAGTCCTTGAGTTGGGCATTGAGTGTTCACATATGCTGAGCTGAGAAAAGTTGGGGGTCATTTTCAACCATGTGAGCCAAATACTGTCATCCATAATGTGTCAATACTTTGGTGGCAATACTTTTTATTTATTTCAAAGTACTTAATATGAGTCCAGGTTTTTCCAATTAGTGGCTATTATTAACCTTGCTGCCTTGGCATCCTAAAAAGATATAGAACATTTGGAAGAACCAGAACAGAACCATTTTAACACAATGAATTCTATCATTTCAACATATATTGTGTTTATCATTGTGTTTTAATGATTTGATTAATGGAGGGAAATTGTTTTTGTACATTGAAGATAAATGAGGTATAAGTTTTACACCCAGGGATGTATGTATTCAGTCTGCACGTTAAATCCAATGTATGCGTTAGCAGATCGCAGTGAAGCATTTCAGATGTATCTGGGTTGATAGTAAAGTTGATGTTACCAAAGAGTTTTAAGGTACAGTAGGGATGTGAATGGTTTTGTTAGAAGTACCAACAAATCATCAGCAAAAAAGGATGGTTTTCTTTCTTTATCTTTGAACTTAAGGCCCTGAATGTCTACCTTTTCCCTGATGGCTCTCACTAGCAACTCCATGGCTAGGGCAAGGAGGGCTGGAGAAAGTGGGCATCCTTGCCTTGTACCTCATCGGATAAAGATGTGTACTAGGGTGCTAAAGGAGGGTAGCTTGAGTTGGTTCTGGGGCAAGCATAATATGTTTTTAATGTTTTAATAAAATTGGGCCCAGTCCTATTATCTTTATGAAGGCCAATATGCAATGCCAGTTTGTGTATCGAAAGCTTTTCTGTTATTAAGTGCCAGGAGGCATAACTGGGTGTTAGACTTATTCACATACACAATGAAATTAAGTTTTTATATTTAATTGTGCCCAAGATTTTTACATCACGATAGAGGATCGAAACTGGCCTATAATGTATGGGGAATAATGTGTCTATAGTAGGCCTAGGGATTATTAATATCCATGCATTATTCAGGGCCTTACCTAGTTTTAGATTTTTGACTGTGTCTTTACTTGGTGTGTTATGTTGCAATCCAATCAAACAATTGGGTTTACTGAGAGAAAGCCACAGAGGCAGTACTAGCTGCTGTAATCGTGTATATTCGTAAAATATGTTTTGGGCTCTGGGGCCTTTATCAAGTGTTGATAAAGGGCCCAGAGCCCGAAACATGTTGTGTGAATAAACACGATTACAGCAGCTAGTACTGCCTCTGTGGCTTTCTCTTAGTAAACCCAATTGTTTGATTACCGATGCACTACACCTGAGGTGGGGATGTAATACTGCGATTGAGAGCCTGAATTCTCTGTTTACGCAGTCATCCACATAGAGGATGTTGCTATCTAATATTTGTTTCATTAAATCAAAATAAAGTCCCAAACAAAGTGTTATCCCCAGTTCATTAATGAGTTAGGCTCTTTTCCAACTCCAAAGGATGTTACTGATCATACCGCAAAAAGAGAATAGGGAAAAAACAAGAAAAAAAAATTATATATATATATATATATATATATATATATATATATATATAATAACAATTTATAAAGTCCTTCTTCAAAACACAATGATTCACTATAATTAGTGATGGGCGAATTTTTCGCGTTACTGGCGAAATGGGAATTTTGGCACCCATTAAAGTCAATGGGCGTCCGTTAATTGTTGCCGCCGGGGTCGATTCTATCGCTGGTTTTAAAAAACTTTGAAATTCACTACGAATTCGCACCTAATCACTAACTATAATTGCTGTATGTATGTTTCATAGATTCACTTGCACTTTGAGGTTCTAATTGGGAATCTGTACAGTACACTATATTTTTATTGTTTTTTCCCTATTCTTTTTTTGAGGGGTTGTGATACAAATGTGACATGGCAGGCCATGTATGAATGTGAGTGTGATCAAGTGCATTCAATATGGCTCCTTAGTTGTAAAATGGATGTACTGATATTAGCAGGAGAACAGGGAATAGTAGGAGTTAAGGTGATAGACTCTCATATTTTATTCACATAGTTATAATCAACATACACAGCAATTATACACAGCAATTATTTTCATTCACATGGTTATTTCCATTTTCATGGTCATTCTCATGGCCATGTACTGGGCATGTAGCCATTATTATTATTTTATATGTCTATGTGTAATGATCTATTACTTTGTTATTGTACCAATATAAAAAGGAGCTCAGCTGGGGGGCTTTGGGACTTCATCTACAAGCAGACGTGTTGTGTAGAATAATTGGTCTTGTAAGGACCATTGGCCGATTGATGTGCTCTGGGAGTCGCTGTATTTGATTTGGGCCCGGGGTCCCCCAGCTGATGTTCCTCTCAGAAGTCTGCCAAGGGAAGCTCGGCTAGACGTTGCGTTGTCTTCAATCGGTATTGTATTACTTTTCTTACAATATATTATTCTTCTCTAATGATGATCAATGTGTGTGTGTGTTTTATTTCCACCCCTATATTTGATAAGTCTGCTGGGGGAAGTGCTCAGTTAGACATTTAGTTTGTGATAAGTCTGCCAAGGGAACTTGTAGCAAGACAGGGGTGATCAATAACATCTTTTGGAAATATTTGTTTCATATTTTTCATCTGTGTACACAAATGAAGAACCAGTAAGTGAAGGTTTCCTTCTTAACACTCCCAATTATAGTAATACAACTAATGATGCATGGTTCACACATGAAGAAATTCAAAAGAGACTTGAACATGTTAAGATTAACAAAGGTCCAGGGCCAGATGGTATTCATCCCAGGGTAATTAGCGAGCTTAGCTCTATGATTGCCAAACCTCTTTACTTAATTTTTCAGGATTCATTGAGATCTGGCATTGTGCCGAGAGACTGGCGAATTGCTAATGTGGTGCCTCTATTCAAAAAAGGATCCCGTTCTCAGCCTCAAAACTATAGGCCAGTTAGTCTGACGTCAGTATTAGGAAAGCTTTTCGAAGGGTTAATAAAGGATAAGATACTGGACTTCATAGCAAATCATAATACTATGAGTTTGTGCCAGCATGGTTTTATGCGTAATAGATCTTGCCAGACTAACTTAATTTCTTTTTACGAGAATGTAAGTAGAGACCTCGATTCTGGGATGGCAGTGGATGTGATTTACTTAGACTTTGCTAAAGCATTTGATACAGTGCCACACAAAAGGTTACTGGTTAAATTAAGGAATGTTGGCCTGGAACATAGTATTTGTACCTGGATAGAGAACTGGCTAAAAGATAGACTACAAAGAGTGGTGGTAAATGGAACATTTTCTAATTGGACCAGTGTTGTTAGTGGAGTACCACAGGGCTCTGTACTAGGTCCCTTGCTTTTCAACTTGTTTATTAATGACCTGGAGGTGGGCATTGAAAGTACTGTTTCTATTTTTGCAGATGATACTAAATTGTGCAGAACTATAGGTTCCATGCAGGATGCTGCCACTTTGCAAAGTGATCTGTCTAAACTAGAAAACTGGGCAGCAAACTGGAAAATGAGGTTCAACGTTGATAAATGCAAGGTTATGCACTTTGGCAAAAATAATATAAATGCAAGTTATACACTAAATGGCAGTGTGTTGGGAGTTTCCTTAAATGAAAAGGATCTAGGGGTCTTTGTAGATAACACGTTGTCTAATTCTGGGCAGTGTCATTCTGTGGCTACTAAAGCAAATAAAGTTCTGTCTTGCATAAAAAAGGGCATTAACTCAAGGGATGAAAACATAATTATGCCTCTTTATAGGTCCTTGGTGAGGCCTCATCTGGAGTATGCAGTTCAGTTTTGGACTCCAGCCCTTAAGAGGGATATAAATGAGCTGGAGAGAGTGCAGAGACGTGCAACTAAATTGGTTAGAGGGACGGAAGACTTAAATTTTGAGGGTAGACTGTCAAGGTTGGGGTTGTTTTCTCTGGAAAAAAGGCGCTTGCGAGGGGACATGATTACACTTTACAAGTACATTAGAGGACATTATAGACAAATGGCAGGGGACCTTTTTACCCATAAAGTGGATCACCGTACCAGAGGCCACCCCTTTAGACTAGAAGAAAAGAACTTTCATTTGAAGCAACGTAGAGGGTTCTTCACAGTCAGGACAGTGAGGTTGTGGAATGCACTGCCGGGTGATGTTGTGATGGCTGATTCAGTTAATGCCTTTAAGAATGGCTTGGATGATTTTTTGGACAGACATAATATCCAAGGCTATTGTGATACTAAACTCTATAGTTAGTATAGGTATGGGTATAAAGAATTTTAATTAAAAGTAGGGAGGGGTGTGTGTATGGATGATGGGTTTTCATTTGGAGGGGTTGAACTTGATGGACTTTGTCTTTTTTCAACCCAATTTAACTATGTAACTATGTAACTATGTAACTATATCTGGTGTGAGTGGGTTTGGTGCAAAAATATTTAGGTATGTGTCCATTGCATTCATTTTTTCCACTGAGGCAGAGCTACACAACTGTTTGTAGTAGACTTTAAATGTCATTGCAATTTTGTTGGGTTTATAGGAAATATGTCCATGTGGCAGTTTTATCTTACATACTGGGTGCCAGATGTTATGGGACTTGAACAAACTAGAAAAAATTAAATCAGGTTTTATTAGCATGTAAGTAAACATGTATGATTTGTTTTGCCCTTTCCACTTTGACAAGCCTTTCATTCCTGCCTTGTTTCCTTCAGAAGCTTTCTAGTGGGGGTGTGTAATAGTAGGGTTTACAGATCCAGCACCACAATTACAAGGTAATGGTCAGACCATGTGCACTGCTTTATTTTAGACATTCTCAGTCCTGCTGAGTCAATTCTGGAGTAGCTATTGTGGATGTGTTACCATTAGAATCCCTCTATGTATCCATTAAATTATAATATTGAAGTCTCACAACTTTAGGAGGCCTCATTGCTCAACAAACTGCAATTCATAAAAGGTAATTGTGTCCAAAACCGCACTGTTGTAGTTGCATTGTGGCCACTTTCTGCTTCTCACATGTGTGTGACACCAACTTAATGCAGTGAAAGGGCACAATCACTGAGCATGTGCAACTTCAACATACAATCCATTGGACATGCTCCTTGCCCAGGGCCAGTGTGGGGAGACTGGGAGGATGTTTAATCACCATAAGGACCAAGGAGTCAATTGGAATACAACACAGTCTCTAAGAAATGAAGATGAGCTGGTGGGGAACAGTAAGTGCTGTAGAACCGAAGCAATGCACCTTTCCTTATCCTATAGTATCTCATTAAGATTTCTTTTCTTCCTCATACTTTGTTTTACTTCTTTCTTCTTTAAATATGTTACTAATCTGTTGGCAAATTGGTGGAAAAATACTGAGCAGATTCAAGATTGGGAGAAACTCATGGGCACTGGAAACAATAAAAATAAAAATGTTCAGCCATCAATGCACAATCTTTCATTAGTTCTAATACTGTAATATAGTAATACAATTTACTAATTGGTCTTTTCATTTTTTTCCTGGCTCTATGTTGATGTTCAAAGATCTAAATACTGATTCCCACGAGACAGTTAAGACTTGTGCCTACAGAGATTCTCTTGATACTGTATATGTGTATATATATAGAAAGTGATTGCAGAGAATTGCCTATTGTACATTTCATTGTTATGATAGTGACAGCGACAACAAGAAACCCAGTTAAACAAAATGGACGAAATGGCCAGTGAGTATCTGGTGCCATTCAAATTGGTTCAAATCAGATGAGTATAATATTCCAAGAACATCTTTCCTGTGTTCCACAGGATTGCTGGTTTTCTGTGGAACTTTATCTATTTCCATCTCTCTTCATTATCTGCTTATTATCTGATACTTACACATTCTGCTTACATGTACTATTTATGACATATGAGTTCCCATTGGGTATCATTGGATACCCTAGAACTAAACTGATGCAAAGTGGATCCCAGATACAGACAGTTTTCACTCCACTTGGGAGTGAACTACATACAACTCTTTGGCACCTCTTCCTTTTGACTGATACACCAGTCTGATCCACCTCAGTGTCATGTTTGGCACATGGTATTTGTCGGCCAAGGAATTTTAGCAAATGGAGAAAAAGGCACGTTTGCTGCCAGGACACAGTGCCAACCACCAGAACTTTTACCTGCTAAAACTTGTTACTACAACAACCCTTATTTTGTAATTATATGGATCATCTGCTACCATATTGCACCTGGACCCGACTTTTGCTTTGATAAACTCAGACCATTTTTTATTGCTTGTCTTATTATGTTCACGGTCATCTGCTTGAGTGTAACACTATGACAGATTTATTGGGGTGGCTTCAGTGGCCCACCAATGAGATATTTGACCTGTTATACTAGTCCAGTTAATAATCCATTGAGGATATTGTTAATGTCAATATTCAGAGAGTAGACTCACATTAATGAGATGGGATCTCTTATCTGTAATCCTTATAATCTGGGGTTATCTGGATAAGAGGTGATTACCTTGCCTGGTCTACTATAAAACATTTAAACATTAAACAAACCCAATAGTGTTGCTTTGCTACAAATCTTTCTTTAGTATGGTTTTAACTAATCGAGTTGTGATTAAGTACAAGGGAAATGCGTTTTTGAAAAAAATATATATTATTTGCTTTAAATGAGATATCCCATTTCCAGAAAATAATGGTACATTGACATACAGAAGTGCTTTTGTTGGCAAGTCCAGTATTTGTGTTCATTGCCGTTCACCCTTTTTTTTCCTCCTACATCTTACATTTCATCTCCTAAGCCTAGCACCAACTGTTGCCTCTGCCTGGTAGCATCTCTAGGGAATCATGGGCGATAACAAACATGACAAGTGCCCGTTACTCTAACTACTAACTTAGCAGGTATGTTAAACTAGGAATTGGTTTGTCTGTTGATTACAATTTTAAAATTCATCAACCTGCTCTAGACAATGCATGAGAAGAACCAGACGTTGGTCAGTGAGATTGTTCTCTTGGGATTTCAGAATCTCCACAACTTCAAGATTCCCCTGTTCTCTCTGTTCCTTCTGATTTACATTATGACAGTTTGGGAGAATGTCCTCATCATAGTGTTGGTGTCAACCAGTTGGAATCTCCAGTCCCCCATGTATTTCTTTCTCCGACAGTTGTCCCTATGTGATCTACTAGAATCCTCAAGTACTGCACCTGTTCTGCTCCAAACCATAATCAGTGATGGTATCACAATGTCCTTTGTTGGCTGTATCTCACAACTGTATTTTATTGCCTACTCAGAAACTTTTCAGTCATTCCTTCTAGCAGTAATGTCCTATGACAGATATGTGGCCATCTGCATCCCACTGCGTTACACTTCTATAATGTCCCACAGGGTTTGTGTAAATATTATCCTAATGGTTTGGATCATTAGTCTTAGCTCTACATTGGTAACGTCGAATATGATAGGGTCCCTAAAGTTCTGTAAACAGAAAAACATCAATCATTTTTTCTGTGATTTTGATCCTCTTCTACAACTTTCCTGTACAGATACCTTCTTTGTGAAAACAGAAGTCATTTTAATATCTATCCCAGTGATTATTTGCCCCTTTATATTCATCACTGTATCATACAGATGAAGCCACTTGGATTTGTGAGTTAAATGCGTCATGACTCAGGGGTAATTGAAGAAACTGTGTTATCTTAAGTCATCTTAACTCATTTAATGCATTTAACCTTTTCATTAGCATACCAAAGCTCCATTGTTCACAATGGTGAATGCTTTAATTAGATGGGATGTTGTGACGCAGTTTTCTGTGTTAAATGAGATAAATGGGATATCTGTGTTTAGTTATTCTGTGTCAAACAGACAAACCAAAGTGGCTGCATCTGTATATGTGTATTGCCCATGCAATCCTAAAGATAGTGTCCAATACCGGAAGACAAAAAGCCTTCTCCACCTGCAGCTCCCACTTGGCTGTGGTCTTCTTATTCTATGGGATTCTAATTGCTATTTATGTGGTTCCCCCCAGAAAAGAAACACCGTCCATAAGCAAAGTTCTCTCTGTGTTGTACACTGTAGGGATTCCTTTTGTTAACCCAGTTATTTACAGCTTCAGAAGTATGGAAATAAAAAAAAGTCTTGAAAATGCTGTATTAAGAAAATTGCAATGGACAAGTTCAAAAAGAAAAAGCAGTTGATGTTAAGGTGAGATCTGTTTGCAAAAAATTTCAGATTAGCACCTGGTCCAAGAACTCCCTTCCAAAGTTGTCTAGATCAAGGCTGACACTTCACCACCAACTATGCTCACCTTTGAAATTCAGGTAGGTATACACAGATGCAACATTAGCTGTACAGTCTTCTCTCTTGGTTTTCTCTGCCTCTGAGACTCCTGTTTAACATAGTAACATAGAAAGTTTGGTTGAAAAATACATTTGTCCATCAAGTTCAATCTTTTATGTCTAGGCTCCATTATATTCTCTTACTGACCCCAAGGTTCCTCTCACTTAGAAGTTTCTGGAAGATACAAAATAATTTGGGTTCTTTGTGAACAATTGCAAACTCTGGTTTACTCTCAAGTCTTGGACCTGTGCCATGTTTCTCTGTTTTAAGGAGCTCCCTATTGTTGGGCATTTATATTGATAAAGCAACAAAACTCAATTTTTTTAAGCTATGTCTATTTTGTATGATGCCCCCACTGAACCTCTTCCACAGAAGCTGCCCTACAGTCTCTTATCCAAGGGTGGAGGCCTACTGTAAACATACTGATGACACAGTTTGTAAAGAAATGGCACTTAAACATAACTTTTTTCCTAAATTTGTCTAGACGTTTTAAAGATGGATTTGTGGACATGCCTAATTCCAACTGTTCACTATTCTACTAGAGAAACCATTTAGAGAAAGAAAAACAGAGCAACCTGGACAGACAACATTTTGTTTTTTTCTTCAGCAGTCTCCAGGAATATCCTTCTTCTAGGCCTATGTAGACTATTAAGCAGCTATAACACTTAACCTTTTGGTTAGCAAAGACTTAATTTCTGCTTCTACTGTGATTACTTGGGCCATCTCTTTTTGAAATGTCCAACATGTCCTCTCACTCCCAGTGAGAATCTAAAAATAGTTTTTGACAATGGACTTTCCTTTGCACAATTCTTCATGATCTCCCTTTCTTTGAAGTGGGAAAACAGACCCATGACATTGGAAGGGGTAATTGACTCTGGCCCAGTGGTGATTTTCTAGATCAACTAATTTTATACAGTTCATTTGCAATTGAGGTCTTTTCCAATTAATATTCAATTGGCAGATGGATATCTTGTTTAGTCTGCTTCTATGATCCAAGAAATTGCCCTTCTTAAGGTGACATTGTATAAAATGTATTTTGAGCAGTTGCATTTTGATTTGGTGTCCTCTTCTCATTTGCAAGTGATTTGGGCTCTTTCCTGGCTCTGCAAATTCTAAAGTTGACTAGGTTTTTGAACTTTAAGGCATTGCCTAATTGCCCACCATTGTTCTAAGGTTCAGTGTTCTAAGGTTTTTGTATACTGTACTTTCTTTTTCTCCTGACAAACTGTGTATCAAGAATTTTAACTGACATTTATAGAATGAAATGATTACATCCAGTTAGGTTTTATGTATATCCAACTGATGTTCTCCTGGCTGCTTAAGTTCCATTTGGACACATTTACCTGAATGTCTAATTTATGTGCAGTAAATATCTGGATGGAAATCTTGCAAATTGTCTTCACTGAGAAGAAGGATCATTTCAGCCCTGTATTGAACTTCTTCCCTCTTGCTCATGAACGTTTACAATGACTAAGGGAGGCTTAGATTTTTTGACATTTGGAAGGGTCCTATAACCTCATCACAATCAAAGGAGGTTATGACAGTAAGATAACCTTTTGAACAAGATATAGTCACTATCTAGATAATATTTTAGGTATTGTATCTTCTTAGCATGCATAAGTTACACTTAGGGTTATTAGGATTATAACTCCTACACAAGCTTCTCCACAGAGCTACTGTACATACTGTATTGTTATACTTTGTGTCTCACATATCCCCACCACTAGACACTTGTTGGCAGGGCACTCTATACCTACTGTATTAGTTTGTCTGTATATAAATTATTTATATCCTTATGTGCAGCAATGTCGAATATGTTACCTCGTTATAAAAAAATGAATAAATAATAATTCATATCTTCAAAGCTCACCCACGCCAATCAAGTTGAGTTTATAGCATAGATAGTTCTCAAAGATAATACACTAAATACTATTTCAATAATATATTTCATTGAACACTGTAACATATGGAATGCAGCCAAATTGTGGAATTATGTTACAGTCCAAGAACCAGGGTAAGGGTGAACCAATTAAAATCAATAATGGCCTGGTATGGCGCCAAGAGGAGAGGCGGCTCACTAGAAGCGCTCCGTCGCTACCCTCCCTTCAACTAAATTTTCAGTCTTTTTGTGGCATTAGTAAAAAGTGAGCATGTCGGCAAACTCACCCAAAGGTAATCCGGTTTCCAAAGGAGCCGGGACGTTCTAGTCCTGATAATAAGTCTAAAAAAGACGCTGCTCAATTAAAATCCAAGATGGCCGACGGGAACACTATCTCTATCGCGCAATTACCTCACAACTCAAAATGTATCAATTTTGACAGCTTGAATTACAAGCAAATTGCTACTGAAGTAGCTAATCTTATTAACCCTGCTTTGGAGAAATCTATTGAGAGAGCTGTAGGCTCAATAAGAATGGATTTAAACAAGCTTACTGAACAGCTTTCCTCACAGAAAAATCTTGTGGTGGAAATGGAGGAGAGGGTTTCCTCTTTGGAGGATAGCTCTTCTTCCATGGCTAATAAAATGCTATTCCTGCAAAAAAAAGTCAAGGAATTAGAATCCAAAAACGATGACGTGGAAAACAGGTCCAGAAGGAATAATCTTTATTTTATTGGGATACCAGAGAATTATAAACAAGAGACTTTGGATGCATTAATTTCTCAGTGGCTACCTAAAGCTTTAAACCTTCAAAAAGACATTCCCATTTTAAAGGTGGAAAGAGCTCACAGAGTCGGCGCTCTTAAGGACTCAAATGGTCAAAAACCTAGAACAGTTTTGGCAAAACTTTTGGACTATGCTGATAAGATAAACATTTTGCAGGCTTACAAAAAATCCAAGAATCTTTTTTTGGAAAAAAATAAAATTCTGATTTTTCAGGATTTTTCTCAGATTGTTTCTAAACAAAGACAAGCTTTCTCAGGAGTGTGTCAAACCTTGTTTCACCTCAAATTAAAATTTGCAATGATTTATCCAGCCATATTAAAAATCTTCCTTACTACAGGTACTCACACATTTGAAGATTCTAGGGAGGCTGAGAGGTTTATTTCTTATTTTGAACGGGATTTGAACAAGAGAAAAGCTACTGATGAAATTTCTGATGAAAGAGATAATTTCACCCATTCAAATCGGATTTCAACACCCAGTGATCAAGACTTGCTAGAAAAGTCACCCCTTACAAAAAAAGGGATATAAAATCTTCCTCTGGACAAAGGTTAAGATCTCCTCATGACAAGGATTTTTCTCTGAACCATTCTGCAGAGATGGACACTTGATTCAGTACTTCTAATGCATTGTTATTGCTTCAAAGAGTTTTTGAGTTTATCATTTTGATTCTCATTCACAATGTTTATGTTTGATAGTTCTAACAGTTACATTTTACTATCTACATTATTTTTTGTTTTAAATTTTATTTTAAAAATTCTGTTTTTTCATTATGATTTGTTTTATGGCATATATATTGTCTCTTTTTCCTCCCTAAAGGCTAGAACCCCCATTTTGGTCATTTCCCATCACTTGATGCTCAAATATTTTGATAATGGATAAACTTACAATAGTTTCTTGGAATGTAAATGGAATTAACTCGCCTATTAAACATAAAAGAATACTACAAGAGTTAAAAAAAAGAGGAGCAGATATTGCTTTACTACAAGAGACCCATTTAGATGAGGTTAATAGTCTCAAGCTTTGTGTGTCTTGGGTAGGAGAATCTATTAGTTCTCCAGCAATTAAAAAAAAGGGAGGAGTATCTATTTTGCTTAACAAAAAATTATCTTATCACAAAATAAGATCTGATAAGGATAATATGGGCAGATTCGCACGGGTGGAAATTTTAATTAACAATCAAACTTGGAATCTTTGTTCTGTTTACGTTCCCAATGATCATAAATCATTATTTTTTTCTGACATCCAAAAAATAACCTCCCTTAGTGCTACCAATCTAATAGTAGGGGGTGATTTTAATGAGTCTCATCTTTGGCTTTTGGACAAATGCAACACTCAGTATAATAAATCTCAGAAAAAGTCTAAACTTCTGTCCAAGTTTTTAGATCAAACTAATTTGAATGAAGTTTGGAGAATTCTTCATCCCTCCCTCCCTCTATTTTTCCCTTCTTTCCGGTAAAATAGAATTTCAAAATATGCTTAAAGATCGCTGGGAATCTTTTTTGATTAATAATGCAATTCATACAGATAATCCTCAATTGCTTTGGGATTCCTGGAAGGCCTATATTAGAGGCGAAATTTCATCATTTAAATCCTATTTTATGAAAAATCTCAATTCTCAAATTCTTAAATTGAGCAAACAACAGAATAAGGCATATATTTCATTTAAATCCGACCCAAGTCAAAATAATAGGCTTGCCTTTGAAAATTCTATAAAGGATATGAAATTATGGCTTGATATGAGAGATTCAATTCACCTCAGTTATTTTAAGGCCAAATATTTCAATTTAGGGAATAAAGCTAATAAATTATTATCTAATTTGACTAAGAACTGGTCTAAATCTCAAAAGATTTCACACATAAAATAGGTTAATGGTGATATTATCCATAGCCCTTTAGAAATTGTTGATGCTTTTAAGAACGACTATGATAAATTATATTCTCAAATTGAAACAAATTCGGATAATAGAAGATCTATACTAGAGAATATTAACTTCCCTCAGATATCTCATCATGATTTAATTGAGCTTAATTCTCCAATTACAGAACAAGAGATAAGGTCAGTCATCTCTTCATTGAAACCAAATAAAGCGAGTGGTCCAGATGGTCTCTCAGGCCCTTTTTACAAAACTTTCATAAACGAAATTTCACCATTTTTGACTAATTTATACAATAATATAATCTCAAAAAAGGTCCCTTTACCTTCCAGTCTGAATTCTTTAACAAAGGTAATTCCTAAACAGGATAAGGATCCTACTAAAATTGAGTCGTATAGGCCAATTGCATTGTTAAATCAGGACCTGAAAATACTTACCAAGATAATTGCCAATCGGCTTTCATCAATTCTACCTAAAATTATCTCTCCAGAGCAAGGAGGATTTATTAAAGGTAGATCAAGCACTAGAAATATTAGGACTGTTATTAATACTATCCAATCTGTAAAATTTGGTAAAATTCCTACTGCTCTGGTTGGTATTGATGCAGAAAAGGCCTTTGACAGTATTTGTTGGAAACATTTAATTGTAAGGCCAAAAGGCCTCAGAGGTAGTGAGGACCAGGGGAGGAGGTAGCAAAGTCCAAGTTCGCGGTACAGGTTGGGATGAGACGAAATAATGGTCAACAGGCAACAAGGTCAGTCCAGGCAGAAGAGGTTTGAGGTCGAAGAATTCAGGCAAAAGGTCGGTACACAAATAGTAAAGATTTCACAAGATCACACCCAGGAGTAGCAAGCTAAAACCTATAATTGGGCACTGATGAATTTCCAGAGCTCCTTAATATAGGCCCAGATTTGGCGCCAATTTTGGACGCATCGGCGTGATGACATGTGCGCGAACGCGCTGGCATCAGCGACCAACGCGCTGACGTGTGCGACCGACGCCGGCGCCAATTATTGACGCCGACGCCCATTCCGTCGCCGGCGACCGATCAGGGTGCGGGAAGAGGTCTGCGTCATCCTGCTGCGTCCGTGAGGAACCAGGGAGCCACCATCCTGGACGCCATCTTGGCCACCATTTTGGAATACAAACTCAGACTCCATTACAGTACCCCCCTCCCTAGGGGGGGCCTCAGGACCACCTGGGTTAGAAGGAAACTGCCGATGGAATTTTTGAACCAAGAGAGGAGCATGGACATCTGAACTTCTTACCCAGGAGAACTCCTCAGTAGTGATGGGCGAATTTGCGCCATTTCGCTTCGCCGAAAAATTCGCGAAATTCGCGAAACGGCGAAAAATTCGCGAAACGGTGCCGGCGTCTCGTTTTCGGCGCCCGTTTTCGACGCCGGCGCCCGTTTTTGACGCCGGTGCCCGTTTTTGACGCCGGCGCCCATTTTTTTCGAAAAATTTTTTTTGACACCGGCAAATTTTTGACGCGAATTTTCGCGGGAGTTTCGCGACTTTATTCGCTGGCGGCGAATCGCGGAAATTCGCCGTGAATTCGCGCCTGGCGAATAAATTCGCCCATCCCTACTCCTCAGGGCGAACCCTTTCCACTCAATGAGGTATTGTAGGGTGCCCCTCGAAATCCGGGAGTCCAGGATTCTTTTCACCTCAAATTCCTGATGACCGTCCACCATGACAGGAGCTGAGGAAGAAGAAGAAGTACCTGCAGGTTTGAGCAAGGAGACATGGAAGGCGTTCGGAATCCGCATTTCCGAGGGAAGTTGCAAACGGACAGCCACCGGATTGATGATCTCAGAGATGGAAAAGGGACCAATAAACTTGGGACCAAGTTTAGGAGAGGGGACTTTGAGACGAATGTTCCGTGAGGATAGCCAAACCTTGTCACCGGGTGCAGGAATTCTTCTTTGATCAGCGAATCTTTTCTGGACCAAGGAACTTTTCTCCAGATTGACAACAGTGGCGTGCCAGATGGCTGACATGTGGGCAGCTTGGTCATTGGCGGTAGGGACATTAGTGAGTAATAAGTCCTGAGGAAAAGCCAAAGGGTTAAGACCATACATACAGAAAAAAGGAGATTTTTCAGAAGAAACATGTAAGGCATTGTTATGTGTGAATTCAGCCCACGGAAGCAGATCCGCCCAATCGTCTTGGCACAAAGATACATGGCATCGGAGAAACTGTTCAAGGGCCTGGTTAACCCTCTCTGCCGCTCCATTAGACTGTGGATGGTAAGAAGAAGAAAACTGAAGAGAAACACCAAGGGCTTTACACAGGGACCTCCAAAACTTGGAAACAAATTGAGATCCACGGTCAGAGACAATTTTGGCAGGGAAACCGTGGAGGCGAAAAATGTGTTTAATAAACAGTGAGGAAAGTTCAGGAGCAGAAGGGAGTTTCCGAAGAGGAGTAAAATGTGCCACTTTGCTGAATCTATCAATTACCACCCAAATAACTGTGTAACCAGAGGAGTTAGGGAGATCCACAATGAAGTCCATAGATAGATAGATGAGTCCATGGGCGAGAATGAATGGGTAGTGGTAGAAGTAACCCCTTAGGAGGGGAACGTCCAGACTTGGATACAGCACACACAGAGCAAGAAGAAACAAAGTCTTTGACGTCTTTTCTTAGGGAAGGCCACCATACAAGACGAGACAGAAGTTCAGTGGTCTTTCTTATTCCAGGATGACCAGCCTGCTTGGAGCTGTGGGACTGAACCAGAATGGAATGACGCAGTTCAGGAGGCAACACCAACAAAGGCAACACCAACAGGAGTTCCTACAGGAGCAGAAGATTGAACAGACAATAACTGAGAGGCCAAGGAGGGAAATAGAGCAGCGATGATCTTTGTAGGAGGTACAACGGATTCCGGTTCTACAGAAGTGAGATCTTCGAGAAGAAAGCTTCTGGAAAGAGCGTCCGCCTTCTTGTTCCTAGCACCAGGCCGAAAGGTTAGAATGAAATTAAAACGAGAGAAGAATAGTGCCCACCTAGCCTGACGAGGATTGAGGCGTTTGAGTGTCTGGATATACTCTAGATTTTTATGGTCCGTATAGATGGTCACAGGGACGGAAGAACCTTCCAGCAAATGTCTCCATTCCTCTAGGGCAAGTTTGACGGCCAGTAACTCCCGATTTCCTACATCATAATTTTGTTCAGAAGAGGTGAATTTTTTCGAAAAGAAGGCACATGGATGTAGTTTTCCATCAGTAGACGTTCTTTGGGACAAAATTGCTCCAGCACCGACATCTGAAGCATCAACTTCAATGAAGAATGGCTGGAAAGGTTCAGGGTGTCTGAGAATGGGAGCAGAAGAAAAAGAAGTTTTAAGAGTCTTGAATGCTTCCAAAGCTAAAGGTGGCCAATGCTGAGGCTTACCCCCTTTTCGGATAAGAGAAAGAATGGGAGCAATTTTGGATGAAAACCCCTTGATGAATTGTCTATAATAGTTAGCGAAGCCAATGAATCTTTGGATAGCTTTAACACTGGTGGGGAGAGGCCAGTCCTGGATAGCGGAGATTTTGGCAGGATCCATTCTGAAACCCTGTTGAGAAATGATGTAACCAAGGAAGGAGATGGACGAAACCTCAAAGGAGCACTTCTCCAACTTGGCAAATAAGTTATTTCTCCGCAGACAGGAAAGGACTTCTTGGACTTGAAGATGGTGCTCAGCAAGGTTCCTGGAAAAAATAAGAATATCGTCCAAGTACACCACCACGTATTGGCCCAGCAAATCTCTGAAAATGTCATTTACAAATTCTTGGAAGACCGCGGGGGCGTTACAGAGGCCGAAAGGCATCACTAGATACTCATAATGCCCGTCACGAGTGTTGAATGTGGTCTTCCATTCATCTCCTTCTCTGACCCGGATTAAATTATAAGCCCCACGAAGATCTAACTTGGTGAAAAGACAAGCCCCCTTGAGTTGGTCGAACAGTTCAGAGTTGAGGGGAAGGGGATAACGGTTTTTAATTGTAATTTTGTTTAAACCCCTATAGTCAATGCAGGGCCGCAAACCTCCATCTTTCTTTTCTACAAAGAAGAAGCCGGCCCCAGCCGGGGAAGAAGAAGGACGAATAAAGCCTCTTTGCAGATTCTCTTGGATGTATTCCTTCATGGCAGAAGGGGAAAGCGGATAGGTGCGGCCCCTGGGAGGCATGGTTCCAGGAAGAAGTTCGATGGGGCAATCATAGGGGCGATGGGGAGGCAGGACTTCGGCAGACTTTTTATTGAAGACATCAGAAAAGGCTCGATAAACAGAGGGCAGAGAAGAATTTGGAGACACAGATGAAACTTTAATGATGGATTTGGTAGGTAAACAATTTTGTTGGCAGAAAGAACTCCATCGGGAGATCTGAGACGAAACCCAGTCTATTACTGGGTTGTGGATATTCAGCCAGGGCAAACCAAGCACAATGGGAGTAGAAGGACAGTCAATTAAAAGGAAAGACAATCTTTCAAGATGCATGGTTCCCACTATAACAGAAAGTTCATCGGTGGAGTGAGAAATAATAGCAGAAGACAATGGACGATCATCAATCGCCAATGCACGAAGGGGAACAGCCAGGGATCGCAGGGGAATGGAGTGGCTTTCAGCGAAGACTTTATCCATGAAATTCCCAGCTGCGCCAGAGTCAAGGAAGGCTTCAGAAGAAATCGTCTGGGTTCCAAAACGAATCTGCACAGGAAGGAGGAAGCGTTGAGCAGAAGAATGGGGAGAAGGACCAATTCCACCCAGGTAAGTCTCCCCAGTCTTACCTAGGTGCTGGCGTTTCTCGGCTTCACTGGGCACTCATAGGCGAAGTGGGATTTTCCACCACAGTAGAGGCAAAGTCCAGCAGCCCTTCTCCGAAGCTTTTCCTGTTCAGTCAGACGGGCCCGTCCGATCTGCATAGGTTCTTCCGTAGGCAGGAAAGAAGAAGCAGAAGCCGCAGGAGTTGGAGAAGGCAAGGTGGAAGCCGGATTGGGAAGGAAGGGTCTTTGAAATCGAGGAGCCAGTGTAGGTTGGAACCTGTGGAATCTCTTTGTTGGGGAGCGCTCTCTGTCGAGCTCAGCTTGAAACTCCCTCTGCCGAGTATCAACCTTTATGGCCAAGGCAACTAGATCTTCCCAGCGGGATGGAATTTCCCT
Source organism: Xenopus petersii (assembly GCA_038501925.1). Classification (NCBI taxonomy): domain Eukaryota; kingdom Metazoa; phylum Chordata; class Amphibia; order Anura; family Pipidae; genus Xenopus; species Xenopus petersii. Next base: position 158,959,197 of record CM076676.1, on the reverse strand, counting down.
GGACACCAGATCCTTCTTGATGCGCATCGCCAGGCCGTTGTAAAAGGCAGCGTGATACCCGTCATTATTCCACGAAGTCTCAGCAACCAGGGTGCGAAACTCGATGGCATACTCTGAGACAGGGTGAGTTCCCTGTTGAAGTTGGAACAGGCGTGCAGAAGAAGCAGTGGCACGACCCGGAGCATCTAACACAGTACGGAGTTCGCGAACAAAGGACCTGGCATTGTCAATGATAGGATCTTCCTTCTCCCATAGAGGTGAAGCCCACTCCAATGCCTTCCCTTGCAGGCGGGAGAATATGAAGCCCACCTTGGCACGTTCAGAGACAAATTGGCTGGGTAAAAGTGCAAACTGGACCTCGCACTGGTTGACAAACCCGCGGCAAGCTTCGGGGTCACCACTGTAGAGTGGGGGAGCCGGAATGCGGGGCTCGGAGACCTGGAGTGGAGACACAGGTACCGGTACGGGAACAGATTCAGCAGGTGTTAGGGCCGACAACTTTGCCAGTATTGTTTCCAGGGCCTGACCAAAATGAGACTGTTGTACCTCATAGGACTGCATCCGAGAAGCCAGTCCCCGAAGCGCTCCACCGACATCAGGCGGCGCTGGGGTTTCCTCCGAAGGGTCCATGGCCCAATTATAATGTAAGGCCAAAAGGCCTCAGAGGTAGTGAGGACCAGGGGAGGAGGTAGCAAAGTCCAAGTTTGCGGTACAGGTTGGGATGAGACAAAATAATGGTCAACAGGCAACAAGGTCAGTCCAGGCAGAAGAGGTTCGAGGTCGAAGAATTCAGGCAAAAGGTCGGTACACAAATAGCAAAGATTTCACAAGATCACACCCAGGAGTAGCAAGCTAAAACCTATAATTGGGCACTGATGAATTTCCAGAGCTCCTTAATATAGGCCCAGATTTGGCGCCAATTTTGGACGCATCGGCGTCATGACGTGTGCGCGAACGCGCTGGCGTCAGCGACCGACGCGCTGACGTGTACGACCGACGCCGGTGCCAATTATTGACGCCGACGCCCATTCCGTCGCCGGCGACCAATCAGAGTGCGGGAAGAGGTCGGCGTCATCCTGCTGCGTCCGTGAGGAACCAGGGAGCCACCATCCTGGACGCCATCTTGGCCACCATTTTGGAATCCAAACTCAGACTCCATTACATTAATGGATTCTTTAACAGTTTTTGGTTTTCATGGACCCTTTGTTGATTTAGTTAGGTTATTATATTCTTCACCAATGACTCGTATAATTGCAGCAGGAGAAATGTTTGACTCCATTCATTTGAAAAGAGGGACTAGACAGGGTTGCCCTCTTTCGCCATTATTATTCAATATATCATTAGAACCTCTTATTAGATATCTCAAAAATTCAACCTTTTTACCCGGAGTAAAAGTCAATAAGGGTATAGTTCAACTAACGGCATTTGCTGATGATCTTCTCCTTATAGTTAAAGACCCAAATGAAAATTTAAAAAACATTTTCTATATTTTGAACATTTTTGAATCCATTTCAGGATTTAAAATTAACTTTAAAAAGACTGAACTTATGGATATCTTTGGACACACTTCTATGACATCCCTAAGAGAGTTGGGTATTGAAAAGAGACAGTCTCATATAAGGCATTTAGGTATTTTTATTCCTGCTGATCTAAACAGATTATACTTTCTTAATTTCACTCCTTTGGTTAAAAATGTTATACATTTATGTAATAAATGGATAAATCTTCCTCTTAATTTAAAAGGGAGAATAGTGTTTTATAAAATGTTGATTTTTCCAAAATTTATTTATTCTTTAATTAATTTACCTCTGCTTTTGAGACATAAGGATATTAAATCTTTAGAAAGTTCTATTTCAAGATTTCTTTGGAGAGGAAAAGTAGCTAAAATATCTTTATATAAGTTAAAACAATCAAAAATGTATGGTGGTTTGGGAGTTCCTGATTATAGGTCTTTTAACCTATCTTCGATTACCCGTTACATTATTGAATGGATATGTGAAAGTTATGTAAATCTGATTTTAGGTATACTCCTTATTTGTCTTTAACAAGAAACAAAGACATTCCTTGTTCGTTGTTCTCTCCAATGTTAACTTCCTGGAAAAGGAAAGGTATACGTCTTCTGACAGACATTATTTCGCCTTCAACAGGCAAAATCTTCGATTGGGATGAATTCAGACTCAAATTTCACATTTCAGAAAAAGAGAAATTGTTCTATCTTCAATTGGTTCATTGGTTTAACAAATTAAACAAGAAAGATGTTTTTTTGTCTTATAATTCTTTATTATTTTCCTTTTTCAACAAATATTTATATTCTACTACAGATATTAATATCAGATACATTCAAACCACTTTATGGAACAATATGGAATTTAAACCTCACCCGATGGAATCAACTGCACAAAAGTGGTCCATTTATTTACAAAAGGAAATTAAAGCTGATGATCTAACTAGTTCTATAAATCGTTTTGACAAGCTAATTGCATCTGAAGTTTGGAGGGAACAACATTTCAGATTAATTCATCTAGGTTACAAGGGATTTAATTTCAAAGCCAAAAATTCTAGTTTTCTTAATAGCGGTCCAAAATGTGAGTTTCCTTCTCCTAATTCTTTCCATATGCTTTGGGATTGTAGAGAGATAAAAAACTTTTGGATTAATGTTGAGAATTACCTTACTAGCATTTTAAATTTCAAGATATCATTATCATCTCAAGATGCTCTTTTTGGGTTGACTAACTATAGATCTTGGATCCAAAGATTTTAATTCTGCACATATTTCAAAATTTATAAAACTGATTTTGGCTTCAGCTCGTAGAGTTATTTTTAAAAAATGGATTGAGAGCTCTTTGCCTTCTTTAAATGAGGTTTTGTTGGAGTTAAAAACTCTTTATACTAATGAGGCAATTGGTTATAGAGTAGAAAATATACAGAACTGTTTCAAGTTTATAACCAAATGGAAAATTTTCTTTCATACTCTGAAAAATACAGAAAGAGTTAAACTCAACAAGATTCTTGATTGCTCCATTGATACTTGAATATTCCATTGCTATTTGTTAACTTGTAATTTGTTATTGTATTCTAGCCTTATGGTTCTGAATATTTGAATGCCTATTCTTTGTGATATTGATTCATGTTTATGTTACTTATATTATTATGATATATTTTTTTTTTTAGTTCATTTGTTTATCTTATATTTAAATGTCCTCTTATAACATGAATGTTTTTCTTTAATGAAAAAAGAATAAAAATATATTTAAAAAAAAAAATCAATAATGGCATTGGATAATGTGTTCTTTATGTATTGGACATGGAGCACCTAGAAAATGTCATCAGAAACAATCATGTTTCTCAAAGAAGAACTAAAGCCTAACTAAAGAAGTAGGTAGAAAAGTTGTACATGATGTTTTGTGCTTCTGTACCAGTCCAAAGCAACCACAACCATTAAGCAGTAAAGATCTGTGTCTCCAAAGATGCCCCAGTAGCTCCCCATCTTCTTTTCTGCTGATTCACTGCACATGCTCTGTGCTGCTGTCACTTACTGAGCTTAGGAACTGACACACAAAATACTGTATATACAGAATAGAAATGTCACAATTGTGGTGAAGTCACTATCAGGATATCTGGGAACGTCCTGGGTGTAGCTTAAATATCTCCCAGGTTCCTAACAGAGGTTCCGGGACTGCAAATCCAGCCCAGGTGTTTTATGTCTACCTGAGGCATCTCAAGCCAGAAGCAAGAGCTCCAGTATGGGAAAAACTGCCTGTTCGAGCTCACAATAAGGTTGGAGCTTTGTGTTAGTTCATATTTCTCTGTTTGGCAGACAGGCGGTAGCCCTATTCCTGGTAGGGAAATGGACCTGTCTTAGATATAGCCAAGGAAACCTGGGATGGTGAAGTAACACCCCAGAAGAAAAATTAATTCAATTTTGTCTGTTGTAAAAGAACACCTGGCCCAAGCCCATGCTACCCAACAAAGACTGTATAATCGTAATGCTAAAATACATGTTTTTTCCCCTGGAGCCAGAGTGCTGGTGTTGGTCCCCACAGTTGAGGGTAAGTTCCTGGCAAAATGGAAGGGGCCCTTTAAAGTAATTTAGAGGGTTGAGGAGCCAAAATACAAGGTATACCAACCTGGCAAAAGAAAGCCAGATCAAATGTATCATGTTAATTTACTTAAACCCTGGAAAGACAGGATATCATTGGTTATATATATATATATATATATATATATATACATATATATATATATATATATATATATATATATATATATATATATATATATATATATATAGATAGATATATATATATATATATATATATAAAAAACTCTGCCACAGTACAAAAATGCAAATAAAGGATTGTTGTGGGAGAACTCCAAGGCTAAGTAAAAAATATATTACTACAATGGCCAAATTAGCTACAAGCATAGAGGAGATTGATCAATGCACCTTCCCTGGCCCCCTCTTTCATAAGTATTAGTATAAGTAATCTAGTATCTATGCAAGTGCATGTATTTGCATGGGGTAGGTAGACAGCACTTTATTACATTAACAAAATAATGACTCCATGAGACTTACAAGTAGTTGAAGAAAAATAGCCTGCAGCAACTTTTATTCCATCAAATTATTAACAGAAATATGTTGCCTTGAAGAACTATCATCCAACCACTGAACCTTTATAAATGTAATGGAATCTACCTCTGGTCTCCAAGATGGCGTCCAAGATGGCGTCCAAGATGGCGACCACCTGCTTCACCACATGGCTCCTGCTCGGCACAGCTCTATGACATCACCTTGTTTCCACTCCAGGATTGGTCCTCGGCGACGGAACGGACGCCGGCGTCAGAATCGGGCGCCGGCATCAAAGACGTCAGCGTGAGGACGCTGGCGTCTGCGTCTGACGCAAGCGCGTCAAAATTTGGCGCCAACCCAGAGACTATTTAAACTTACTTCCCCTGCCAGTCCTTGCCCAACTATAGGTTCCTGTTACTGAGTTCCTGGGTGTTATTGACTATTTTGATTCCTGTGTACCGATTTCTGCCTGTTCTTCGATTTTGCTTGTCTTCTGCCTGGTCTGACCTATTTGCCTGTATTTTGACGATTCTTTGGATAAACCCTTTTGTACCTCGAACCTGGTCTGGTCTCCTCTTTGGTCTACACTATTACTGTGCCTTCGGGCTCGTTACAATAAAAAATAAACATAGAAATTATAAAACCCAGCCAACCTCTGTTAATGTTTCAGTAGGTGGCCATTTTACCTCATAAGCTCTGCCTTTAACAACCAGGCCCCAGAGTTTAAAGTTATTCCTTCATGCCAAGACCCTTCAACTTAGGTCTTCCCCTGTAAGGTCCATTCGCGCGCGAGCGTCAACATGGACGCAGACGTGAGCGCGTCGGAAACTGTCGTGCGCCGAAGCGGACGCGGGCGACGAAACGGCCGCTGACGCAACGGCGTGCGGCGTGATGACGCTGGCGTCTTCACGTTTGGCGCCAAGACATTGCCTTTAAAAAGACGCTCTGGAAAAGGATCCTTGCTTGGTTATAATACTAGCTCCTTGATGTGACTTGATTCCTGATTTCGGTTTGACCTTCGGCTTGTTTCCTCGGACTTCTGATTGACTTCTACCTGCTTGACCCCTTGCCTGTTATTGGACCTCGGTTGCTATCTGCCTGCCCCCGACCCGGCTTGTTTTCGGTTACGCACGAACTCTGCCTGCCTCGACCTCGGCCTGCTCCTGACGATTCTTCTGCTTACCCCTTGGTACCCCGCTTCTGGCTTAATCTGGGACTGTTGGCCACTCCTTGCCTCCTCACATCTGGACTCGATAACCCAGGCTTGACATCCCCCAAATTGCAAATGCCTTTTCGATTGCTTCCTGCAGTCCCATGTTGAAAATATCTAGACCAATGTCTGTTAAATGTACCTTGCCTCTGCAGGAAAGGCCTGAATCACGAGCTTTGAGTTGAACATGTTGGTATGTTGTCATGTTGATGGTTCTCACTAATTTGCCTATTCTGTAATTCATTTTCCTTCTGACTTTCTCCAATGGTCTCAAGTCTGTCATTTGCCAACAAGGTCTAGGAATTGCCTCAAACCAAACAACCAAAATCTCCTAGATATGCAATTGTTAGGTCCACTGATCTAGTGCGACTCTAATCATTACCCCCCAGATGAATTAATATCAAGTGTGACCATTTGTTCAACATTTGAATAAGGGCCTCCATTAGCTGGTTCCTGAGTCCCCACAGTCCTATCAAGCAAACAAAGTACATATATTTGTTCAAGTCCAAGTTAAATCAATATGTCTGTGCCTTGGCCCTCTGCTTTGCATAATAAATATATGTGGCCAATAATCCATATTTGTTTCTGGGACCTGTGAAATCATAGAAACTCGGCAAGTGAGGGTCTCACATAAATTCTAAATCTCTCCTATTCCCATCTACCAATACGTTTTATCATGGTATCAGGAAGTCCCCACAAAGCTGCCTGTGTTGCTGCCCCTATCCGGAAGGAGTGTGATTTATATGAACTTGAGGAAAGACCTATTTTTTCCAAGCACTTTGCTAAAACCCTATTAAGCTGAAAAATTTACAAAAATGTTCCATCTACGTGGATAAATAACGGGCCTGAGATTTCTGGCTGTAAAGATGTAAAAGACTCAAATAGTCTAACTGGGCACAGCTTGGCATTATCAAATTTCCCAAGCCATTTAATGGTACCATGACCTATCCTATAGGTTTTTTACCTTTGAATAAAGATTCTTAACCTATGCTATATTATGCTAACTGAAGTATTATCCAACCCCCCTGCTCTAAATTTTGATGGCGACATGGCTTCACTGACCCGTAATGCCACAAAGAACATTGTTACAAAAAGAAAAGAAAACATGGCAGCTTAATAATTGGATGAGCACACATTTGCTTGTGTATCAATGAGTTTGGTCAGGAGCGCCAAAGTATCATCTTTTACTGCCTTTTATTAGCAATACCCTTAATGAGCTGCCGAATTCCCAGTCTCGTAGTGATGTCCGACTGACCTGACAGCCTCAAAAAGAATGCGATTCCCACCAATATCCTTCTAATCGTGGCTGCTGAGTGCTGAACTTGATTATGTTCCAGCACAAACAAAAGTAAGTCCTTGTCATTTGTCACTCATGTTGCTGACAGAGGCATGATGGACCTTAAAGTCCTCCCAGTCATGCCAGCCCCCGACATATGACCCCCAAGTTCTATTTAAAACTGAGCTTTTAATGAGATTCACTATGGAGACCAAACTAGACTCCAGACATACTCTGGACATGGCGTCTCTTCTGCTTCCACATCTCCTTCCAGCTCCTGAAATGCATCAAACTGGAATCGAGATAAAGAATCAGTTAATTTGTTATCCTTCAATGGCAGGTGATTGCTTTAATCGACATGTTCAGCTGCAGGGTTCTTAAAATGAAATGGAGTAACAACTTAATGACCAGAGGGGAATTGTTTATTTTTAACTTCAATGACCCCTAGACTAATACTAATAGGCCGGCTAGCCTACATACTTTATTGTATAAGCATTTTCCTCACATCTGATTTATATTTATTGGGTGTTGAGGTTAAGCATTTATATAAGAGGGATCCCTCCTCCCACATGCAATACCTCATGGTTTTAATTGATTTTAAATGTATAGTATGGCATGGTTGTGAATACATATTGACCAATCTGTCCCCCCAAATTTCTATAGCTAATACTATCGGTAACAAGAGTGACCATTATATGTTGTGAGAAAAAACTGCCAGACCCTAAGATGCTCCTTTATATCAGAAGGTACCCTAATATGAGAGTAGGGGGTAGAATGACCTGCAGTTAAAGCTGCCAACCTCCTACTGAACACTCGCCCCATGGGCATAACGCGAGTGGCAAAATTGAGATGCCCAATAAGAGACTGCAGTTGTTTTAGGGTCATTTTCTTAAGGATCGAAGCTAAATCAATTAAAGGCCTAAGCTTACGCAGTTTATCTTGAGGCAGGCGAAATTCCATTACTCTGCTGTTAATATCTATGCCCAGGAATGTGGTTGTTGGGGCTACTGTTTTTTTCCGAGCTAAAGGAATGTCAAATTTACTGGCTAGCGAAATGAACGTGTTTAATAGTTTCTGGCAGTGCTGGGACCAACAAACAAAAAATCATCAAGGCGGTGAATGACCAGGTCCGAACCTGTCTCTTTCCTCACTACCCACTCAACAAAGGAAGCAAATATTTCAAAATACAGACAAGATAGTGCACAGCCCATAGGTAGTGATGGGCGAATTTTGCCGGTGTCGAATAAAACGGACGTCGACGTCAAAAAAACGAGACGCCGGCGACGTTTCGCGAATTTTTCACCATTTCGCGAATTTTGCGAGATTTTCAGCGAAGCGAAACGGCGCAAATTCGCCCATCACTACCCATAGCCAGGCACTTAAATAACCATCAAAATGGAAGCCCAGTAATCTAAAGCACTGCGGGTGAATGGGCAGCAATTTAAAGACCAGTCCAATGTCTGTATTTGACATTAGAGAACCTGCACCAGATTTATTGAGCATGGATAATGCAAAATCAAATGATACTTCTGATACAGAACATAATTCTCTATCAATCCCATCACTGATTGACAAGCCAATTGGATAGGGCAGATGATGTATAAGACAATATGAATTAATTTCCTTTTTTGGTACTAACCTGAGTGGTGATAATCTAATATTAATTATAGGTGCTTCAAGAAATGGCCCTTGAACTCTGCCCAATGCTATTTCTTTACTATTTTTTTCCAGCAGACTTTAAATTATTGGGTATAATTTCAGAAAATCTTGTTTCATCACATGGGATCTAAAAACCCTCTGTATCTCTGGGGTTGGCTGGGGAAGCTTTTGCTGTGGAACTACTGAACTTTCTGATGCATCAAAAAAAAGGGGGATTCCCTGCGCAGAAGTATTTGTGGTGAAATTTACAAGCAGACTCGTTGTATGACCAACAAATGATTGGATGAGGAGCATTAGGATTCTTTACGTGACATGAATTGACTGGGGTCTGTGCTCCCAGTATGTGTTGCCTAAATTACAGTATACCTAGCCACAGATCCACGTCTTTATTCCCCCACATTAGATGCTCCTTTACCTCCAATCTTTGTCGGAAGCACTCTTCATATAGAAACCATACCACACCCCCAAAGCTCTTATAGGCTTCTAATATGATATCAATATGTTTAAAGAGCTGGGGGCAAGGCATGATTCTTTCTCACAAACAATACTGGCTAATATACAAAAGGCTTGAAGCCAATTACTAAAGGTTCATGTCTTCCTAAAGATCAGCCTTTTTAAAATTGTTTCCTTAACAGAGTTAGACAGGTGCACCCCCAATGGAGTAGTTTGACAGGGCATGAGATCTTTTAGACATTACTCCCTTATAGATGCAGCAGATGAATGTGATGCTTCTCTGTTTATTAAACCAGATAGAGAGCTTAATAGCATATTCAAATGAGGCATCCTATCTGCTGAGTGCTCTTCACTGCGCTATTCCCTCTGTCTCTGACTGCTTGGCTCTCCTGCTCTGGCTCTCCTGCCCTTGTCCTGACTGATTGCAGATCTTTTATATGTCCTCCCTCTCGGGTCAGCCTGTTTCTTACCACTGACACCTACTCCCTGACTTGTGGAAAGAGCCGTATCAGAACCAGGTGGTCATACTGAAGGCCAGAAAACCTCGCTAGCCCTTCTCTTCTGTGGCCACTTGCTCTTTTAACGTTGTCCCATTTCAGAATGAGTAACTAAAGAAGTTGATGAGAACAGTTAAACCCAATGGACAACGTTGAAAAGAATGAGACAAACATTGTTTCAGCCAATGTGTACAGAAATTGTCTACAGGAAAAGCATTTTGGTGGAGGAGATGTGATAAAAATATCTTCTCCTGGTGGTCTAGTGGGGGGACGGCAGGGACGTCTGCCGCCCCCTCGACGGGGACGCCCGTCACGCCGCGCTGCTCCTGTGCCCGCTCCCTAGTGCGCGCGCACTCTGATTTAAAGGCGCAGGCGCCAAATTCAAAAAGTATTTAAAGGGCTTTTGAGCTTGTGTTAAATTCTGAGACCTGTTTGATTCCTGTTTTGACCCCTGCCTGGCTATTTGACTACTCTGACTTCTGGATTCTGACCCTTGCCTGACTACCGCTTCTGATTAACCCTCTGATTGACTTCCTGATTTGACCTTTGCCTGTCTGATTACGTTTACTCTCTGCCTGCCTCGACCCGGCCTGTCTGACCACGAATCTGTCTTACGTTATTGTACCACGACCTACGGCCTACTGACTTTAACAACAGTCGTGCCCCTTTGCTTGCCAGAACTCCTCACCTTGCTCCTCTTGAAAAGTCCAGGTGGCATCTAAGTACGCTGAGGGCTCCTCCCGAAGCCAAAGTCGGTCACATTACTGGTTAAGCCGAGCCGAGACCAGGGAGCTTGGCACTAGTTCTGGTTTAGGGTGCCGACCGTGACAGGAGATTTGTGAAATTAGCATGGAGGAAGCCCAGCATTTCTTATAAATAAACAATGTCTAGGAATCTTTGACTTATGGTTACATCTGTTTTTTCTTGGGAGGGTCTACAAAATTCCTTATTGTCTTCAGGAAGATGAGAAACACAAAATATTTTACCATAAGTGGGAGGTACAGACATTTCCACAGGATTATTCTTTACCTGAGCATAAATAAAAACTTTGGGAAATGAATACGAATGTAATAATTATGTCTCAATATAAATTCTAGAAACTGAATTAAAAAATAAGCTCATGGCACCAGTTTTGTAAGCAAAATACAGTGGATCTATATTGGAAGTCATTAAACTGAGCAACTTCACTAACCGTTGAACTGTTGAAATTGGTAAAATAAGGTAAAAAATATGAGAAACATTTTATTTTGCAGTAATTGCGTTGGCAATACAATAATAATAATAATAATGATAATTGAATAATACAATAACAGTATCTGTGCAAACTGTATTTATTTAAGCACATTTCCAATCCAACATCTTTTATCTTCTCTCTGTTCTGGGTGGTCTTTTAGCGCAGGCAATTCCTAATTTCTTCGTTGAATTAGGGCCCATTGGTCCATAGTATTAGGTGGGAAAAGTGCTCTAAATGTTTTTAATGTGTCTTGTTTTTTTTAATTGATGACTATTTGTTTCATTTGTGTAACCTATATCCTATGGCAGTGATGGTAATAATGAAAAATGATATCTGAGAATAGCAAAAAAAAAATGCTGGAAAACAGAGAAATTTCAAAATGTAATGAATAAAAAAAATTGGTTGTTATGAAGACACATTTGGTAATTATCTAGTAGACTGATAATGAGCCCAAACCCCAGAGTCTCCTGGAGATTTCTCAGTAGGTTTCCCAACTGTGGATGTTACTGGCTCTGGTTAATAAAAGGAGATCTGTTCCTTTCTCCCCTGCCCAGTCAGTATCTGGTGCCATTCAGGTCAGTGCAATATTACAGTTTTATTTATTATGTGCCTGTTGGTTATACCATACCTTAACATCATGTAAAATAAACAACATTTCATTTGTGAACAGTATTATTATTAGCTGTATTTTTTTCTGAAAAAACATTTCTTCCTTGTTTGGTTGAAGGTTTGGAAGAACATTTGCTGGACCTTCTCAAGGATCTCTTTAAAATGTCTTCACATCAGGTTAGTATAACATTCCAAGAACATCCTGCAGAGCAGGTTACACAATGGGAGAAGTTCATGGACATCTTCCTATGGTTCCACAGTATCTGGGGCAGTTCTGGTAGGTGCAAATCAGGTGAGTATAATATTCCAAGAACATCTTTCCTGTAAAGTGATTTCATTGGAAAGAAATGGTTGGGATTGTGTTAGCAAAATGGCAGGAGAAATACAGAGCAGGTTACACATTGGGAGAAGCTCATGGACATCTTCCTATGGTTCCACAGTATCTGGGGTGGTTCTGGTAGGTACAAATCAGGTGAGTATAATATTCCAAGAACTTCTTTCCTGTAAAGTGATTTCATTGGAAAGAAATGGTTGGGATTGTGTTAGCAAAATGGCAGGAGAAATGCAGAGCAGGTTACACATTGGGAGAAGCTCCTGGACATCTTCCTAGGGTTCCACAATATCTGGGGTGGTTCTGGTAGGTGCAAATCAGGTGAGTATAATATTCCAAGAACATCTGTACTGTAAAGTGATATCATTGGAATGAAATGGTTGGAATTGTGTTAGCAAAATGGCAGGAGAAATACAGAGCAGGTTACACATTGGGAGAAGCTCATGGACATCTTCCTATGGTTCCACAGTATCTGGGGTGGTTCTGGTAGGTACAAATCAGGTGAGTATAATATTTCAAGAACATCTTTCCTGTAAAGTGATTTCATTGGAAAGAAATGGTTGGGATTGTGTTAGTAAAATGGCATGAGAAATGCAGAGCAGGTTACACATTGGGAGAAGCTCATGGACATCTTCCTATGGTTCCACAGTATCTGGGGTGGTTCTGGTAGGTACAAATCAGGTGAGTATAATATTTCAAGAACATCTTTCCTGTAAAGTGATTTCATTGGAAAGAAATGGTTGGGATTGTGTTAGCAAAATGGCAGGAGAAATACAGAGCAGGTTACACATTGGGAGAAGCTCATGGACATCTTCCTATGGTTCCACAGTATCTGAGGTGGTTCTGGTAGGTACAAATCAGGTGAGTATAATATTCCAAGAACATCTTTCCTGTAAAGTGATTTCATTGGAAAGAAATGGTTGGGATTGTGATAGCAAAATGGCAGGAGAAATGCAGAGCAGGTTGTACATTTTTGTTGATAACGAAATTCCAGTGTCCATTGCAGTTGTATTTTGAATTGTTCAATTAATTTTTATTCCATAGGATGGAACAGGTATAAGGAATGGATAATGGATGGGCATTTTTATTACCTGATTTATACTGAAATTGTCAAAAGTCATTTATATTTTATGTACCTGCAAAATTGTTCATTCCCTTGAGTTCTCAGTAGATGTTATTAAAATACAAATTGTACCCTGTGTCTATATGAAATATTCAGTTTGCAAAAGTATTAATTTCCCATATTGTGTTTCTGGTTCTTGGCAGCAATAACAGATTCTGACATTTTGGCTAACGTAAGTACTAGGGTTGCGCACAGCTTGAGAGGGATTTAGGGCCTTCTCCCCCTGTGGATCAGATCAGACATTAATACTCACTTCTCAAATAAGGACACATCAATTGGATTGAGATGGGGGCTGTGCCATTCACCTTTTGTTCTTAAGCCTCCAGTGTTACTATATTGTCCTGCTTAGAAATCTACTTTCCTACAATATTTAATTTTTTTGCCCAGTCTGTGATTCTTTTGCAATATTTCCCAGGATTTTTAACCATCTACTCTTCCTTTTATTGTAGTTAGATGCCCAATCTCTGCTGGTAAAAAGCATCAGTAATGGAAGTACGAATGAAGGATTTACGCCCCCCTCCTGATGCACTCACCAGTAGCAACTCTTCACTTTGAGTTAAATTCACATCTATTTACCAGGCAAATTTTCTCCAGAGAAAATTCACCAATTTAATAAGAACACAAGAGCAAATTTTCACATGAGGAATTTTTTTCCAGGTTGGTGAACTGACTGTAAGGGATTCTGAAGGGGAAGTCCCTTTCTGAAGGAGAGATCTTCAGGCAAAGAGAAGTTACCATACAAATGGTACTGAAGAAATGGTGGCTTAAAACAGTAGCAGGATAGAGTCAATGTAGAGGCAGAAGTATGATGGAGAAGGCATAGCATCAGGAACCAGCAGGAGGCTGTATAGAGACAGCAACAGATGGAATGGGCATAGAGATAGGAACAGACAGGAGGTTGATGGAGCAGCCCTAGAGACAGGACAGAATTAGGACTAGGAACAATATTGGAACAGGAACAAGAACAAGCATAAAGAGCAAGGCTAAGGACAAGCCACAATGCCCAAGCTACCAGAAGTTTATAATCAACCAAGGAAGTGATGCAGGAGGTGAGTTTATATATTGCACAGTTAGATCGTACTGGCTGACCATTAAGCCTGCTGGGTTGTAATGGGAAACCCAGGTGGGCATATGAAAGTAGACAAAAAGTTGTGGCCTCCTAGAGATTCTGGCTTGAATCCCAGCAGAGACTTACACTTCTATCATAATGATAGAGCAGACACTTTTGCTTTTCATTGTGATCTCCTCCATGCTAATCTCACGCATATGTTATTTCTTCATGGCGAACATCCTCAAAAAATTTCCTCTACTACAATTGTATGGAAAAATCACTGACGCATTTTTACTGAGAATTTACTCCAGCAGAAAATTTGGCACATTTAAATAGTTACATAAGTGATTTAGTTACAGTTTTATTGAATTGAATTGGCTTTGCTACAATAACAGACAGAATCAGCCATCATTCACTTTAGTGGGAATCACCTCACTTATGTCCTACATAACCAATAGGCGTTAGACATTTCACTTTACTTGCCATTTAGTGGGGTGAAACCTAAATGATTCAGTTCTGCTGAATTCCAAACTTTTTTCTAAATTATGATCTAGATTAATTCCCAAATGGAATCCTGGATTCATAACAACCCTAAGTGGTGGAATTCCAGAACGTTACTCCTATTATTTCATTTTTAAATGTAATTATTGGGTTTAGTCGTAGGATGAAGGTTGCAGTTCAAATGTCATAGTAACGGTGCATAGAAGTGCGATGTACAATCATCCAAGCACATTGCACCTACAAGAAACAATGTCAACATAAATATTTTTAAATGTGTGCATGTCTGCTAATTACCTTAATAAATTATGTTAATGATGAAAATACACATCCCTTGCATGTTGTAGGTGTTCTTCTCATTTGTTTTTTCATTTTTTAAATTTGGTATTTTTCTATTTCTTTTTTTAATTTTTTTATAAAATCTCAAAAAATTGAGTTTAGAAAAGTCTAAAATAATAAAATGTATTCACAGTAAAGATTCTAATTTAGATTTGAATAAACCCACCCTCAATTATCGCAAAACCTAAAATGAAGAAAAAAACAAACAAACAATGACACTTATCTTAGGACAGTAGTAGTAAATGTATGGCGATTCTCAATGAATTAGAGGTGGGAAGAGGTAACAAATGGGATTACTCATCTGAAATTGAAAAGCACAAATGGCCTTGATGGTTCAAGTGCTTCTGTTTATAAAATCATTTTTGTAAATGATGTAAATGTTTAAGACTAAAGCAAAATGATATCAAGTTAACATTAAAATAGGGAAAATATGCTTATACCATACTATAGGTCGTATACAGCTATTTCCTTGGATAGTGCTGGTATCAACTTTTTTGACTTTTGGTTTCATTTACAAGAAAACATCAGTGGTTTCTCATTTAAGTCTCATTTATTCTAACCCTATTGCCAAGGTCATGATCAGACCCAAACGAGGCCCATGCCAAGTTGGTCTTTTGCCTCCCTTTTTATGTAACATTACTTTTCAACCTTTACTTTTTGGACGCTTTTTGCTCCTTGCCAGAATCTTTATTAAAAGGCTCTAAAGATTCTATAGAAATGATTTTTTAGGCCTTGAGTTGACTATACACTGAACAATTCATTCATTTGTCGAGGTCAGCATCACAACTGACCACGCAGGGCCAAACGTTCAGATCACAATTACAAGAATGCAGGTAGTAAGGGGCAACAAGTCAGTGCTGTCCTCCATTGTTGTCCAGATATCAGTTGAGCGGGCTTGTCAGAGGGTCAGATAAGATGCTGATTTGGCCTCTGTAGGGCCACTTTTGACAAGTTTGGTCTTTTTTAAATAAAGTTTTAAAGGGATCCTGTCATTGGAAAACATGTTTTTTTCAAAATGAATCAGTTAATAGAGCTACTCCAGCAGAATTCTGCACTGAAATCCATTTCTCAAAAGAGCAAACAGATTTTTTTATATTCAATTTTGAAATCTGACATGGGGCTAGACATTTTGTCAATTTCCCAGCTGCCCCTGGTCATGTGATTTGTGCCTGCACTTTAGGAGAGAAATGCTTTCTGGCAGGCTGCTGTTTTTCCTTTTCAATGTAACTGAATGTGTCTCAGTGGGACATGGGTTTTTACTATTGAGTGTTGTTCTTAGATCTACCAGGCAGCTGTTATCTTGTGTTAGGGAGCTGCTATCTGGTTACCTTCCCATTGTTCTGTTGTTTGGCTGCTGGGGGGAAGGGAGGGGGGTGATATCACTCCAACTTGCAGTACAGCAGTAAAGAGTGATTGAAGTTTATCAGAGTACAAGTCACATGACTTGGGGCAGCTGGGAAATTGACAAAATGTCTAGTCCCATGTCAGATTTCAAAATTGAATATAAAAAAACCTGTTTGCTCTTTTGAGAAATAGATTTCAGTGCAGAATTTTGCTGGAGCAGCACTATTAACTGATTCATTTTGAAATTTTTTTTCCCCATGACAGTATCCCTTTAAAGATAAATCTGAATTGAAGGAGGAATTTGGCCAAACCCCAAATGATCAGCTATATTTCACCAAACATCTCCCCTTTAAGAGACACCACAGGTCTAACCAGCCACAGGTATGGACTGAACCTCCTAGGGGTGTTATAAGTAATTAAGCAACAGGTGTGAGAGTAGATGTTTCACAAGGTTGTAATTTGCTGTTCACTGGGAAAATATCTTCTGAATGACCAGATTATTTACTCCCTGCATTCTAAACACTGTATTTTGCTGAAGTAAGATATTTTGTCTGTTGCCATTTTACTGCTGCTGGATAAACTCTCTTGAGTTCACTCTGGTGTGGCATGTATTTATGGTATTTATGGTGTAAATCCCTATGTGATCGCCCCCCCAAACTTCAAAACTCTTCTGACTAATACTGTTTTTTATAGTCTTAACATTAGTCCTTCTATAAATAAAATGATTATCCTATGCATTAATTGGCATTTTAATATTAACACCATACCATGTGCTAAATTCCTTTAATAATCTAACATAATGAAATGTTCCTAAGATCTCTTTGGAAAAGCTAAGACTTAGCTAAAAAAAGAGGTCTGAGGATACAGATCTGTTAATATTTCAGCACCAAGAGGCCTATTTACTAACATCTGAATTTCTTTTCTTTCACAAATCTCTAAAAATGTGGGGTATTTCTTTAAAACTTGAAAAGATTTAAAAACCACAAAAAACTGAAATACAAAAATTTGGCAGGTAAAAGCTGTGGAGGTCCTGTAGAAGTCAGCGGGAGCTGTGCTGATCTTAGTGGACCATTTTTAATCAATTTGGATTTTTAGTGGTTTTCTGATTTTTTCCGCTAGTAATTGTCCAAAAAAACCCAATTTCTTAGCGGCTTTAGAAGTTTTTATATTTTTTTAGGGCATCGTTCAGTTTTTTTTCACTTGTACATGTTATATTCAGATGTTTTAATAGATGTAATTTGTGATTTTAGAGAAATCGTGGTAATCGTTGATTGAGTGGATATCTGGGAAGGGGTAACATACTGAATTTGGAATCAAACCTAAATTTTGGCTATAATATTGTTGGTCACTTATACTGGCCTTGGGATTGACAACTCATAGAGATTATACAATTCAGAGGTTATTGTTATAGAAAAAAACTATTGAAAAATCATTCTTAATTAACAAATGTCTTCTTTTATTATATAAAAATAAGACAGTGTTTTCTCCTTCTCTTTATTGCACTTACAGTACTTTGTTGTTACTTACATGGAGTGATTTGAAGAGTAACTATGATTTGTCCTGTATTTGTCCTAAGGGCTCTTGCTATAGGTATTGTTACTTCTTACTTATGTTCTAGTCCTTTGGGTCTAATGTTACGGCTTAAAAAAAAGTATTTATGCCAAACAATTAGACTGAATATTAATATACAACCCAGATATGTATTATTAGGTTCAAATAAATAGTTCACCAGATATTTATAACCATAACCTCTCCCGCATCTCCTGAAGAAATGAGTACTGTTTTTTTTTATTGTATATGTTTGGAATCATAGGGAATAAGGATGTCACACATGAACTTCCAACAGAAAATGAACAGGGGGTTTATCAAGTTTGGGATTCAATGTGGCAGTGTGGCATATAACCGGGATATATGGGCAAACTGAGCATCCAGATTAAAATTAACAACATAAGGGACACCTACAATGGGGTATCAATGGGGTATGGCTAAGGTCAACCTCTGTTTGGACAGAAAAGGTCAGAAATAATGGCATCAACATACATAATGGAGTTGAATGTACTGTATAGTATTCAGGGTTATTTGAACCATCAAGATCTAGCAACAAAGAGGTCATTAATTAATGCAACAAGTCAGAGCTAAAAAGTGGCACTTAGTCCAGTTGGCAGAGGAAAAGGAAAATAATTGAACCACATAAAATAATTGCATTGAAATGTTGCAGAACTATGGAAAATAACAGAGAATGATATCCCTACAAATTCAAACTACAAGAATATGGTTTCCCTATACCCATAGGCCATGTTCCATACTAAAAATTATTTGGTAGAAAAAATGGCAGATGTTTCAAAGTAGTTATGGCAAACAGTGATGCCAGATATTAATCCAATTACTCAGTAGTGTTTAGTAGAAATGCTGTTTCTCCTTTGAGTATTTCTTCACAATGCATTTTTCCTTCAGGAAATGTCCATGAAGAACCAGACGTTGATCAGTGAGATCTTTCTTTCGGGATTTCAGAATCTCCACAACTTCAAGATTCCTGTCTTCACTGTGTTTCTTCTGATTTATATTATGACAGTTTGGGAGAACGTCCTCATCATAGTGTTGGTGTCATTGAGCCGGAATCTCCAGTCCCCCATGTACTTCTTTCTCCGGCAGTTGTCCCTATGTGATCTTCTGGAGTCCTCCAATACTGCACCTGTCCTGCTAAAAACTATAATCAGTGATGGTGTCACAATGCCCCTTGTTGGCTGTATCACTCAACTGTACTTTACTGCCTACTCGGTAACCTTTCAATCATTCCTTCTAGCAGTAATGTCCTATGACAGATATGTGGCCATCTGTATCCCACTGCGTTACTCTTCTATAATGTCCCACAGGGTTTGTATAGAAATTATCCTCATGTCTTGGATAATCAGTATTTGCTCTACATTGGTAACCTCAAGTCTCATAGGAACCCTACAGTTCTGTAACCAGAAAAATATCAACCATTTTTTTTGTGATCTGGATCCTCTTTTAGAACTTTCCTGTTCCGACACCTTCTTTGTGAAAACAGAAGCTACTTTAATGTCTATCCCTGTGGTTGTTTCCCCCTTTATACTGATCTGTGTATCATATATGTGTATTGCCCATGCAATCCTAAAGATAGTGTCCAATACCGGGAGACAAAAAGCCTTCTCCACCTGCAGCTCCCACTTGGCTGTGGTCTCCATATATTATGGGACTCTCATTTCTATTTATTTGACTCCTTCCAAAAATCAATCACAGAACATAAGCAAAGTTCTGTCTCTGATGTACACTGTAGGGATTCCTTTTATTAACCCAGTAATTTACAGCTTGAGAAGCACAGATATTAAAAAAGCTTTGAAAATGCCGTATAAATAAAATGTCAATGGAAAAGTTGGGAGTCAAAAATAAAAAGCTGATATCTTTAAGATTAATCTCTTTACTTCTTTTTCATTAAATTTGATGACATGACTGTTCAAAAACATCATTATTATTGTTTTACTAAACTAAATTTGACAAGAAACCTAATTACATTATCATGTGTCTTCTGCTGGGAACTATATAGGGCTAAGCTTGATTGTTGGTAATTTGCTTACCAGAAGCTTATTATTATTATTATTATTATTATTAAGCAAGATTCCAAGACAAGGTTGTTCAGAATAAATCTTTTTGTCCGAGCTTATAGGCCCTTTGAAGGGCATTTATAGTAAGTACAGTGGTTTACGGGAATTTCCATAAATAGCATAAACCTTTCTGCACCAGGGCAGAGACAAATATTCAGAGACACATATTTCCCAAGCAAATGGTTTCCTTGGTGCAAATGGGGCAAGCATTGTGGTCTATATATGCCAACTGCAGACAGGGTGTAAGGCACGCTTACCCTGGTGGTCTAGTGGCACTGTGCCTCCGGCGGGGATGCCTGCCACGTGGTTCTTGTCTCCTCAATCGCTGGCTTCTCTATGGCGTGCGGCGCGCAGTTCTGGGTTTTTCTCCAGCATGATGATGTCATTGTGCTTTGGCACGAAATTCAAAGGTATTTAAAGGGACTTCAGTATCTAATTAGTGTCCATTGTTAGGTCTAACTTGTTAAGTTCCTGGGTGCTTATTCTACGTGAATCCTATTGTGTATCCTGGTTTTTACCCTTGCCTTCCTGCCTGACTATTCTGAACTCTGCAATCCTGACCCGATCCTTTCTAATCTTGCTTAAACTCTGCCTGTACCGACCCCGCCTGTCTGACCACGATATTCTGTCCTCCCCCCTAATTGTGTGGCTTTATGTCCTTAATCCTTGGTAAACAATTGTGCCCCTTTGCTCATCCAGAACTCTTGCTTGCCTCCTCTCTTATTAAGACCTGGCGGCATCTGAGTAGCTGACGGTTCCTCCCGAGGCCAAAGGCGGCTGCTACAGGTGGAAGCAGAGCCATGACCAGGGAGCCTAGCACTTGTTCTGAATTTAGGGTGCTGATCGTTACAGTACAACGGGCCAATAAGAAGGAAGAAAATGAACACCGAAGGTCTTGCTACCGATATTCTTCAGACCATTGAGCTGCTTCACTCGACCCCCCCCCCTCCTGCACCCAGTGGAACAAGAGGGGAAACAGGACTACATAATTCAAGGTCTGTGTTCTCTCTCAGAAAGGCTAGATGTAGTTCAGTAAGCCTCTACTTTGGTTCCTATGGGGTCTTCCCCATCATCTACCCTGGGTAATAGAGGTAGTTCTCATGAACCTAAAATCCCCTACACTGATAAGTTTAGTGGGTATAGGAGTATATTTTTTTGCTTTTGAAGAGGCATGCTAGTTGTACCTCAGTTTTTTCCCTCACACTTGTTCTACTGGTGAGGAGGAAGTAAGGTTTATCATGACCTTACTACAAGGTGAACCACAAGTTTGGGCACTTAGGTTACCCACAACTGACCCTGCCCTTTCTTCCCTAGAGGTATTTTTTATTACCATGGCCATATTATATGATGAAGAAAGAATTCACCGGCACACAGGTATTGCTGGCAGGGTGAAACAACCCTTGCTTAAAGTTTAATAGTGCGACATGCAACGTTTCGGGGGCAACCCCTTTATCAAGCATACTGAAACAGAATGCACGAAGCAATTTAAAGCAAAGGATGGTGACGTAATGATTACATGTGTGTGCATATAATTAACATAATGAATTAACATAATAAATTATCCCAAAATAATAATTAACGATTCAAACAAAAGGAAGAGAAAACAACAAAACGAATTATACACCCAAATAATATTTTTGTGATGAAGTGTCCAAAATGATCGATATCCAAATTGGTTAGGAAAAATCACTAAAAAATAGAAAGATAAATATGTTTGCAAATACTTTATTAAAACTGTTTGTTCTTAAGTATTAAAACATCGTAGTATACAAAAATATTACAAAAATTAAAAACATAGTATCCAGTTAGTCTAGAAGGGAACAGTAGAGTTGAAAGCAAGTAAGTAACACTTTTTAGCTTTTTAATAACTTGACAGTTGAAGAAACAAAATTACAAGCTTACCCTACATATGGGAAGCTGTCCCTGACAAATACTCCAGCTGTAATTGTTATCTACAAGAGAAGAACACAACACATTAGAAAATTGGACTACAAATATCATGTTGTTAAACCTAAATATTTTACAAATAGCAGGCCATATTAAAGTCTTCATTTAATCCTTTAGGGTAGCGTGTCTGTAGTAGCCAAATCCAATAGCATTCCCGCTGTAAAATATTTTTCTTTTTATCCATATCCTTAATGAGATTTACTTTCTCTAACACTTGCCATCGCAATTGCGATACTCGGTGCCCATGTTCAAAAAAATGTTTAGCTAATAGAGATTCAGTTTTGGGTTTATTGATTTTGTCCCCTGTTTTTTTAGCATGTACTGATGTTGTTGGCAATTCTGGACGGTAAGTTCTAATATTTGATTTATGTTCATTGAGCCGGATTTTAATCGCCCTGCTCGTTTGTCCAATATATAGTAACCCACATGGGCATTTGAGGCAATATATAGCCCCAGATGTATCACAGGTAGAAAAGCCATATATTTTATGTTTCTGTCCTGTCTGTGGGTGAGTCACATACTCACCAGGGATAATGGCGCTACAGTGACTACAATTTCTACAGGGAAAAGTTCCCATGCTTTGCGTGCCCAATAAATTGCGTATCCCTTTTTGCAGAATAATTTTCCGCTTAATCAATTCTCCAACATTTTTGCCCCTTCTGTACGAAAAAATAGGGGGTGCTCTGAACAAATGGCCATGTCTAGTATCAGTACTCAAAATACTCCAATGTTTTAAAATTACATTCCGGTAATATTTTGAATTGGTATCATAAGACGTAACGAAGGGAATTCTTTGTGTAGCGGATTTAGGTCTTAATTTCTTAGTTAATGCTAGTTCCCTAGGTATAAGCTCAACCTCATTTTGTGTTGCCACCAATTTAGATTTATCGTACCCCCTTTCTACAAATTTTTCTATCATCGCAAGTGATTCAGATTTATAAAGTTCAGGCGTGGAGGTAATTCTTTTCACCCTCATTAATTGGCTCCGTGGCAGTCCTTTAAACAGGCTAGGCGGATGAAAACTTGAAGGACGCAATAAATTGTTCCTATCTGTAGGCTTACTGTATATTGATGTAACAAAGGTGGTACCCTCTAATTGGATATTAACATCCAGGAAATGGAGGTTACTAGGGCTTGCTTCAAAGGTAAATTTAATCGTCGGGTGGACCTCATTCAAATGTGCAACAAAGTTTTCCAATGTTTGCATATCCCCAGACCATATAAAGAAGGTGTCATCGACATACCTCATGTATTGCTGTATGTACTGATTGTAAACACTATTGGAGAAAATATATGTTTTTTCAAAATGGTCCATAAAAATATTAGCATAGGCCGGCGCCATGTTAGCACCCATGGCGCAGCCTTGCATTTGTAAGAAATATTCATTATTGTACACAAAATAATTTTTGGTAAGGACCATCTCCAATAGCTGACAAATGAACGTAACGGTATGTACTGGTAGGTTTGATGTTAATAAATAATTATGTACACACTCAATACCTTCGTGATGGGGTATTGAGGTAAAAAGGTCTTTAACATCAAGAGAGCACAGCAAAAAATTTCCAGATGGTAAAGATACTTGATTAAGCTTCTTTAAAAATTCAGTTGTATCAATCAGACAAGGTTTTAATGTTGGTAATATTTCCTGAAGATGCATATCAATATAAATAGCAGCAGGTTGCCATAAGGAACCTACATTAGAGACAATCGGTCTCCCAGGTGGTTTACTTAGACTTTTATGCACCTTAGGCAGGAAATATATCTGTGGTACTTTAGGGAATTTTTCCATAAGTAACTGCATAATATCATCAGAGATGACCCCTTCCATTACAGAACCGTTTAAAAAGATGTTCAATTCATTTTTAAATTTTGTAGTAGGGTCATAGGATAATCTCTGATAATGAGTCTCATTGTTTAAATGCCTTGCTGCCTCCATATCATAGTCACATAAATTCATAACAACAGTACCACCACCTTTATCAGCTCTGGTAATGAATATGTTGGTATTATCTTGTAAAGATTTTAAAGCTTTTCGTTCAATTGCTGAGATATTATGTTGTTTAAAATATGTTTTTTTATTAATCAAGCAGTTATTGTGTTTACCGACATCAAACATTACCATCGCCTCAAAGGTGTCGATGGTGGAAAAAGTACCTGGGGGAACAAATGAACTTTTAGTGCCCAGTTTACATTTAAATGTTTTGGTCATAGTATCCGTTTGTTGTAATTCCTTATCTGAAAAATATACTTTCAGTTTAAGTGATCTAATAAATTTAAACAAATCAATCACAAAGCTGAATGGGGCAGCGGTATACACTGGAACAAAGTTCAATCCCTTATCCAGTACAGTAAGTTCGTGACCCTCAAGTTCATATGAAGATAAGTTTATGACATTTACCTGCGGTATGACCGCAGGTAAAGGACTGCCACGGAGCCAATTAATGAGGGTGAAAAGAATTACCTCCACGCCTGAACTTTATAAATCTGAATCACTTGCGATGATAGAAAAATTTGTAGAAAGGGGGTACGATAAATCTAAATTGGTGGCAACACAAAATGAGGTTGAGCTTATACCTAGGGAACTAGCATTAACTAAGAAATTAAGACCTAAATCCGCTACACAAAGAATTCCCTTCGTTACGTCTTATGATACCAATTCAAAATATTACCGGAATGTAATTTTAAAACATTGGAGTATTTTGAGTACTGATACTAGACATGGCCATTTGTTCAGAGCACCCCCTATTTTTTCGTACAGAAGGGGCAAAAATGTTGGAGAATTGATTAAGCGGAAAATTATTCTGCAAAAAGGGATACGCAATTTATTGGGCACGCAAAGCATGGGAACTTTTCCCTGTAGAAATTGTAGTCACTGTAGCGCCATTATCCCTGGTGAGTATGTGACTCACCCACAGACAGGACAGAAACATAAAATATATGGCTTTTCTACCTGTGATACATCTGGGGCTATATATTGCCTCAAATGCCCATGTGGGTTACTATATATTGGACAAACGAGCAGGGCGATTAAAATCCGGCTCAATGAACATAAATCAAATATTAGAACTTACCGTCCAGAATTGCCAACAACATCAGTACATGCTAAAAAAACAGGGGACAAAATCAATAAACCCAAAACTGAATCTCTATTAGCTAAACATTTTTTTGAACATGGGCACCGAGTATCGCAATTGCGATGGCAAGTGTTAGAGAAAGTAAATCTCATTAAGGATATGGATAAAAAGAAAAATATTTTACAGCGGGAATGCTATTGGATTTGGCTACTACAGACACGCTACCCTAAAGGATTAAATGAAGACTTTAATATGGCCTGCTATTTGTAAAATATTTAGGTTTAACAACATGATATTTGTAGTCCAATTTTCTAATGTGTTGTGTTCTTCTCTTGTAGATAACAATTACAGCTGGAGTATTTGTCAGGGACAGCTTCCCATATGTAGGGTAAGCTTGTAATTTTGTTTCTTCAACTGTCAAGTTATTAAAAAGCTAAAAAGTGTTACTTACTTGCTTTCAACTCTACTGTTCCCTTCTAGACTAACTGGATACTATGTTTTTAATTTTTGTAATATTTTTGTATACTACGATGTTTTAATACTTAAGAACAAACAGTTTTAATCAAGTATTTGCAAACATATTTATCTTTCTATTTTTTAGTGATTTTTCCTAACCAATTTGGATATCGATCATTTTGGACACTTCATCACAAAAATATTATTTGGGTGTATAATTCGTTTTGTTGTTTTCTCTTCCTTTTGTTTGAATCGTTAATTATTATTTTGGGATAATTTATTATGTTAATTCATTATGTTAATTATATGCACACACATGTAATCATTACGTCACCATCCTTTGCTTTAAATTGCTTCGTGCATTCTGTTTCAGTATGCTTGATAAAGGGGTTGCCCCCGAAACGTTGCATGTCGCACTATTAAACTTTAAGCAAGGGTTGTTTCACCCTGCCAGCAATACCTGTGTGCCGGTGAATTCTTTCTTCGTACTGCTGTGGGGTTGCCGAGGCCCTTTTCCCAGAGCACCAGGGTTAGTACTTTCTGGGTGTGCGTGAGCAGTTTGGAGTTCATATTATATGATGACCCAGATTGTGCTACCTCTGCAGATTCCGTGATTCATAACCTCCGCAAAGGGAAAAGGGTAATTGAGTACTGTATGAAATTCCACCACTGGTCGGTTGAAACTGGGTAGAATGATACAGCAGGTGGGGCTTTCTGACTCTGTCAAGGATAGCCTGGTTAATTACACTCCTTCATCCACTTTGGAAGTAAGCCATCCAAATTGATAGGAGGCAAAGGGAAAGGTGGGCTGAAAGGGAACAAATGTTTCCCTACTGTACTTAATACTGATGAATCACCAACTCCCTCATTTCCTATTCCTCAGGTGGAACCCATGCAATTGGTGGCCACGCGTTTGCCCCCTGAGCAGAGGGCTGGTAGGTGATCCCAGGGTCTGTGTATATATTGTGGGAATAAAAGTATTTTCTTTGAAAATTGTCCAAAGAGGCCGGGAAAACGTCAAAGCCTAAATTAAGAGGGGGAGTTCCATGTGGGTCAAGAGATTTCCTCTCCCCAATTTGCCTCTAAAAACTTGGTACCTGTTGTTTTGTCCTGGCCTGGGGGTTCAGTTAAAGTTTCGTTTGATGGATTTTGGGGCTGGGGAGAATTTCTTAGATACTGCCTTCAGAGAAAGGTATAATATTCCCTTTATTCCCCTTATACCTCCTATAACAGTTTCAGCAATTGATAAGAGCCCACTCGGGTCAGGTCTGGTGACCCAAAAATCCAGGGCATTGTTCATGTGTATAAACAATATGCATTGTGAGAAATTATCTTTTCACATTCTTGATGGTCATTCGTCTCCATTAATTCTGGGGTTACAGGTACACAATCCCCCCATTGATCGGGTCACTGGGGAGGTTATTCAGTGGGGGTCTAAGTGTAAAGATTCTTGTCTAGTTTCTACTCAGATGGTTACTTCCTTGAAAGGAACTCCCTTCTCTTAACCCCTCTGTAATGCATCATTCAAAGACTTATTCTGGGGTACATGGTTCCCTTTCGGCAGCTACGTCCACTCAAAAAAGAGCATCCAATAAGTCCCGTAGGGAGGTATCCAAATATTGGTTTTGGTTATCTACAGTAACTGGAATCACCTATAGCTGGGAAGGGTGGGAGCTACAACATGGAGCTGGTCACTGCTCCTGTATAACTATAACAAACAAGGGAAACTTGTGCTCACCACTATTTTTATAAAACATTAGGTGGGGGTGCAATGAGGCTGTGACCACAAAATACATATAGACAAATACAGGAGTCCTCTGCACTCAACGCATTATCAATATAGTTAAGACATTGAGACATTTTGTGCCTTAAGCTACTGAAAATGCCTTACCCTTTAAACAAAACAGGGATTGTTTGCCCATTTATTGCAATATATTTAAGCTGATTATGGTTTGAGTGAGGAGGACCTCTTGTATTTGTCGGTATGAATTTTGTGGTCACAGCCTCATTACAATGCCACGTAATGGTTTTAAAAGTTAGTGGTGGTCACAACTTTCCCTTGATTGCAATAGAGCTCAGAAAATGATTCCAGTCAGAGTACTTTGCCTCTGTCTTGAGTATCTGTTTTGGATTTTCTTAATAATATCCTCAATTAGTCATTTTAAAGTTGAACATCTTCTGGAAACAAACCTCCTGGTACTGATTTGGAATTTGAAACCAATTCACTTGAGAAGAAAAAACTTAGAATAAACAGTAACATGAACATCTTTCACTCATATTCAGAATAAATTACATTCTTACGCTTAGACTGCCTTTTTAAATGCATTAAATAATAGCAGTCCACAAAATATGATGAGCTGCTAATCAGAAATTGTAAAAGTTTGTTAAGTATCTTAGTTTTTTTTTGTTTTTTTATTTGTATATTGGAGTGATAGGGATCATTTTAAAATATATATACATATCTATAGTTTATGAAAACTAGGTATAGTGTACAGGTATAGACTCTATCTAGAATGCTTGGGACCTGGCTAACTAGATAAGGGGTCTTATTGGACCACTATACTTCGTCTTCTAAATAACATTAGATTCAATTCAATTCACTTCTGAACATTTGTAAAGCATGCCCAAGATTTCATTTAAAAAGACAGTTTAGGCTACAGCAAAAGTATCTCATTTTCTTGTTAACGTTCTTCTTCACCTGGTTTCTCCATTCCTACCCTTGACTCACCTGTTTATTTACTTGGTAGCTTCCCTGGAACAATAGACTTCTACTCTCTCTTCCTTGCTTCTGAAATTATGTATCTCCAGGCTCCCACCCAATAATCAAACGTCTGAAAAATTAACTGCGTTTGGTATTTTTATGCTCCGTTCTCCCAAATATTTCCCATTATTGCTAGCCATCCATGATCCTGACACCATCAGTTTATGTGTAATGTTTTTGCATTGTATGTTAAAGGATTAATATTTCACACAATCCCCCAGTCATACCCAGTGTAATACTGAGAAATATTGGCAAATATGTTCAAAATGCATTGTGTAGTAGTTGTAAAAACCAATAAAAATCAGCCTCCTTTCCAGTTTAAAATGATGAACCTGCTGCCACTGCAACTTCAGTGGAGGAACCTTGGAGGACTTTGTAATGCCATTTTGTATTTCTTTATTATAACAGCAGTACTATTGAGGGGAACATGCTGGCCAGTAAACCTGTGGACTTTTTATATTTATAATGTTCCAAATTACACACAGATTCTCAGATGAGTTTTTTTTCTTGAAGAACAGATCAATTACATTTGGGCAGGGCCAAAATGTAGTTATTTGTGGTTGTATAGAATCTGTATGCTAAATGAAAACACCAACATATACCAGCACTGTGTAATGTGTTGGTGCTTTATATACTTTGGGGACGATTCACCATGGGTCGAATATCGAGGGTTAATTAACCCTCGATTTTCGACTGGGAATTAAAATCCTTCGACTTCGAATATCGAAGTCAAAGGATTTTAGCGCAAATAGTGCAAACGAACGATCAAAGGATTATTCCTTCAATCGAACGATAAAATCCTTCGAATCCAACGATCAAAGGAATATCCTTCGATCAAAAAAACTTAGGAAAGCCTATGGGGACCTTCCCCATAGGCTAACATTGACTTCGGTAGCTTTTAGATGGCGAACTAGGGGGTCGAAGTTTTTTTAAAGAGACAGTACTTCGACTATCGAATGGTCGAATAGTCAAACGATTTTGAGTTCAAATCCTTTGATTCGAAGTCGTAGTCGAAGGTCGTAGCAGCCCATTCAATGGTCGAAGTAGCCCAAAAACAACTTCGAAATTCGAAGTTTTTTTACTTCGAATCCTTCACTCGAAGTTAGTGAATCGGCCCCTTAGTGAAGTCACTGGGGTATATTTATCAAAGAGTGAAGCTAAGGATCACCACAGTCCACTAGAGTGAAATTCTGCCACTCTCCATCCATTTCCATATGATTTTGAAAAGGCGTTAATATCAAAGGGTGAAGTTTCACCCATTGATACAGTAAATACTCTTTCAAAAATCCAATAGAAATGAATGGACTGTGGTGATCTCTAACTTTGATAAATATGTCCCACTGAGTTTAATGATTTCAAGTGGAAATGTATGTACCTCTGACTTATGGTAAAATATTTTGTGTTCATGATCTCCATGAAGACACTAAGGAATTTTGGAGACCCCTTGTTGTAATGGACCAAATGCACTAAAAACATTATAGAACAGATTTATCAAACATCAATAAACTTCTATTATGGCCAAGAAGCTTCTTTTAAGGTCAAGATGAGTTTTTAGTTCTAACCCAGCTGGTGAGAGATTCTTTGGGATTTCACAGTTTGTTAAAGGGATACTGTCATGTGAAAATATTTTTTTTCCAAAACACATCAGTTAATAGTGCTGCAGTCCAGCAGAATTCTGCACTGAAATCCATTTCTCAAAAGAGCAAACATATTGTCAATTTCCCAGCTGCCCCAGTCATGTGACTTGTGCTCTGATAAACTTCAATCACTCTTTACTGCTGTACTGCAAGTTGGAGTGATATCACCCCCCCCCAGCAGCCAAACAACAGAACAATGGGAAGGTAACCAGATAACAGCTCCCTAACACAAGATAACAGCTGCCTGGTAGATCTAAGAACAACACTCAATAGTAAAATCCAGGTCTCACTGAGACACATTCAGTTATATTGAGAAGGAAAAACAGCAGCCTGCCAGAAAGCATTTCTCTCCTAAAGTGCAGGCACAAGTCACATGACCAGGGGCAGCTGGGAAATTGACAATATGTCTAGCCCCATGTCAGATTTCCAAATTGAATATAAAAAAATCTGTTTGCTCTTTTGAGAAATGGATTTCAGTGCAGAATTCTGCTGGAGTAGCACTATTAACTGATGCGTTTGGGGTAGGTTGAACCAAAGATTCTAAGACAATATTTATTGCCACAGAAGAATTTCTTTCTGCTTTGCATGCAAATGAGGAAAGTATCTAGTCAACTAATTACTTTTCTTGTGGACAATATCTGGTCACTTTGGCTGAAACAATGTTTGTCTCATTCTTTTCAACTTTGACCATTGGTTTTAAAGCTTCTCATCAACTTCTAAGAAATTGCAGGTGAGAAATGATCTCAGCTTCTCTTTAATGAAAGTTTTTTTCACTGTGCAAACATAAGTAATATTTTGAGGAGATTAAGTTGCCCTTGAGTAAATGTGTCTCTAGATTGCTTTAGATCTGAAATCACAGAGTTGATATTATGAAACTTATATTCTACTTTCTAGTTTCTGATTTTAGTTTTTGAAAAGAAAAGTTCTGATTGCCGTCCTACTACAGCTACTCTAGCCAATCACACCTTACTATACAAAAATATAATATTGTATTGTATAATTATTGAATTATTATTGTAATTATTATTGTAAATATTGTACATCTTAACATCCTGAATTAGCCCCAGGATTGTTCAAGTATATGGATATTATTATTGATGCATATAAATCTTACGGTGGTACCACCTGGTTCATATACTAGGATAGATTCAGGCAAAATCTTGCAGTTCACCCTAACAAGGTATGGGGCAGCAAGGAAGCATGTGGCCAGAAATCAGCCAAAACCCAGTAACACCAGTGAAGGTACAAATGTTAATCCCTTACATAAGGGTATACTCAGGGTGAAGGCAGCACTAATGGAAAAGGGGTTCTCTGTTGTTTTTTTGGATACCTCCTTATGTTCAGGAAGAAACTTCTATAATATTTGATAATCTTGGTTCGGATTATCATAACCTGGACATCATAAAGGAAAAAAATTGCAAAAAAGCAAGAGAAAGCATTGAATAGAATAGAGGGTCCCTTCGATGAGCCACCCTCTTACAATTTACGTGTATCTCCTTTAGGATTAGTGCCCAAAAAGGAGAACAGCACATTTAGATTAATACACCATCTTTCTTTTCTAGCAGGTTCATCAGTTAATGATGGGATCTCTTCCAAATTGTGCTCAATTACATACA
The DNA here is from genome assembly GCA_038501925.1 of Xenopus petersii. Lineage (NCBI taxonomy): Eukaryota > Metazoa > Chordata > Amphibia > Anura > Pipidae > Xenopus > Xenopus petersii. Next base: position 158,927,889 of record CM076676.1, on the reverse strand, counting down.
CATCATGAGACAAAGCCGTGGAATGGGAGCTTGGTTAGCCAAGAACAATATCAAATCAGCTTTTCATTTACAACCCATCCACTCAGCATGTTATCACCTATTAGGTTTTCACTTTGATGGTTCATTCTTCTTGCCATTATTATGAAATATTTGCATCATTTTTAGAGTGGACTGTTAATTCACAGCAGGTTCCGAGCTTATAATACAGTATCTGGACAATTTTTATATTTTTTATATTTATAGGTCCACAAGGAACATTCACCTGCAATATACCGCATTAGCCAGTGAGAAAATGGCGTTCCCCACCAATATCTTGGAATCCATGGAATTTGGGCAACCTGATGATAAATTTCTAAATAATCTGACTGTCTGTCACTCCTATAGTGACCTATTAAGGTGAGAAGCCTATTCTTACTAAACCTGACCTGTCTAGGTTCCACTCGAACTCTGCCTCCTGCACAGGTTAGAGCCAGCACAAGATGGACACTGAAAGCATGGCTTCACTGGCTGTTATACTCTAGCACAGTGCCATCTGCTGGTCACTGTGAGAAACAACAAGGGGCATAGCTTAAAGCAGGAAGAGCAAACAGTACCCCTCCCAACTGTATTTTAGGACCCAGTTAGGTGTCTATAACACTGAGGGACTGCCTGACAATAATACTAGGGGTGGCTTTTTTACACATCCCTACACAGGTGTAGATCAGGACAGGACAGGATGGAGGATGAGCAGGAGGACTGGAGCAGGAAAGGGGTGGCACACATTTACACACTCAGATACAAACATGACACACATTTTAGAGCTGTATGCATTCATACACAAGCACACTTTTTTTTTACTTCTTCGTTTTTATAATTTTCCCTAAAAAAACGTTGATTTCACTGCCTGTTGATTTGACTATTGGATCGAGTAATCTGACCACCAACCAAGGTTTCAGATTAGTTATAGTGTTATTTCATTGATTTGTCTAATTGTATTTGATTTTTGTGATTTTATTGCAGTTTTATGCTTGCATTGCTGTTAGTTATTTTTATTTTAGCAGTGCTTTGCAGTTTTACAGTTTTGAGTACAAATACATAATTATCCATTTGGATTAATCAGAATGTGTACTTTACAAATCTATATGGTTTTGAGGGGTCTTTGTACTGTTAGGGGGTCTTGCAGCACATTATTTTCAGACAAGGAGCTTTGTTTACATAAGGCTAATTGACAGCAGAGAAAATTCATATGTACTATTTTAATTTGAGGTAAATCGATGCATATTGGACATGAAACTTTCAGTAGACCCGTGGTGTCAATATTTAGGGTATTTTCCAAATGTATGTAAGAAATTGGGTGAGATAAATGCAGCCAATTGTAATATTTTTAGCCGATTTTGTAGTAGAAAGACATAACTGTTCAATTGTTTAATCTTGAAATTGGTAAAATAAGGCAAAGATATCACAAACATTTTATTTTGCAATGACAATTTATTTTGAGGACAATACTATTAAAATAATGGAAATTGCGCAAAATATTTTAATTTGATCACATTGCCAATTCTACAACAATTTTATTCTCTTTCTGTTGAGGGTGGTCTTTTAGAAGCAGGTCATTTCTATTTTTTTTTCTTTACAAATAGGGACAAATTGGTCCATAATATTTGATCCCAGGCTATAAATGTTTGAATGTGTGCTTTTTTTTTATTGATTACTTTTTCTTTCCATTGTGTAATCCACATGCTATGGCATTGATGGTAATAATGAACAAGTATAACTGAGATTTAAGTAAAGCTCAAGGGAAATGCTCAAAAAGAAAGGGAATTAAAAATGTTAATGAATCAAAAGATTGCTTTGTATGAAGACAATTTTTTTTAATTATGCAGTACTCGGTTAATTCTCCTGGAGATTTCTCAGTAGATTTCACAGCCATGGATGTAACTGGCACCGGTTAATAAAAGGAGATCTGTTCAACTCTTACCTGCCCAGTCAGTATCTGGGCCGGTTCAGGTCAGTGTTATGTTACAGGAACAGTTCTTCGAAAAGTGTGTGTTGGTTATATCATAATTACACATTCTGCAGACAATTAATCTATAAGTTATTACTATTTCAATTTTTTTCTGAAAAACATTTCTGCTTCGTTGAGTTGAAGGTGATGAGGACATCTGCTGGACCTTCTCAAGGATCTCTGTAAAATGTTTTCAAATCAGGTGAGTATAATATTCCAAGAACATCTTTCCTGTAAAGTGATTTCATTGGAAAGAAATGGTTGGGATTGTGTTAGCAAAATGGCAGGAGAAATACAGAGCAGGTTACACATTGGGAGAAGCTCATGGACATCTTCCTATGGTTCCACAGTATCTGAGGTGGTTCTGGTAGGTACAAATCAGGTGAGTATAATATTCCAAGAACATCTTTCCTGTAAAGTGATTTCAATGGAAAGAAATAGTTGGGATGAGAAATGCAGAGCAGGTTACACACTTTTGTTGAGAACAATATTCCAGTGTCACATGCAGTTGTACTTTTATTTTTACTATTGAATTGTTTAAATTTTGTATCTAGGACAAGGACTGGAGAAAGCATGGAAATATGTGGTTTTACTACCTGATTCATATTGACATGGTCAATTTAAGTTAATTATTTTCTATATTTTTGCAAATGTGTTCATCCCCTTGATCAATACAAATCCTATAGTGAGATGATGTCTGAGTGATATTTTAATTTCAGAACATCGCCTTTTGTTTTGACACTGTATTATGTTCCCACTTTTAATATTTTAGCATTAAGTGAAAATCTGGGAAGGGGCAACCTACTGATGTTATTTCGGAAGCCAGCCTAGGTTCTAGCTTTTATGTTGCTAATTGACATCTCATAGAGATGATACTAAATTTGTTGAATACAGAGGTTATTGTTACCGGGAAAAATCTATTTAAAAAACTGTTTTAATTAACACAATTCTCCTTTTGTCTATTATATAAAAATAAGACTATTATTTTCTGTAGATATGATGACTTTTCAAAGTGGTACTGTATGTTATTTATGTGGAGTGATTTGAAGAGTGAATATAATTTTTTGTATAATGATCTTTTTAGATAACTAATACATTTTATAAATTAACAGATATAGTAGAATTTAGTTTAACTATGACTGTAAATAATGCTCAGTAAGGACCTTTTTATTAATTAATTATTTTCCTACATATACATGTATTATGACTGAAGCTAAAAAAGTATTTATTTCATGCAATAAAAAGTCTTTACTATTACTCGATTCAGGTTGCTGCTTCTAATTCTGATAAAAGTTACAGTATTTAAAAGACCTGTGTGCTCAGAATGCTGGTCTTTTTACAACGGGGGGGGGGGCTTTTTATTTAAATCCTAATTTATCTTAGTTTTCAAATAAAAAAAACTACGACCAAATTCCTAGAGGTTTTTTCTATCCGCTTCTATAATCTAATAATCTATCTATTATTGCTTCAATACATTTTTAACCAAAGTGCCATCCATTTTACTCTTTTTTGATGTACAACCAAACTCCTATATTCAATTTTATCTTATTTATTATTTTAAAAAAAAACTTGATTTAATCAGATTGGGGGATAACAATAAAATCGAGCGAAAACCCAAATTGTTTGATTTGTACTGAGTTTTTTTCCTGAATCGCTCTATTTTTTTTCCACCATTTCAGTGGAATTAGCTCAAAAATCCTACCATTTCAGAAAAAAATCGGAACAATTTGAACTTTTCCTGTGCAGACCACAGAAACTTCAAAATAAGATAGGGACCTCTGCCATTGACTTATACACAACCTCGCAAGGTCTTTTGGATTCAGGCTTTTTCCTCCATTGGGCTTTAAAAAAATAGAGTTTTAAAAGAATCCAAAAAATTTGAGTTTTGCCCCAAAAAGCCTGACTGAAGTTTAATAAATAACACCCTTAATATGTGAACTAAAAACTGGCAGCATTTTATTTTTTATTTATTGATTTCCTAAATGATAAGAATACAGTGAAAATTGAGAGTTGTTTGTAGGATTTAAAATACATTTTGTGGTTAAATTAATGTGTTTTCTTTTATAGACAGCTACTTGATGTTAATCAATATATGATAATTGTGCCACAGCTTGTTTTACTTTGGTCATATTTACAATTTATATATATCATTTCCAATGTGAGTCAAGTTTAATACTGAGTTTCAGGTTTGGTTTCCCAAAACCCAGAACATACGCCAAGGTTCCAGTCAAGGCTTAGACCTATAAGAGCAACCTTTCACGTCGGGAGGAGACCTTTGGTATTTGGATGCTGCCAGGTCTTATAGTAAGAGTATCAAGGCAAGGGTTGTAGGTAGGCAAGGGAACTGGAACGTGTTAGGAAGAACAGGGAAAGAGTAAAGCGTAGTCATGGAACAGGCTGAGATGAATAAGCAAACAAACAGCACAGTGCAGAATCAGGATCCAGAAGACCAGTCAGTAATCAGACAAGGCCTGTTCAGGCAGCGAATAAGCAGAAATCAAGGACAGGCAAGGGTCAGGAACAGTAAATCAGATCAAGAGCAAACATTCTGCAGTGATTTTCACCTTATCCGCTTTCACTCCTGTCGTGTTAGATCTGCCCTGGTAAAGGCTACATAACACACATTGACGTACTGGGGAGATTTTGCAATTGGGTCCTGGCTGTAAGTCAGTCTGAATTAAATGCCCTTTACATCTTGCTACCACAGTCCTTGAGAATCTGTCTGAATGTGTTGGGGATTTCACTGAAAAAGCTACTAATGTCAATGATTGCTGCAGTCCCAAGTCCTGTCCTGATTTCCAAGAATCTCCATTCAAAGAATGTCCTGCTGTATCTGTGGATACCTGGTCACCCTGGTATTGGGACTTCTAAAGCCATTTCTCCCTGTCTAGTCTGCCCCAATGGCTAATGGTTGGCAAAGGTGCAGTTCCCTAACATACCTGTTGGTGCCCACCAGAAAAGAGTCACTGGCAGACATCATTGAGCTACTCCTAGTTATCAGGTGGGAGACGGGGTTTACCTGTCTGACTGTCCAACTCCAGGTGCCCTCTGCCAAGTTAAGACCAACTGTATATTTATTAGTCCATATAAGAGTCTTGAAATTTGAATCCCTGTCAAGACTGGTTGAGAGCTGCCAGCTAATGTTACAATGCATAATGTGTTTTATTTTCTAAGCTCCATGCCACTGATAAAAGGGGTCCAGTGGCTTTGTGGGAGAATTGTAACACCCTAGCTTGAACAAGCAACCTGGTGTAATTGATGCTATCTACATTATCTCTGCTCTATATCAGTAGACAGCTAGTGTCCTGCTTCAATGCTGTTGCTATTACTGTTTTCCCTGGTAGCCATGGCTTGTTTCCCCTGTTGTCAATCTACTCACAGGTGTTCTGAGTTGGTCATTAGTCTGGCTAAATAGCCCCTCTGTTCTGCACTCACTGCCTGTTATAGGTCAAGTGGGCTTAGTCCTGTGCTCTGTAACCATTTGTATGGTTTAACCTTGAGACTTGCTCCTCAAACATTTATTGATATATAGTCATTCGAGAATCATTTGTGTGACTTTGTTGTTTCTGCAGTTTTTTTTTCTGTTAATTTTATGATTTTGTGATTTTTGAGGTTTTTATTGGTTGTACTTAAAATAATTGCATATACTCCTGACAACACTAAGCTCTTGGGATGGTTCACCAGATATGGTTTCCATGGATAACTGCACTAGTGCAATATACCCCATTGTTAGCTGCTTAGTATAAAATGGACCTGCTCTTGGACAGAAGTGTTAAAAAATAATGACATTAATATACATAGTGGGGTTTGATGTATCAAAATCTGTAAGAAAAATTGTGATTAGTTACTGCAATAAGGTAAAATTAAGAAGTAGTAGAAATGCTGTTTCTCCTTTGAGTATTTCTTCACAATGCATTTTTCCTTCAGGTAATGTCCATGAAGAACCAGACGTTGATCAGTGAGATCTTTCTTTTGGGATTTCAGAATCTCCACAACTTCAAGATTCCTGTCTTCACTGTGTTCCTTCTGATTTACATTATGACAGTTTGGGAGAACGTCCTCATCATAGTGTTGGTGTCATTGAGCCGGAACCTCCAGTCCCCCATGTACTTCTTTCTCCGACAGTTGTCCCTATGTGATCTACTGGAGTCCTCCAATACTGCACCTGTCCTGCTCAGAACTATAATTAGTGAGGGTGTTGCAATGCCCCTTGTTGGCTGTATCACTCAATTATATTTTACTGCCTACTCTGTAACCTTTCAGTCATTGCTTCTAGCAGTAATGTCCTATGACAGATATGTGGCCATCTGTATCCCACTACGTTACTCTTCTATAATGTCCCACAGGGTTTGTGTAAATATTATCCTTATGTCTTGGATAATTTGTCTTTGCTCTACATTGGTACTCGCAAATCTAATAGGGACCCTAAAGTTCTGTGAACAAAAAAATATTAACCATTTTTTCTGTGATCTGGATCCTCTTCTAGAACTTTCCTGTTCCGACACCTTCTTTGCGAAAACAGAAGCTACTTTAATGTCTATCCCTGTGGTTGTTTCCCCCTTTATACTAATCATTGTATCATATATGTGTATTGCCCATGCAATCCTAAAGATAGTGTCCAATACCGGGAGACAAAAAGCCTTCTCCACCTGCAGCTCCCACTTGGCTGTGGTCTCCTTATTTTATGGGACTCTCATTGCTATTTATTTGACTCCTTCCAAAAATCATTCACAGAACATAAGCAAAGTTCTGTCTCTGATGTACACTGTAGGGATTCCTTTTATTAACCCAGTAATTTACAGCTTGAGAAGCACAGATATTAAAAAAGCTTTGAAAATGGCATATAAATAAATATTCGATGGAAAGGTTGGAAGTCAAATAAAAAAGCTGATATCTCTAAATGAATCCGTTTTTAGTACTTTATTCATTAAATTATTTTGAAATATAAATTGCTTTTGTTTTATTGAACTGACGTTGCAAATACATCTAATTACTGTACCTTGTCCTGTGTCTTCTAATGACAACTATCTTGGGACATTATAGACTTCAGACTAGAGGAAAAGAAGTTTCATTTAAAGGAACAGAGTAGGGGGTTCATCACAGTGAGGACAGTGAGGTTGGGGAATGCACTGCCGGGTGATGATTCAGTTAATGACTATAAGAGGGACTTGGATGATTTCTTGGACAGACATAATACAAAGGCTATTGTGATACTAAACTCTATAGTTAGTATAGATATGGGGATATATCATTTATGTGACAGTAGGGAGGGCTGTGTGTATGGGGCTGGGTTTTCATTTGGAGGGGTTGGACTTGATGGACTTTGTTTTTTTTCAACCCAATTTAACTGTGTAACTATGTAACTGTGTAACTATGTAACTATGTAACTGTGTAACTGTGTAACTATGTAACTGTGTAACTGTGTAACTGTGTAACTGTGTAACTGTGTAACTGTGTAACTGTGTAACTGTGTAACTGTGTAACTGTGTAACTATGTAACTATATAACTGTGTAACTGTGTAACTATGTAACTGTGTAACTGTGTAACTGTGTAACTGTGTAACTGTGTAACTGTGTAACTGTGTAACTGTGTAACTGTGTAACTATGTAACTATATAACTGTGTAACTGTGTAACTGTGTAACTGTGTAACTGTGTAACTGTGTAACTGTGTAACTGTGTAACTGTGTAACTGTGTAACTGTGTAACTGTGTAACTGTGTAACTGTGTAACTATGTAACTATGTAACTATATAACTATGTAACTGTGTAACTGTGTAACTGTGTAACTGTGTAACTGTGTAACTGTGTAACTATGTAACTGTGTAACTGTGTAACTGTGTAACTGTGTAACTGTGTAACTGTGTAACTATGTAACTATGTAACTATATAACTGTGTAACTATGTAACTGTGTAACTATGTAACTATATAACTATGTAACTGTGTAACTATGTAACTATATAACTGTGTAACTGTGTAACTGTGTAACTGTGTAACTATGTAACTATGTAACTATGTAACTATGTAACTATGTAACTGTGTAACTATGTAACTATGTAACTATGTAACTATGTAACTATGTAACTATGTAACTATGTAACTATATAACTGTGTAACTGTGTAACTGTGTAACTGTGTAACTATGTAACTATGTAACTATGTAACTATGTAACTATGTAACTGTGTAACTATGTAACTATGTAACTATGTAACTATGTAACTATATAACTATGTAACTGTGTAACTGTGTAACTGTGTAACTGTGTAACTGTGTAACTGTGTAACTATGTAACTGTGTAACTGTGTAACTGTGTAACTGTGTAACTGTGTAACTGTGTAACTATGTAACTATGTAACTATATAACTGTGTAACTATGTAACTGTGTAACTATGTAACTATATAACTGTGTAACTGTGTAACTATGTAACTATATAACTGTGTAACTGTGTAACTGTGTAACTGTGTAACTATGTAACTATGTAACTATGTAACTATGTAACTATGTAACTGTGTAACTATGTAACTATGTAACTATGTAACTATGTAACTATGTAACTATGTAACTATGTAACTATGTAACTATGTAACTATGTAACTATGTAACTATGTAACTGTGTAACTATGTAACTATGTAACTATGTAACTATGTAACTATGTAACTATGTAACTATGTAACTGTGTAACTATGTAACTATGTAACTATGTAACTGTGTAACTATGTAACTATGTAACTATGTAACTATGCTTGCTGTATTACAAATATTAGACCTGTTATTGTCCGGTAAGAGCCGCGCTGGTGGTTTGTGCATCAATATTAACAAACTCTGCTGAAGTCACTCGCCACTACTCACCACAAGTGGAGTTTTTAATTGTTAAGTGTCGGCCTTTCTATCTGCCGAAGGAATTTACCGCAGTTCTAGTGGTAGCCGTTTACTTGCCGCTTAGCTCAAATGTTAACCTGGAGCTGGGAGAGCTTCAAACAATGCACCAGAACGGTTTTATCATTATTACCGGCGATTTCAACCACGCAAACCTGAAGTCAGTGCTTCCCAAATTCTTTCAACATGTGAACTTTGCTACAAGGGGGAGAGAACTGTTTGAATAAAGTCTACACAAACGTGTGCTGCGCCTACAAGGCCTTCGCGCTCTCCCATATCGGTTCCTCCAACCATTGAACAGTGATGTTATCTCCCACATACACATCGCTGCTCAAACGCACAAAACCAGCCAGAAAAACCATCACAGTCTGGCCGAGTGGAGCTGTGGAAGCACTTCAGGACTGTTTCAACTGCACAGATTGGAACATGTTCAGGGAGGCTGCTACTCACAACGGCTCCATCAACTTGTGACAGACTCTGTGACCTGCTACATCAACAAATACATAGAGGATGTTACCGTCTCCAAAACTGTCACCACGAGAGCCAACGAAAAGCCCTGGTTTACAGCAAAGGTTTGTGCACAGCTAAGAGAGATGCCATTTCCGGTCAGGGGACAGAGCTGCTCTTATAACAGCCAGGGCCAACCTCTCTCAATATAAAACACTCACTCAACTTATGGCAAGGCATTCAGGCTATCACACAGTACAAAGTACAAAAAGGAAAAATTGTGAGAGCACTCCATGGCTTAATAAAAATGTACTAAAATACATTGGAAGTGCTACTGATCTGGCCAAATTAACTACAGACATAGAAAAAAAGAAAAATTGATCAATGCACATTCCTTTGTCTCATATCAGTAATCTATGCAGATACATGTATTTACAAAGACAGGGGTTTTTTTAGTTACAAAATTATGATCATAAGATTGATAAGCCACCATACCACATCAAGGTAAAACCCATATGGCGGTCCCTAACTATTTACCTCTGGTCATAATTTCAAATGCTAAAGCCTCCCGGCATAAGAGCATTACCTGAAAAATAAGGTCTCCCGACCTGGGCATTGGTTTTCATCATAGGGCTTAGTCCTCCCCTGCCATTAGCTTTCAAAGGGGAGAGATAACCTAGAACCCAGCACACAAGCCTGCACGGAGCAGCAGCGACGAAGACGCCGAACTCCCAGAGGAACTGAACAAGTTCTACGCACAGTTTGACTCGCTAAACAAAGAGCCTGTGAGGAAAGCCACACCTCCTCTCACCGACCAATTCACCTGTCTACCCACAGCTGATGTGAGGCGAACCTTAACCAAGGTCAATCCACAAAAGGCTGTCGGAGCAGACAACATTCCTGGTCATGTGCTCAGAGACTGTGCTGATCAGCTGGCTGACATCTTCACTGACATTTTCAACACATCGCTAAGCCAGAAGATCATCCCCACATGCTTCAAGTCCACCACCATTGTTCCAGTTGCTTCAGTAACCTGCCTGAATGACTACCACCCTGTTGCACTAACCCCGGTCATCATGAAATGCTTTGAGAAACTTGTGATGGCACACATCAAGAGCACCCTCCCCTCTCACTGGACCCACTACAATTTGCATACCGGCCAAACAGGTCAACTGAGGATGGTGGTCTGATGCAGAACAACCTGTCACTGAATGTGGATAAAACGAAAGAGATGATCGCCGACTTCAGGAGAACTCCCCCTGCTCACACACCACTCAACATCAACGGCTAAACGGTAGAGACAGTAAAGAACACCAAATTCCTGGGAGTCCACATCTCTGATGACCTCACCTGAACCACCAACACCACCTGCATAACTAAAAAGGCTCATTAGCGTCTTCACTTCCTAAGACGACTGAAACGGGCCAACCTTCCGCTTTCCACCCTCATAGTGTTCTACACAAAAACAAATTGGGGCCCCAAAAAAAATTTTTTTAAAAAAAAAAAAACATTGGCGGCAGGGGCCCCCTTATAAGTTAAAAACAAATTGGGGCCCCAAAAAAGTTTTTTTTAAAAAAAAAAAAAATTTTTTTGAAAAAAAAAAAATTTTTTTGAAAAAAAAAATACATTGGCGGCAGGGGCCCCCTTATAAGTTAAAAACAAATTGGGGCCCCAAAAACAAATTTGAAAAAAAAAAAATTTTTTTTGAAAAAAAAAAAAAACATTGGCGGCAGGGGCCCCCTTACAAGTTAAAAACAAAGTGGGGCCCCAAAAAAAATTTAAAAAAAAAAAAAAAATTTTTTGAAGAAAAAAAAAAACATTGGCGTCAGGGGCCCCTTACGAGTTAAAAAAAAAATTGGGGCCCAAAAAAAACATGTTTTAAAAAAAAAGATTGGTTGCAGGGGCCTATAGAATATTAAAATAATACATTGGTGGCCAGGAGATTAAAAAAAAAAAAAAATACACAAACTGGTGTTCAGTAGAATTGAACTCACGGCTTCAGTACTTCAACTTCACCTCCTTTCGTGACTTCGGGTCTTTTCACTGCTTCAGGACTTCGGCTTCGGCTGTTTTCGTGACTTCGGGTCTTTTCGGCGCTTCGTGACTTCGGCTTTTTCCGTGACTTCGGGTCTTTTCGCCGCATTCGGCAGCACAGAGGCAAGACGTACGGCTCGGGCGCTCGTAAGGGGGGCCCGGATCTTCAAAAAATGCAGCGCTGCCGGGCCCCCCTTCATGCCCGGGCCCGGTACGCTTGTCCCCCCTGTCCCCCCCTGATGGCGGCCCTGAATATACAGGAGCAGTGACCAGCTCCATGTTGTAGCTCCCACCCTTCCCAGCTATAGTCAGGTGATCCCACTGGTGTCTAATAAAAGGGCAGCCAAGTTTGGGAGTTTTACTTTGAAAGCAGCAAGTAAGTTGCAGGTAAAACTTAGTCCCTGTGTAAAATGTATAATGAAGCAATAGAATTCTTAATGAATCAGATAAAATTGAGCGTAGGACTGGCCAGATATGGGATGAGTTTATTATTAAATATATTGCAATATATGGACAAACAATCCCTGTGTTGTTTAAAGGGTAAGTCATTTTTCAGTAGCAGTAGCACAAAATGTCTCTGTCTTAAATATATTGATAATGGGTTGAGTGCAGAGGAGTCTTGTGTTTGTCAACTCAATGGCACTGTCTCTCCCTGTTCCAAGCTACCCCACCCCATCACACGGAAAGGCAAAATCCGTACTTTATCCAATGTTCCCCACCTGACTTTTGCTTTTATTTACTCCTTGGGACTGGCAAGTATTGCATGTGGGAGGATTGAAGGAGAGCGGGAGTTACAGATGAAGCCGGAGTGGATGGTGTGTCTTGCGCGCTGTAACTAATCTAATTAAATACACTGTTCTCATTAATTGCAGAAACACGCGCTGCCCTGACGTTTAGATAATAAATGAGCTAAAATTCAGACAGGTGCAATTCCAGTACCAAACAGCAGGTGGCGCCTGAACGAGATTCCTAAGCCATACGACTGCGGCTGAAATGTAGCGAGAGAGAAACTGGGGGAACAGTGGGTTGGGTCCTGTACAGCAGCTGAGACCAGGCTCGGATTTGCGTCAAGGTCACATAGGCCCGGGCCTAAGGCGGCAAAAAAACGTATTTATTTGGGGGGGCAAATGGGCTCACAGCCAAACTGCAACATCGTTACAGTATCTGCACTGATGTTCATTGTAGGCTTCGGTAATATGCATTGCTTTTCCTTAACAGACTTTCCTGAGTACATTGGGAAAAACATACATTTTATTTATGTTTGAGTCTGTAAAAACCATTGGAATTATTATACATAAAGCATTAGAATTATTTTTATTTTTTTTACTTTTTGATAACTATTTAAATACCTCTTAAGTAAGAGCGTTGTGCTGCCTTGTTATACGTTAGGCTTTATAGCGTAAAGGTTTAGTTACGAGACTATGGAGAGAACAGTCATGAGTTTGAACTTGGGCAGCATCTTCATTTTATTTTCCACTTTATTCTCCAGAGAGTGATTTTTATTATTTGTGTTTTTTGAGTTATTTAGCTTTTTTATTCAGCAGCTCTCCAGTTTGTAATTTCAGCCGTATGGTTGCTATGGTTCCAAGTCCCCTAGCAACCATGCACTGATTTGAATACGAGACTCAGAGGCCTGAATAGAAAGATGAGTAATAAAAAATACATTTGTAGCCTTACAGAGCATTTGTTGTTTAGAAGGGGTCAGCGACCCCCATTTCAAAGCTGCAAAGAATCAGAAGAAAAAGGCAAATAATTATTAAACTATCAAAAAATAAATAATCAAAACCAATTGAAGAGTTGCTTAGAATTGGCCATTCTATAACATATTAGAAGTTACCTTAAAGGTGAACCACCCCTTTAACTCAATCATTTGGTTGAAGTGTGTGTCACTAATACTATTATACAGTAGTCACAGGGTTGTACAGTTAAGCAGTATATGTGCTGCACTGCCCTTCTGTTCAATAAAACTCACAGGGAATGTGTTACCAACGGCAGATAAAATCAGCGGCACAGACTGAGGGCAGAGACAGACGAGAAGATCCGGCGAGATTAGTCGCCCAGCGACAAACCGTCTCTTTTTCGGCCGACTAATCTCCCTTAACTGCTTTCCCTGCCGGCTAGAATTTAAATAGCAGGCGGGACGTCACTAGGATCGATTCACTTTCTCGTTTCTCGCTTTGTTTCCTCGTGTGGTCAATCCGGGAAGCCTATCGGAGGGCCCCATACACAGCACGTTTGACATTTACCCAGGGGCAGATTTCCCCCGAGGGTGCCCAGAGGCCAAAATTTTGTGAATTTCCTGCGAAATTTGTGACACGCCAAAAAATTTGTGAAACACACAGGGGGGAATTCGCAAAAGTGTCGGGAACGAAAAAATGTCTTTGAAAGTGTCGTAGCAACAGCCGACAAATTCACAGAGCATTTCTCCGCCAATTTTCCGACATGTGCGACACTTGTGAATTAGTGTCGTTAAAAGTGGGCGTGGCTTTTTCGGCGCCACTTTTCCCGACATTTTTATGAATTACTCGTAAACTCATTTTTTTTTTTACCGACAATTTTTCAGACACTTTAAGCTCTCCAAAATGAAAATGTCAGACAAACTGTCGTTTAAAAAGTCTTGGTAAATGTCGTTTGTACGATGAAAAGATATACGAGATTTTAGAAAATTGTCAGACTTACGAGACATTCAGAGACGGTAACATCTGCCTGTGAATTTGCCGTTCATACGACATTTTACAAATTTGTCGACCGACACTTCCGAGTGACTTTTGTGAATTCCCCCGGTTGAGACAATTTTTATACGGGAGCCTATTTTGTCCAAATGCATTAAAGTCATTGGGCGTCCAATTAATTTTGCCGCATGGCAATTTTTTTTTTGATACATCAGATTTTTTTGATATTTCTCTGCAGTTTCGCAAATGTATTCGTTGCTGGCAAAACGAGGAAATTCACCGCAAATTCGCGCCTGCCAAATTTATTCGCCCATCGCTAGTTACCACCTTTTCTTGAAAAAAATACTGACCTTCCTATATTTTTATGGTTTTAACCTATAAATTAAATTGGCATCATGCAACAATTTTACCACCCAGGCCGGTAAAATACCAGGTGGCAACCCTGTGCCCCTTCATTTATGCCGTCCTGGGCCCGGGCTTTTGTGGCTTCAATACAAATTCGGGCAACAGTAAATAGTAGCAGCTCCTCTTGTTAACAACCCCCAACCCCCTAGTGAAGTCCTAAATGTGTGAACTCCTCCCATTATTAAGCCCATGAGCTTTGAAATGTAAATGAGCTGGAATTCACCAGAATACTCATATCCAGTGATTAAGGTACAGACAGAAAAAGGAAAGTGTGGGGGTTGTTTGCTGTAGTATCCCATGTGCTAAGGCTTTGGACACACAGGTTATTGTCAGCGTCTGTTTTCAGCTGCTTAATTGGGCTGATCTCAGTCTGTGTGTGACCATATACACTGGCTGATCAGATTGAAATCAATGGGGCACTGAGCAGATCTGTTCTCTCCGCCTATAAAAAGACTCGGGTTAATAACCTGACTGCTCAGTTGCCATTAACAACAGCCTGTGTGTCCAAAGCCAAAAGCTGGTCTTACACCGGGAGATCTGCTGATTTGGTGATGTTGCCAAACGAACGGATCTCTCCCCAATTTGCCCACATTGAGGTGGGTGATATTGGGGTAATCCAATGGTGGGCCCTAGGGCCAAACGGTCGGACCAGAATGGAGTCCAAATGGGCGGTAGGATCGTGGGACGGCATCAATGAACTGAACTTGACGGATGGGCATCATATTGATTGGGGACGCCCATCGGATGGCCTAACACACGCCCCAATAAGCAGCTTTTATCAGCCCGTGTATGGGGGCCTTTAAGAGGTTGTGGCTGGAGATTTGTATTAGTACTACCACACTAACAGGGCTGCTTCACCAATGAGGCAAGTTTAGGCTGTCGCCCCAATAGGTACCAGGGGAAACAAAAATGCTGCTCCTGGTACTTTAAGAGCGAATTTCCAGTGGGGGGGGGGTAGCAACTGCTGCTGCCTGAGGCGGCGGACGGTCCAGGATCGCCCCTGCTCACTAATGTATCCTAAAGAGACCAGGTGGTCTTCAGAACTGACTCTTTAAATGTCCAAGTGCAGATCCCGTTTCTTCAGCATAGAAAGAGATCATGAAATGACACGATCTCTCTTCTCTCTCTATGGGGCAAATTCACTTCGCCGCACTTCGCCGCACTTCGCCGCACTTCGCCAGGCCTGTTTTCGCCAGCGCTCCGCAAATTCACTAAAATCCGAAGTTGCGCACAGGGGTAGCGTAAGTTTTCAAAGTTGCGCTAGCGTTAATTCGCGAAGCGAAGTTTCGCTAGCGATGGTTCATTTACATACGGCACCAAATTCAAATTTCAATGGAGGAACACGTATCTGCACTACAAATGCCTAGAAAACCTTCAAATCAGCAAATAAAAATGTTATTTTGCCCTACACATGTGCCCACTGTCTAGGTAAGTTGCCATGAGTCAGGAAATGTAGGGGGGAAGGAGGGGAGCCCCAAAAATATTTTCGATCTTTTTCAGCCTATCACCCATCATGTAGAAAACACGCCAGCGTTTTTTGGGACTTAGAAAAAATGTGACTTTTTTTGAAACAATCCCTATCTACTCTATTGCGCTTCGCCTGGTCTGAGGTGGCGAAGGAAGTCTAGCGTAAAAGGTAGCGTTCAGTACACTGCGCAAGTTAGTGAATTTGCGTAGTTACGTCGCTAGCGAAAATTCGCAAGGCGTAAGGGTGCGAAGTAACACTAGCGAAATTACGCCAGCGTTCGTTAGTGAATTTGCGCAGTAGCAAAAAATGCCAAAAGCTAGCGAATTAACGCTAGCGTTCGGTGCTTCGTCGCTTAGTGAATTTGCGCCTATAACTCATGTTAAGCCTACAGCTATAGCAATAACTAGCATGTGGCGACCTCTAGTGGTCAGAGCTGGTAATGCACGTAGATAACTGCGATAAACGGATAAACGCGGAGACACCTTTAGATATCGCATTTGCTGCTCATTATCTTGAGTTACAGCGCATTAAACGGACAAAAAAAAGTGGCTGCATCTGTATCTGTGAGTCGAAAGACTTTGGGGGGAAAAGTGGAGAGAGCCCATTTTTGGAGTAAAAGTGGTGGTAAACTTTCTCCATATTCACAAACAAAAATCCGCCTCAATTCCGACTCAACTGTCACTTTTCATATTTTAGTGAAAGAAAGACAGTTTACAGACACTTTTATGAATTTGTCTTTGAAACAACATAAAAACCGACATTTTAAATGACATTTTCTCCCGTCATTTTAAAAAAGGAGTATATCTCTTCGCCATGCGTCACATCAATTCTAAAAATCTGCTCTGCTTGGCTTCACCTAGTCTTCATTGTAGGTGCATGTACTGTAAGATGTGGCGGGAGATTCCAGTGTTCTCTTACCTCCCGGCGCGTCTCTTCGAGGAAGTCTGTGCGCAGGAGCGAACTTCCGGGTTTGCGGCCACTTTGACGCAGAGCATCATGACGCGACATTAATTGTGGTGCCAATTCAGCTTTAAAGGCCCAGTCCTCTATTTTGAGAGTGCCCAAGCTAGGTTTCAGTTTATCTGTTCCTGCTCAAGCGTATTCCTGTTTATTGATATCCTCGTTTTGACTTTTGCCTGATATTTTGACGACGATTATTGCTGCTTGCCTTGGCTCAGACTATGCTTTCTCTTTATCCCTGTCGGTAACTCATTTACGTTCTTGCTATGCAGTTCCTTGTTGGCTTCCGCAGCAGAAAGCCTGGGGCCCCATAATGGTGTTGGTGAACACTGGTGCATCCAAACGTACCGTTCACTACACAAGGTTCCTAATAACAAGATCGTTAGAGGCAGCTTTGGCCATGGAACCTTCCCAGGCTGCTTCTTCCTCGTCCATGGAAACTTACTTCCACATGATGCTGAAACGTCTGGACAGCCATGAGTCTCAACAGGCACAAGCTTTGCAGCATATTACATCGCGTTTGGAGGCACTTCAAATTTCTGGGAACTTTGCACACTTTCCACCACATGCACCCGCAGAGGTTCCTAAGATTCCAGCTCCAGTTCGTTTTGGGGGTGATCTGGATGCTTGCCGAGGATTCTTAACTCAATGCAAGATCCAGTTTGATTTGGCACCCGACCAACTCTCAATGGAGAAAGTTTCTTATATCATTGCTCTTCTTCAGGGAAAGGCCCTTTCTTGGGCATCTCCGCTTCTGGATAGAGATGATCCCCTGGATCAATGCTCAGGGGCCTTTCTATCTACTTTCCGTCAAGTTTTTGATTTTCTATGCCGGACACATAATGATTCTAATCAACTCATGAAGATCAACCAAGAATCCAATACGGCCTCCGGATATGCCATAAATTTACAGACACTGTCTGCAGAAGTATCCTGGAACAATGAGGCACTTATTGCATCTTTCTGGAGGGGGCTTCATGAGGATCTAAAGGACAAGCTGGTCACTTGGGATCTGCCTACTTCTTTTGATGACTTCATAGTGTTTATAGTCAAGATAGATTTCGAAATGAGAGAGAAGTCTTCCCTTAAGTTTCATGCCGCAAGTCTTTGGTTTCATCCTATGTCAGGCCTGACTTTCCTCCTCATGTGGCTTCTACACCACCGGTTTGCGATGAACCTATGCAGATGTGAGCTACTCTCCTAGCTCGAGAGGAGAAGATCCCTATGAGAAATTCTGGCCTCTGTTTATATTGCGGCCTCGCTGGACCTGCTGAGATCCTGTCCTACCAGACCTCAGAATCAGGGAAATGCCTCAGCCTAGGTGTGAGGGGGGAGTCTCCTCTAGGCAAGATTTCTGCACTCCCAGTTTCTCCCTGTTTCCCTTTCCACCCTGTCTGGTACGTTTTCCTGACAAGCTTTTCTGGATTCCGGAGCAGCAGGAATTTTCATCGATAACACCTTTGCCAAGTCCTGTGGACTGAGTTCCATACCTCTCAAGATTCCTCTTATGCCATCATATTTATTGCAGTACAATCACTAAATCTGCTTGACATATGTTGTCATATTGATTTTCTTGTTTATTTAAAATCAAATAAATATTTTAAAACGTCCAGATTCCTCTTTCTGCCCAGGCTGTGGATGGCAACCAATTTCACCCGGTGTTCTTTCTTCCGCTACCGTTCCAGTCCTGATCTGAGTGGGCAGACTTCAAGTAGAGGATATGTCTTTTCTGCTCATTGATTGTCTTGAGACTCCTATCATTTTGGGGTTGACGGTTCTTCAGGGGAACTTACGGCCTGGAGTACATTTTGTCACTCCAATTGCATTTCCTCTTCTGTTATTCTTGTGGCCACCTCATCTTTGCTTCCAGTCTCAAATTCTCTTCTTCCTGGTGTCTACAAGGATTTCACAGATGTGTTTGAGAAGAGAAATGCGGAAACCGTACCTCCTCATCGTCCTCATACGATTGTCCTGTTGATCTGGTTCCCTGTTCCATTCCTCCTAGGGGAAGAACATAGCCCTTATCCGTGCCTGAGACCCAAGCCCTGAAAGAATATGTTCAGGAGAATCTTTCTAAAGCGTCCACATCAGGAAGTCCACGTCCCCGGCCGGAGCTGGTTTCTTTCTTGTCTTTGTTTTTTGAAGAAGGATGACACGCTTAGACCATGCATTGACTATGTCTTGAACAAAATAACAATATGCTCAAGCGTATTGCTGTTTATTAATATCCTGGTTATGCCTTTGCCTGATCATTTGACTAAGATTATTGCCGCCTTCCTTGAACTCTTCGTCTGACTCCGACTACGATTTCTCTTTATCCCTGCCGGTACCTGATTTACATTCTTGCTACGCACTTCCTTGTTGGCTTCCACATCAAAATGCCGAAATGGTGTCGGTGAACATGGGAACCCAAAGGGTTCATCTGTGCATCCAAAGGTATAGGTTCCTAATAACGAGATTGTTACAGTGCCCCATTGGGGAAGAATTAGCATATTAATAGGGATTAGCATTTTATAGTCAGGGCACCAGTTTCTGGCTAAGGTGTAAAACTCTCATTAACAAAACAAGTAAAACACTGATTAAACAGTACAATTTGTACAATTTGATAAGGTAAAAGTTTTTAACTCACACTTGTGTTATATTACTAGTTTTATCTTAATGAATGAGGTAATATTAGTAATTTGAGTGAATATATTATCTAAAGAAAGGTAAAGCCTCCCAGGCATTTTAGTTTAGTTTTGGCAGCAATTATTATTTCTGATACAAATCCCTATATTCTGCAAAATAGCATTTCTTGTATTTACACCCTTATATCTTGCTACAGAAGTGGAATTACACAATCATGTCGGCAGATTTAGAAAGCCCAGGTATCCTGAAAAAAATGATGTATAATATTCCTAGGTAGAATAAACCCCCTCCCTCAATTTGATGGCTGACTGACAGGTGTAGTAAGCGCTAAAGACAAATTCAGAAGAAATTTCTTAAAAATGTTGTGCAAAAGACAAAATCTGAAAACTGTCTGTTTAAAAGACAAATTCACAAAAGTGGAGATAGAGGTTTGTGAATTTGGTGGGAAATCCAACATTTTTATCTCCACTTTTAATTTGTCTCAATATCATCACTTTTGTGAATTCCCCCCTTTGGGTCTTTTCAAGTGAAGTCTTTCCAGTTAATATTCAAGGTACTGATGAAGCCTCTGTTGAGTCTGGTCTTGTGATGTAAGAAATTATACTTCTCACATTGGGTACAATTCATTTTGATTTGGGTCTTCCCTGGCTCTGCTAATCCTAAAACTGTCTTGGTTACTGGAAAAGAAACCTCTCTTAGGGGCAGATTTATCAAAGTGGGAAATTAGAGCTCACCCCAGATAGTCTTGTCCCCTTGCTCATCATCACTCTGTGAGGGTCATATATTTCTTTCTTTTTCTCCTGACAAGAGTTAGCGCTCACAGTCACCACATGTAGGGAATGGATTCTTTATCCGCACATAGGTTTTATGACTATCCAACTGATCATCTCCTGGGTTCTCCAATTCCATTAGGACACAACTTTTTATTTAAACCTTAGAGAAGACCTTCACACAAATATCTGGATGGAAATGTTTCAAAGGGATTCAGTAGACTTTTAACCATCCAGCAGGTTCTTTATTAAGTATTGATGATGTATTGAGCCTCTTTGTCTCAATGGAGGCACCATTTTTTTTTTGTAAACCAAAAAATTGTCTCAGAATATCATGTATCCTTTATAGTGATTTATTTTAAGATAAGCAAATTTTATAATAGAGTTTGGGTACATGGGGTGGTGGGAGGAGCAATTTGTCTTTAGCAATCTGTTTAAAAGTAATATTTATTTCTATGCACAATTGATGATATTATACTTATTTGGACTGGCAGGGAGAATATCTTAATAATAATGACCTTAAACTTAAATTTACGTTTTCCAAAAATTATACTTCAATTGCTTACCTTGAAATAGTTCTAACATCCCATGAACATACGATAACAACAAGGTTATATAGGAAAGAATGAACTGGTGGCACAATATTAGGAGCAACTTTGGCTCATCCACCTCATTCGAAACATACCAACGGGACAATTTTTGAGATTGAGGCGTTTATGCTCAGACCAGTAAAACTTTGTAAAAAAGTCTTATGATTTAAGACAGGGGTGTCCAAACTTTTTGCAACGAGGGCCAGATTTGGTGAGGTAAAAATGTGCGAGGGCCGACTATTCAGCCTGACATCAATTCCGAGTTGTAGCTTGTGATCAGGATCATTCACTCCTGGAGATGGACACGGCGTTTAGGAAGTGGAGAAGTGGAGTCTGTTTGGACTTATTCTCTGCACCTCATTTACACAAGGAATCACTTAGCCGTATATTAGCACATTAGGGTGGCCGCCTAGTGTGGCCGCCCTTTCCTAAAATTTTTACAGGCTGGTGTGGGGCGGGAACAAAAGGGGGCGGGGCGTGATGTAAAAGGGGTGGTGCTGTGATGTAAAAGGGGGCGGGCCGCGTTGCAGAGATCGCCAGGAGGAGAACAAAAGTTAAGTTTCCTGGGGATTGGGGGGCGGGCCAAGGGGTCTTCTTAACGGTATTACAAATTTACCGGCAACTACATTGACTGTAAATTTGTAACACCGGCCCGGCCTTGGCAGGTGTTTTACCGGCTGGGTGACAACCCTACCCAGGTCTAGGGCGGCACTATTTTAGGGGAGGCATTCTGCCCAGCCTCAATCCAAGGGAGCACTGGGGCACATACTCCTGTACGCATCGTCCCAAGTGATCCGATGCATGTGCCCGCTCATGCACAGGGGTGGTGCGAGCGCAGGTGCCGGCACTAGGACCCAGTGGCCTTGGGTGCCGCAGCACGAAATCCAGCCCTGGTGACGCGTCGCTCTCACGTAATTCTTTAGTTTACTGTACTGGCACGTCAGTCTATTGACACCTTCAGCCCTAAAGAAGTATGTGAGAGTGACGCGTCGATATGTGCCAGTACATGTCTATTACTAACACCTTGAGCTCACAGGCAGCAGTATAGACCAAGTGGCAGATCATTTCACTAATGTGCCCAAATATTACTGCTACGGCTACGTGATTCCTGATCCCACTGTGCTGGAGGGCCGCATTATTATTAATTTCATGATGGAGGCTGCGGGCCGGTGTAAATTTAAAATGGGCCGCAATTGGCCCCCAGGCCTGATTTTGGTCATGACTGATTTAAGAGATTGTCTTATAACACAGGGTTATGAAATGCCAATTCTACTAAAAGCATTTAAAAGAACATTATTTACCCCTAGTGATACACTCGTTAATAAATATAAATTTGGCACAAAAATGACAAATAATAAAACAAAGGATCCCGATATTACCACATGCAGACTTACCTATAGCTCACAATATCAGGATCTTGTCAACGTTATAAAAAGAAACCAAACGAGACATGACATAGCCCTCCTTGGCGCGTTTGCTGGAGTATTACGAGGGTTGAAACTCAAACTGGGTCAGACACTGAGTGATGAAACCTCTGCAGGCTTGAGGATTTCCATTATAGAGAGGCAGCTGATGAGTCTACAGAAGGAGGAGTAACAGGGGGATTACCTGAGACACTGAAGGAATACAGGAGAGAAGAGTATCAAGTACTTGCCCAATGCGGATCTGCTGAGCTTCATAATCTTCCATGCGGGACGCCAGAGAGCTCATGCGACATCAGGTGTAACTTCCTCAGTGACAAATAGGGATCAGGAATAATCATAGTAAATATCCAGGCAAGAGTTCAATAGGCAGGTAGAAAAGTAGCAAAGTCAAGGTTCAGCCAGGGTCAGAAGTCCAGGAATCAGTAATACTCAAATTATAAAGCACCCAGGAATGCACACATGAAATCCTATACTCGGGCATTGAACCTCCATCCTTGGCATCTTTTTGTTTTGAATTTGGCTCCAAAACGTGGCCTTGTGACGCCAACGTGCTGGAGCCACGAACCAATGTGGCTTCCATGGGCGCAGCCATCTTAGATTTGCTGTCACCAAGAACAGGAGCGCCGCAGAGTGCTCCTGACACATTGGGCTAGACATATTGTCAGTTTCCCAGCTGCCCCCAGTCATGTAACTTGTGCTCTGATAAACTTCAGTCTCTCTTTTCTCTCTTTCAGTTCTGCTGCTGCTTGCGGCACCTTCCTGCCAAATTCTGCCTTGTCCCTGTGTATAAAATCTGGCAAAAGTGTACAAAGATGTCTAAGTAGCTGCTTTGCAATTGTTCTCATAATGATCTTTCTAGTGGAACGTGCCTTTGGATGTGCTGGAGGGCATTTGTTTCTGATTTATTGTAAGTCATACAAATTGTAGCCACAATCCACCTGGCAATAGATCATTTGGATGCGTTCTCTCCTTTTTTGTGACCACTATGTAGAATGAAAAGAGCTTCCGACATCCTGACACTTTTTGTCTTGTTCACAGATTGCTTTAGTGATCTGACAGGGTCTAGTGTCATGACCTCTATGGTCCCTGGTAGGGATGGGCGAATTTGTCGAAATGTCGAAATTTGTCGAAATGTCGCCGACGCCCATTAAAGTCTATGGGCGGCAAAAAAATTTTGTTGCACGGTGAAACTGTTTTGACGCACGTCTTTTTTATTTTGACGCACAACGCCATACAAGTCTATGGGCGTCATTTTTTTGGCGAAACAAAGCAAAAAAATTCGCCCATCCCCAGTCCCTGGCGGTGACGAGTCTTTTCATTGTCTAAGCCAGAGTGTCCATCTAGCCCTGACTGCATCAGATGATACTTTAGCTCCTAACTGAGCCATTTTGAGAGATGCTTCGCTGAAGAAAGTAAAAGCTGCACTGAGCGTGTCTAGCGCGTGAGCTTGTGGATATTTCTTCTTAATGTCTTAGCACCAGAGTCTGGATCACTGGCTACTGACCGTGCCGCTGATTCTGGCCTGAAAATGGCTCTTGAGTGGAGAAAACCTCTTTTGAGGGTTGATTCAATCTTTTTTTCCATGTTGCATCTTCAGTTGGCAGAGTTGTATTTGGAGACGGACGGACTATTGCTGAGTCCACTTTAGGTAACTTGTCCCAGGTATTTTTTAGATCTTCAGCTACTGGAAATTTATTAACAAAAATGTTTGAAACTGATGAACATCTGTCTGGTTCTGCCCATTCTTGTGTTATTGCATCTGTGATGCATTTACTGGTAGGGAACAATCTGGTCTTTTTAGCTTTACTGCTTTGGAGACTGGTGCTGGAGTTTCCTTAATTTCTAATCTCTCCCAAATTTGTTTAATGAGCATTTTGACCTCTTCTGGTTGTTTAGAAGATGGGCCTGAGTTAGATAGTGAGGAATCTGAAGTGGAACATTCTGATTCTGAACTATGAGTGTCTGACTCCAATGGTGAGTCATAATGTGAGTTGGAATCTGTAGATAAATCCTTAGTTTTAATGTTATGCTTCATATGGGATTGGAAATGGATGTTTTTATTTGTGATTGGAGCCACTCCAACTTTTGTGGAAACTGGTTCTGCTCCTGATCTGTATTACTCTGAAGCAGTGAGACAGAGGGTGCAGAATTAAAGGTGACCTGAGGAGACTTAGCCACTAATGCTTCAGGGTGAATGAGAGCTGTAGTAGTGAGCAGAGTAGGATTAATGGTGCTGCCATTATCTGAAACCTATTAGTCTGAATCAGAGTCTATGGCATGGAGTATGGGAATGGTGTCTGGTGATGGTGATCTAGACTACTTCTTCTATTTACTAGGGATGGGCACATTTTTCGGCTTGTTTCGCCACGGTAATTACACCCATAGACTTGTACGGCAAAAAAATTTCGCCCATAGACTTTAATGTGCGTTGGCAACATTACGTCGGCAGGAAATTTTTGGCAAAGCGAAACGGGTCAAATTCCCACCCTACTATTTACCTCTCTGTGTGTAGTTTTCTGTGGCCAAGAGGCTGGCTCTGCTGAGATCTCCTGTATGAGGTCTTTAAGATCTACAGGGACCACCATAATGTGCTAGATCCATAGACTGGCACTAGAATGGATCGCGCTGTGAGGATCAGCGTGTTCACTGAACCGGAAGTGACGCCACGGTTCATTCGCGCTCAACGGTTAGGATTCTGGGACTTGTAGTGCAGTCAGCGCTATTAAACAGAGGTGTGTGTAACAGCTGGTGCAGGACAAACAAAAAACTGAGGAACGGAAGTGGAGATGGGGAAAAGGAGGAGCTACCACTTAAAGGAACAGTAACATGAAATATTTTTACAAAAAAATTTGTTAGAATACATCGGAAAAAAACACCAAGACAAATTAAAATTTAAAATAGCAAAGGCTTTATTAAGAAATAACTTACAGAAACTCCATGGCGACCATCCATGGAGCGGCACTTGATTTCTAAGACACTGTTTGTCCTGCCTCCAGATGGGAGAATATTAACCCCAGACATCCTGCACTGACAGGTAGGGCCAATCACATAATAACGCTCCCTGTAATAGAGTCCCTTGTAAATTCACCTGCAGCTTTCAGGCAGTCCAGTGAGAGGGAAAGTGAGTGTGAGTATTCCAACTGCACTTGTGTATAACAGGCTTATAGATTAACAGTCCAGTAACATAACATAGGGTGTAGTGCATTCAATCAAATTCGATTCAAAGTTTTTCCAAAAAAAACTTTGATTTTTCAAAGTCCACCAATTGACTCCAAAAAGGTTCTAGGAGGCCCCCATAGGCTAAAACAGCAATCCAGCAGGAGAGACAATACATGATAAATTTCGATATTCAAATGCTTGAATTTTTTTCAAATTCAAATCGAATTTGGATTATTCCCTAGTACACAAAAAATAGCTCGAAATTCAAAATTTGAAACTCCTAACTGGAGAGCTGATAAACATAAAGCCATGTAGCTGCAAAAACAGCAAATAAAAAATAAAGAATATCTCTCTTCATCATACTAAAATGTATTTTGAGGTGTTATTTTTATTGATTCTATGGCATTGATTGTAATAATGAAAATGCTATCTGAGATAGCAATTTACAAATCCGATTAATCAAAACATTGCTTGTTATGACAAATTGTACCCAGTGGACTTGTAATTATCCTAAACCCCAGAGTCTCCTGGAGATTTCTCAGTAGGTTTCTCATCTATTGATGTTACTGGTACCGCTTAATAAAAGGAGATCTGTTCTTCCCTGTCCAGTCAGTATCTGGGGTGGTTCTGGTAGGTACAAATCAGGTGAGTATAATATTCCAAGAACATTTTTCCTGTAAAGTGATTTCATTGGAAAGAAATGGTTGGGATTGTGTTAGCAAAATGGCAGGAGAAATGCAGAGCAGGTTACACATTGGGAGAAGCTCATGGACATCTTCCTATGGTTCCACAGTATCTGGGGTGGTTCAGGTAGGTACAAATCAGGTGAGTATAATATTCCAAGAACATCTTTCCTGTAAAGTGATTTCATTGGAAAGAAATGGTTGGGATTGTGTTAGCAAAATGGCAGGAGAAATACAGAGCAGGTTACACATTGGGAGAAGGTAATTTAGAGTTCCAGAAGAATAGGCGTTTATTTTGAATGTTAACACTCCACCTCTGTCTTTATTTAGTGCTTTAAAGTTATGTTGCTCCTAGTGTTCACCATTAGTAAATATGTAGTGGGAAGCATTTATTATTACAGGAGTGAATTGTCCAGGATCACTAGAATGTTTCAAATGAGTTTGAACCAGGCTCTCTAGCATGAAATTCAACATTAATGGCAGATCATTTAACCTTTCGGCCAACTTCTTCCAAAGGAGAACAAGAAGTGAGGCTGCATAATGAAATAAAGGATTCCACCATATACTGTACATAATAATGCTTCTTTAATGCAAGGGCAATCATTTTGTCTATTGAACGTCATAGGGAAAGAATTTTGGTTTGAAATTAATTTGATTATTTTCCAGCCAGAAATGAATATTTCATTAGTTTGACAGTGTCCTTCACTTCTTTTTCCAAAATGTGTAAAATATATTCATTATTTATGTTATTTACAACAATGTTACTAGACCAATGACAAGGGGTAAACAGACAGAGGGAAACCCGGTATTCTCCCAGGGAGAATTATAATTTGGCCTTAGTGAAAATGGCGCTGTACCCGCAGGTCACATACAGTAGGTCATAATATAGTGAAGATGTTTCTAGTGTTAATCTATGCCAACACTTTGCATCAGTCATGTAGGTCTTAATAAGAAGATCAGCTAACAAATGTATCATTGTTCTAGAATTCAGGCTCATTTTCCAGCATATGTATCTATACATATAAAGAAATAGTTGTTTTATAAAAAATATCTCACAGCTTTTAAAGCACTGGTGGCTCCACTGGTGTTTGTGGAGCTGCGCAATCAGTTGTATGGAAAAATGCAGCCATCCATCATCTTAACCATTCCATGGTGACTTTGGCCAAGAATTTCAAACAGATGTACAACCAAAAGTCAAAACTTGGAAAACTTGGACTTGGGGATGATTAACCAATGGTTTTTAAAAATGTTTAAATATTGCTTTAGGTAATTTAGTTAATTTGAAAAAAAATTCCTTTCCAGCAAATGTTCGCAAAGAATGAGACGTTGGTCAATGATATTGTTCTCTTGGGATTTCAGAATCTCCACAACTTCAAGATTCCCCTGTTCTCTCTGTTCCTTCTGATTTACATTATGACAGTTTGGGAGAATGTCCTTATCATAGTGTTGGTGTCAACCAGCCGGAACCTCCAGTCCCCCATGTTCTTCTTTCTCCAGCAGTTGTCCCTCACTGATCTACTTGAATCCTCAAATATTGTACCTACCTTGTTCCTAACTTTAATTCATGATGGAGTCACAGTATTCCTTGTTGGGTGTTTCGTGGAGTTTTATTTTTTTTGTGTGCTGGAAGCTTTTGAGTGTTTGCTTCTAGCAGTAATGTCCTATGACAGATATGTGGCCATCTGTATCCCACTGCGTTACTCTTCTATAATGTCCCCCAGGGTTTGTGTTAAAGTCATTCTTATGGCATGGTTCCTTAGCATCAGCTTTGCATTAGTAACTGTGAATCTGATAGGAACCCTAGAGTTTTGTGAAAATAAAAACATCAACCATTTTTTCTGTGATCTAGATCCTCTCCTACAACTTTCCTGCTCAGATACTTTCTTAGTACAAGTGGAAGTTATTTCATTGTCTATCCCAGTGATCGTTTTCCCGGTCATACTCATTATTATAACATATATGTGTATTGTCCAGGCAATCCTAAAGATAGTGTCCAATATGGGGAGACAAAAAGCCTTCTCCACCTGCAGCTCCCACTTGGCTGTGGTCTCCATATTTTATGGGACTCTCATTGCTATTTATTTAGCCCCCTCCAGAAATGAAACCAAAACTATAAGTAAAGTTCTCTCTCTGTTGTACACTGTGGTGATTCCTTTGGTTAACCCCCTTATTTACAGCTTGAGAAGCCAAGACATCAAAGAAGCTTTCAAAAAATGTAAAATACTAGGGTATTCCTTGAAACGCTGTTGCTGACCCTATGAACTAGGCTGAATGTAACGTTTCAGGTTAGAGAGAAATAGACTCAGAAGACAAATAATTATATCTGATATGATGACCACCAATTGTTGGAAATTCAATGTATTCTTATCAGTATAATAATGGGATCTGGAAATGACTCTATACTTTGAAGCAAACAGCAACCAATAAGGGGCAGATTTATCAAAGGTCGAAGTGAATTCAAGAGAATTTTCAAAGTAAAAAATGTTGAAATTCGAAGTAATTTTTAGAATACTTCGACCAGCGAATAGGATACTACGACTTCGAATTTGATTCAAAGTAAAATAGTTGGAATATTCGACCATTCCATAATCGAAGTACTGTCTCTTTAAAAAGACTTCGACTTCAATACTTCGCCAAATTAAACTTGCCAAGTGGACTATGGGGATCTTCTAGAGCAATTTTCTAAGTTTTTGGAAGTCAAACAAAAATCTTTCGATTGATTGCTGAAATCCTTCGAATAGTTCAAGGGATTTTACTTTGACCGCAAATGGCCAAATTCGATGAAAAAAAACTTCGAACTTCGATGTCCGAAGTCAAAGTAATTCAATTCGATGGTCGGATTTCGAAGTATTTTCAACTTCGAAATTTGACCTTTGATAAAGCTGCCCCTAAATGTGAAAAAAAAATTGAAAAGCCTATATTAGACAAAAACGGCTCTGATCTGTAACAATTGCAATGTTTTAGGTTCTTTGTCAAGCTACTGATTTATAAGTGGTTTTCCAGCTTTGTACATTATATGACTACAACACCTATTAGCATAGGCAGCATATAAAAAGTACATCTCCACAATATAAAATATTAATGAAAAATAGCCTGGGTGAACTGATGTGTCTTGAGTCTGCTTTAAAAAAAACATCTGGAGAAGATGCCTCTTGGACTGAGTATGGCAAAGAGTTCCATATTGTGGTGCTGTGTGACAGAAAATACAAGATCCCATGGATTTTACTGCTACTTTTGGTACTTTAAGTTGGAAGGGGAGTCTGATGAATAAAGGGGGCGGTGAGTACATGATGCATTAGACATTCATCCCGATACACAGGGCCTTGATTATTTAGATATTTAAAGGCAAGGAAGCCAAATTTGAAGAGAAACCTATATATAATATGAACTATGATGTGCACTGTCAAGCAGAGAGATAAAGAAGAAATAGGATGGAGCACTTTCCCTTGTCTCTAGCCTTCAGCAGGTCATTCAGTATGTGGACTAGTGGGGTTTCTGTATTGTTTCCTTCTGAACCCAGAATGGAAAATGTCATAGATCTTGTTGTAAAAGAGGCTGACTTCCAACCTGTTAGTGATCACATTCACTATTATGTTTTCTGGGAAGAGAAGGTTTGACACTGGGCTGTAGTTGGCCAAGTTTCTGGGTCCAGAGATGATTTTTTTCAGTAAAAACCTGCCTGTTTCCAAATAACACTGGAAATTTTATGGACTGCTGGGGAAATGTGGTTCATATTTGCTAGTACTGGAACTGTAAGGCCAGGTTCAAGGTCATCAATGGTTGGGTGGAGGACTTGGAGGATTTTCACTATTTCTCACTCACCGATATTACTGAATGTTGTTTCTGTTTCTGGGAATGTGGCTTTTACTCCACTGGGACTTGGGACAGATGGAAAGTTTTCAGCCTTAATTCCAACCTGGATGGAAGTCACCATGCCAGCAAAGTAAAGAGCAAACTCCTCGTACATCTCCTGTGAAAACCTTATATAATACTTAATACTCCTTGTCATGTCCATGATGTCACTTTGTCACATTATTGCCTAGCCCCTGGCCTTTTTCTATAAATTAATATGACACAGCCTGAGCTAATAGTTTGATGGCCGATTTGTGTCCACAGATCCTTCCTTTCACCATACATGTTGTCCGACTCAGGTGTTGCCCATACAGGCATTTGACACATATGTACAATATCCATTCAGCTCTATGGTGGTACCTTCTGGGGTGGTATATCAGGTCCACTCTCAACAATTACTTGCCTGACAATGAAAAGTCTGACGCTTCGTTTGTACCCAAATATTGCTGTTTTGGTAATTTGCTTCCAAAATCTGATTTCCCCATAGAAGTTTTATCGTTTTAACAGGACATGAGAGCTGGACATTAAAAGGCTTCTACATTGGTGATTCCATCTCTCCGAACAGTGTTGGAAACATGACAACTGCTCATGCCAAATCTGAACACAAAAGGGATTTTTTTATGATTTGAACAAACATTCAGTACCATGAAGAAATAAAAAGAAGCGTGGGCCCTTGTACTAATTGTCTCAAAGAAAACTGAACTCATGCAACAAAGACAAATGATGATCAATATAAAACATGTTAGTACGTGGAATAAAGATCCAGCTTTATCCAAGTAAGAAACAGCAGAATTCTGATTTATCTGTCCAGCTGTGTTGATAAATATACTTAATATATAAAGATTTTAAATACCAGTACTCTCCAAATATTCCTGTAGAACTTGATGAGGGGTCAGCTTGTAAACAATTATGATGTCATCCAAAGATTTAATTTATAGTTTCTAAATTTTAGTTTCTCTTGGATGGTTTCTGGGAATGTATTACTCCTGGAGTATGAAAACTCCTGGAGGTTTTTTGTCAATACCCCTATTATTATCTGGCAATGCTTCTTAAGACTCCACTACATTCTGGTACACAGCTCTGCCCAGCCTAATATATAATGAATAAATGTAGATGGCTCCCAGATAATCCAGTTTGAAAGCTCTGCTTTAGTGTAAATTGCCAAGGGACATTGCTGGAGGTTTACTCACCCCACTACATGCTCCAACTTTGGCTCGGAGTCAAATGTACTTGGACTTTAGATATGACATATATGATATATGAAAGTATTTTGCTTGTGGTAGGAAAACCTACTGATGTCTCTTCTCTCTTAGATCTTTTTGTAAAGTAGAACTTCATTTTTCATGGAACTCTCACTGAAACTGTAACTTTATATGGACTACTATAGGAAGCTCGGAATTCGGCTAAACAACTGGACCTGTCACAAAAAAAAATATTTTTTAATTGGGCTAACCCAAATATTTTATAACAAATTCATATTTTTTTAATACAGTCCCATAGATGAATAATCATATTTAGGGGCAGATGTATTATGGGTCGAATATCGAGGGTTAATTAACCCTCGATATTCGACTGGGGAATTAAAATCCTTCGACTTCGCATAAGTTCGATCGAACGATCGAAGGAATAATCGTTAGATCGAACGATTAAATCCTTCGAATCTAACGATTCGAAGGATTTTAATCCATCGATCGAAGGAATATCCTTCGACCCAAAAAATATGGCCAAGCCTATGGGGACCTTCCCCATAGGCTAACATTGACTTCGGTAGCTTTTAGGTGGCGAACTAGGGGGTCGAAGTTTTTCTTAAAGAGACTTTGACTATCGAATGGTCGAATAGTCGAACGATTTTTAGTTTGAATCATTCGATTCGAAGTCATAGTCGAAGGTCGAAGTAGCCCATTCGATGGTCGAAGTAGCCAAATAAAACACTTCGAAATTCGAAGTATTTTTTCTTCTATTCCTTCACTCGAACTTAGTGAATGGGCCCCTAAGTGTTATAATTAAAGAATCAGTTCAGTAGTAAAACAAGTCAAAATGACAACATTAACTAACAATAGTCTATCATTCACCAATTATAGATTCTGATCAGCTGGTGAATTGAATTAAACACATCATTTAAATAAAACATTGCTCCTTTACAATTAATTCAGTTATTTATTTTGAAGGCCAAAGTGGGTTTCTACACACTCTCCTCTTCTAATTTCCCTGACAAACTAATATACTTGCATTGAGTTAGTGAGCTCTACAGATTTTATCTACAGCAATGAGACCAACGTCACCCTAGAGACCTCGACCCATTCGCTTAACTTCCTTGATGTAAAACTTAGGCTTAACCAAGGCACCATTGAGACAGCCCTGTATCAAAAGGCTACAGATCGAAATAGCCTTCTCCACGCCTCTAGTTATCATAACCCTCGCTGCATTGCAGCAATTCCAAAAAGTCCATTTTTGAGAGCAAAACAGATGGACTCAGATGATACTAGTTACTGGAAGGCTGCCGATACGCTTATTAGCAGATTTAAGGACAAAGGGTACAATATACGAAATTTATATAAAACTGCAAATGAAGTTTGGGCGATACCTAGAGGCGAATTACTTACTCACAAACCTGTATCTAATAACAAAAATAATAAGAGAATGACATTTGGTAGTAAATTTTCTCGAGCAAGTACTCAGATTGAAAAGGTGATTAAAAAATTTTGGCCTATTCTACAACAGGATAAATTATTAAAACGTCATTGCAATGAAACCCCTTTGTTTTGTTATACAAGAGGGCAAACATTACGTGATAAACTGTGTCCAGCAGAACCCCGTAAGCCCAACAAATGATGATGAAATGATAAAATGTATTTTCTGTAACATACATAGTAATCATATTGATACAACTGTTGACCTTCTCCTTTCCAGGATACTGTTTGACTAATATTAAGAATGTGAAATGTTCTACTTAAGGGTCAGATTGATTCTATTTATCTTTAGACAGTGAGATATCGTTTGATGTCCTATGACTAAACTAAGCTGGCTCATGGTAGGCTCTATATGAGCAGTACCTAGGTAATTGATTTTAAGCTTTTTAATGAAATTTTTTTTGAATATGTTATTTTTACAGATATTTTTTCCACATTATGGATTTGGGATTGCACAGTTAATCGTCGTGCTGTCATTAACATGAAAATTGTCTACATATTATGGGACTTTGTTTGTATATTCAACATTTTATGATCTTTTTGGAATGTGGTCAGGCTGAATAATTATCTAACAGCAATAACCTGCATCCGATCACCGCTAATGAAGAGTGGGGTTTAAATTATTTAAGGTTGTATGGGGTTCCTTTTGTATTACACTTGACAAAGAGCACAGCTCGAAACATTTTGTGTTAAAATAAAAGCACAGTTTTTGCAGCAACCCACTGCGTTTGACTGAATTCATCACTCCTTTTCCTATGCGTTATTGGCTTCGTTGGACGGAAGCTCAGTGATTGAACAGTCTAATTTAAATCCAACCTATTTGCCAAGACCAACGTTATTGTCAGTATCAACATAAAGTTCTCCTCTGTTGGCTGAAACCAACTGCACTGCACAGTCTACATAAATGGCTCTCACTTTGGGTATAATTTAACTATAGAAATAGAAGAAAGAAAAATAGTTTTATTAAAATAATGGGATTTCACTAATAATGACATTTTAATTGAAAATTCAGAAGCCTTACCTATAGGGTATTCCTAATCTCATCGTTTCTGTACTGTATACTCACTGTAGGGGGGAGACATTTATTAATCCATAAATAAAACTTGACTTTTTTCTGGTCGTGATTTTTGGAGCAATTTTTAGAGGAGGAAAAAACCCACATTTTCCGATATCGATTATACCGTGAAGCTGCTAAAAGTTCAAATACAAAAATCTGCCATGTCAAACCTGTCAAGGTCAAATAGAAGTCAATGGCTGATGTCCCTTTTATAATTTGAAGATATTGTGATATGCACTGAGTTTCATCTGCGATTCACGTGTCAAATCCGAAAAATTTGTATGATTCAAGTTTATGCTCGATTTTATCTAGTCTTTTCCCAACCCAACTTTTTAGAGTTATTTTATTGATAAATAAGCTAAAAGCATAGATAGGAACTTGGTTAAGCTTGGCTAAAAAATTACATTGGAAACCACATGATGGAATGTATTTATGGGTAAGAGTAGATGAGTTATTGCTGCTGGTGCTGCATTTGGGTTTTAGGCTTGGCTAAGCAAACACTGAAGCCTGGAAATTTCTACCGATAACTCTTCCATTGTGTACCCCATATGTTATGGTAGAGTTAAATTGTCAAAATTCATTTATTATCAGTCAACTTTTCTTTAATTTTAAAAAAACAAACTGATAGGAAAATGGTGAAATTTTAAAAAAGTATATGTAAAAATTGCCTAAGGTAATGCAAAAAGTATACAGTTTCCCCAAGGAATGGTAATTATATCTAATCCCCACAGTCTCCTGGAGATTTCTCAGTAGGTTTCTCAGCTGTGGATGTTACTGACACTGGTTAATAAAAGGAGATCTGTTCTTCCCTGTCCAGTCAGTATCTGGGGTGGTTCTGGTAGGTGCAAATCAGGTGAGTATAATATTCCAAGAACATCTTTCCTGTAAAGTGATTTCATTGGAAAGAAATGGTTGGGATTGTGTTAGTAAAATGGCAGGAGAAATACAGAGCAGGTTACACATTGGGAGAAGCTCATGGACATCTTCCTATGGTTCCACAGTATCTGGGGTGGTTCTGGTAGGTGCAGATCAGGTGAATTTTCATAGAACATCTTTCCTGTAAAGTGATTTCATTGGAAAGAAATTGTTGGGATTGTGTTAGAAAAATGGCAGGAGAAATACAGATTTTATATCTCAACTGTATTGTTTAATGGAAAGTCAAACTATGGTTTGATAGTTCTAGTGATGGAAGTGTTTACTTCTTCATATACTGTTTAATGTGAAACTTCAGCCAATGCAGGTATTTTCTCTCCCTATGTTGTATAAAGGATTTTCTCTGTCTATGTTGTATAATAGAAATTCAAATTTTTTAAAGGGTTGATATTTCTTCTGATGGAAATGTTTATTTCTTTTTAATGGAATGTTGAAAGCTCTAGTAATGAAAGAGTTTTGAAAGCTCTCCTTTGACAACCATTGTTTGATGCTTTTTCAAAAATAAAAAAGTGTTAAAAATCTAAAGTAAATTTATCTGTGAAGACTCGCTCCTTTACTTGTGAAAGTGATTTTGATTCTTTAAGAATTTATGTTTTTTTCCCCTACTGTTGTATTAAAAGGAAAGAAACATATTGGAAAAGGAATGTGCACATTATTAGATGATGAGATTGTGAAGGATACATTTATTGAGAATTACAAAAAGTGGATAAAACACAAAATTAGACATTAACAGGTGAGTAAAATGAAGGTGAGGGGAAAAAGAAGATTATTTAAGATTTAAATTCTAGATTGAAATTGTTTTTGTTGTTTAAGAAAGAGGGTGTAGATGGTGGATGGAGATATACAAGGAGTTTTAATAATGAGAATATCGAGAAGAAGAATTACAGATGATGAGGTATGCGAATCGGTTAAAAGTTTTTCAAGTTAAATTGGGAAATCTTAAGGGAGGATTTTTTGGACATTTTAGAAGTTTCGCTAAGGGGCATATTTATCAAGGGTCAAATTTTGAATTTAAAAAGACCAACCAAAATTAAGTCGAAAGGTTTTTTTTGGTCGAATAGGTCTGTTTTCGATCAAATAGGTCCGTATTTGGCCGAATTCGAATAGCACAAATGGAAGGAATAGCGCATTCAATCAAATTCGATTCAAAGTTTTTCCCAAAAAATCCAATTTTTCAAAGTCCACCAATTGACTCCAAAAAGGTTCTAGGAGGTCCCCCATAGGCTAAAGCAGCAATTCGGCAGGTTTTAGATGGCAAATGGTCTAAGTTGAATTTTTAGTTGAGACAGTACATGATAAATTTTGATATTCTAATTTTCTAATTTTGAAATATTCGAATCAAATTTGGACTAATCCCTAGTCGAAGTACACAAAAATAGCTTGAAATTTGAATTTTTTTAATTCAAAAATTCACCTCGACCTTTAATAAATCTGCCCCTAAGATGTGTATTACCTTTGTCATGGTTGGAAGTAGAAAAAAGAATCTACTCAAAATTGGAGACCAGTGACACTTTTAAATATGGACCCAAGTTATAGGAAAAGTAATTAAAAATAATCAATATTCTGAAACACCAGATGGATCAATATCAGAAATGATATGTTTATATGATTATGTTTAAAAAGAGTTATAATAGAAGAGAGAAATCAAACATTATTATTAACTTCTTTTGAATTGTTTTGTCTAAAAACATGGTTTTATTTCATTTTATGGGGAAAAAGCAAATATATCTATAGCTATAGGAAAGCAAATATATCTATAGCTATAGGATCCGTTATCCAGCTCCAAATTGCAGAAGTTTGACTTCCACTTTTTCTGTGTAATTATAAAACAGTCGCTTGAACTTGATCCCAACTAAGATATAATTAATCTTTATTGGAAGCAAAACCAGCCTATTGGGTTTATTTAATGTTTAAATTATTTTTTAGTAGACTTAAGGTATGAAGATCCAAAATATGTAAAGACCCATTATGTAGAAAACCCTAAATCGTGAGCATTATGGATAACAGGTCCAATACCTGTGACATCAAATAAAATTTTTTTTTTTAAAATGAAACAGAATCACAGGGGCCTCCTAGAGTGCAGAACAATGAAAAAAATCAAAGAACAATAAATTATTTGAATCTAATTCGATTTGAGTTTTTTCTCCAAAAAAATGTGATTTTCAAAAGTCCACCAAATGACTCCAAATGAATTGTAGTATATCTCCCATAGGCTAAAACACAAATTCAACAGGTTTTAGATGATGAATAGTCAAATTCGAATTCTTAAAGGTGTCAGTACACAGATACATTTCAAAATTTGAATTTCGATTTCTTTAAAAACTCAAATCAAATTTGGACAATTTCCTAGTCGAATTACACTAAAATAAACTTAAAGTTTAAATTTTTTAAAATTCGAAATTAAAACATTTTCATTCAAAATTTGAATTTTCAATTCAACCCTTGATACATCTGCCCCTAAGAATGTGGTTCCCCTATGCAGATAAACAATAATAATAAACAGTGATGCCAAATATTCTGTTACAAACTGGGTAAATAAATAAAAATGTTGTTTGTCCTTTGAGTTTTACTTCAAGAAGAACCATGAAGAACCAGACGTTGGTCAGTGAGTTTGTTCTCTTGGGAATTCAGAATTTCATCAACTTCAAGATCCCCCTGTTCTCTCTGTTCCTTCTGATTTACATTATGATAATTTGGGAGAACGTCCTCATCATAGTGTTGGTGTCAATCAGCCGGAACCTCCAGTCCCCCATGTACTTCTTTCTCCAGCAGTTATCCTTGTCTGATCTACTGGAGGTTACAGATACTGTACCCACCCTGCTCCAAACTGGAATTTATGATAGAGTCTTGTTGTCCTTTGTTGGCTGTATTACTCAGTATTCTTTGTTTTGTGTCTCAGAAGTTTTTGAGTGTTTCCTTCTAGCAGTAATGTCCTATGACAGATATGTGGCCATCTGTATCCCACTGCGTTACACTTCTATAATGTCCCACAGGGTTTGTGTTACATTCATTCTCATGTCTTGGGTGCTTGGCCTTATAACTTCATTGCTTCTTGCCAATTTCATAGCTACCCTACAGTTCTGTGACCAAAATACCATTAATCATTTCTTCTGTGATTTATTACCTATTCTAGAACTTTCCTGCTCAGACACATTCTTTGTGCAACTAGAAGTAACCATACTTTCTATCCCAGTGGCTGTTTTCCCTTTAATATTCATCATTATATCTTATTTATGTATTGCCCATGCAATCCTAAAGATAGTGTCCAATACCGGGAGACAAAAAGCCTTCTCCACCTGTGGCTCCCACTTGGCTGTGGTCTTCATATTTTATGGGACTCTCATTTCTATTTATGTGGTTCCCCATAAAAAAAACTCCCAGACCTTAAGCAAACTTCTGTCTCTGTTGTACACTGTAGTTACCCCACTCATTAACCCACTTATTTACAGCCTGAGAAATAAAGATATCAGACAAGCCCTTGACCATCTGGTCACCAGGAAGTAAGTACTAGGAGTAACTTGGGGTGCAATCTCAGTATCCCTGTGATAGGCAGTTTGTTTATCTGCACCCATTTATCATTAGTGTAATTCATTTTACACCAGTATATTCTTGTGTGTATCTCCCTGATCTATTAACAGCTCAGTGACACACAAAGAAAGAAAAGACCCACTAAGGAACAAGCAAAAAACATCCACATAACCCAAGAAATAGTAGTTAACCTTAGTTATAGACCTCTGACCTCCCGTTAAAACTTATTTCTGGGGGTTGTTCTTCAGCTAGACCAAATTCACATTTTAGCTTAACTAGTTCCTTTGACTGAAGAGAGAACGTGGTGATACCTAGGACAGTCCAGTGCCATGTACACAGCCATCTCTCTTAACAACTCCATCATGGGCTACACTAGGGCCATTAACTCTGAACTTGTTTCCAATCCATCTCCAATTATATGTCTAAACACCAATGGAAAGCCCTAAGGAAAGTGTCTTTACATCAAACTATTGTTATTTTGCCTGCTGACAAAAGCGCTATTGTGGTCCTTGACAGAGAAATGTGCAGAAATTTTAATTCATATTTCAGACCTTCAGCCTTTCAAAATGTTACATGGGGGTCATGGTACAAAATACAAAGGTTGATTTGGCAAATATGGTTCAGTGATTTTAACAGTAGATCACCCTGGTATATATGATGCCAAAAAGTCATAAAGATCTATTTATCTCTCTCTCTATTTATGTATTAATCTGTTATCTATCAATCTATCTATCTATATATCTAATAGGTAATAGTTATTAGTTACTAGTTAAGTCAGCATTTCCAGACCCACCTCATTGCTGCACTGATGGTTCAGCTCAATCTAGTCAGTGGCTGACTCAGGATATGATTCATAAACCTTTAATACAAATTAATGTAAACAAGACACCAGGGCCAGATGGCATACACCCCCGGGTTCTAAGAGAGCTTAGTTCAGTTTTAGACCAACCCATATTTCTGATTTTCTCAGATTCACTTTCATCTGGTATTGTGCCTATGGATTGGAGGAAAGCTGATGCTATGCTGATAAAATCTTATAATTCATAATTAAATAAGGACTGGAGCAACTATGGTGTTTAATTAGTTATGTAAATTCAATTAAAAAGCTGCTAAATTCACATCTATGTTAAAACCTCCAGGAACAAAAGAATTCAACCTGTGAATCCAATATGTTTCCCTCGGTTGTAGCTTAATAAGTCATCCCATTATGATTTTATGTCTGTATGTATATTTTATTTGTATAGCGCTCCTACAGGGCAAAGCACAGCAAAACAATAATTTAGTACTGAAAAATAAGGAGTTACTGCAATTATAAGCAAAAATAAGTGCATTATTAGAAATACAATTTATATTAATATAAAATATAATTACAATACAGATTAAGTGCTCAGTGTCAAGCAGACAAAAGGCTGGAGGATCCTACCCCATAGAGCTTACAGTCTAAATAGGAGGGTAACATACAGACACAATTCAGAGGGGTATTAAGGTGCTGGGGGTTACAGTTTGTTACACTGTTATAAAAGTGCCAGTTCTGCTGTTATCCAGGTGCTCCCAGAGGGAGTCTTTGAGTTTTGTTTTAAAAACACTGAAGGAGGATTCTCTGCTGAGAGATTCAGGAATGGCATTCCAAATATAAGGAGTCACAAGAGAGAAGGGTTTGATACGGGAAACAGCAGTAGTAGTGGGGGGTACAAGCAAGCGGTTGCTCTGAGAGGAGCGGAGGTTTCGGGCAGGAACATATAGAGAGACAAGAGATGAGATGTAGTGAGGTGCAGAGGAATGAAGGGAAGGTTATGAGGAGGAGTTTATAAGTTATTCTTTGTTTTATAGGAAGCCATGATAAGGACTTCAGCAGCGGAAGGGCCTGTACCTTTTGGGTGAGAGGAGGAGAATTCTGGCAGCAGTGTTTAATACAGACTGTAGAGGGGAGAGATGGCAGTTAGGGAGGCCAGTTAGTAGAAGGTTACAGTAATCTAGTTGGGATAGGATGAGAGCATGCATGAGCGTCTTGGATGTATCAGGTGAAAGGAAGGGACGGATTTTGGAAATATTGTGTAAGAAAAAGTGCCAAGTTTTGACAGTGGTGTTAATATGATCATAGAAGGAGAGAGAGGAGTCAAAGATTGTCCCCAGACAGTGAGTTGACAGGGTTAATGAGCCATCAATAGAGATAGTAAATAGGGGAGTAGGACCAGGTTTAGGTGGAAAGATGATAAGTTCAGTGTTAGGTTGAGTTTGAGGTGGTGCTGGTTCATCCAATTTGAGATAGCCAGGAGGCAGTTAGAGATCTGAGCCTCTGTTTCAGCTGTTAATGAAGGGGTGGATCAATATATTGGGGTACATCAGAATACAGATGATAATTAAAGCCAAATGAATGGATGAGATCTCCCAAAGACAGAGTGTACAGGAGAACAACAGCGGACCAAGTACAGAGCCTTGTGGCACCCCCACATTAAGTGGAACTGGAGATGAGGTTTTGTTATCATAGGAGACAGTGAATGATCGGTTAGAGAGGTAAGAAGAGAGACAAGATGCAGCCTGGTTACGGATGCCAAGCGAATAGAGAATCTGCATCAGGAGAGAGTGATCAACTGGATCAAATGCAGATGATAGGTCAAGGAGGAGAAGGACAGAGAAGTGACCTTTGGCTTTGGCACCTGAAGATCATTTGTAACTCTGCACAAAGCAGTCTCAGTAGAGTGACCAGGCCGGAAACCAGATTGTGGAGGGTCCAACAGATCATGGGTGTGTAGAAAGATCATGGGTGTGGGAGAACACAATACACTCTAAGAGTTTAGAGGCAAGTGGTAAAAGGGAGACAGGACGGTAAAAGTGCTGTAGGTTACAGTGTGTGACACATATAAGGGCCAGGTCCCAGTTCAGGTGTTAGCCAAGTGCTCCCAGAGGTAGTCTTTGAGTTTTATATTAAAAAAACTGAAGGAAGTATTGGTTACGTCAGTCAACCCTAACTTTGGGCGTCTCTGGTGTTGCTGCGTATGTCCTGAATCACAGTTCTATGTTCCATAGCCATCACTGTAGTCAGATAGCGTGTGTTCATCACTCAGGGCATCTCGTGTACCGACAATTATTAAATATTGGCTGTTTCCAGCCATGTTGAAGCTTCCTGTGGTTTTTGTAAAAAAATGTGTATTACAATTTGCTTGGACTCTAAGCCAGGCTGGATAAACCATGGAGTATACAATCTTTTTGTCTCTGAACTTCCATTGATATCTTGCAATCGGGCCGTTTTCTTTTGAATTTCCAGAGAGAAATCAGGATAGAGTGCAATTTTTGTGTTATCAGATAACAGTTGCCCTTTAATTCTGGCCATTGCCAATAAAGTATCTCTGTCTTTTGCGTTTAGTAAGCGAGCAATCAGGGCTCGGGGGGGGGACATCTGGGATAGGAGTCTTCATCAGTATACAATGAGTTCTCTCTATAGTGAAAGAGGTAGAGATATTTGTTACCTCAAAAGTGTCCCACAGCCATTTTTACACAAATCTCTCCTCATTGGTGCCCTGCGCCCACTCCAGTTATACGACAAGCCGAATGTTCTTACACCTCAGCCGATTTCCCAAGTTGTTTTCTTTAGTTTGTCACTGTGTAACTGCCCAGTGAAGATCCTGTATTTGCTGAGGGAGAGGGTTGCACATAGTCTCCAGCATTTTAATTTGTTGCTCAGCTTTAACAGTGCACTCCCGCAGCTTCTCAATGTCTTCAGAATGGACAATTCCACTTTCAGCTCCTCTGTTTTAGCTGTAATGAGGTTTGTGCAAATGTCCCTGTTAGACGGAGAAGTGTGATACCAATGAAGAAGGTTGAGGCATCAGAGAGGAACAAAGAAAACAGGAGAGAAGGAGAAATGAAGGTAGAGAACAATAGAAGTGAGGAATGGTGAGAGAATGATATATATGAAATAATGTGGGGTAATACAGAGTATGTGGGGGTTGGGCTGTGTATACTCAGGTAGGCTTCTGTGTTTGCAGAATTGTCAGCCAAGAAAAGGCATATGTCCATTTTTCATTTTGGGGTCCCTACAGGCCACACACTTTGTACAGTGGGCATCAAACTGTCCATTAGAAGGAAATAACTGTAACAAATGAAGTTTACCCTGGTGGGCTAGTGTCCGGCGGGGGAACCCGCAGCAAATTTCCTGCTCCCTCCTGTGCCGGTGCTTTACTCTATTTGTATCCTGCTTGTTCTTCTGGTTTGACTTCCATCCAGTATTCCTGGTTAAACGATCGAGCCCCTTTGCTCATGCAGAACCTTTAGCTTTGCTCCTCTCTTAGTAAGACCTGGTGGGATCCAATTAGCTGAGGGCTCCTCCTGAGGTGAAAGCGGCTGTTAAAGGCAGAAGTGAGAGCCGAGACCAGGGAGCCCAGCATTGGTTCTGGATTTAGGGTACCAAAATGGAAATAGCAAAATGACTCTGCTTTAAAGTGGGTGAAACCAGTAATTGTTGGTGTGTGTGGTTTATTATAACAGTGGGTCTGGCTTAGAATTGTGGGAGGGACTTGTTTTAGGCTACTCACCGTACAAATGACATCCCTCCACTTGTTTCACTCCAATTCAAGCAATAGGTTATGAATTCTCTGCATAACTGAACTTTCTGTAATTTGGATCATCCTACCTTAAATCTAGCTAAAAGTTGTTTAAGCATTACAAAATAACCCCAATAAGATTGTTTTAGCTTAAGACATTAACATATCTTAGTAGGAATAAACCGTATTATACAAAGAAAATGGAAATCGCTAAAAAAAAGAATTGTTTGATTTCAATGGAGTCTATGGGCAATGGGCTTCCCATGATTTGGAGCTTTCTGAATAATGGGTCCCACACCTGTACAGACATTTCCTCAGCATAATAATAATACATCAGTGGGAAATAAACCTTTTCTTCTGTTGTGTAACCAGGGCCGCTCCTGCCATTAGAACATTGCCTCAGGCGACACGTAGTAGCCACAGGGGCAACAAAAAGCCGCCACTGGTAACTTTAAGATCCGAATTTCCTGAACAGAAATTCAACTCTGCTAGTGCAGCGAGTGCTAGGTCACTAGTGATGTGCCCCCCATCGACCACCTGAAACACACCTGTGTGTAACCCATATACCATAGCAGTGGTGATATAGGAAATAATATCAGAGATCAGTTCATACAATTTGCAGTAAATACCAATTTCAGAACTAAATAAATCAAAAATTTGCTTGTTATGAATAC
The DNA here is from genome assembly GCA_038501925.1 of Xenopus petersii. Lineage (NCBI taxonomy): Eukaryota > Metazoa > Chordata > Amphibia > Anura > Pipidae > Xenopus > Xenopus petersii. The sequence continues at coordinate 158,884,512 of CM076676.1, read as the reverse complement.
AAAAATAAAAAACTCCTTGTGGATTTGTAATTACCACAAACCCAAGAGACTCCTGGAGATTTCTCAGTAGGTTTCTCAGCTGTGGATGTTACTGACACTGGTTAATAAAAGGAGATCTGTTCTTCCCTGTCCAGTCAGTATCTGGGGTGGTTCTGGTAGGTGCAAATCAGGTGAGTATAATATTCCAAGAACATCTTTCCTGTAAAGTGATTTCATTGGAAAGAAATGGTTGGGATTGTGTTAGCAAAATGGCAGGAGAAATACAGAGCAGGTTACACATTGGGAGAAGCTCATGGACATCTTCCTATGGTTCCACAGTATCTGGGGTGGTTCTGGTAGGTACAAATCAGGTGAGTATAATATTCCAAGAACATCTTTCCTGTAAAGTGATTTCATTGGAAAGAAATGGTTGGGATTGTGTTAGCAAAATGGCAGGAGAAATACAGAGCAGGTTACACATTGGGAGAAGCTCATGGACATCTTCCTATGGTTCCACAGTATCTGGGGTGGTTCTGGTAGGTACAAATCAGGTGAGTATAATATTCCAAGAACATCTTTCCTGTAAAGTGATTTCATTGGAAAGAAATGGTTGGGATTGTGTTAGCAAAATGGAAGGAGAAATACAGAGCAGGTTACACATTGGGAGAAGCTCATGGGCATCTTCCTATGGTTCCACAGTATCTGGGGTGGTTCTGGTAGGTACAAATCAGGTGAGTATAATATTCCAAGAACATCTTTCCTGTAAAGTGATTTCATTGGAAAGAAATGGTTGGGATTGTGTTAGCAAAATGGCAGGAGAAATACAGAGCAGGTTACACATTGGGAGAAGCTCATGGACATCTTCCTATGGTTCCACAGTATCTGGGGTGGTTCTGGTAGGTACAAATCAGGTGAGTATAATATTCCAAGAACATCTTTCCTGTAAAGTGATTTCATTGGAAAGAAATGGTTGAGATTGTGTTAGCAAAATGGCAGGAGAAATACAGAGCAGGTTACACATTGGGAGAAGCTCATGGACATCTTCCTATGGTTCCACAGTATCTGGGGTGGTTCTGGTAGGTACAAATCAGGTGAGTATAATATTCCAAGAACATCTTTCCTGTAAAGTGATTTCATTGGAAAGAAATGGTTGGGATTGTGTTAGCAAAATGGCAGGAGAAATGCAGAGCAGGTTACACATTGGGAGAAGCTCATGGACATCTTCCTATTTTTCCACAGTATCTAGGGTGGTTCTGGTAGGTACAAATCAGGTGAGTATAATATTCCAAGAACATCTTTCCTGTAAAGTGATTTCATTGGAAAGAAATGGTTGGGATTGTGTTAGCAAAATGGCAGGAGAAATACTGATTTTATATCTCACTGGGGGTCATTTATCAACACTGGGTAAATTTGCCCATTGGCAGTAACCCATGGCAACCAATCATATTGCTGCTTTTATTGTTCTACTTGCAGCTGGCTTTAAAAAGCTAATCACTGATTGGTTGCTATGGGTAACTGCCCATGAGCAAATTTGCCCAGTGTTGATAACTGAACCCCACTGTGTTGTTTAATGGAAAGTCAAACTATGGTTTGATAGTTCTAGTGATGGAAGTGTTTACTTCTTCATATACTGTTTAATGTGAAACTTCAGCCAATGCAGGTATTTTCTCTCCCTATGTTGTATAAAGGATTTTCTCTGTCTCTGTTGTATAATAGAAATTCAAATTTTTTTAAATGGTTGATATCTCTTCTGATGGAAATGTTTATTTCTTTTTAATGGAACGTTGAAAGCTCTAGTAATGAAAGAGTTTTGAAAGCTCTCCTTTGACAACCATTGTTTGATGCTTTTTCAAAAATAAAAAAGTGTTAAAAATCTAAAGTAAATTTATCTGTGAAGACTCGCTCCTTTACTTGTGAAAGTGATTTTGATTCTTTAAGAATTTATGTTTTTTTCCCCTACTGTTGTATTAAAAGGAAAGAAACATATTGGAAAAGGAATGTGCACATTATTAGATGATGAGATTGTGAAGGATACATTTATTGAGAATTACAAAAAGTGGATAAAACACAAAATTAGACATTAACAGGTGAGTAAAATGAAGGTGAGGGGAAAAAGAAGATTATTTAAGATTTAAATTCTAGATTGAAATCGTTTTTGTTGTTTAAGAAAGAGGGTGTAGATGTGGATGGAGATATACAAGGAGTTTTAATAATGAGAATATTGAGAAGAAAAATGACAGCTATAATAATAATATATTTATAGGATCCGTTATCCAGAAAGCTCCAAACTGCAGAAGTTTGGCTTCCATAGATTCCATTATATTCAAATTAAAATTTAAAAAAAATATCACTTTTTCTGGTAATAATAAAACAGTCGCTTGTACTTGATCCCAACTAAGATATAATTATTCCTTATTGGAGGCAAAACCATCCTATTGGGTTTATGTGATATTTAAATATTTTTTAGTAGAGAAGGTTTGAAGATCTAAAATATTTAAAGATCCATTATCTAGAAAACCCTAAATCGTGAGCATTATGGATAACAGGTCCCATACCTGTAATATCAAATAAAATATATTTTTTTAAATGAAACAGAATCACAGGGGCCTCCTAGAATGCAGAACAATGAAAAAAATCAAAGAACAATAAATTATTTGAATCTAATTCAATTTGAGTTTTTTCTCCAAAAAAATGTGATTTTCAAAAGTCCAACAAATGACTCTAAATGAAATGTAGTATATCTCCCATAGGCTGAAACACAAATTCAACAGGTTTTAGATGATGAATAGTCAAATTTGAATTCTTAAAGGTGTCAGTACATGATATCTTTCAATATTTGAATTTCGATTTCTTTAAAAACTTGGACTCAAATTTGGACTATTTCCTAGTTGAATTACACTAAAATAAACTTGAAATTAAACATTTTTAAATTCGAAAATAAAATTTTCAAATTCAAAATTTGATTTTCAATTCAACCCTTGAAAAATCTGCCCCTAAGAATGTGCTTCCCCAATGCAGATAAACAATAATAATAAACAGTGATGCCAAATGTTCTGTTACAAACTGGGTAAATAAATAAAAATTTTGTTTGTCCTTTGAGTTTTACTTCAAGAAGAGCCATGAAGAACCAGACGTTGGTCAGTGAGTTTGTTCTCTTGGGAATTCAGAATTTCATCAACTTCAAGATCCCCCTGTTCTCTCTGTTCCTTCTGATTTACATTATGACAGTTTGGGAGAACGTCCTCATCATAGTGTTGGTGTCCTCCAGCCGGAACCTCCAGTCCCCCATGTACTTCTTTCTCCGACAGTTGTCCCTTACTGATCTACTGGAGGTTACAGATACTGTACCCACCCTGCTCCAAACTGGAATTTATGATAGAGTCTTGTTGTCCTTTGTTGGCTGTATTACTCAGTATTCTTTGTTTTGTGTCTCAGAAGCTTTTGAGTGTTTCCTTCTAGCAGTAATGTCCTATGACAGATATGTGGCCATCTGTATCCCACTGCGTTACTCTTCTATAATGTCCCACAGGGTTTGTGTTACATTCATTCTCATGTCTTGGGTGCTTGGCCTTATAACTGCACTGCTTATGGCCAATTTCATAGCTACCCTACAGTTCCGTGACCAAAATACCATTAATCATTTCTTCTGTGATTTATTACCTATTCTAGAACTTTCCTGCTCAGACACATTCTTTGTGCAACTAGAAGTAACCATACTTTCTATCCCAGTGGCTGTTTTCCCTTTAATATTCATCATTATATCTTATTTATGTATTGCCCATGCAATCCTAAAGATAGTGGCCAATACCGGGAGACAAAAAGCCTTCTCCACCTGCGGCTCCCACTTGGCTGTGGTCTTCATATTTTATGGGACTCTCATTTCTATTTATGTGGTTCCCCATAAAAAAAACTCCCAGACCTTAAGCAAACTTCTGTCTCTGCTGTACACTGTAGTTACCCCACTCATTAACCCACTTATTTACAGCCTGAGAAATAAAGATATCAGACAAGCCCTTGACCATCACAAACTACAGCCCTGTCTCCCAGCAGCGCACATTCTGCCAACGTGACCCCCCCCCAGCGATCAACCGGACTTCTTTGCAAAGTTGATGGTGACAGAGAATTGCCAAACGGATTGTCCCACTGTCCCACTACCATGTGCAGAGGGTGCTGTGTGATATTGCCATCATTGTTAATTTTTCATATAACCAACAGAGGGCGCTGTGTAATATTTCAGTCTCTCCCCAAGCAAACTGTTGGTATAGGAATGATTAAAAGTGACTGCAATCTCAGCTGACTTGAGTATAAGCCGAGGTAGACTTTTTCAGTACATTTTGGATGCTGAAAAACTCGGCTTATACTCGAGTATATTACAATTTGCTTGGACTCTAAGCCAGGCTGGATAAACCATGGCATATACAATCTTTTTATCTCTGAGCTTCCATTTGATATCTTGCAATCGGGCCGTTTGCTTTTGAATTTCCAGAGAGAAATCAGGATAGAGTGCAATTTTTGTGTTATCAGATAACAGTTGCCCTTTAATTCTGGCCATTGCCAATAAAGTATCTCTGTCTTTTGCGTTTAGTAAGCGAGCAATCAGGGCTCGGGGGGGGGACATCTGGGATAGGAGTCTTCATCAGTATACAATGAGTTCTCTCTATAGTGAAAGAGGTAGAGATATTTGTTACCTCAAAAGTGTCCCACAGCCATTTTTACACAAATCTCTCCTCATTGGTGCCCTGCGCCCACTCCAGTTATACGACAAGCCGAATGTTCTTACACCTCAGCCGAATTTCCAAGTTGTTTTCTTTAGTGAAGATCCTGTATTTGCTGAGGGAGATGGTTGCACATAGTCTCCAGCATTTTAATTTGTTGCTCAGCTTTAACAGTGCACTCTCGCAGCTTCTCAATGTCTTCAGAATGGACAATTCCACTTTCAGCTCCTCTGTTTTAGCTGTAATGAGGTTTGTGCAAATGTCCCTGTTAGCTTTGATCTCCGCTAGCAAGTCCACCAGTGAAGGTTCCGGTTCTCTATAAGGCCTTTCTTCTCTGGCATATTGTTCCAACCTAGCGGCGGCCTCCACAGCTTTCTTCTGTATCTTGCTTGGCCCCAATTTGTGCTGCTGAAGTTAAGGGGTTAAATGAGTGGTAGGGTGTTCCATGTTGGCTTGTTTGAGTGTGCCCAATCTTTATGAAAGGGTCCAGAGTAGTGGAGACCCTCAAAAAGAAGTCAGCTCACATCAGGCAGGTAGTCATGCTCCCCCACCCTCTAGCTTTAGTGAATTTGAGGTTATACTCATTAATGATAACGTACATTACATCAACTCCTCCATCCCGAATAAAAATCAAATCATCTATAAAACGTTTATACAAAATGATATGGGGTAAGTACATCCTCAGATGAATTGATGCTGCCATGTTCACATTTCAAAAAGATAAAGCAAATGTAGTTCCTATGGCAGTAACTGAGATCTGTTAATAATAATGATCAGACCATGTGAAATAATTACGTATAAGGATGAATTTGAATGAATTTTTACCTCATATAATGTAGGGGATCAGAGAAATCCTTCTCCTGTTTTTCTGTCTGTGACATCATCCAGCCCAGTTACAGGCTGGAGAGCCATCTGATTGGCTGGGCGCCCCAGTGCATCCATGGGAGAGAGGGTGTGCCTGACTTTGGAGCCATTAGTACAGGGTCTCTGACAGAGTTTAACAGGGGTTGTATGGTGAAAGATCCAGCCAGAACCAAGTCTTGTGAAACTAACCAAGCTGTTGAATCTGTGGGAATACAGAAAGAGCCCATCCTGTTCCCTGCCAAGCTGATAGAGAATCAGAAGGAGAAAAGTGCCTCTGGTGAGATTGATCCTGCTGCAGATCTGCCTGTAATCTCCAGTGTGACTGTCTCTGAGAGCACCCCAGTGAGCCACCTAAGGGAGGATACTGCAAGGATATAAAAACAGGTCTTGTGCATTTACTTGCTACGTGGGAGCGGCTGCTAAGTTCTATAGGGAGAGATACTTTTGGGAAAGGTAGCGCTACCTTAGGTATAAGGGGAAGGGACATTCTATTTGAACTGAACTGTGTGGTTATTAACCTCTTCCAGAGGATTGGGACTTTGATTATAAAAATGACTGTGTTGGAGAAACAGTCAGGTACCTAATAGTGAGTTACGTAGTGTCCCACCTGTACCCAGTGCAGGAGTACATTGTGTATTAGATTGCCCAAGTTCACTATTGTGTTTATATAAAGTTTATATCTGTTTCATTTGCAAACTGTGTGTTTTATTTGTCCTAGTGGAAGTTCCCTGAGGGGTGCTAATCAGTGTTCCCAATGTGGAGGCACTGCGCTGTAAATCCAGTTCCCAGTACTTTTCATGTGCAAAAGGGACTCAGGGCCCCTGGATTGCCAAGGGTTAATTGTGATATAAAGAGAGAGTAACCAAATTAGAGTTGCAATAATATCATTCCTTTGGAAAGTATTCAGTCTCAGTCTTCCTCTTTAAGCATTTTTTTCAATTGCTGCCAGGCCTCTATCATGTGGAATACATGTGTAGAGTGATGTAACATCACCTATAACTATCTGGCCATTGTAGCCCTTTAAAGGGGTGATGTAATTTTAGTTTGTTATAGAATGGGTAATTCTAAGCCACTTTTCAATTGGCCTTCATTTTTTTCTTTATTATAGTTTTTTAATTATTTGCCTTCTTCTTCTGACTCCCATACAATTGAATTGATTGGAATAAGAGACTGGAATATGAATAGGAGAAGCCTAAATAGAAAGCTGAGGAATAAAAAGTAGGAATAACAATACATTTGTAGCCTTACAGAGCATTTGTATTTGGATGGAGTCAGTGACCCCAATTTGAGAGCTGGAAAGAGTCAGAAGAAGAAGGCAAATGATTTAAATCTGACTGTCTTCTCCCACTGACTGCTGCTCTTCTGTTCTCCACGAATCCAGTGCATTCCACTGTGGAACGCACAGCCATCTTGGATATCTCAGCAGCATTCAGCAGACAGTAGGGAGAAAGCACTGACCGAGAAGTTGTGGGAGCACAAGGGTAGAAAACTTCACTACTGTGATAATTCCGCTTGTGCAAGTGTCAGGTGATGCTTTCAATCTATCCACTGAGGTTAGTGGCATGTGTGGAGTTAACAGACTTTATTGTGAGACCCAGAGGGAAAATTAGATGTATAACCTAACCCTAAATTAAAGAAGTATTATATTGTGATTTGCTGGATGACTGCAGGAAACTATAAGGTGAAGGAGTATACAGGGTCGGACTGGGCCAGCGGGAAAACAAGCAGCGCCGTGTTGCTCCACTCACGCATACGTGTCAGGCCCTGGGGTTTGTGGGCAGTTTGCACAGCGACGCAGTTGGGGGGTTCGGAGGGGGGCCCTGGACATCAGTTCCGGTGGGCCCCGGACCCCCCAGTCCAACCCTGCAAGTATATGAACCAAAACTTCAAGAAATCTTGTGAATATTTACCTGAAAGGGGAATCATATAGAGTGTCACATGGTGGATCTTCTGCAATGTACCTGAGGGGCAGCTAGGAATTTTGTTTATTGACAATGTTCTTATTACATAACACAAAACTTTAATATACAATCTTCTTTACAAAAACGTAATTCATTAAATACTAGGGAATCACTGAATCAACTTCCATTTTTTTTCTTTCCTGACCCTAATTTGCATATGTAAATTAGGAATTGTTTCATTATTCAGACGAATCTTTCACAATGGAATTCAAAATAGTGAATTTGGTGCATCCTTATTAAATACACAAAACAAACAGTTCCTACGCAAATTATTTCTCCCTTACAGTTGTATTTGCTAACTTGGGCTTGGCAGAGCAAAGTAGTTAATGTCCAGCTAGTGATAGGAGCATGGGTTACATTTCTACTCAGCACTTCAGCTCAGGGCCTTCACTAAGTGGAAGATTCCAATAAGGGTTTAGTGCAACTACAACTCTCAGGCTACTGTGCATAAAAATAGAAAATGATTGGACGCCAGGAGGTTCTTATGGTGAAACACAAGATGGAAGTTTATTTGCTCCAAGACAAATATCCTCAGGTTTACTTACATCAGATGAGGTATAGGCAGTTGTAACATCACATGCTAGAACAGGTTGGATGACACAGCTGAGGAGTGTGACTCCCATGAGGCATTGTAGTCAAAAGTACATCAATTCCTTCAGGCAGATATATCTCTAAGTGGTCTGGATCCCACCCAGTGGAGGGGTCAGGGAGAAGGAGTCTAAGCCTGACACTATATCCACTGTAGTCCCTTCACTAAAGACAATGTATGAGCCTTAGGAAGCTACTCCTGCAACAGATCCTCAATGGAGCACAAAGCTGCTCTTACTATCTGTCCCCTCTATCTTACTCTCCTAGAGAGTCTATAACAGATATAACCTGTCTCAAGCTTAACCTCATTCACTGGGTTTCCTGGTCCCCGACTCAACCACTAAAGATGCTGCTGCCTTTAGGGCAATGGCTTTATTGGGCCTTAGTGTACCCAGACTCAATGGGCACAACCAGTAGGTAAGGACACCAGTAGCCAAAGAGGAAGATTCACCCCTTTCCACACACTAAATTGAAGTGTGACAGGAAGTGGTCATTAAACCTCTTGGCCAATAACACTGGTTATGTAAATATAACTAGATACATGAGCTTTTGCCCAGCAACTAGGGAAAAGGAAGGAAGGGTAGGGATTTAAAGCTATAAGGGCATTTTATTAATATAGGTCCCTACATATCATTAACTTAAAGCTCCCTCTTCTTTGCCAGGGACTCCCTATATTACATTACACTGTATTTAATTAGTTGCCCCTATAGCTGAGGGGCAGGTAGGGTGGTGTGTAGGGGCAGCTCATTGGCTTCTGTGACAGGGGGGCTGGGTGGAATGTTGAAGCTAACTGGGCATTTATTTACTGTTTTTATTTATTTACTGTTTTTATTAATTTACTGTTTTTATTTATTTATTGTTTTTATTTATTTACTGTTTTTATTAACCCTTTAAGTGCCACAGAATGTAGAATCTATGTTCTGTGGAAAAGTCACTTTAAATGCCACAGAATGTAGAAAGGAGGAGCAGCTTTTAAACCCGCTCTCTCTGTTCCTTCTCATCCCCCAGCCCCTAAGCAACAAAAATCTTTTCATATCAGGCATCAAACTGTTCAGTACAACCCTGGCATTCATATTTGGGATGCATTTTGCTGGAACGTTACAAAATGTGGGTTATAAAATGGGGTAAAATGCAAGTTTTATGACTATTTTCAGAAATTTCAAAAAAAGCATTATGTTTACCATAGATTTGTGGTTTGGTAGTTTGTGGTAGAAAGATGTAATTATATGCTTTAGATTCGTCAGAATGTGTACATTCGGAAAATATATGGTTTTCTAGGGTCTCCATACTGTTAGGGGGTCTCATGGCACATAATACACATACAAGTGTCATACGGAAAAATTCATATGCACTATTTGGATTTGGGGGTCCAGCTGTTTTTAGATTGACCTATACTAGATATACTATGACCTGGATGAATGAAAATCTTCATAGTCAGGATTAATAGATGCAATAATCGATTTTAGTATGTAAAGAAGACATTCTGACTAGGGATGCACCGAATCCACTTTTTTGGATTCGGCTGAACCCCCGAATCTTTCGTGAAAGATTCGTCCGAATACTGAACCAAATCCGAACCCTAATTTGCATATGCAAATTAGGGGTGGGAAGGGGAAAACATTTTTTACTTCCTTGTTTTCTGACAAAAAGTCATGCAATTTCCCTCCCGCCCCTAATTTGCATATGCAAATTAGGATTCGGATTCGGTTCGGCTGGGCAGAAGGATTCGGCCGAATCCGAATCCTGCTGAAAAAGGCCGAATCCTGGCCGAATCCCGAACCGAATCCTGGATTCGGTGCATCCCTAATTCTGATGATATAAGCACCCGGTATGTGTATTATTTGCCCAGTGTCGGACTGGCCCAACGGGATACCAGGAAAACTCCGGGTGGGCCCAGGTGTCAGTGGGCCCTTGTGCTGCTAAACATTTGGCCTATTTCATGGTCATTTCCATATTTGTATAAGAAAAAGAGGATTAATAGATATATCTAGTATAGGTCAATCTAAAAACAACTGGACTTGCTGAGTAATCAATGAAGACGTTTCACATCCGAGCAGCTTCTTCAGTACAACTGACTGGTGTGGGAAGTTCTCGGCATATATACTCTTCCACTAATACATTTACAATGGCACATTGTAACTCTTCAAAGAGGTGACATCTGAAGAAACTCACAGAGGTGTTGATTCTGTGTAGTTGTGATAGGATTATCCAATGTGTCATGTGACTCCTAGATACAGCTGTTACTTGTGAGAGTTGCATGAATGGATGTGTGAAGTGTTCTGAATCCGCCGGGGTACAGATGTTAGAACAGCATTTTAGATCAAGTGTCAGACAGACAACGAGTCAGACAGATCAACTTTACCATTGATGCCCTTAAGCAGAAAGTAGAACATCTAAAATGGAGTCTGGCAAAAGAACTGCCTGATGGAACTCTGGAAAGGGTGGTTGTGTTCGTTGAACATGCACAGATTGCCCAACACATTAAGAGTAAGGAGCGACAAATAAGCAAATTCACCACATTACTGTCACGAAGCAGCAGTTGGAAAAGGACTGAAGAACTAACCTGGAGGCAGAAAGGTGAGACACCAAAGAACACCAAAGACACTTGGGTTAGGAACCTATCAGATAGGGTAATAACCCAGCCTGAAAAGGATGTGTTAGCCAAGGGGTTAAACTATGCAGTGACACCACAACACATACCAGTAGTTGAACTCATCACAGCCACAGAGTCTGCTATCAAAAATAATAACTTGAAAAATGAAGAAGCAGAACAACTCCGGCTAAAAGTGTCTGCTGCTTTGTCAAGTGCCAGAACACCTCCCTCTAACCTTACTACAGAAGAGAGGAGAGCACTCAGCTCTCTGAGTAAGGACCCGAACATCACTATCCTGCCAGCAGATAAAGGGAGATGCACAGTTGTGCTCAACACAACTGACTATGACTGCAAGATAACCACTCTGCTCAGTGATAGCAATACATATGAACCCTTAGGGAAACACCCAACCAGTGGTTACAAGAAAAAGGTGATCGGTTGCCTACAACAACTTGAAAAGGAGAAAACCATTGATCGTATTTTATACCACCGTCTGTACCCCAGGGAAGCCACACCATGCTTATATGGACTCCCCAAGATACACAAGGAAGGAGCCCCACTAAGGCCCATTGTCAGCAGCATAAATTCAGTGACATACAGCATTGCAAAATTCTTGGCTAACATCTTAGCCCCGTTGGTAGGCAATACAGTGCATCATATCCACAATGCCAAAGAGTTTGTAACCAAGATTCACGGTGTTACACTAGAGGCAGAAGAAACAATGGTATCATATGATGTCACTTCTTTGTTCACATGTATACCTACTACAGAGGCCATTGAGACTCTAAGAAATCGACTGCAACAAGATAACACCCTCAGCAGCAGAACGAAGCTCAGTCCCAACCAAGTTTGTTTGTTGCTAGATTTGTGCCTTAACACCACATACTTCAAGTACAAGAACCTTTTTTATAGATAGAAACATGGCTGTGCAATGGAAAATGCTAATCATTACCATAAATTACAAAGTGATCCAACTAATAGATTAATGACGGATATTGGAGTATTCTTAAATGATGCATGCTTGATGGGGAGTATCACACCTGAGATTGAGGGTTTGTTAAAAAAGGATAATCCAAGGATACCGGTCTTCTATATACTACCAAAGGTGCATAAAACATTGATTAATCCTCCAGGAAGACCGATAGTCTCAGGTGTGGACTCCCTATTACAACCACTAGCAATCTATGTGGACACATATCTACAAGAAATTATACCTAAGCTTGATACCTGCCTTAAAGACACAACACATTTCCTTAATACAATAAAAGAGTTAAAAATTGATAACCAATCACCCATACTCTGTACAATCGATGTAAAAGACCTTTATACCTCGATTAAACATGAGGAAGGTATTGAATGTTGCAGAGATTACTTGGTAAAAGAAAAGTTGCCTATGCATGAGGTCAATTTTTTATGCAGTTGTTTGGAATTCGTACTGAAGCGAAATTATTTTCGCTTTGATACGGAATTCTATTTACAGCTGCAAGGCACGAGTATGGGTGCTAACATGGCCCCTGCATATGCGAACATATATATGCATTGGTTTGAGCATAAATACATCCTGGAACATCCTGAGTATGGGAAATTTATAGGGATGTGGCGACGGTTTGTGGACGATATGTTTATAGTTTGGACTGGCACTGAAGACCAGTTAGAAAACTTTTTTGTATATATCAACAGTTTACATGACACAATAAAATTTACAATGAGCAAAGGTCCACAAACCGTCAATTTCTTGGATGTACAGGTAACACTAAAGGATGGTGATTTTGTCACAGATTTATATAAAAAGCCAACAGATAGGAACAATCTCTTAAGGAAAGCTTTCATCCAGCAGGGGTCACAAAGGATTACCTAAAAGCCAATTCATCAGGGCTAAAAGGATTACCTCAACCGATGAGTTATACGAGAAACAGGCACAAGTAATTGTAAAACAATTTTGTGAAAGAGGTTATAATAGAGGTGAATTAGATCAGGTTAAAAATGAGGTAATGGGGATAGAAAGAGAAAACTTGTTAACAAAGAAAGACTCGAAAAAGAAAGAACAGGAGTGTGTATGTGTAACCACATTTGGCCCACATTCAAATTTAATTAAGAAAAGTATATTGCAACATTGGCATATACTACAAAAAGATCAAATATATGGCAAATTATTCACTAAAAAACCACTTTTCGGTTTTAAAAGGGGCAGAAGTGTGGCAGACGGAGTAATAAGATCAGATTTCAAGCCAAAGAAAACAAAAGGAGTGACGTTTAACAAGAGGGGTACCCTTCCGTGTCATGATTGTGGCCACTGTAGTGGCATCATTAAAGGAGACAAATGTACCCATCCGAGCCAAGGATATGGGATCCGATTAAAACATATGGCAACGTGTAATACGGAAGGGGTAATCTATTTGTTAAAATGCCCATGTGGCTTAGGTTACGTGGGCCAAACTTCAAGAGCGGTTAAAATACGTTTGAATGAACACAAAAGCGTGATTAGAAATTATAAACCAGATGAGGGAATTGACACTAAAGATAAAAAAAGTAAAGAGAAATATAAGAGAGAAACTCTACTGGCCAGACATTTCTATAATGCGAAACATAATGTCTCCCAAATAAGATGGCAGATTTTAGAAGTTATGTATAAGAATGCAGGTGTTGATTTTAAAAAATCGTTATTGAGGAGAGAAGCATATTGGATCTGGCGTTTGAAAACACTTTCGCCTAAAGGCCTCAATGAAGATTTTAATTTGACATGCTTTTTGTAATAAATGTGGTTTTGTAGGTTTTAGATGTTTATACACTATTTAATAATTTTTGTAATCACCCTTTTTCCTTCACAGATGAAGTATCATGATAGCCCTATTGCACATGAGAGGTGTTATATTTGAACTAAAGTAAACGCAACCAGGGGCAGTGAGTAAAAAAAGTTTTTTATTAAATGCAGAGATATATGTTTATTTGTAACACAGTCAAAACATGATTTATACTCATATGCATTGGACTTGAATGAACTTAAAGAGTTAATTGCATAAATGGCACTAATGAGATGTTACACAGATGAGATGGGAGGAGTTAAGGGTATAAAAATATAGCACTGTGCACTTTGTGAATTTATCCTGAAGAAGGGAGGCTGTGTTCCCCCCGAAACGTTGATTGTTGGTGGCATTAATAAAAGGGGCACAATCCCCGACTGCAACATTGGTGTGTGCGGACCGTTTTTTGAAATTACAAAGCATTAAGGTGACCAGGCTTGGTCGACGGAGGACCAGCACCACCACGCAGAAAAGTGGAAGGAGGTGTGCGGTAATAGAATACTTTTGTGCAATGGGTTCTCCAGTCTCTCCTATTGTAGCAAACTTGTACATGGAGGAAGTGGAAAGGAGGGCCTTACTTACGTTCCAGGGAACTACACCGACTCACTGGTTCAGGTATGTGGATGATACTTGGGTTAAAATCAGATCCAATGAAGTGGCGGCCTTCACAGAACACATTAACTCAGTGGACAATAACATCAAGTTCACAAGGGAAGATGTCCATGAGAACAAACTTGCTTTTTTGGACTGTTTGATATGTATCCAAGAGGGGGGTAACTTGAAGACGGAAGTATACAGGAAACCCACTCATACGGAACAATATCTGTTGTTTGATTCCCACCATCCACTGGAACACAAACTGGGTGTCATTCCAACCCTGCACCACCGGGCGGAATGTGGGGCAACTGATACAGAGGCGATTCATGTCAAGGTGGAGAGACCATCCCTGAACAGAGGCGGGGGCCTTCGACACCACCTGTCTGCTACATACAATGCTGGTCTAACATCTGTACCCCGGCGGATTCAGAACACTTCACACATCCATTCATGTAACTCTCACAAGTAACAGCTGTATCTAGGAGTCACATGACACATTGGATAATCCTATCACAACTACACACAATCAACACCTCTGTGAGTTTCTTCAGATGTCACCTCTTTGAAGAGTTACAATGTGCCATTGTGATTGGATTAGTAGAAGAGTTTATATGCCGAGAACTTCCCACACCAGTCAGTTGAACTGAAGAAGCTGCTCGGATGTGAAACGTCTTCATTGATTACTCAGCAAGTCCAGTTGTTTTTAGATTGACCTATACTAGATATATCTATTAATCCTCTTTTTCTTATACAAATATGGAAATGACCATGAAATAGGCCAAATGTTTAGCAGCACAAGGGCCCACTGACACCTGGGCCCACCCGGAGTTTTCCTGGTATCCCATTGGGCCAGTCCGACACTGGGCAAATAATACACATACCGGGTGCTTATATCATCAGAATTAGGGATGCACCGAATCCAGGATTCGGTTCGGGATTCGGCCAGGATTCGGCCTTTTTCAGCAGGATTCGGATTCGGCTGAATCCTTCTGCCCAGCCGAACCGAATCCGAATCCGAACCCTGCCCAGCCGAACCGAAACCAAATCCGAACCCTAATTTGCATATGCAAATTTGCATATGCAAATTAGGGGCGGGAGGGAAATTGCATGACTTTTTGTCAGAAAACAAGGAAGTAAAAAATGTTTTCCCCTTCCCACCCCTAATTTGCATATGCAAATTAGGGTTCGGATTTGGTTCAGTATTCGGCCGAATCTTTCATGAAAGATTCGGGGGTTCAGCCGAATCCAAAAAAGTGGATTCGGTGCATCCCTAGTCAGAATGTGTACTTTCGGAAAATATATGGTTTTCTAGGGTCTCCATACTGTTAGGGGGTCTCATGGCACATAATACACATACAAGTGTCATACGGAAAAATTCATATGCACTATTTGGATTTGGGGGTCTCTGTGCGCCACATAGTTTGGTAAATCTAAGCATATTGGGCATCAAATTGTTTAGTAGACCCCTGGTGTTCATATTTAGGATGTTTTATGCTGGTAGACAACAACATGTGGAATATTTAATGAGGTAAAATCTAAGCTTTGTGACTATTTCCAGAAATTTCATAAAAACTGTTATGTTTAGCCTAGCTTTGCAGTTTGGTCGTTTACATTCGGTAGAATGTTTACTTTCCAAAAATATATGACTTTTTTCTGTGTTTTTACCCCACAAAAAATGCAGTCAATGTGTTGATTTTTCATTAGCTGAAGTTACCCACAGGACTATTTGTATGCGCTAACTTCATTTTGGGCCTCTAAATGCCACATACTTTGGTAAACCTATGCACAATGGGCATCAAACTGTTCAGTGGACCCCTGGCAATCATATTCAGGTGCTTTTCCTTGGTACCTGATACAGTGTGGGATATGCGGAGCAGCAAAATGAAACCTTTGAAATGATTTTTTAGAATTTTGATACATTTTTATAATAACTGCTACGTTCAGATAAGCTTTGATGTTTGGTAGTTGGGAGCAGAGAGACATAGTTACCCATTTTGGAATCCGCAGAACGTGTACTTTTCAAAAATATATGTCTTTCCGATGTAAACCTACTGTTTCAGGATTTTTTGGATTTGGAATCGAAAGTATGCCATTTTCTGCCTTAGTGCTTTCAAAATTCGGTAATATACTGCCGGGAGATTTTGCTGTACACAAGTCCTAAATCTCCCTAAAACTCTCGAATATCATTCAAGAGAAAGGAGGCTTTCCAAAACAGTTGGATTTTCATGCGTAAAATGAATATTTTTCTGGTATTTATTCATATATAATGAAAAAAAGGAGTTTTTGTTTTTTTTTTGGTATTTAGCGCTATAAATCTTTTTGTAGAGGTGGAAATACATGAAAACTCCGGAAAATTTAGAAAGCTATATAGGTATATAGGTATAGTTTTCCTAGGTTTCCCCTCAGAGTGCGCAAAATTTTTCAAAAATGCATTTCGCGTAACCAAAATTTTTATTTCAGCTGTTTCTTAAAGGGTTAATTTACTGTTACTATTTTTATTTATTTCCTGTTTTTATTGATTTATTGTTTTTATTTATTTACCGTTTTTATGAATTTATTGTTTTTATTTATTTACTGTTTTTATTTATTTACTGTTTTTATTAACTTACTGTTTTAACCCTTTAAATGCCACAGATCGTAGAATCTACGTTCTGTGGCAAAGGTACTTGAAATGCCACAGAACGTAGATTCTACGTTCTGCAGCACTTCCGGGTTCAGAAGCGGAGGAGCGGCTGTTAGAGCCGCTCGCTCCGTTCCTGCTCGATCCCCTGCCCCTAGGCAACGAGCAGAGCAGGGGATCGAGTGGCCCCTGGGGCGCGATCGCCCAGGGGCCCAAAAACAGCAGCAGGCACGTGTTACTTACGTGTCCTGCTGCTGCAGCCTGCACCGGATCGACGATCTCCGCCCCCACAGCACACAGACAGGAACCACGAGGCAGAGGTCTTCCAGGGAGTCTTCCTGATCGCCTGCAACAGTCTCCAGCGATTTTTTCAGGTTAGTGCAACAATTACACACACAAACACACCAACACACACTTATTACAGTAATACACACTTAGATTCACACTTACACACACTTACACATACTTTTTGGGGATTGGGGGGGTCACTTACACTCACTGCACTTACACACATGTGCACACGCACACACGCGCACATAACATGTAATTTACCATTTGTACACACGCACACGCACATACATGGCATTGTGGCTTTTTTTTTTTTTTTCTTATCGCATCGTCTCTTTTTTTGGCTGAAAAAAATGTTTTATTGCCATTACGAATAGCGTATTCGCTAACCGTACTGTGCAATATCTTTTTTATGTTATTTCGGTGATTATATTGCAATTTTGGGTATTTTGGTGCATTTTTAGCCATTTTATTGAATTTTTAGCCATTTTATTGCATTTTCAGCTCTGCGTATGTTGTGTTCACTTGTTTCTAGCCGTATAACCTGTTTGGCCCAGCTAAAATATTGAAACTGTGATTCTGACGGCCGATAACACTAGTCTGGAAAAAAAACATTGATTTTTGTGGTTTTATTGGATTTTTTTGCATTTCACTCTTTACTGCCTTATTTTGTTTTGCCTTGTAAATTTTATCTACTTTATATCCATTTGGGGGTCTCTGTGCGCCACATAGTTTGGTATATCTATGCATATTGGGCATCAAAGTGTTCAGTAGACCCCTGGCGTTCATATTTAGGATGTTTTATGCTGATACGTTACGAAATGTGGGGCATATAATGGGGTAAAATTCAAGCTTTGTGACGATTTTCAGAAATTTGATAAAAACCGTTATGTTCAGCATTGCTTTGCAGTTTGGCAGTTTGCAGTAGAAACACTTATTTACCCATATTGGATTCGTCAGAATGTGTACTTTCTGAAAATATATGGTTTTCTGGGGTCTCTGTACTGTTAGGGGGGTCTAATGTCACATAATACACACACCAGGTGCTCATATTGCAGCAGCCAGCGCGTCAGCCGTGAAAATGTATATACACTATTGTCATTTGGGGGTCTCTGTGCGCCACATAGTTTGGTATATCTATGCATATTGGGCATCAAAGTGTTCAGTAGACCCCATGCGTTCATATTTAGGATGTTTTATGCTGATACGTTACGAAATGTGGGGCATATAATGGGGTAAAATTCAAGCTTTGTGACGATTTTCAGAAATTTGATAAAAACCGTTATGTTCAGCATTGCTTTGCAGTTTGGCAGTTTGCAGTAGAAACACTTATTTACCCATATTGGATTCGTCAGAATGTGTACTTTCTGAAAATATATGGTTTTCTGGGGTCTCTGTACTGTTAGGGGGGTCTAATGTCGCATAATACACACACCAGGTGCTCATATTGCAGCAGCCAGCGCGTCAGCCGTGAAAATGTATATACACTATTGTCATTTGGGGGTCTCTGTGCGCCACATAGTTTGGTATATCTATGCATATTGGGCATCAAAGTGTTCAGTAGACCCCTGGCGTTCATATTTAGGATGTTTTATGCTGATACGTTACGAAATGTGGGGCATATAATGGGGTAAAATTCAAGCTTTGTGACGATTTTCAGAAATTTGATAAAAACCGTTATGTTCAGCATTGCTTTGCAGTTTGGCAGTTTGCAGTAGAAACACTTATTTACCCATATTGGATTCTTCAGAATGTGTACTTTCTGAAAATATATGGTTTTCTGGGGTCTCTGTACTGTTAGGGGGGTCTAATGTCGCATAATACACACACCAGGTGCTCATATTGCAGCAGCCAGCGCGTCAGCCATGAAAATGTATATACACTATTGTCATTTGGGGGTCTCTGTGCGCCACATAGTTTGGTATATCTATGCATATTGGGCATCAAAGTGTTCAGTAGACCCCTGGCATTCATATTTAGGATGTTTTATGCTGATACGTTACGAAATGTGGGGCATATAATGGGGTAAAATTCAAGCTTTGTGACGATTTTCAGAAATTTGATAAAAACCGTTATGTTCAGCATTGCTTTGCAGTTTGGCAGTTTGCAGTAGAAACACTTATTTACCCATATTGGATTCGTCAGAATGTGTACTTTCTGAAAATATATGGTTTTCTGGGGTCTCTGTACTGTTAGGGGGGTCTAATGTCGCATAATACACACACCAGGTGCTCATATTGCAGCAGCCAGCGCGTCAGCCGTGAAAATGTATATACACTATTGTCATTTGGGGGTCTCTGTGCGCCACATAGTTTGGTATATCTATGCATATTGGGCATCAAAGTGTTCAGTAGACCCTTGGCGTTCATATTTAGGATGTTTTATGCTGATACATTACGAAATGTGGGGCATATAATGGGGTAAAATTCAAGCTTTGTGACGATTTTCAGAAATTTGATAAAAACCGTTATGTTCAGCATTGCTTTGCAGTTTGGCAGTTTGCAGTAGAAACACTTATTTACCCATATTGGATTCGTCAGAATGTGTACTTTCTGAAAATATATGGTTTTCTGGGGTCTCTGTACTGTTAGGGGGGTCTAATGTCGCATAACACACACTCCAGGTGCTCATATTGCAGCAGCCAGAGCGTCAGCCGTGAAAATGTATATACACTATTGTCATTTGGGGGTCTCTGTGCGCCACATAGTTTGGTATATCTATGCATATTGGGCATCAAAGTGTTCAGTAGACCCCTGGCGTTCATATTTAGGATGTTTTATGCTGATACGTTACGAAATGTGGGGCATATAATGGGGTAAAATTCAAGCTTTGTGACGATTTTCAGAAATTTGATAAAAACCGTTATGTTCAGCATTGCTTTGCTGTTTGGCAGTTTGCAGTAGAAACACTTATTTACCCATATTGGATTCGTCAGAATGTGTACTTTCTGAAAATATATGGTTTTCTGGGGTCTCTGTACTGTTAGGGGGGTCTAATGTCGCATAATACACACACCAGGTGCTCATATTGCAGCAGCCAGCGCGTCAGCCATGAAAATGTATATACACTATTGTCATTTGGGGGTCTCTGTGCGCCACATAGTTTGGTATATCTATGCATACTGGGCATCAAAGTGTTCAGTAGACCCCTGGCGTTCATATTTAGGATGTTTTATGCTGATACGTTACGAAATGTGTGGCATATAATGGGGTAGAATTCAAGCTTTGTGACGATTTTCAGAAGTTTGATAAAAACCGTTATGTTCAGCATTGCTTTGCAGTTTGGGAGTTTGCAGTAGAAACACTTATTTACCCATATTGGATTCGTCAGAATGTGTACTTTCTGAAAATATATGGTTTTCTGGGGTCTCTGTACTGTTAGGGGGGTCTAATGTCGCATAATACACACTCCAGGTGCTCATATTGCAGCAGTCAGAGCGTCAGCCGTGAAAATGTCTATACATATTGTCATTTGGGGGTCTCTGTGCGCCACATAGTTTGGTATATCTATGCACATTGGGCATCAAACTGTTTAGTAGACCCATATGTTTATATTTAGGATGCTTTATGCTGGTAATGATACATGGATAATACGATGCTGGAAAGTTGAAGCTTTGAGGCAATTTCCAGATATTTCACCAAAACCGCCAAATTTGGGAAAGCCTTGCGACTCAGTAGTTTGGAGCAATAAGGCATGGGTACCCATTTTAGATTCGGTAGAATGTGTACTTTCCAAAAATGTATGGGTTTGGGGGGTAAACATATATTTCTGTGTTTTTACCCCACAAAAATGCAGTCAATGTGTTGATTTTTCATTAGATGAAGTTACCCACGGGACTGTTTGTATGCGCTAACTTCATTTTGGGGCCTCTAAATGCCAGATACTTTGGTAAACCTATGAACAATGGCCACCAAACTGTTCGAAGTAACCCTGGCAATCATATTTAGGGTGCTTTTTCTTAGTACGTAATGACACATGGGTGATATGGTGCTGGGAAGTTGAAGCTTTGAGGCAATTTTCAGATATTTCACCAAAACCGACAACTTTGGGAAAGCCTTGCGACTCAGTAGTTTGGAGCAATAAGGCATGGGTACCCATTTTAGATTCGGTAGAATGTGTACTTTCCAAAAATGTATGGGTTTGGGGGGTAAACATATATTTCTGTGTTTTTACCCCACAAAAATGCAGTCAATGTGTTGATTTTTCATTAGCTGAAGTTACCCACGGGACTGTTTGTATGCGCTAACTTCATTTTGGGGCCTCTAAATGCCAGATACTTTGGTAAACCTATGAACAATGGCCACCAAACTGTTCGGAGTAACCCTGGCAATCATATTTAGGGTGCTTTTTCTTAGTACGTAATGACACATGGGTGATATGGTGCTGGGAAGTTGAAGCTTTGAGGCAATTTTCAGATATTTCACCAAAACCGACAACTTTGGGAAAGCCTTGCGACTCAGTAGTTTGGAGCAATAAGGCATGGGTACCCATTTTAGATTCGGTAGAATGTGTACTTTCCAAAAATGTATGGGTTTGGGGGGTAAACATATATTTCTGTGTTTTTACCCCACAAAAATGCAGTCAATTTGTTGATTTTTCATTAGCTGAAGTTACCCACGGGACTGTTTGTATGCGCTAACTTCATTTTGGGGCCTCTAAATGCCAGATACTTTGGTAAACCTATGAACAATGGCCACCAAACTGTTCGGAGGAACCCTGGCAATCATATTTAGGGTGCTTTTTCTTAGTACGTAATGACACATGGGTGATATGGTGCTGGGAAGTTGAAGCTTTGAGGCAATTTTCAGATATTTCACCAAAACCGACAACTTTGGGAAAGCCTTGCGACTCAGTAGTTTGGAGCAGAAAGGCATGGGTACCCATTTTAGATTCAGTAGAATGTGTACTTTCCAAAAATATATGGGTTTGGGGGGTAAACATATATTTCTGTGTTTTTACCCCACAAAAATGCAGTCAATGTGTTGATTTTTCATTAGCTGAAGTTACCCACGGGACTGTTTGTATGCGCTAACTTCATTTTGGGGCCTCTAAATGCCAGTTACTTAGGTAAACCTATGAACAATGGCCACCAAACTGTTCGGAGGAACCCTGGCAATCATATTTAGGGTGCTTTTTCTTAGTATGTAATGACACATGGGTGATATGTTGCTGGGATGTTGAAGCTTTGAGGCAATTTTCAGATATTTCACCAAAACCGACAACTTTGGGAAAGCCTTGCGACTCAGTAGTTTGGAGCAATAAGGCATGGGTACCCATTTTAGATTCGGTAGAATGTGTACTTTCCAAAAATGTATGGGTTTGGGGGGGTAAACATATATTTCTGTGTTTTTACCCCACAAAAATGCAGTCAATGTGTTGATTTTTCATTAGCTGAAGTTACCCACGGGACTGTTTGTATGCGCTAACTTCATTTTGGGGCCTCTAAATGCCAGATACTTTGGTAAACCTATGAACAATGGCCACCAAACTGTTCGGAGGAACCCTGGCAATCATATTTAGGGTGCTTTTTCTTAGTACGTAATGACACATGGGTGATATGGTGCTGGGAAGTTGAAGCTTTGAGGCAATTTTCAGATATTTCACCAAAACCGACAACTTTGGGAAAGCCTTGCGACTCAGTAGTTTGGAGCAGAAAGGCATGGGTACCCATTTTAGATTCAGTAGAATGTGTACTTTCCAAAAATGTATGGGTTTGGGGGGTAAACATATATTTCTGTGTTTTTACCCCACAAAAATGCAGTCAATGTGTTGATTTTTCATTAGATGAAGTTACCCACAGGACTATTTGTATGCGCTAACTTCATTTTGAGGCCTCTAAATGCCAGATACTTTGATAAACCTATGAACAATGGCCACCAAACTGTTTGGAGGAACCCTGGCAATCATATTTAGGGTGCTTTTTCTTGGTGCGTAACGATACATGGGTGATATGGTGCTGGGAAGTTGAAGCTTTGAGGCAATTTTCAGATATTTCACCAAAACCGACAACTTTGGGAAAGCCTTGCGACTCAGTAGTTTGGAGCAATAAGGCATGGGTACCCATTTTAGATTCGGTAGAATGTGTACTTTCCAAAAATGTATGGGTTTGGGGGGTAAACATATATTTCTGTGTTTTTACCCCACAAAAATGCAGTCAATGTGTTGATTTTTCATTAGCTGAAGTTACCCACGGGACTGTTTGTATGCGCTAACTTCATTTTGGGGCCTCTAAATGCCAGATACTTTGGTAAACCTATGAACAATGGCCACCAAACTGTTCGGAGTAACCCTGGCAATCATATTTAGGGTGCTTTTTCTTAGTACGTAATGACACATGGGTGATATGGTGCTGGGAAGTTGAAGCTTTGAGGCAATTTTCAGATATTTCACCAAAACCGACAACTTTGGGAAAGCCTTGCGACTCAGTAGTTTGGAGCAATAAGGCATGGGTACCCATTTTAGATTCGGTAGAATGTGTACTTTCCAAAAATGTATGGGTTTGGGGGGTAAACATATATTTCTGTGTTTTTACCCCACAAAAATGCAGTCAATTTGTTGATTTTTCATTAGCTGAAGTTACCCACGGGACTGTTTGTATGCGCTAACTTCATTTTGGGGCCTCTAAATGCCAGATACTTTGGTAAACCTATGAACAATGGCCACCAAACTGTTCGGAGGAACCCTGGCAATCATATTTAGGGTGCTTTTTCTTAGTACGTAATGACACATGGGTGATATGGTGCTGGGAAGTTGAAGCTTTGAGGCAATTTTCAGATATTTCACCAAAACCGACAACTTTGGGAAAGCCTTGCGACTCAGTAGTTTGGAGCAGAAAGGCATGGGTACCCATTTTAGATTCAGTAGAATGTGTACTTTCCAAAAATATATGGGTTTGGGGGGTAAACATATATTTCTGTGTTTTTACCCCACAAAAATGCAGTCAATGTGTTGATTTTTCATTAGCTGAAGTTACCCACGGGACTGTTTGTATGCGCTAACTTCATTTTGGGGCCTCTAAATGCCAGTTACTTAGGTAAACCTATGAACAATGGCCACCAAACTGTTCGGAGGAACCCTGGCAATCATATTTAGGGTGCTTTTTCTTAGTATGTAATGACACATGGGTGATATGTTGCTGGGATGTTGAAGCTTTGAGGCAATTTTCAGATATTTCACCAAAACCGACAACTTTGGGAAAGCCTTGCGACTCAGTAGTTTGGAGCAATAAGGCATGGGTACCCATTTTAGATTCGGTAGAATGTGTACTTTCCAAAAATGTATGGGTTTGGGGGGGTAAACATATATTTCTGTGTTTTTACCCCACAAAAATGCAGTCAATGTGTTGATTTTTCATTAGCTGAAGTTACCCACGGGACTGTTTGTATGCGCTAACTTCATTTTGGGGCCTCTAAATGCCAGATACTTTGGTAAACCTATGAACAATGGCCACCAAACTGTTCGGAGGAACCCTGGCAATCA
Source organism: Xenopus petersii (assembly GCA_038501925.1). Lineage (NCBI taxonomy): Eukaryota > Metazoa > Chordata > Amphibia > Anura > Pipidae > Xenopus > Xenopus petersii. The sequence continues at coordinate 158,860,027 of CM076676.1, read as the reverse complement.
TATTTAGGGTGCTTTTTCTTAGTACGTAATGACACATGGGTGATATGGTGCTGGGAAGTTGAAGCTTTGAGGCAATTTTCAGATATTTCACCAAAACCGACAACTTTGGGAAAGCCTTGCGACTCAGTAGTTTGGAGCAGAAAGGCATGGGTACCCATTTTAGATTCAGTAGAATGTGTACTTTCCAAAAATGTATGGGTTTGGGGGGTAAACATATATTTCTGTGTTTTTACCCCACAAAAATGCAGTCAATGTGTTGATTTTTCATTAGATGAAGTTACCCACAGGACTATTTGTATGCGCTAACTTCATTTTGAGGCCTCTAAATGCCAGATACTTTGATAAACCTATGAACAATGGCCACCAAACTGTTTGGAGGAACCCTGGCAATCATATTTAGGGTGCTTTTTCTTGGTGCGTAACGATACATGGGTGATATGGTGCTGGGAAGTTGAAGCTTTGAGGCAATTTTCAGATATTTCACCAAAACCGACAACTTTGGGAAAGCCTTGCGACTCAGTAGTTTGGAGCAATAAGGCATGGGTACCCATTTTAGATTCGGTAGAATGTGTACTTTCCAAAAATGTATGGGTTTGGGGGGTAAACATATATTTCTGTGTTTTTACCCCACAAAAATGCAGTCAATGTGTTGATTTTTCATTAGCTGAAGTTACCCACGGGACTGTTTGTATGCGCTAACTTCATTTTGGGGCCTCTAAATGCCAGATACTTTGGTAAACCTATGAACAATGGCCACCAAACTGTTCGGAGGAACCCTGGCAATCATATTTAGGGTGCTTTTTCTTAGTACGTAATGACACATGGGTGATATGGTGCTGGGAAGTTGAAGCTTTGAGGCAATTTTCAGATATTTCACCAAAACCGACAACTTTGGGAAAGCCTTGCGACTCAGTAGTTTGGAGCAATAAGGCATGGGTACCCATTTTAGATTCGGTAGAATGTGTACTTTCCAAAAATGTATGGGTTTGGGGGGTAAACATATATTTCTGTGTTTTTACCCCACAAAAATGCAGTCAATGTGTTGATTTTTCATTAGCTGAAGTTACCCACGGGACTGTTTGTATGCGCTAACTTCATTTTGGGGCCTCTAAATGCCAGATACTTTGGTAAACCTATGAACAATGGCCACCAAACTGTTCGGAGTAACCCTGGCAATCATATTTAGGGTGCTTTTTCTTAGTACGTAATGACACATGGGTGATATGGTGCTGGGAAGTTGAAGCTTTGAGGCAATTTTCAGATATTTCACCAAAACCGACAACTTTGGGAAAGCCTTGCGACTCAGTAGTTTGGAGCAATAAGGCATGGGTACCCATTTTAGATTCGGTAGAATGTGTACTTTCCAAAAATGTATGGGTTTGGGGGGTAAACATATATTTCTGTGTTTTTACCCCACAAAAATGCAGTCAATGTGTTGATTTTTCATTAGCTGAAGTTACCCACGGGACTGTTTGTATGCGCTAACTTCATTTTGGGGCCTCTAAATGCCAGATACTTTGGTAAACCTATGAACAATGGCCACCAAACTGTTCGGAGTAACCCTGGCAATCATATTTAGGGTGCTTTTTCTTAGTACGTAATGACACATGGGTGATATGGTGCTGGGAAGTTGAAGCTTTGAGGCAATTTTCAGATATTTCACCAAAACCGACAACTTTGGGAAAGCCTTGCGACTCAGTAGTTTGGAGCAATAAGGCATGGGTACCCATTTTAGATTCGGTAGAATGTGTACTTTCCAAAAATGTATGGGTTTGGGGGGTAAACATATATTTCTGTGTTTTTACCCCACAAAAATGCAGTCAATTTGTTGATTTTTCATTAGCTGAAGTTACCCACGGGACTGTTTGTATGCGCTAACTTCATTTTGGGGCCTCTAAATGCCAGATACTTTGGTAAACCTATGAACAATGGCCACCAAACTGTTCGGAGGAACCCTGGCAATCATATTTAGGGTGCTTTTTCTTAGTACGTAATGACACATGGGTGATATGGTGCTGGGAAGTTGAAGCTTTGAGGCAATTTTCAGATATTTCACCAAAACCGACAACTTTGGGAAAGCCTTGCGACTCAGTAGTTTGGAGCAGAAAGGCATGGGTACCCATTTTAGATTCAGTAGAATGTGTACTTTCCAAAAATGTATGGGTTTGGGGGGTAAACATATATTTCTGTGTTTTTACCCCACAAAAATGCAGTCAATGTGTTGATTTCTCAGTAGCTGAAGTAAAGTCCTGAACAATTTGGATGTGCTAACTACATATTGGTGTCTCTAAATGCCAGATACTTTGGTAAACCTATGCATAATGGGTATCATATTGTTCAGTGGACCCCTGGCAATCATATTTCAGGTGCTTTTTCTTGGTACCTAATATAGTTTGGGATATGCGGAGCAGCAAAATAAAACCTTTGAAATGATTTTTCAGAATTTTGAATTTTTTGTTGAAAAACCGCTATGTTCAGACAAGCTTTTATGTTTGGTAGTTGGGAGTAGAGAGACATAGTTACCCATTTTGTAATCGGCAGAATGTGTACTTTTCAAAAATGTATGGTTTTCTGGGGTAAACCTACGGTTTCAGGATTTTTTGCCTTGGAATCTAAAGCATGCCGTTTTCTGCCTTGGTGCTTTCAAAATTTGGTAATATACTGCCGGGAGTTTTTGCTGTACAGAAATCCTAAATCTCCCTAAAACTATACATATCTGGTATTGGCACGTTCAAGAGACATAAGGCTTTCCAAATCAGTTGGATTTTCATCCGTAAAATGAAATATTTTTCTGGTATAAATTGATATACGATGAAAAATGGTAATTTTTCATTTTTTTTTGGTATTTAGCACTATAAATTTTTTTGCACAGGTGTAAATACATGAAAACTCAGGCAGATTTAGAAAGCTCAGTTTCTACCGAAAAAAACAATGTATAGTTTTCTTAGGTAAACTATAGGTTTCCCCTCAGAAAATGCCCCTAAAGTGAGAGAGCACAAAATGTTTCAAAAACGGCTGGCATTTCGCGTAACCAAAATGTGAAATTCTGCTGGCACTTAAAAGGTTAATATGTTTACTGTTTTTATTCATTTACTGTTTTTATTTGCTGTTTTTGTTCATTTACAATTTTATTTATTTACTGTTTTTATTTATTTACTGTTTTTATTCATTTATTGTTTTTATTTATTTACTGTTTGTATTAATTTACTGATTTTATTTATTTTTTGGTTTTATTTATTTAATTTATTGTTTTTATTAACTTACTGTTTTAATATATTTACTGTTTTAATTCATTTACTGTTTTTATTTACTGTTTTTATTTATTTACTGTTTTCATTTACTGTTTTTGTGATGATGATAATAATAATAATAATAATAATGATACCTTTGCCTTGAAACAGCAGCTTGGCTTTACAGTAGAAGTGCAGTTTGCAATATGGCCACAAGATGGCAGTGATACACAGCCTAAGTGAGACATTATGTAGTTGTGTGAGGCTGAGAGTTATAGTTCATTATAGTTCTAGGGTAAAGGGATCACTGAGTGGCAAATAGATCTGGGCACAGCGGGTGAATAGAGACGTCTCCTATAGAACAAGGGACTGTATATATAGAAATATAATAGGATTGGGGGGATATAGAGAAGGAATCTGATACTGGTCATTTACTCACTGGTCCAAGAATATCACCAATTCCTGGAGAGAGATCCACATAGAATTTATCACTTTATTGTGTAAAATCCAATGAAAGTAACAAATGAATCTATGGAAAACACAAAATAATATGTCAGCTCCAAAGTCTCAAGCAAATAGAAAAGTCCAAAATAAATACTTGTCACATTCCCATCAGTCCCTGCCCCAGTGAGCTTACAATCTAAGGTCCCTATCACATTCCCATCAGTCCCTGCCCCAGTGAGCTTACAATCTAAGGTCCCTATCACATTCCCATCAGACCCTGCCCCAGTGAGCTTACAATCTAAGGTCCCTAGCACATTCCCATCAGTCCCTGACCCAGTGAGCTTACAATCTATGGTCCCTATCACATTCCCATCAACCCCTGCCCCAGTGAGTTTACAATCTAAGGTCCCTATCACATTCCCATCAGTCCCTGTCCCGGTGAGCTTACAATCTAAGGTTCCTATCACATTCCCATCAGTCCCTGTCCCAGTGAGCTTACAATCTAAGGTGCCTATCACATTCCCATCAGTCCCTGTGAGCTTACAATGTAAAGTGCCAGTCATTCACACACAGTAGGGTGAGTTTATTGGGAGCCAGTATATATTTGGGGTGCAGGAGGAGACTGAGTACTAGTGCTGGGGGGGGGCTGAAGCTCACGGGGCCCATGGGTCGGGGCTGACAAAAAATATTCAGGCTACAGGGGGTTGTGAGTTGATCTCTTCCTGCTGCCCCCCTGCCCCCCTGCCCGTGACCTGCCCCTTGTCCCCCTCCATGACATCAGAGATGTGGGGGGGGCACAGGTATATACCAAACTGCAGACTGGGTCGGAGACGGGGACGGGGGAGACAATTTCTCAGCCTGCAGATTCCTACTGGGCACTGAGCCACTTTTATTGTTTAGTAGCCAAACCCTCTTCTTCATCATGAGCCAAGAAACGAGCCCTTAATCCCCAGACACCCGGCAGCTTCAGGCTCCAGTGCACATTCCCCCAATGGATCCATCAGGCCATGTTTTACCCATAATGCCTGTGTTGCTGAGCAACTGTCGAATCACAGGGTGTGGCCAGTCCCACAGGGGAGGAGTCAGTGGCATCAGTGGGGGTGTAAGTGGGGGGCTCTGGCTGGACTTCCCCACAGGAAGGGCACATGTAGCTGCACACTTAACCCCTACTTCCCTCCATTTTAACTGGTAACTTAATGTACCTACCAACTGGGCAGCTTCTTACAGGCCACAGTCCCGGGTTGTTACTGAAATGTCCCGACTTTCTCTTTGATCTCCTGCACTGAACAGCCAGAAATAGATACAAACTTTCTAACTTCATTGGCTTTTGGCAGAGAGCCCAGAGTAGATATTTAGATACATTTGTAACAGTTTTAGATAAGCAGGTCTCTTGGGAGAACTTAAGGTGGCCATACACGGGCTGATAAAAGCTGCCGACAGACCGTGTCAGCAGCTTATTGGCCCGTGTATGGGGCCCCCCGGCGGGCTTCACCGATTGAGATCTGCCCGAAAGTCAAACAGATCTCGATCGGATGGGACAAAAAATCCTGTCGGATCGTGGCCGCATCTATTCGTTGATGCGGTCCCGCGATCCGACCGCCCATTGCAATTCGTTAGGATTCGATCGTTGGGCCCTAGGGCCAGGGCCGCCATTAGAAATCACGGGGCCCCGTACAACAAAATTTTCAGGGCCCCCTGGACCCTGCCCACCCCAGATCCCGCCCACTTCACCACCCAGACATCAGCACTAAAAAAGGTAACCCCCCCACACACAAGTTATAAAAAGCTATTGATGGTCAGGGCCCCTTTTTATAAGTTAAAAAAAACTGTGGCACCAGGGCCCCCAAAAAAGTTTTTTTTTTAAAAAAAAAAAAATTGGTGGTCAGGGCCCCCCTACAAGTTAAAATAAATATTTGGTGACCAGGGCCCCCAATAAGTTAAAAAAAAATTGGCGCCAGGGCCCCCATAAAAGTTTTTTTTTAAAAAAAACATTGGGCCCCCTTACAAGTTAAAAAAAATTGGGGCCCCAGAGGGGGCCTGTACGGCCAGCGGGGGGGCCCTGCATGGCAGTCCCGGTGGTCCCCCCAGTCCGGCCGTATACATGGGGCAAAAGGGGGGGCACTTGTCCCCCGTGGATGTGCCTTGAGTGTGTGAGGCAGAGAGAGGAAGGAGGAGGGATGAGTGGGGGAGACCCTGGGCTCACATTTTGGGACATTGGGAGAACAGACTGCTGCACTCTCTCTCCTAAGGAAGAAATGCAGACTCGCTCTACTCACTGATTCAAGAGGCTGCAGTGATGGCTCCGTCCGTGCTACAAATACTTGTTGAGTTGCAAACTCCCCCCTCGCTCGATCCTCCCTCCTAAGCCCTCAGCCCCTCCCTCCTCAGCTCAGCCCCTCTCCTCTTAGCCCTCCTCCGTGCTCAAGGCTGACATGAAAATCCTAGCTCATAAGCTAAACACAGAGCACGGAGGAGGGCTAAGAGGGGAGGGGCTGAGCTGAGGAGGGAGGGGCTGAGGGCTTAGGAGGGAGGATCGAGCGAGGGGGGAGTTTGCAACTAAACAAGTATTTGTAGCACGGACGGAGCCATCGCTGCAGCCTCTTGAATCAGTGAGTAGAGCGAGTCTGCATTTCTTCCTTAGGAGAGCGCACGCAGCCGGAGCGTCTGTTCTCCCCCACTGAAAAATTTTCTGCAGACGCCTCTGCGGGCCCCCCTTCAGGTCCGGGCCCGGTACAGTAGTACCCTCTGTGCCCCCCTGATGGCGGCCATGCCTAGGGCCCACGATCAGATCAGCCCGATATTGCCCACCTTAAGGTGGGCATATCGGGGAGAGATCCTCTCGTTTGACGACATCGCCAAACGAGCGGATCTCTCAGTGTATGGCCACCATTAAACTCGCAGTTTAAAGGGCAATTCATCTTCATTAGCAAAATTGTAATAACAAATAAAAACCACAAAAATATGTTCAGATTTTCATAACCTGCCAAATGTTGTAGAATGAATATGGTAATTAGGGGGTGTGGCCACACAATAGGCGTGGTCAAAAAATGTTCATCTCGCTGCAAATCTTTTTGTCTCTCTACAGTCAGTCAGGAGAATGGACACAAACTGACATGGGACTGGGATTCTGCTTCATTCCCGACATTGGGAAGTGCTGGGCCCCAACCTCTCCAGTCACCCACAGTATCCCATTCACCCCTTATTTGTGCTGAACCCCTGTGTTACCCTCCTCCCCATGTCCCCAAATATCTCTCCCTGTATCTTAATTATTCCTATGGCTTCTCCTTTACTTTCCCACTCTTTGTCCATAATGTTGTGTATTTACATTTATATTTAATTATTTACATATTTTATATTTATTTATATTTTATATTTATTTATACTTATTTATAATTATTTATATTTTATATTTATTTATGATTATTTATATGTATTTATATTTTACATTTTATATTTATTTATCATTTTTTATATTTTATATTTATTTTAAATTATATTTATTTATAATTAGTTATATTTATTTATATTTTATATTTATATTTATTTATAATTATTTATTTATATTTATATTTATTTATATTTTACATTTTATATTTATTTATCATTTTTATATTTATATTTATTCATATTTTATATTTGTATTTATTTATAATTGTTTATATTTATATTTATTTATATTTATATGTTATATTTTATATTTATTTATAGTTATATTTATTTATATTTAATATTTATTTATATCTATTTATATTTATCTATAATTATATATCAGAGCCAATAGTTCTGTGTAATCAGCTTTGAAAAAGGAACGGAAATCTGTTGTGATTCTCATTCGTTTCCCAATAAAAATATTCCACCTCCGACTTCTACACTTTATACAAATGACAAATAATTGCTCCACAGGCTGCTGAGAAATAGAAACTAAAACTGTAACTCTCTCTTTCATTTCTCCTTCACTTCTGCCCTGACTCCTCCCCAAATGTACAACAAACTGAGTGACCAAAACATCACGTCTCTGTATAAATACTGCCCCTCATGTATTATAAGTGATAATGTACCCCCTACTGTAACTGATAAGGATATTAGAAGTCACTGAGGGGTTGTTCTGTGACCATATAAAGGCACAAGGCTGCAGGCTGAGTTATACAGGGAACTCTGAGTATCACTCATGTATTATAAGGGATAATGTACCCCCTACTGTAAATGATAAGGATATTAGAAGTCACTGAAGGGTTGTTCTGTGACCATATAAAGGCACAAGGCTGCAGGCTGAGTTATACAGGGAACTCTGAGTATCAGTCATGTATTATAAGGGATAATGTACCCCCTACTGTAAATGATAAGGATATTAGAAGTCACTGAGGGGTTGTTCTGTGACCATATAAAGGCACAAGGCTGCAGGCTGAGTTATACAGGGAACTCTAAGTATCACTCATGTATTATAAGGGATAATGTACCCCCTACTGTAAATGATAAGGATATTAGAAGTCACTGAGGGGTTGTTCTGTGACCATATAAAGGCACAAGGCTGCAGGCTGAGTTATACAGGGAACTCTGAGTATCACTCATGTATTATAAGGGATAATGTACCCCCTACTGTAAATGATAAGGATATTAGAAGTCAGTGAGGGTTCTGGGATGAGAGTCGTACAGTCACAGTGAATAGAAAAGCCCAGGTAATACAGTATCTGTGGAACCTGAGGAACTGGAATAACAATTGAGACGTGGGGGGAGGACACACAACTGCTCCAGTTACAAGAGGAACCTGTTCTGATAAATGGCCCAATTCTGTCAGCTCCCAAATGGCCACGAGTTGTCAAAATAGAAACAAAAATCACATTACACACCCAAAATTCCACATAAAAATACCTAATTATAATGGTAACTAGAGTAAGTCTGGAGTGTAGCTGGGCAAGTGACTGCATCCGGCAGTTAAAGGGTTAATGACAAAGGAACAGGTACAAGAAAGTTTATGTGATGCCAATAAGATTATATAGAAGCTGCTGCTAATCCTTATTGGCATCTCACACAACAACAATTAGATGCCCAGGGCAACGTCTCACCCACTGCAACTCACCATTACACCCCCTGCAGCTCATGCCTATAATTAGCCCTATATAACTCAGCCTGCAGCCTTGTGCCTTTATATGGTCACAGAACAACCCCTCAGTGACTTCTAATATCCTTATCATTTACAGTAGGGGGTAAATTATCCCTTATAATACATGAGTGATACTCAGAGTTCCCTGTATAACTCAGCCTGCAGCCTTGTGCCTTTATATGGTCACAGAACAACCCCTCAGTGACTTCTAATATCCTTATCATTTACAGTAGGGGGTACATTATCCCTTATAATACATGAGTGATACTCAGAGTCCCCTGTATAACTCAGCCTGCAGCCTTGTGCCTTTATATGGTCACAGAACAACCCCTCAGTGACTTCTAATATCCTTATCATTTACAGTAGGGGGTACATTATCCCTTATAATACATGAGTGATACTCAGAGTTCCCTGTATAACTCAGCCTGCAGCCTTGTGCCTTTATATGGTCACAGAACAACCCCTCAGTGACTTCTAATATCCTTATCATTTACAGTAGGGGGTACATTATCCCTTATAATACATGAGTGATACTCAGAGTTCCCTGTATAACTCAGCCTGCAGCCTTGTGCCTTTATATGGTCACAGAACAACCCCTCAGTGACTTCTAATATCCTTATCATTTACAGTAGGGGGTACATTATCCCTTATAATACATGAGTATAGGAACATGGTTGGAACAGTCACTTATCACAAGTTCCTCTCTAAAGTGTTGATTAGATCCCCCCCCCATTCATTTCTCTGCACCACCCAAGGGTGACGGGTCCCATAATTAAGTAATTGTTGGTTTAGGGGGGTCCCCAGTGCTGGTGTAGATCAGACCCTATAGATGACATGTCCTGGAGACACTTTATAACTGTGAACTCCATCTGCCATTTACCTCCAATTAAGTGAGAGTGAGTAAATATCAGTACGCACAAGGGGGGCACAAGGGGGTATAAAGAGGGTATAAAGGGGTACAAGGAGGGTATAGGGGGTACAAGGGGGGTACAAGGAGGGTATAAGGGGGTACAAGGGGGGTACAAGGAGGGTATAAGGGGGTACAAGGGGGTACAAGGGGGGTATAAGGGGGTACAATGAGTGTATAAGTGGGTACAATGGGTATAAGGGGTTATAAGGGGGTACAAGGGGGGTACAAGGAGGATGTCAGGAGGGTATAAGGGGGTACAAGGAGTGTATAATTGGGGTACATGTGGTGTTGCCATTGGGCAGTTATGGGTCCATGTCCAGTAGAAGGAACTGGGCCCAGTAATGAGTCATGTGATGAATTAGGCTCCTCCTTGTTTAGTAATGTGATCATACCTCCCAACTGTTCCTTTTTCGGAGGGACAGTCCCTCTTTTGACAGCTCAACCCGCAGTCCCTCATTTGTACTGGAAAGTCCCTCTTTTCTCTGCACTGAACAGCCAGAAAAAGAAACAAAGTTTCTCACTTAATTGGCTTTTAGCAGAGAGCCCAGAACAGCTAACAGGTGCAAATAAGATACTTTGTAACAATTTTGAGACACAAAAACACAGTTTAGATAAGGAGAAATATTTTCAAACTTTCATAACCTGCCAAATTTTGTAAAACAAACATGGTAATTAGGGGGTGTGGCCACAGAAAGGGGTGTGGTCAAAAAATTGCTGCGCTACGTGCAGAAAAAAAAATTTGTCCCTCTTTTTACTTCCAAAATGTTGGGAGGTATGATGTCATGCATCTGAGGAAGAACATGTGACAGTTTCATTTCAATTCAAACTTTAATATTTTCTACATTTTACAGAGAATCACGGGTTTCATATAAATACAAAATAAAGGTAAGATTTCATTGGCTGAGGTCACTCCATCTGTATTTGCCTGTCACATTCGGGAGAGAAAGGGTTACATTTGGGGGTAGAGAGTGTGTTGCACAGGCATTTGCATGGAGGTGGTCTGGGCCGTGACGAAGGTGAAGGGCTGTTTGCGTTTCTTTATCTCTCGAGCCATTTGGCACCAGGAGCAGGAGTAGCACCAGCACAACATGCAGCAGTCATCACAGATGGAGCCCTGGGGTGAGACACATAACAGACAAATGAACCACCAATAGGAAGAGAGCAGCCATGAATACTGCCTTGTGATTGGACAGGCTGGGCACATGTTTAATGTGTAGCAGGTAAAGGTGCTATAAATATCTGAACTCATGTTCCCTAGTGACCCCCATGCGGAGACAACAGTGAGGGAGGAATCGGGCGGCCGCTCCCTCAAACTGCACAAATATTTGCTTAAGGGAATTTGTTTTGGCAGCTGACAGTTTATAAGGTGACAGTGAGTAGAAACAAGAGGACATGTGTCCGACTGACAGAAAGAGCTCGTTCCTTTTCCCCCAGAGGCAGCACCCACCTTCTATAATGTCACTTTATTCTGCCCACCCTAGGGTGACTGTGGATGGACTGTTAGCACCTATACTTCCCCTGAACTCCTTGCTCCCCCAGTCTCTGGGCACCTAGAGAGGTCTCCCGGGGGTAAGGGGTCTTCACATATTCAGCCCATTATTCCCTCCTCTGGCCAAGTGGGGAATGTGGGGACAGCTGATTGGTTCCTGGACCAGACTCCACCTTCTCTGAGAGGCAACATTTTTATTCCCCCAAAAAAGGGCAAATGACGTCTCCGTTCTGCACCAAACCGGTCCCTCTGGGAGGAGACTTTGCCCTCAGGAATGAGATGAGATGACAGTTTTAGCCTCACCCTTGTCTATTTGTGTATTTGTGTATTTGTGTATTTGTGTATTTGTGACGCGGCTCTGGGAGGCCTCAGGCTCAATGTCACAACATTATGGGTCTCTCATTAGGGTTATTTTTAGCTTCTGTTGCCCTTTTACTAAAACAAACACATTGATGCATTGATGCCCCTGCCCCCTCCTGGGTTTTTACTTTAGTAGGAAGGACAACACAGACACTCTTTTGTTTTCATTTTGGAAAATTAATTGTATACTCCCCCTTTACTTCATCACACTCACCAAAACAGGTCTTGACTTTGTGTCCCCGGGGGGGGTGGGCAATCACTAAGTCTTCAAACGACACTGTATAGCTTAGTACATCATGCCCCCAGCCTCTACTACATTGCCCTATCCATTGGGTGACCAGCCCCCCTAGATTGCAGTACTCTGGGTCAGACTCACAGGCTCATAATCAGTCTAGGACTGAACAACTGAAGGTGGAGGAGACTGATTGTTCAGATTCAGCCCCTGGTACCTACCCAAGATATTGTTCATCTAAAGTAGAAAACAACACAGAGTTGCCCCACGATTACAACGTATGGGGTATTTGATGGACTAAGCGGTGGTGAGAAGGAAGGAGCTTGCCGGTGATTTCCTCAATGTATTTAGTGTCATTTCTTAACTCCTCAGTGATTCTACAATATTGCCCTAAACAAGGACCCCCCATTGTGTTCCTACATCACCTGAGGCTCCTCCACTCCCAGGAACCATTTCATTTAGTAAGAGACCTTCTCATCTTGGCATGTCCACCTACAGTCTGGGGGTCTATAGCTAAAATACCACCGTGTCCTCCAATGAGGACAAATTGGGGGTTCCTATCTCAAGTGCAGAATAAAGAGAAAGTGCCCCCAATTTGTTGCTCCCAGACTTACAGGAATGCGGTATCTCTCTCTGACAGAAGCCCTCATGGCCAAGGAGATAGGGGGGCAAGCTGTGCCGCATCCAATATAGCCCAAACAAAAGGGTTCCAGAAGGGGGAGGCAGAGGCACTCCTTGAAGTCATTGACTGTCTTGCACTGGAAACAAGGGAAGCACCAGAACGCAAGGCAACCTGGGAGAGGGAGGAGCACAACAAAGTGTCAGAATAAGGAGCAAGAGTTCTGCAAGTGGGAGGGATGAGACAAAGGACTGGGGCAAAGGACAAGGAAGACCTGGAGGAATATACAGAGTTAATGGCCAGGAAGGTGCAGGTTCTGCTGCAGAACATGAACATTATGGGTTGGTTTGGGGGTCACTTACAGACTCCGCAGTCATCACAGCAGTCACAGATCCCAGAGTTCCAGTCATTTGATTGTGCGACAGTCACTGTCTGAGAGACTGCAAGGGGCTGGACGGAGACAGTCTGCATGGCCTGGGAATAAAGAAGAGAACTGAGATAGAATGACTTTTGCCTACCGCTCTCTTTCCCTCACAAAATCAGCTGCCCTAATACCATAGAATAGGGCCAAGTATTCCCAAGCTTTGGTCACGACCAATGAGAATGAGGCCCATTTCTGGTCAGTTCTTCTGACCATCTGCTGTAGGCCACAGTGAAGGTTTCTTGGGGATAACCACATTTTTTAAAGGGGATCTTCACCTTCCAAACACTTTTTCCAGTTCAGTTGTTTTCAGATTGTTCCCCAGAAATAAAGACCTTTTTCAATTGCTTTCCATTATTTATTTATTGTTTACAGTTTTTTCCAAAATCTAAGTGTAAAGTTTAATGGCCGTGTCTCTGGTGTTTGAGTTGGACAGTTCAGTAATTCAGGTGCAGATTCTGAACTGTTACGATTTTACAACATTGATTCAAAATCTTCTTCAGCAGCATCTCTGGAGTATTAGTAACTATTGTATCAATTCTAACAAAGATAAGAAATGTATCAACTAAATGTATCAATTTAGAATAGTTTACAGGGTCGGCGACCCCCCCAGAGTTGCTTTAGAAGGTGGAAAATGACACTTTACACTTCAATATGAGAAAAACGGTGACACATAGAAAATAAAAAGTCATTGGAAAAAGTCATAATGTCTAGTGATCTGTCTGAAAACAACTAGTTGTTTGAAGGTGAACAACCCCTTTAACTAAGATGATGATGCTGATTTGCTTCAGCCCCAACTGACCCAGTGAGTCCATGGAGCTAGGGTCATTGTAGTCCTTCAGTATCTGGATGGAGATGAGACATCAATCCCTGCTCCATTTTGTCATGTCACCAATGAGAAGACAAGGATTGTCAAGAGACTAGCCATGGGTCCCTCTGCATTTAGACAATTGCCTGGTTGTCTTTCACATGAAAGGAGGATGGTGTCTCTGCAGTGGTTCCCACCATGTCAATGTACCCTAAGCCTTCATGGGTATTAGTTCTAATCTAAGGTTTATTACCCAGGCTGGGGTCTGAAGTGAGACATTGGGGTTAAAATGGGCAGAAGTCATGCAGAACCCCACAATCTTATGGTCACTTCATTATAGAAAAGACCAGTAAATTCTTCTCCATATACTTGACCAGGACAGACTTTGAGAGGACAGGACTTTCCCAGTGTCTGGGTCTATATGACTGAAGATCTGCCTCTAATTATCAGTCTTCTGAAGAAGTTACACCTGCAACACTCAGGAACGTAATCTCAGTCAACTGGGATCTTGCTCTACCGGCTCAAGATCTACTGGCAGATACCGATCTATCTTTTGAGTAAATAAAAGGCTAGAAAATGTAGAATCCATCATTCTAGTGATATTATTGCCCCTATAAAGTGCTGCACATTGAAGTATTAGTTACTCCTGCCCCCGGGGAGAGAGAGATCCTACATTGTACCACAAAATTTCCACGGCACCGATGGGATGAAACAAATTCTAACCATTATTTCTGCTCTTCAATTGTGCTTTTGCCAGCGGTTTCACATAAATTATTGCCAAATCTCTGGGTACCAATTACCAGTAGATGATGCCAAGATGAATTCCAGCAGTCAGTGTCATTGTTAATTACCCACTTGTTGCCTCTCTATGTCCATCAGTCCCTGGCCACTGCCCCCAATCTCCTTCTGAAAAGCCCTCTGCGCCCTTCAATTCTCCTGCTCTCCTTCCCCACTACCAGCTCTACCACCACCTCTAATCTCCTCTGAGGAGACCTGGATCTCCTTGTGCCCATCACTCACCTCTTTCTCTCTTGCTCTACAAAGTCGGTGTGAGCGAAACCAGGGCAATTTCAGTATTTTAGTGTCTGTAGTAGGAATGTGCCCCAACCAGTTACTCCACAATAGGCAGTTACGGGAAAGGGGGGTCAACCTCTTGCCGATTAATTCTCTGCTCAGATTTACATGTTTTCATGGAGACCAGGAAACATTCATGTGCCAAAAGTTTAGTCATTCCGGTTCCATTAAACCCAGAGCAAATGAATCAGACACAATGGAGAGCGGCCACCTGCCAGCTGTTCTATTAGCCTGGTCTGTAGAAATGGCTCCCGTGTTATTAATAGGGAAGAGATAGGATGCTGGTGTGTGCAGAAAGATGGAAGCCCTACTCACACTGACCCCAGAAGAAGAACAGTATAGAGAAGACAGGCACCGTGAGACATTCTAGGGTAGTGGTTCAGTGTATGCCCCACAAATGAACTTGGGGTGCCCTAACTATTTCCTGAAGCCCCTGTGGAAACAAACAGAATAGGACTCCTGGTTCTGAATGATAGTTCCCATCCCAGGTCAATATATATTACAAAACATGGCACCCTGAGCATTATGGGTAAATAGCCAGCCAGTATATAGTTCAGTAGATCATACTTAGGCTCTGAGTAATCCCATATATAAAATATACTGTAGGAACTGTGGTTTAATCATTACTTTGGATATGGACAATAGGGAAACTCAATGTATACACTTTTTCCGAGCACTGCTCTATAGGAAAGAGAAGCTTCTCTGCCAATCTATTCGCTCGTTCCATTAGGCAGGCAAAAATGAGTCTGACTATGAGACAAACACCCAAGTTTGCCCTATTGAAATTGATTGGTATTTTGTGACTCCTCTTGACTTTTTTTCAGCCTACCACCAGAAAGTTTCCATCAGGACTGATCCACCTCGATCCACCATAATTATTGATAATGATGATCAGTAAGTCAAACATTAAGGAGAGGGTTGATACTGATGGACATGAAGATTTTGTTGCAGGGAAATGACTGTGCCACACATGAGAAGATCATTGTATTCAAAGACACATTGGACCAGGTTGTCCAACCACAGGAGCCATGTCTTTATGAACACATGCATTTGCATATCTACTGAATTATTTAGACAGGGGCCCAGTGAATGTGCACTGACCCATTTGGTTATGTCAGTAGCACTTCCCTTATACTTATATACATTTCTACTTAGCAATGTGAGTGCTCCCACAACCCCCTTTTGTATTTGCATGAGGATTTTGTTACAGTGAAATGACTGTGCCACACATGAGAAGATCATTGTATTCAAAGACACATTTGACCAGGTTGTCCAACCACAGGAGCCATGGCAACACGCCGGGACAGAACCTGATAGGGCAATTATATGATGGCTGAGAACAACACTATAAACTCTGTCTGGTTGCCATGCATCTTCTGAGCCACCTACAGAGCAGGTCTATGTGATAAAACATCTACACCCAACTGTTCCTGGGCCCTGGAGAAAACCTAAACTGCCCCTCTGGGCATTAACTATATTCATATTTATCCTTAGCCCCAAGGAGAGTTTCCATGAGTGGGCACTATGAACAGTAACTCCTCCTGAGCACCAGGACAGCTCTTCTGCACTGGCTTGTAAAGAAGTCCCTGGGGAAGGAAGGTGCAACCAGTGCTCATTTCTAGAAATAAATGTGGGACATGTGATGGAGAGGGACAACATTGTTCTCTGTCATTGAACTCATACTGTGGGGGGGGGCTGCTGGAGAGCCTGCGGCAGGAGGCCTCAGTAAGGGGATCAAGCCCTAGGCTGTGGGAATTCAATTTGGTTGGTCTCAAAGAGATCTTAGTGTTATCCACTGGAACACCCTTTGAGGAATTTGATATTCTGAGTTATAATTCAGCCTAGAGACAAATCCTCCACTATTTCTGTGTGGGCCCAGCCGAGGTTAGCAGTCACATGGACATACTTGATGTCGGGTTTGTGTAGCCTCTGGGTATGTTGAGGTATGTGGGTGTCGGTGTGGGTATGTGGAGATATGTGGGTATGAGTATGTTGAGGTTTGCGGGTGTGGGTATTTGAGATATGTGGGTGTGGGTATGTTGAGTTGTGTGGGTATGTTTAGATATGTGGGTGTGGGTCTGTTGAGGTTTGTGGGTGTGGTTATGTTGAGGTTTGGGTGTGGGTATGTTGAGGTTTGTGGGTATGTTTAGATATGTGGGTGTGGGTATGTTGAGGTTTGCGGGTGTGGGTATTTTGCGGTTTGTGGGTATGTTGAGGTTTGTGGGTGTGGGTATTTTGCGGTTTGTGGGTGCGGGTATGTTGAGGTTTGTGGGTGTAAGTATTTGAGATATGTGGGTGTGGGTATGTTGAGGTTTGTGGGTATGTGGAGATATGTGGATGAGGGTATGTTGAGGTTTGCAGGTGTGGGTATGTTGAGATATGTGGGTGTGGGTATGTTGAGGTTTGCAGGTGTGGGTATGTTGAGATATGTGGGTGTGGGTATGTTGAGGTTTGCAGGTGTGGGTATGTTGAGATATGTGGGTGTGGGTATGTTGAGGTTTGCAGGTGTGGGTATGTTGAGATATGTGGGTGTGGGTATGTTGAGGTTGGTGGATGTGGGTATGTTGAGGTGTGTGGGTATGTTTAGATATGTGGGTGTGGGTATGTTGAGATATGTGGCTGTGGGTATCTTGAGGTTTGTGGGTGTGGTTATGTTGAGGTTTGTGGGTGTGGGTATGTTGAGGTTTGTGGGTGTGGGTATGTTGAGGTTTGTGGGTATGTTGAGATATGTGGGTGTGGATATGTTGAGATATGTCAGTGTGGGTATGTTGAGGTTTGTGGGTATGTTTAGATATGTGGGTGTGGATATGTTGAGGTTTGTGGGTGTGGGTATGTTGAGGTTTGTGGGTATGTTTAGATATGTGGGTGTGGCTATGTTGAGGTTTGTGGGTGTGGGCATGCTGAGAAGCTAGAGCTACCAGCTGAATTATACATTATGGGACCCAACACATGGTACCTGGGCCCTGGCCCTGCCATTAGTATAAGGAGCCCAGAAGAAAAGAAAAGAGGGAAAGTGACTGGGTGACATTCTGGGAATAGCAGAAAGTGCACCTGTGGGCGGGAAAGATCTCACCTGATGGAGGTTACCTGTCTCCTATTCAGTAAGCTTCAGTCATACTTCAAGAGCTGGTGACAGAACAGGTTCTTCCATGTGTCCCCTTCATTTGTACTCAGTTCTTCTATTGGCTGTTTGTATGTGTAACAGGTACCTACTGACCATACACTACTTGATCCAATCCAATCTGGTTCCTCCACCCTCCACCACACTACTAACTGTCCTGACATCAGATGCCAAGGATCATCTAAGGGACCTTTCTCCATCCTTGTTCTTTTTCACCTTTCCACAAGCTCTTATGCAGTTCATCATCTTCTTCCTCAACAAAATACTCTAGTTCTACCTGTATCTATAAAATCCCACCCTCTCTGTCGCCTATTCAGGTTCTTCTTCCATATATATATATATACCAAGTCCAAAGGTGCACACCGTTGACTCCGTAACAGCCTGGGTGCCAGCCAACAAAAATAGGATATTCGCAAGAACAGCGACACTCACAGGATTTTCTTTATAGATGAAAAATAAGTTAATTCCACTCAACGTTTCGATCCCTCACAGGGATCTTCGTCAGGAGATTACAAACAAACAACCAGAATCCCATCACCATCCCAGAATTTAAACCCACTGGCTGTTTTTTGGCGCCCAAATTTGTTGCTAAGCAACCACCAAACAAAGTGACTGGGTTTGGGGTTAAAGTTAAAGAGTGAGGATAAGGAAGGGAAGTGTAGGACATCAGGAGTGCTAGTTAGTATAGCAGAGCGAGCTAGAGATAGCGAGAATAGATTCATAGAAAAAAGGTTTAGATGAGGAAAAAGCAGAAATTGCCCCCGTGTCAGAATAAAGTTATTATCCTAGAACCAAGCCGTAGTCCAATCAAAAACGCTGCGGTGTCGCCGCAGTCCAATCAGTCAACAGTATAGTGGTGGGTGTGCGCCTTAGCGTCACAGAGCATACGTACGCCGATCCGTTAGCAGAGGAAGGTTGCCATGGCTACCGCTGCAGTGTCAATACTGTCCAATCGGCAGACAGTGTGGCGGTGGGTGTGTCCAAACCGCTTCCTCTAGCCGCCAGTCTGTTCGCAAAAAGGGGTTGTCGGGGCAACCGAGCAAAACTGTCAGAGACTGAACACAACAATTCCCGAGTGCGTGCGGCACAAAGCAGAGGCCAATAGGCTCGGGTCTCTGAGCATCAGGATAGCCAAAAAGCATGGGTGGATATTTGTGCGGCTGCCATATTCCGGATATAGCGCTCCACTCCGTCTCTTTTTTGGTAAATGGAGACAATCATAAGTCCACTGCGCGGTCCCTCCGTTGGTTGGGTACTTCTGCTCCTGCCCACATATTACTGTAACACGGAGCCATTAAAAGCAACAGGCGTGGATCTAATAGCATCTGACATGTGCGGGGAACAGAGATAGGGCAGGAGGAAGGTTAAAAGCAAAGTATAGCAAAAGCAGTAAGGGGTAAGGGATGCAGAGTTATTAGGAGGTAGACCATAGGTTTAAGAAAAAAGTATACAGGTGTATGGATAATCTAGATATACAGCTGAGAATAGTTATGCTTTAAACTTATTAAGTATTCTCACCTGTATATCTACATTATCCATACACCTACAGATTTATTCTGACACGGGGGCAATTTCTGCTTTTTCCTCATCTAAACCTTTTTTCTATGAATCTATTCTCGCTATCTCTAGCTCGCTCTGCTATACTAACTAGCACTCCTGATGTCCTACACTTCCCTTCCTTATCCTCACTCTTTAACTTTAACCCCAAACCCAGTCACTTTGTTTGGTGGTTGCTTAGCAACAAATTTGGGCGCCAAAAAACAGCCAGTGGGTTTAAATTCTGGGATGGTGATGGGATTCTGGTTGTTTGTTTGTAATCTCCTGACGAAGATCCCTGTGAGGGATCGAAACGTTGAGTGGAATTAACTTATTTTTCATCTATAAAGAAAATCCTGTGAGTGTCGCTGTTCTTGCGAATATATATATATATACACACACACATATATAGTGATCATATCCCTCTTATAAATTTATATATAGTGATCATATCCCCTTATATATTTATATATAGTGATTATATCCCCTTATATATTTATATATAGTGATCATATTCCCTTATATATTTATATATAGTGATCATATCCCCTTATATATTTATATATAGTGATCATATCCCCCTTATATATTTATATATAGTGATCATATCCCCTTATATATTTATATATAGTGATCATATCCCCTTATATATTTATATATAGTGATCATATCCCCCTTATATATTTATATATAGTGATCATATCCCCCTTATATATTTATATATAGTGATCATATCCCCCTTATATATTTATATATAGTGATCATATCCCCTTATATATTTATATTTAGTGATCATATCCCCTTATATATTTATATATAGTGATCATATCCCCTTATATATTTATATATAGTGATCATATCTCCTTATATATTTATATATAGTGATCATAGCTCCCTTATATATTTATATTTAGTGATCATATCCCCCTTAACTGTCTCTTCTCCAGTGTAACAATCCCAACTTGTCTTTCCCCATAACTGATCCCTTCCATTCCCTTTATCAGCTTAGTTGCTCTTCTCTGTACTTTCTCTGTTTCAGTAATATAGCCCTGATCACTGTACTGCACTTTGTAAGTGGGAAATTACCAGTTCTTTAAAGGGACATTGGTGATACAATGATACAACACCTAATGGAAGTTAATGAATGGGAGAGAGAAGAAGAGAGAATTCTAAAGTTACAGGGGAAAAGTTGGCAGTGTATTTTAGGTAGAATAATTACAAGGCTCCACTAGGGGGCGCTGACCTGTGCTACAGCTGCGAGGAGCTTGGAATCGATTCCTTCGCAATATAAAAGATCCATTGAATGATAAATAAAAGCAAAGATTTATTTGCACAGATAACAACTAACGCAGGGAATAAAGTCACTATACAAATTCCTTAGTGAATGTTCATAACTGAGGAGCTTGTTACTCAATAACTAGAAGGAAATGTTGTGCAGCTAAACTGCAATTACATGAAACTCTGTCTAGTTTAACTGCTCCTTGTGTAAACTTTACTAGGTATCACTACAGACATTAACTGGACCCTGCATTGTTTACACCTAAAATTCAGACTATAAACTCCTGCATTGGTCACACCAGTAATCCCCCTGTTTTGTTCACACATGTGACATCTCTATTTTTCACACCCCTAAAGTCCTGTTCCACCTGAGACCCAGACTGAAACTGCCACATTGTTCATACTCTGCCTGCCCTATGCTCCCTGTGTGTGTCATACTCTGCCCTATACTCCCTGTGTGTGTCATACTCTGCCTGCCCTATACTCCCTGTGTGTGTCATACTCTGTCTGTCCTATACTCCCTGTGTGTGTCATACTCTGCCTGTCCTATACTCCCTGTGTGTGTCATACTCTGTCTGTCCTATGCTCCATGTGTGTGTCATACTCTGCCCTATACTCCCTGTGTGTGTCATACTCTGTCCTATGCTCCCTGTGTGTGTCATACTCTGTCCTATGCTCCCTGTGTGTGTCATACTCTGTCCTATGCTCCCTGTGTGTGTCATACTCTGCCTGTCCTATACTCCCTGTGTGTGTCATACTCTGCCTGTCCTATACTCCCTGTGTGTGTCATACTCTGCCTGCCCTATACTCCCTGTGTGTGTCATACTCTGTCTGTCCTATGCTCCCTGTGTGTGTCATACTCTGCCTGCCCTATACTCCCTGTGTGTCATACTCTGCCTGCCCTATACTCCCTGTGTGTGTCATACTCTGCCTGTCCTATACTCCCTGTGTGTGTCATACTCTGCCTGTCCTATGCTCCCTGTGTGTGTCATACTCTGCCTGTCCTATACTCCCTGTGTGTGTCATACTCTGTCTGTCCTATACTCCCTGTGTGTGTCATACTCTGTCTGTCCTATGCTCCCTGTGTGTGTCATACTCTGCCCTATGCTCCCTGTGTGTGTCATACTCTGCCTGTCCTATACTCCCTGTGTGTCATACTCTGCCTGCCCTATACTCCCTGTGTGTGTCATACTCTGCCTGTCCTATACTCCCTGTGTGTGTCATACTCTGCCTGCCCTATACTCCCTGTGTGTGTCATACTCTGCCTGCCCTATACTCCCTGTGTGTGTCATACTCTGCCTGTCCTATACTCCCTGTGTGTGTCATACTCTGTCTGTCCTATACTCCCTGTGTGTGTCATACTCTGCCTGTCTTATACTCCCTGTGTGTGTTATACTCTGCCTGTCCTATACTCCCTGTGTGTGTCATACTCTGCCTGTCCTATACTCCCTGTGTGTGTCATACTCTGCCTGTCCTATACTCCCTGTGTGTGTCATACTCTGCCTGTCTTATACTCCCTGTGTGTGTCATACTCTGTCTGTCCTATACTCCCTGTGTGTGTTATACTCTCCCTGCCCTATGCTCCCTGTGTGTGTCATACTCTGCCTGTCCTATACTCCCTGTGTGTGTCATACTCTGCCTGTCCTATACTCCCTGTGTGTGTCATACTCTGCCTGCCCTATACTCCCTGTGTGTGTCATACTCTGTCTGTCCTATGCTCCCTGTGTGTGTCATACTCTGCCTGCCCTATACTCCCTGTGTGTCATACTCTGCCTGCCCTATACTCCCTGTGTGTGTCATACTCTGCCTGTCCTATACTCCCTGTGTGTGTCATACTCTGCCTGTCCTATGCTCCCTGTGTGTGTCATACTCTGCCTGTCCTATACTCCCTGTGTGTGTCATACTCTGTCTGTCCTATACTCCCTGTGTGTGTCATACTCTGTCTGTCCTATACTCCCTGTGTGTGTCATACTCTGTCTGTCCTATGCTCCCTGTGTGTGTCATACTCTGCCCTATACTCCCTGTGTGTGTCATACTCTGTCTGTCCTATACTCCCTGTGTGTGTCATACTCTGTCTGTCCTATACTCCCTGTGTGTGTCATACTCTGTCTGTCCTATACTCCCTGTGTGTGTCATACTCTGCCTGTCCTATACTCCCTGTGTGTGTCATACTCTGCCTGACCTATACTCCCTGTGTGTGTCATACTCTGTCTGTCCTATACTCCCTGTGTGTGTCATACTCTGTCTGTCCTATGCTCCCTGTGTGTGTCATACTCTGCCCTATGCTCCCTGTGTGTGTCATACTCTGCCTGCCCTATACTCCCTGTGTGTCATACTCTGTCTGTCCTATACTCCCTGTGTGTCATACTCTGCCTGTCCTATACTCCCTGTGTGTGTCATACTCTGCCTGTCCTATACTCCCTGTGTGTGTCATACTCTGCCTGCCCTATACTCCCTGTGTGTCATACTCTGCCTGCCCTATACTCCCTGTGTGTGTCATACTCTGCCTGTCCTATACTCCCTGTGTGTGTCATACTCTGCCTGCCCTATACTCCCTGTGTGTGTCATACTCTGCCTGCCCTATACTCCCTGTGTGTGTCATACTCTGCCTGTCCTATACTCCCTGTGTGTGTCATACTCTGCCTGTCTTATACTCCCTGTGTGTGTTATACTCTGCCTGTCCTATACTCCCTGTGTGTGTCATACTCTGTCTGTCCTATACTCCCTGTGTGTGTTATACTCTCCCTGCCCTATGCTCCCTGTGTGTGTCATACTCTGCCTGTCTTATACTCCCTGTGTGTGTCATACTCTGTCTGTCCTATACTCCCTGTGTGTGTTATACTCTCCCTGCCCTATGCTCCCTGTGTGTGTCATACTCTGTCTGTCCTATGCTCCCTGTGTGTGTCATACTCTGTCTGTCCTATACTCCCTGTGTGTCATACTCTGCCTGTCCTATACTCCCTGTGTGTGTCATACTCTGCCTGTGGAACATAAGCCTGGTAGGGTTTGTTTGGGGGGGTTGTTAGTATTTGATATTTATTTTTAGGGGCCCCTAAAGTGTTTAATCATGTGCTGGGGGTGCTGTGTTATCCACAGGGGAGGAAGAGGCATATGGATTTGAGGGTATGTCTTCATATGACTTAACTTTTTTCACATATAAGTGATAAGTGATATCCCTGCAGTGAGCACCAACCATTTGGATTTTTTTGGTGTGTTGCCTCAATTAATGTGGACATGGTCTTGCAGTAACATGGGTGTGGTTTAAAGTGGGTGTAGTTTAAAAACAGGGAGTGGCTAACAGTGGCTTCCATTATTGGCCCTGCACCATGGAGGCCAGAAACATTAGGGGCCTTGGTAGCACAGAAGTCGCCTCCCTTGTGTTTAGGGGAGAACCCCCCATACTTTTCTCTCTGTCTGATCCTAAAGAGCTGCAGGTTTGTACAGCTGAGAGTAGAGCTACTCCCTGTATTTCTATTATTTCTATTATATCTTATTGTTGTTCAGCTGTCAGGAGATGCTGGGAGTTGCAGTTGAATAACGACTGACTGAATTATAAATATTGGGGCCCCTGTTCCCCTAAGGACAAGCCAGCAGGGGGCAGAGAAAGACTGAGTAGCGCTATAGTAAACTGAGTGGCACCGTCTCTACTATGAGTTTACTTTCATATATTTGTGCATCGGCCCTCACAACCACGGAGAGATTTACATTAAGGCTAAACCTCCCCTAACCTCCCTGTTATATTTAAACCCTTAAAAAAAACCTTACGGAGTTCAGTGACTTACACTTTGCCTCTTCATAAGGGTTTTGATCCAGCTCTTATTCCGCCTCCCTGATAAATAAAAGTTTCTATTAATGGCAGGAATAGTGGGGCAGAGACAAGTCAAGTTCAGCCGGGTCGTGACATCTCAGATCTCAGACTTTCCTCAACACGTTGAGTTCCCTTTGGAGTTGAAGTGAAGTAATAACTGTGGCCTCCTGAGCTGATCCTGGTCCTTCTGTCTCGTCTGACAGTCCCTGGTACGTGTCAACATTTGTATTTATTATGCAGATTAACTGGGGGCAGCTGGGAAACTAACAATATGTCTAGCCCCATGTCAGATTTCAAAATGAAACATAAAAAAATCCCACAACAGTGTCCCACCAATTGACACCAAATAGGTTCTAGGAGGTCCCCCATCAGCAATTCGGCAGGTTTTAGATGGCGAATGGTCGAATTTTTAAAGATTTCGAAAAACGGTCCGCACACACCAATATTGCAGTCGGGGATTGTGCCCCTTTTATTAATGCCACCAACAGTCAATACTCACGCAGAATAAGTGGAAGGAGGTGTGCGGTAATACAAAATTTCATCGAATTTTTAAAGAGACAGTACATGATAAATTTCGATATTCAAATTTTTTTAATTTTTTTTGAAATTCAAAATGAATTTGGACTATTCCCTAGTCAAAGTACACAAAATTTAGCTCGAAATGTAAAAAAAATTTCATTTGAAAATTCACCCCGACCTTTGTCCTTTAGGGGTAAATTTATCAAAGAGTGAAGTTACACAATCCTCTAGAGTGAAATTCCACCCCTCTCCATTCATTTCTATGGGGTGTTACAGGCGTATTTATCAAAGCATCTTCTACAAATCCCATAGAAATGAATGGAGAGGGGTGGAATTTCACTCTAGAGGACTGTGTAACTTCACTCTTTGATAAATTTACCCCTAAAAGAGCTTCATAAAGAGCTGCTGAGCTGAAGCCAGTTGCATTTCCGCGGTATAAAATGGCTAAAATCTCAGAAACAAATCAAAACAGAAGACGGAAGTAAATTGAAAAAGTCAGAGGAGCCTTCTTAGTAAGTTTATGTCAGTTCATTTTTGCAATGATTTACGTCAGGCCACGTCAGGCCACTTTTAGCCTCTCCAAACAAACAAATAACTCTCCGCCTGTGATCACAATGGAATCACAATGGAGTGGAGGCAGGGTGTAGTGCAACTGTAACAATGGGCTTATGCACAAGAACTGGGCGTCAGAAGTTCTTTATACTTAACCAAAGAACTTAGTTTATTTATAGGATCATTTACAATGGAGTACATAGGAGATATAGTAGAAAGGATTAGTTAATACTCACAGTACTAGAGAACAGCTGGATTACAGCAGTAGTTAAGCAGCAAATGAGTCGGTACCGCAGCTTTCAGCCTGTGCCCTAAATGGACCAGGGGAAATTCTACCAACATTAAGTCTATGCACTTAGTCCCAACCTCTGGCTTATTTGTACCCGGGATCTGAAAGAGTCACCTTGAGGCATGAGTAAAATAATAGTAATATACATCTTTTCCCTCCTTAGTTAAACCCTTTAGTCGGCTGCTTTTGTTTATATCTGAAATGGTTTAGAAAATCTCCCAAAGCAGGAGATTATTTTTGAATTCCAGGCTTGGAGGCAAGTTTTAGTTGTATCAAATGGCCAATCACAGCACTTATTTGGCACCCCAAGAACATTTCTCATGTTGCTCCCCAACTCCTTTCTCTTCTGAATGTTGCTCACGAGTTCAAAAGGTTGGGGATCCCTGGTCTATAAGGATATTAGCACATTGTGTGGGGCTACTACTAAAAATCTCAAACGATGAAATTACCAAAACGCTACAACCTACTAAAAATCTGGGCTGATTTATAAACACTGGTCAAATTTCAACCTGGACAGTAACCAATGAAATGTTTGCTTTCATCGTTCAATCTGCAGCTGCCTGTAAAAGGCCGGTCACTGATTGGTTGCTATGCGTTACTGCCCAGGGTTTATAAATGAGCCAACTTTAGCTTAAACTCAACCCCAAAATAAAATTGTGCCTTATAAGAGAAGACAGGTAAAAATGATGTAAAATCCGGGAAAATGTAAAATTAGGGAAATGTGTTAAAGTCACGTTTTCTTCAAGTACTGAAAGAATATGTCAGGCCCCCTTATTTCTGTGCCCTAATCACATGTTTCTAGTGCCGTTCCAGCTCTCATACTATAAACATCTTATTCTCTGGAACGTCTCATTACTCTGCACCAATAGTAAATATCATTTTATGTACTCCCAGTAGTACTTTACTACATTTTCAAAATACATCACAGAAATCAGCAATAATTGGCTCAGAGCTGACCCTCTTCTCTCAGCCTTCAGTAATACACAGGGACACACAGAACATACACAGAACATACACAGGGACACAAAGAACATACTCAGAACATACAGAGAACATACACAGAACATACACAGAACATACACAGGGACACAGAGAACATACACAGAACATACACAGAACATACACAGGGACAGAGAACATACACAGAACATACACAGAACATACAGAGAACATACACAGGGACACAGAGAACATACACAGAACATACACAGAACATACACAGGGACACAGAGAACATACACAGGGACACAGAGAACATACAGAGAACGTACAGAGAACATACACAGAACATACAGAGAACATACACAGGGACACAGAGAACATACACAGAACATACACAGAACATACACAGGGACACAGAGAACATACAGAGAACATACAGAGAACATACACAGAACATACACAGAATATACAAAGAACATACACAGAACATACACAGAACATACACAGGGACAGAGAACATACACAGAACATACACAGAACATACAGAGAACATACACAGGGACACAGAGAACATACACAGAACATACACAGAACATACACAGGGACACAGAGAACATACACAGGGACACAGAGAACATACAGAGAACGTACAGAGAACATACACAGAACATACAGAGAACATACACAGGGACACAGAGAACATACACAGAACATACACAGAACATACACAGGGACACAGAGAACATACAGAGAACATACAGAGAACATACACAGAACATACACAGAATATACAAAGAACATACACAGAACATACACAGAACATACACAGGGACACACAGAACATACAGAGAACATACACAGAACATACACAGTGGACTGGTCCTACATAAACTCACAGCTGTAGGTCTGTCAGTCTGTCAGTGTGGGGGAGACATGTGACACATGAATCCTTGTTGTATATTATTGATATTGTACAACACAACTTGTGATGACACTGGTTGTACAATTCAGCAATAGGACACAACTCAGATAAAGACACTGCTGAGATTTAGGCTTCAATACAAATATACAGTAGAGCCATCAGGAGGGAGTGTGTGAATTAACCAAATCCTTTCCCTTGTCAGGAGTAGAGTAATTGTTCCCACAAAGAGCAGAAATCAGCGGCACCATTATACGGAACAACACATTTTAGGAAACCTCCGGGAAATTCCTGTCCTCCATGCGATGTCCTACGGCTCAGTGTTGGACTGGGATACCAGGGGCCACCAGAAAACCTTAGGCTGAGGGCCCACTTTCCAAACTTTTATACCTCCTCTCCTCACTCAACTTCTTTATTCTCCCAGTCTCTTTTCTCTAAACTATACTCTATTCTTCCATTATTGAGCCTCTTTGTTCCCATAAAGAAATAGGGAATGACCATGAAACAGGCCAAAGGTTAGAAGCAGGAGGGGCCACTGACACCTGGGCCCACCGGGAGTTTTCCTGGTATCCCTGTGGGCCAGTCCAACACGGCTACGGCTTAGGAATGCCACATCGGGTGCTTTTACTGCCACTCAGCCTCCAAATCTGCACACACCTCCGTCCTCTACCCTCCCACCTCAGCCGTCAATCATACGAACTCTGCCCTCATCCCTCCATCTTCTTCCCTCAGTCCTCCGCCCTCTTCCCTCCACCCTCAGCCTTCAGCCCTCCCTGCTCAGCCTTCCGCCCTCTTCCCTCCGTCTTCTTCCCTCAGCCTTCCGCCCTCTTCCCTCCGCCCTCTACCCCCTTCCCTCCACCCTCAGCCTTCAGTCCTCCCTGCTCAGCCCTCTTCCCTCCATCCTCTTTCCTCTTCCCTCAGTCTTCTGCTTTACCTGTTCATCCCTCCGCACTTCTCCCGTCGCTCTCCCCCCTCAGAACTCATCCGTCAGTCTTCTCTCTAAGCTCCTAAAGTGGTGAGCGAGTATTTTCAGTCCAAGAAAGTGGAAATTTAAAACATCTCTATAATAACAGTGGTGAAGTGATGAAGAGGTAAAGAGGAAGGCTCAGTGCTGAGGGTAGAGGGCTGAGCAGGGAGGGCAGAAGGTGGAGGACTGAGGGTGGAGGGAGGAAGATGGAGGGCTGAGTTCGTATGGCTGATGGTTGATCAGGGAGGGTAGAGGACGGAGATGTGACTGCACATTTGGAGGATAAGTGGGGGTAAAAGCACCCGATGTGGCATTCCTAAGCCGTAGGGGGTTTACCCCATTTTGCTTAAGTTCCTGTGTCCCGATTCCTCCTTTCTCTTTATTCCTAAGCCGTAGGACATCACATGGAGGACAAGTATTTCGCCGGAGAATGTAAAAAAATCCGTTGTTCCGCTCCATTACCCAAGGTTCAACTTTAGCTGCTACTCCTGATCAGCTTATCTGCCTCCCCCTCCCTTCTCATTCCTCCTGCTCATAAACATCTCCATGGTCTGCAGAGGTTCCCCATGGCCAATTCCAACAATATGATCACATTTCATCCGTCCTCCAGCCCCCGAAACTGAACGTATCGGGAGAGGAGTCTGCAATGCTGATCCTACCCATTCACATGATTTGTGTTGGTTTTATGTCTGTGATGGTTCATCCTGGTGCCCAATCTTTGTATCTGTAGAGCCCCCAGTACATATAATCCTGTATATCACATTGGATGAAGCTCACGAATACTGGTCCACAATGTGTAGACTTTTTGTGTATTGGGAATTACAACTTGCTCTTTGCACAGGAGGGATTTGTAGTTTCACATCTGTTGTTGTTGCAGAGAAATGGCGCTGATTTAGTTGTTTTAGGAAGAGACTTGTGACAATCATTTTCCTCAGATTAGGTGTTTGTCTATAGGACTAGAGAGACAATGTGATATACAGGATTATATGTACTGGGGGCTCTACAGATACAAAGATTGGGCACAAGGATGAACCATCACAGATATAAAACCAACACAAATCATGTGAAACACCAGTGGGGCAACAATTCTGCAGTTAAATCCCAGTGTCCAGGACCTGCAGCTCTTCATTCTAAAAGGGAAATTTATAACTGAACTGGGAAGGAAGACTTATGAATTGAAATGTCTGGAGTTATTTAACACAATAAGACAGGGCCTTAATTTAGGGTCAGATTTCATGTGAGCTCAATCCTGCTGTGTTTCTAGATGCACCTCTTATGTCAATCTGTGTGGGGGGTGTCTGTGGGCCGAGTGTTGGGGTGATTATTGGCTGAGAGTGGGGGTGTCTTTGGGTCAAGTGTGGGGGTGTCTTTGGGTCGAGCGTGGGGGTGTCTGTGGGCTGAGTGTTGGGGTGACTATTGACTGAGTGTGGGGGGGGGGTGCCAGACAATGCGGGGTACCTTACAATATATATATAAAACTGTGCTGTTGGGCAAAAGCTGAGTGGGTGCCCTGTATGGTGCCAGGCAGTGAGGGACAGGCGGGGCATTTGTTTAGCACATATAGTGGGTGCCAATAGGGGGTGCCTCTGTTTGTCAGTAGCCGGATTAGTCTCACTGATGCCACTTGCCAGTTCCTGAATGTCATGTGCTTTGTGCAAGTGCCACTCCCAGTCTCTCGTTTCTCTCACGGTCTATAGTACAGTAAATATTCATTGCTTTTGTTTCCTGCTATTTACGTTACACTTCCTGTAGCTGCTGTATTTGTGCCAATCATCCCACTATACGGGCACCTTTCTACCGACTATTAAAGCCACACCCATCACTGCCCACACAGGGGCCCCTACACCATACAATGGCCCAGAGCCCGGAACTCAACCCAACTGAGAACCTGATCCCCAACATCAGTGGCCAACCTCACCAACGCTCTTGTGGCTCAATGGCAACAACTCCCAGCAACAACTCCCAGGAACAATGTTCCAACATTTACAGGGAACCTTCCCAGAAGCACCGGGGCAGTTATAGCAGCACAGGGAGGGGCAACTGCAGATTAACCCCCTTGGGATGTGGGGACAAGCAGGGGGCAGATACATTTGGCCATATAGTGTACAACAGAAGGGCTATTATTATTTTTGGAAGATACATACACATATATATATATATATATGTAATTTTAGATGGTAAAACGTTCCCCCCTCCATCAGGGGTCGCTGGATAACTTTGGGGCAATTTGCTTTTGCAAAGGGGCAGTTCCATGTGTGTAGTTATGGTTGTCTGATATTATCCCCAAATATTTCAATGCCATGTTCCTCCATGGGCTAAGTCAGGGGTCCCCAACTTTTGGTTGCCCCTATGTGCACTGGCAGCAACAGGAGACTCAGTTTGGCAGTAGAACTGGTTTCTATTCACCAAGTCTGGAATTGAAAAATAAGCTCCTGCTTTGAGGCCACTGGGAGCAACAGCCAAGGGGTTGGGGGGCAACTTGTTCCTTGTGAGCGACAGGTTGGGGGTCACTGGGGTAAGTGCCTCAGGCTGTTTTCTGTTGAGGTGGCAGAGACAGTGCTTAGAGCAGCAGAATAGTAATGGTGGGCTGGGGTGTGAGTGCTTATTCAGGGTTAGAATCATCTGATAATACCCGAGTCCTGTGGTCTAATTACCCACCCATGCCTGGGGTCCCCTGGATTATCTGACACATTATGACCAAGGATCTGCTTTACAGGTGCCCACCTTCTCCCGTGCAACTAGTCACCATGGTGGTACAATGAGCACTGGAAGCTGATTGGACCATGGTTTGCAGTGCAAATGTGCAACTGGCCCCAGAAGCTGTCGCCGACCCCACTGCATTACTTTGTGTTCTCAGCTGAGGTATGGGCCAAGGGGGCAGCTCTGGGGGAAGCAGTCAATGAGTTTTGGAAGGGACACTTCTAAAAAAGAAATACAGAGGGGGGTTTTGTCTCCTATAAATAGTCAGACAGTGGAAATGAGGATGAGCTGATGGAACTTCTATTCTCCTAAACTGTAGACCACCATGAGCTTCTCCGGTGCATCAGTCGCACCATGACTCTTCCTTTTAGTGGGGGCATTTATTTCCAATAGCCACTTGATGTGTCCTGCTAAGTTCTTGAATTCGGGCTGATGCTTTTATAATAACGTGATATATAATAATGTGATGCGAGCCATAATGTTTGTTCAGGAAACATCTTGGCCTGAGGCGACACCCAGTGACTGAACCCGGAATAACCACAAGGTTCAGCCCAGTTCTGAAATTGCTACTGGTACAACCAATCTCAGAACTAAGAAGTTCTGAAGAGAAGGACAAATCAAAAGGAGGAACAGACTAGAACAAGGACGTCGGTTGGGGGACCATAAAAAGCCATCAATGATGTTCTGGGAGCCATTCTAATGAAATTCATTTACTCTTGAAGACACATGGAGATTTACACACAGACTAGGCTGGTATGTAAGGAGTTGAGTAATACTACGTAGGGCAGTATAGTGAGGTACATGAGTATCACCATGGGCAGTGCTCGTGGCTCCACCAGCAGGAGCAGCAGGTCAGTGGTTATCAGAGGCCCAGTGGCCATATTTAGAGTGAACAGGTCCAGCAGTGATAGGTTCTGAGATAAAGAGGGTTCCCATTATCAAGGTTCAGCAGTATCAGATTTTGGGTGGGCAGAGACCATTCGGTGGAGATCATCTGGCAGGAGTCGGAACATGCGCCAACCTTCAGCTTGGGACAGGTCCTTGGCACCTCGGGAATGGTAGAAGGATATGGCCAGGTCGTTCCAGTCGAGGACGGAGAACTGAAGGTGACAGCAGCCCAGAGACAGACACATCTGGGGGAAGAGACAGAGATCAGAGAAGAACTAAATGAAACAGAAAGTGAGGGGAAAATGGGGGGTGGAGTGGATGGAAGAAGAGAACGGAGGCTGCTTTATAAAGGCGAACCAGAGGCACTCACCTCAGCGACGGCTGTTAGAAGCTGGGACCCAATTCCTTTGCCTGCAACACATAAGGAGCCAATGTTACTCAGGATCTACTCATGGACCTGCTCATGGGTGATGGGTGCCCTCAGGGTAATGTAAACCTGGACTAGGGGCAAGGTCTCCTTCCCAGACACCCCTCTCTCTTAGTGACAGTTCTATGTATGTGAAGGTGCAATACACAGGGGACCCATGCATGTACCAGAAATGGCACCCTCTATGGCTGATAAGTAATTGGGGAAGAACATAGAGTGGATAGAGTGCAGTGCTTATTGGCCAGTTACTTACCCCTGTACTGGGGCATTACATACAGATCCTCCATATAGAGAGCGCGCCCTTTCCACGTGCTGTACGTAATGTAGCAAAGAGCGAAACCTACCAGCGCCGGACCTGGAACACAAACACATTCATGCCATGAGATCCATTAGCCCAGGGCACTGGTACTGTAAATGTGGGGGTTCAGAGTGGGCCACTACTTGTAACCTAGTCATTTTACCCTATCCAGATACAGCCAAATCCATATCACTCACAGCCAGAACAATTGGAGGTTGGTATTCTGAGCTCTGTGCTACCTCTGCTCTCAAGGATAATATGATGTCCTGGAGAATATACTGGGAGGAAGAGGAGGACTGAATGGCAGTTGATCCCACATCCCACATGATATGTCCCGCATGAGATGTCCCACGGTCAACATGAGATGTCCCACATGAGATGTCCCACGTCCAACATGAGATGTCCCACATGAGATGTCCCACGTCCAACATGAGATGTCCCACATGAGATGTCCCACGTCCAACATGAGATGTCCCACATGAGATGTCCCACACAGGAGATGGTTCCAAATGGACCAACCTTGGTCTCCACCTACCGTTGACTTTTACATCTCCATCTGTGGGTTCAGCCACCAGACAGCGGAATAAAGGGGAAGGTTCCTCAAATCCATCTCGCCTGAGACCTAGGGGAATATGGGTTAGATGGGTCAGTACATGGAAGGTGGGGTGTGGAGCGGAAAACCTAATTGGGTTAATTAAAAATAAATACTCTTCTTGGCTAGAGTTGTCACTGCTGGTGATGGGGCAGAATATCCAATGCAGCTATTACCATAAAGAGAAAAATTGCCAGCGCACAGTTTGCCTTTCAAATAATTATTACAAAAAATGAGGTGTTAGTACCACACTTTGGCCAAAATATGTAAGCTCACGTGCCACGCCAAGGCCCCTCATTGTACCTGAGCTATTACCATAGTTCATGCTCTACAGCCCTCCCCTATATATACTTGCTGTATCACGGTGTGGTGCCATTTCTCATCTCCTCTTATCTTGCTCTTTGGGGCCCATTAAAGTATAGGGCCAAGTGTAGATACCCCAGCTTTGGCCATGGCAATATAAACAACACCCTGACTTTCTATATCACCTTCATATTACACTGGCTGGTTGTGCTGGAACAAAGGCCTTGGTGTTTCTTCAGCCAAATACCCATTTATCAGTTGTGCCAAGGGAGGTGCCCATTGATCTCTATGATGGACATGAAGGAACAGGAATCAGCTGGTCCAGTCATGTCTGCTGTTAATAAAACTTCTGCATTAAATAGCACAGTGATTCCCAGTATTAAATGGCACAGTGATTCCCAGCATTAAATGGCACAGTGATTCCCAGCATTACATGATAGAGTAATTCCCAGCATTACATAGCACAGTGATTCCCAGTATTAAAAGACACAGTAACTCCCAGCATTACATGATAGAGTGATTCCCAACATTAAATGGCACAGTGATTCCCAGCATTACATGATAGAGTGATTCCCAGCATTACATGATAGAGTGATTCCCAACATTAAATGGCACAGTGATTCCCAGCATTACATGATAGAGTAATTCCCAGCATTACATGGCACAGTAATTCCCAGTATTAGATGGCACAGTGATTCCCAGCATTACGTGGTACAGTGATTCCCAGCATTAAATGGCACAGTGATTCCCAGCATTATATAGAACAGTGACCAGTAGTATGAAATGGCATGGTGGCTAGCCTAACACAGTACATCTACCTCTGAAAATGTTATTCAAAAAAGAGGTGTAGCTATGATGTCACCAAATGAAATGGTATGAAGGCATATAATGATGACATCTGTGATGTAAGGGCATCACTACTTATGCACAATCACACGTATGAACATATGCACACATACAAGCACACACACACACATACATACAAGCACACACATACAAACACACACACACACACACACACACACACACAAACACACCCCAGAGCTCACCTTCCACTGTGTTTCTGACTTGGTCAGGTAATTTCTCATAATCAGCCAATTCCTGCAGTGGGACAAATACACAAACACATCAGTGTGCGACATTCTCAGCCACATCTCTCACATTGATCTGAGCTTTACTTTCACCACTAGGTGGAGCCATGGAGTAACACAGCCAAGTGTTCAGAAACCTCATACTCTCTTTTCCTACACTCAATAGGACAGTTTTACCCTATCCACATATGCAAGGCAACAGGAGAATTC
The DNA here is from genome assembly GCA_038501925.1 of Xenopus petersii. Taxonomy (NCBI): domain Eukaryota; kingdom Metazoa; phylum Chordata; class Amphibia; order Anura; family Pipidae; genus Xenopus; species Xenopus petersii. The sequence continues at coordinate 158,824,899 of CM076676.1, read as the reverse complement.
TATCATTTCCACAGGCTCTGTATGACCAGCAGTCTGTGTGCAGCAGCCATAGGGTTAAAAAAATATGTAAATGTACAGGGAGCGAAGAAGTACAGATTTATTGCACGCACAGGGTTAATGCAGTCAGAAATTGAAGTAAAATATGTGGCACACATAGGGTTTATGTGCTGAGGCTGTGTGTGGCAGTCAAAGAGTTAACAAGACAGGTCAATATACAGGGAGCCCAAAGAGTTACACGTGGGTTACTGGGAGTAGTCACTGGACTATGGAACGGACTTACTGCTGATTAACCCTTCACTCCTCAGTCAGTAAGAGGTATCACTGTGGGACTGCTGCAAATAAAGGTGCATTTTACAGATGATCAATCCCATGATGCACAGCAAAACCACTGGCTGAATAACTGGGCCTTGCACCTTCTCAACCATATTATACACCTGGGTGCTGGGAGTTACAACTCTGATACTCCAGATACAAACACAGTCGTTTCCACTACCTGAATCATTCGTATGATCTCCCCACAGTCACCAGCATGTGCCGCTCTCACCCTGCAGGGAGTTGTCATTGTACTTCTGTCCTTATAACTCACTGCTCCGTGCCGAACAATCTCACCCTCCTGCTATCACTGCCCCTCACTGCTCCGCACATGCTCACTAACCCTCACTGCTCCGCACATGCTCACTACCCCCTCACTGCTCCGCACATGCTCACTACCCCCTCACTGCTCCGCACATGCTCACTACCCCCTCACTGCTCCGCACATGCTCACTACCCCTCAATGCTCTGCACATGCTCACTACCCCCTCACTGCTCCGCACATGCTCACTACCCCCTCACAGCTCCGCACATGCTCACTGCCCCTCAATGCTCTGCACATGCTCACTACCCCCTCACTGCTCCGCACATGCTCACTACCCCTCAATGCTCTGCACATGCTCACTACCCCCTTACTGCTCCGCACATGCTCACTACCCCCTCACTGCTCCGCACATGCTCACTACCCCCTCACAGCTCCGCACATGCTCACTGCCCCTCAATGCTCTGCACATGCTCACTACCCCCTCACTGCTCCGCACATGCTCACTACCCCTCAATGCTCTGCACATGCTCACTACCCCCTTACTGCTCCGCACATGCTCACTACCCCCTCACTGCTCCGCACATGCTCACTACCCCCTCACAGCTCCGCACATGCTCACTGCCCCTCAATGCTCTGCACATGCTCACTACCCCCTCACAGCTCCGCACATGCTCACTACCCCTCAATGCTCCGCACATGCTCAGTGGCACTCACTGTTCTGCACATGCTCACAATCAGTGGGTGAGTTAATTAGTAGAAATGCCTTTTTGATTTTTTAATTTTTTGTGCCCCTGATGAAGACCCTTAAGGTCGAAACGCGTTGGGCTCATTATGATTTTGATTTTTGTTTTGTAATTTTTGTATAATTTTTTCTTTTGTTCAATAAATTAATTTGGTTTTTTCAAAATTAGGTGTGCTATCCATTTCTCTTTTGCAATTAGTAGAAATGGACTTTGGCTCAGGTGTGACAGGTACATAAGAGGAGATACAGTAACATAACTATAAGGTGCTCCCCCTCCAGAAACTATTTCAGTGGCAGATTTGTGTGAGTGACCTGCCCGTGAGCCCCAAAAGTTCTGCCAGTTCCCACTGTACCCCCTGAAATTCCACATTAGATCAATCAGGAGGCAGTAAAGACAGGTATGGGTGGGGCCTGGCCTATCGGGTTTTTACTGGCAACTTTACAACAGAATATGAACATAATTTAGACTAACATTACAATTACATTACATTACACTCATACAGAACCCCCCCCCCCAGTCCACTGGCCAAATATCCTGATGGACAGAATGACAATGAGAGAATGATAGAACGACAGAATGATAAAATGACAGAATGATAGAATGACAGAATGATAAAATGACAGAATGATAAAATGACAGAATGATAGAATGATAGAACGACAGAATGATAAAATGACAGAATGATAAAATGACAGAATGATAGAATGACAGAATGATAGAATTATAAAATGACAGAATGATAAAATGACAGAATGATAGAATGACAGAATGATAAAATGACAGAATGATAGAATGACAGAATGATAGAATGACAGAATGATAGAATTATAAAATGACAGAATGTGTGAATGTTCTTTAGAGTATCTGCCTTTGCTGTGGATTCCCAGGGTAGAACAATGAAGAGACAGAACTATATACAGACACTTGCTGCTCCTGGGGTCCTGCAGGAGTGAAATCCAATGAGTTGAGTTTGGTATATCTGGAAAACCCCCAGTCCCACGTAAGAACAAATTCTACCCATAAAGTTACAACTGCTAGAAAGCCTGGCACAATAGTACCTGGGCAGTGTCCCATTGGTAGTGAGGCAAATTAAGGGCATTAATAACTGGCTAATAAAATAAGGGGGGCAAATGTGTGCCCTGGAATCAGTACAATATGACAAAAAGTCACACAATTTTCCTCCCCACCCCTAATTTGCATATGCAAATTTGGTTTGGCTAGGCAGATGGATTCGGCCGAATCCTGCTGAAAAAGGCAGAATCCTGAATCAAATCCTGGATTTGGTGCATCCCTAATACCTATACCCATGCCTTACCCATAACTCAACCCATACCTTACCCATAACTCTACCCAAACCTTACCCATAACTTTACCCATACCTTACCCATAACTCTACCCATACCTTACCCATAACTCTACCCATAACTCTACCCATACCTTACCCATAACTCTACCCATACCTTACCCATAACTCTACCCATACCTTACCCATAACTCTACCCATACCTTACCCATAACTCTACCCATACCTTACCCATAACTCTACCCATACCTTTACCCATACCTTACCCATAACTCTACCCATACCTCTACCCATAACTCTACCCATAACTCTACCCATACCTTACCCATAACTCTACCCATACCTTACCCATACCAGAGCAGTGGGACAGTCAGGGGTGTTCAGACCAGTCCGTTTTACTTGGGTTGACTTTCCCCCCAATGCACTTGCTCTTGTTTCCAGCTGACCAATAGGATACGCTAGTTGTCTATAGGAACAAGGCTAGTGGTGCCTATTATGTGGCTATTAGGCCAGTGGCTACACTTTGTTCCTCTGTCCCCCTCCATGTGGCACCCAAGCACTTCTCCCTATAACCTCTTCTGCTTTATACCAGTCAGACTTCTCCAGGCAGCAGTGCTGTATTCTCTATCCCTTCCACCTCATCATTCTGCCATCACTTGCTACAATATTCCCTGCCCCAATCACAGCGCAGCATTGAGCTCATGTGACTGCCAGGGAATGACCATCATTCAGTCTGTATTTTTAGGTACAAATATATCAAACTGTGCAACTACTACACCCCCTTTGTGCAACTACTACACCCCCACTGCCGTATCCCCATCACAATATTTAATAATTGAATTGTGTTATGATGGGGATACGCCAGTGGGGGTGTAGTAGTTGCACAATGGGGGTGTAGTAGTTGCACGTGGATAGGAAACTGGCTACAGGATCGGGTACAGAGGCTGGTTGTTAATGGGACATTCTCTACTTGGAGTAAGGTTCTTAGTGGGGTCCCCCAGGGCTCAGTATTGGGGCCACTTTTATTTAACTTGTTCATTAATGACTTAGGGGATTGTAAGTAATGTATCAGTGTTTGCAGATGACACAAAACTATCAGCCCAATTAATTCCATCCAGGATGTGGCACTTGCACCAGGATCTTGACTAACTGGCAATCTGGGCAGCTAAGTGGCAAATGAGATTCAATGTTGATAAATGTAAAGTCCTGCACCTGGGATGTAACAATATCCACTTATACCCTTAATGGGACTGCACTAGGCAAATCCATAATGGAGACGGACCTTGGAGTCCTTGTAGATAATACGGACGTGTGTTTTATTCAGCCTGACTTACTATAATACTATACACACACGTTCCTACAGCATCTTGCCTTACTATACACACTGGCTCACTTACAGCTGCCCGGGATCCTGTACTGAGGGAAGCACAATATACACAATATACACAGTGTAGAACACATTCATGTTAATAAGAAGCTCCAGCAAGTGACAGTGTGGAGCAACAATACCTGCCTCTGTGATACACTCATCTGTGTGTGGGGCAAATAAGGGCAGAGACTGCCCACCCCATGTTTAACCCCTTATGCAGCCATCTCTCATCTGTCTGACTGGCTCACTTTAGGGCCACACACTGTAGATGTGGAAGGGGGAGACTGAAAGGGGGATAGATACAGGGATCAGACTCCCAGCAGGGGTGGTAGGACTAATACAGTAAAGGAATAGGAGGGAGAGTGAAAGGGGGATAGATACAGGGATCAGACTCCCAGCAGGGGTGGTAGGACTAATACAGTAAAGGAATAGGAGGGAGAGTGAAAGGGAACATAAGGAAGTGATACTTTACAGAAAGGGGGGTAGATACAGGGAACAGACTCCCAGCAGGGGTGGTAGGACTAATACAGTAAAGGAATAGGAGGGAGAGTGAAAGGGAGATAGATACAGGGAACAGACTCCCAGCAGGGGTGGTAGGACTAATACAGTAAAGGAATAGGAGGGAGAGTGAAAGGGGGATAGATACAGGGATCAGACTCCCAGCAGGGGTGGTAGGACTAATACAGTAAAGGAATAGGAGGGAGAGTGAAAGGGAACATAAGGAAGTGATACTTTACAGAAAGGGGGGTAGATACAGGGAACAGACTCCCAGCAGGGGTGGTAGGACTAATACAGTAAAGGAATAGGAGGGAGAGTGAAAGGGAGATAGATACAGGGAACAGACTCCCAGCAGGGGTGGTAGGACTAATACAGTAAAGGAATAGGAGGGAGAGTGAAAGGGGGATAGATACAGGGATCAGACTCCCAGCAGGGGTGGTAGGACTAATACAGTAAAGGAATAGGAGGGAGAGTGAAAGGGAACATAAGGAAGTGATACTTTACAGAAAGGGGGATAGATACAGGGAACAGACTCCCAGCAGGGGTGGTAGGACTAATACAGTAAAGGAATATAAAGGGGAAGTGACCCCACAATTACAATCCCTTATCCCGACACACAATCCCCACTGCCCAGACACAGAATAGATAAAGTAGACTCCGCACACTAGAGACATAAAAACTTTATTCCTGATTATTCCTGTAGCAGCTCTGTCCATATGGGGGGTATCCCCAGTGCATTACACAACAGGACTGGTCTTATATTGGGGTACATATATTGCCGTCCCAGTACAACAGTGCAGTTTCCTTACCTTATAAATAACAATCTGCCCCGGGGTACTTACACCACAGATATCACTTCAGCAGCTGTTCCACTATAGTGCCCACCACCCCATCCTTTCTGCTCTCAGGGGCTGCTGGGAATTTATACAGTCAGCTGCAGTTATAGTGGGGGGATTCTGGGCCCCTCATCCATTGCCCCACCCCTCACTGAAGAATGTGCTGTTGGTGGCCCTGCAGCAGAACGGCCTGCTTGTCCATCAGTTTGCTAAAGACTCCCTCTCTGTTAGCCAGCAGCTCCTTATGGGTCCCACACTCCACCACCCGACCCTGATCAAGAACCGCCACAGAGTTGGCATTTTGGATGGTGGACAAGCGATGGGCAATAATCAGAACAGTCCGTCCCTCCATGAGTCGCTCCAGAGCCTCCTGCACCAAAAACTCATTCTCAGCATCCAGAGCGCTCGTTGCTTCATCTAGAAGGAGAATCTTGGGGTTCTTCAGAAGGGCACGGGCAATGGCGATCCTTTGTTTCTGCCCACCAGAAAGCAAGACCCCCTTTTCCCCGACTATTGTATGAAACCCTTTGGGGAAGCCCTCCACAAAGCCCAGAGCATTGGCAATTTTGGCGACTCTACGGATATCCTCTTCTGTGACTGCTGCGGGGTCTTCTGCTCCATAGGCAATGTTCTCAAAAATGGAGCAGGAGAAGAGCACGGGCTCCTGGCTCACTGTGCCGATGTTTGACCTCAGCCAGAGAGGGTTCAACTGCCGCACGTCGTACCCATCAATATGAACCGACCCCACGTGGGGATCATAAAGTCTCAGCAGGAGAGAGACAAGAGTTGATTTACCCGACCCACTTGGGCCTACTACGGCCATCACTGACCCTGCAGGAATAGAAAGGTTGAGTCTTTTGAATATTTTGGTGTCGGGACGGCTGGGGTAAGAGAAGCAAACGTCTCGAAATTCCAGGGCCCCTTTAAAGGCTGATGGTTTTAACTCCAAGCCCTTATTGAAAGGCATGATGGGCTCCAGGTCAAGCAGCTCCCAAAGGCGACCCCCTGCCCCAAATCCTTTCATTAGCTCTGAATAGAAGGAGCTCAAGCCACCAATGCTTATCCCTACCCAAAAAGCGTACATGAGGAATGAGGAGAGCTCTCCAACTGTCATCTGAGCAGCTTGGGTCAGCAGCCCTCCCTTGTAGAGCACCGCCAACACAATGATATTCCCAGTCAAACCAGTAAGTCCAAAGAAGCCAGAGCGGAGCAGAGCCTCTTTATACGCCAAGTGGAGCACATTGTCTACTTTATGGTCGTATTTCTTCATCTCCAGGAGCTCTTTCCCAAATGCACGGACAGTCCTTATGCTGCCAATGCGCTCCTCTGCCAGTTGGGTGGTCTCAGCCAGGGAGTCCTGCGTCAGTCTGGAGAGTTTCCTCAGGTATCTTCCATAGATCACCGCCATGATGCCAAGGGGTGGGACAATGCTCAGGACGAAGGTAGCCAGCTCAGGAGACACATAAAACATCATCCCCACACCAACTGAGGCCTGGGCCACCGCTCTTAGGCCATCAGACAGGTTCTCGGTGAGGGATCGGCCAAGCAAAGCCGTGTCGGAGGACAGTCTGTTGATCAGTTCCCCAGTGCGGGTTTTATCAAAGAACCCAACCTCCTGTCTCATTACAGAGGCAAAGAGGGCCGAGCGTAGCCTGCTCACAATCTGCTGGCCAGAGGTCTGCATGAGGTAGACACGAGCTGCGTTGGCTGAGGCTCCACACAAGAAGACTCCACTCAGAAAGGCACAGAGGGAGGTGAGGCTGGAGGAGAAGTCTCCAGAGGGATTGGAGTATATGACGTCAATAACTTTCCCAAGGAAAAATGGAGCTGACATGGTGACAACACTGGATACGGTCAGAAATCCCACGGCAGCGGAAAGTCTCCATCTCTCAGGATGGGCGAGGGAAAGCAGCCTCCTTAAATCCTTTGAGCTCACATCCTTCCTACTTGTGGTGGGAGGATTGTCCTCCTGTAAAGGTTTTGCCTGGTCTCCTGCAGCCTGTGAGGAGGTGGCACTGCTGTACCAACGCCACCTGCTAGTCCATAATGTCCTGTGACTAAGGGGCCAAGTTAGGCTTGGCCTTAGCGTCTGCTTCCGAGGGCATCTCAGTGAGGAGTAGGTTGGTGTTGCCTGCTGACAGAGTGAAGTTCCATGTAGAGTCCCTGGCCGGCCAACAGATCCTTGCTGGAGTCTCGTTCTGTACAGAGGTCCAACATAAGCCCTGGAGACCACATGCACCAGCAGCTTCTGCCACAGCCATTCTCTCCCCACAGATGCTCCAAGCAAGGTGCCGATCAGCATGTCCTGAAAATCCCAAACACAAAGGCGTGAGGAAAGGGGAGAGGCGCTGGGCAATGGGCCCAAAAGTCCCAAAGCAAAGTGAAGGCTAGTAATGAAGGAAACGGAGAGGCTGGAGCAACACAGAACATAGGGCTAAATGAGCACTCAGCCCCCTCTCATGCCTTATACCAAGTTACTCAATCAGTATGGGGGGGGGGGTATTCTGCCTAACTGTCAGCTCATTCATGTGGCCTGTAGGGCCTTCCCCCTGCCCCATGTCAACCTCTGATAAGAGCCCGGCCCTCCTCTTATCTGGGTGTGCAGAGCTAATCATCTGCTGTGTCATCCTGATGTTCTGCTGAGCCTGTGGGGGGGGGGGCATTTCACCTGCAACTGGTTGGGTGGGTTACAGAATTACTATTTGTAGCCTAAACGATAGCTCTGGGGTCAGACAGTGGGCACTACAGTAAGTACAGGGCTGCAGCAAGTGGGGCAGAGGAAGAACACAGTAGAGCTTTGCTTTAAATTTTAGGGTGGGCCCTCAGCTGATAACAGGGTTCCTGTATAAAATCATCGTTGTATCAAACATAGAGCCAACAATATTCAGAACAACAAGAAGTGTTCAACCCCCAACTGTCCCTTAACGTTAAACTTTCTCCCAAAATCTCAGCCGGGTCCCCGGCAATTGCTCTTAGCTGAGCATGTTTCATTAGGGGGGATAGAGTGTAAAGCTGACCACACAATGATCCTCTTATTTAGTAATGTTGCCCCAATATGTCCACCCTGAGGTCAATATAATGGGGACCAGGAAGTCGGGGGGTGACCCATAACAACAATCGCCTCATGGGACTTTTATACCTGTCTGATCATCATCAGGTCAATTTCTGGTCAGATATTGGTCAGGGAGGACCTGGGAACAGACACGGACTGGATTTTGACATGAAAATGTATCTCACCCCCCTCCTCCCTAGTTAGGGTTCCAAACCGGGCCGGAATTTTACTGAACTGGACGTTAAAATTAATGGTTGATTCCAATGTTATTAATAGGGAATAAAGATAAATATATAGGAAGGTCAGTGATCCCAATGTTATTAATAGGGAATAAAGATAAATATATAGGAAGGTCAGTGATCCCAATGTTATTAATAGGGAATAAAGATAAATATATAGGAAGGTCAGTGATCCCAATGTTATTAATAGGGAATAAAGATAAATATATAGGAAGGTCAGTGATCCCAATGTTATTAATAGGGAATAAAGATAAATATATAGGAAGGCCAGTGATCCCAATGTTATTAATAGGGAATAAAGATAAATATATAGGAAGGTCAGTGATCCCAATGTTATTAATAGGGAATAAAGATAAATATATAGGAAGGCCAGTGATCCCAATGTTATTAATAGGGAATAAAGATAAATATATAGGAAGGTCAGTGATCCCAATGTTATTAATAGGGAATAAAGATAAATATATAGGAAGGCCAGTGATCCCAATGTTATTAATAGGGAATAAAGATAAATATATAGGAAGGTCAGTGATCCCAATGTTATTAATAGGGAATAAAGATAAATATATAGGAAGGTCAGTGATCCCAATGTTATTAATAGGGAATAAAGATAAATATATAGGAAGGTCAGTGATCCCAATGTTATTAATAGGGAATAAAGATAAATATATAGGAAGGTCAGTGATCCCAATGTTATTAATAGGGAATAAAGATAAATATATAGGAAGGTCAGTGATCCCAATGTTATTAATAGGGAATAAAGATAAATATATAGGAAGGTCAGTGATCCCAATGTTATTAATAGGGAATAAAGATAAATATATAGGAAGGTCAGTGATCCCAATGTTATTAATAGGGAATAAAGATAAATATATAGGAAGGTCAGTGATCCCAATGTTATTAATAGGGAATAAAGATAAATATATAGGAAGGTCAGTGATCCCAATGTTATTAATAGGGAATAAAGATAAATATATAGGAAGGTCAGTGATCCCAATGTTATTAATAGGGAATAAAGATAAATATATAGGAAGGTCAGTGATCCCAATGTTATTAATAGGGAATAAAGATAAATATATAGGAAGGTCAGTGATCCCAATGTTATTAATAGGGAATAAAGATAAATATATAGGAAGGTCAGTGATCCCAATGTTATTAATAGGGAATAAAGATAAATATATAGGAAGGTCAGTGATCCCAATGTTATTAATAGGGAATAAAGATAAATATATAGGAAGGTCAGTGATCCCAATGTTATTAATAGGGAATAAAGATAAATATATAGGAAGGTCAGTGATCCCAATGTTATTAATAGGGAATAAAGATAAATATATAGGAAGGTCAGTGATCCCAATGTTATTAATAGGGAATAAAGATAAATATATAGGAAGGCCAGTGATCCCAATGTTATTAATAGGGAATAAAGATAAATATATAGGAAGGTCAGTGATCCCAATGTTATTAATAGGGAATAAAGATAAATATATAGGAAGGTCAGTGATCCCAATGTTATTAATAGGGAATAAAGATAAATATATAGGAAGGTCAGTGATCCCAATGTTATTAATAGGGAATAAAGATAAATATATAGGAAGGTCAGTGATCCCAATGTTATTAATAGGGAATAAAGATAAATATATAGGAAGGTCAGTGATCCCAATGTTATTAATAGGGAATAAAGATAAATATATAGGAAGGTCAGTGATCCCAATGTTATTAATAGGGAATAAAGATAAATATATAGGAAGGTCAGTGATCCCAATGTTATTAATAGGGAATAAAGATAAATATATAGGAAGGTCAGTGATCCCAATGTTATTAATAGGGAATAAAGATAAATATATAGGAAGGCCAGTGATCCCAATGTTATTAATAGGGAATAAAGATAAATATATAGGAAGGCCAGTGATCCCAATGTTATTAATAGGGAATAAAGATAAATATATAGGAAGGTCAGTGATCCCAATGTTATTAATAGGGAATAAAGATAAATATATAGGAAGGTCAGTGATCCCAATGTTATTAATAGGGAATAAAGATAAATATATAGGAAGGTCAGTGATCCCAATGTTATTAATAGGGAATAAAGATAAATATATAGGAAGGTCAGTGATCCCAATGTTATTAATAGGGAATAAAGATAAATATATAGGAAGGTCAGTGATCCCAATGTTATTAATAGGGAATAAAGATAAATATATAGGAAGGTCAGTGATCCCAATGTTATTAATAGGGAATAAAGATAAATATATAGGAAGGTCAGTGATCCCAATGTTATTAATAGGGAATAAAGATAAATATATAGGAAGGTCAGTGATCCCAATGTTATTAATAGGGAATAAAGATAAATATATAGGAAGGTCAGTGATCCCAATGTTATTAATAGGGAATAAAGATAAATATATAGGAAGGTCAGTGATCCCAATGTTATTAATAGGGAATAAAGATAAATATATAGGAAGGTCAGTGATCCCAATGTTATTAATAGGGAATAAAGATAAATATATAGGAAGGTCAGTGATCCCAATGTTATTAATAGGGAATAAAGATAAATATATAGGAAGGCCAGTGATCCCAATGTTATTAATAGGGAATAAAGATAAATATATAGGAAGGTCAGTGATCCCAATGTTATTAATAGGGAATAAAGATAAATATATAGGAAGGTCAGTGATCCCAATGTTATTAATAGGGAATAAAGATAAATATATAGGAAGGTCAGTGATCCCAATGTTATTAATAGGGAATAAAGATAAATATATAGGAAGGTCAGTGATCCCAATGTTATTAATAGGGAATAAAGATAAATATATAGGAAGGTCAGTGATCCCAATGTTATTAATAGGGAATAAAGATAAATATATAGGAAGGTCAGTGATCCCAATGTTATTAATAGGGAATAAAGATAAATATATAGGAAGGTCAGTGATCCCAATGTTATTAATAGGGAATAAAGATAAATATATAGGAAGGTCAGTGATCCCAATGTTATTAATAGGGAATAAAGATAAATATATAGGAAGGTCAGTGATCCCAATGTTATTAATAGGGAATAAAGATAAATATATAGGAAGGCCAGTGATCCCAATGTTATTAATAGGGAATAAAGATAAATATATAGGAAGGTCAGTGATCCCAATGTTATTAATAGGGAATAAAGATAAATATATAGGAAGGTCAGTGATCCCAATGTTATTAATAGGGAATAAAGATAAATATATAGGAAGGTCAGTGATCCCAATGTTATTAATAGGGAATAAAGATAAATATATAGGAAGGTCAGTGATCCCAATGTTATTAATAGGGAATAAAGATAAATATATAGGAAGGTCAGTGATCCCAATGTTATTAATAGGGAATAAAGATAAATATATAGGAAGGTCAGTGATCCCAATGTTATTAATAGGGAATAAAGATAAATATATAGGAAGGTCAGTGATCCCAATGTTATTAATAGGGAATAAAGATAAATATATAGGAAGGCCAGTGATCCCAATGTTATTAATAGGGAATAAAGATAAATATATAGGAAGGTCAGTGATCCCAATGTTATTAATAGGGAATAAAGATAAATATATAGGAAGGTCAGTGATCCCAATGTTATTAATAGGGAATAAAGATAAATATATAGGAAGGTCAGTGATCCCAATGTTATTAATAGGGAATAAAGATAAATATATAGGAAGGTCAGTGATCCCAATGTTATTAATAGGGAATAAAGATAAATATATAGGAAGGTCAGTGATCCCAATGTTATTAATAGGGAATAAAGATAAATATATAGGAAGGTCAGTGATCCCAATGTTATTAATAGGGAATAAAGATAAATATATAGGAAGGTCAGTGATCCCAATGTTATTAATAGGGAATAAAGATAAATATATAGGAAGGTCAGTGATCCCAATGTTATTAATAGGGAATAAAGATAAATATATAGGAAGGTCAGTGATCCCAATGTTATTAATAGGGAATAAAGATAAATATATAGGAAGGTCAGTGATCCCAATGTTATTAATAGGGAATAAAGATAAATATATAGGAAGGTCAGTGATCCCAATGTTATTAATAGGGAATAAAGATAAATATATAGGAAGGTCAGTGATCCCAATGTTATTAATAGGGAATAAAGATAAATATATAGGAAGGCCAGTGATCCCAATGTTATTAATAGGGAATAAAGATAAATATATAGGAAGGTCAGTGATCCCAATGTTATTAATAGGGAATAAAGATAAATATATAGGAAGGTCAGTGATCCCAATGTTATTAATAGGGAATAAAGATAAATATATAGGAAGGTCAGTGATCCCAATGTTATTAATAGGGAATAAAGATAAATATATAGGAAGGTCAGTGATCCCAATGTTATTAATAGGGAATAAAGATAAATATATAGGAAGGTCAGTGATCCCAATGTTATTAATAGGGAATAAAGATAAATATATAGGAAGGTCAGTGATCCCAATGTTATTAATAGGGAATAAAGATAAATATATAGGAAGGTCAGTGATCCCAATGTTATTAATAGGGAATAAAGATAAATATATAGGAAGGTCAGTGATCCCAATGTTATTAATAGGGAATAAAGATAAATATATAGGAAGGTCAGTGATCCCAATGTTATTAATAGGGAATAAAGATAAATATATAGGAAGGTCAGTGATCCCAATGTTATTAATAGGGAATAAAGATAAATATATAGGAAGGTCAGTGATCCCAATGTTATTAATAGGGAATAAAGATAAATATATAGGAAGGCCTATATAGAAAAGGTGGCAACCATATCCTAGTTAGTACCTTCTCTGGCATGTGGGAGTGCAAGGGTTAAACCAGGAGGATTATGGGGAAGAAGGAAGTGGGTGGGGGAAGTGACAAGTGCTGGTGTTTAGGCTCCAACTCCCCAAATCCAAGCTGTGGTTTTACTTCTCAGTTTTGTGGAGCAACAAGTCCCTTCCTGTGTCCCCCAACTGCCCCTCAGTAACAGCACAGAGTTAACCCTGTCAGTCCCAGAGTCCCAGCAGCAGAGTTAACCCTGTCAGTCCCAGCACAGAGACTTTACAGGACAAGAGGACTGGGGATAAAGTTGTGAGAGGAGTGAGGAATGAATGAGAAATGAATGGAAGGATAACGTTGGGTTTATGAGGAGCTGCGGCTGAATTATGGGGACAGAGACAAGAAGTTCATCGCACTTACCTGTGCTTGGGCTCCCACTCCCCAACTACAAGCTCTGTTTTTACTTTTAACTTCTGACCTTCCCAAGATGGCCGGTACCTGTAACCTCTACTGACTCCGCTGAAGATCACTTCCTGCCTAGCGCCATGTTTACTGCTGGCAGAATGTTCCCTTCCACGACTCCGTTTCAGTGGCCATCTTTGCTTTAGTATGTTGTAAGGGGCGCCAGATAATACCCGGATGTCAGAGGCGGCTCAGTAACGCGGTGCCCGGGAAGAGCCAATAGTTGGTGTTCCTCTCACAGCATGATTAACCCTGTCACTGCCACAATCCCCTGAGTGTAGTGAGACAAGGAGCTGACTATTAGCTGCACTTATTATTACAGCACACAGCTGAGCAATGACAGTAGGAAGTAAACACCTCACACACACACAGTAACAAAAGTACTTTTACTGTAAACAACTTGCAGTGTGACAGACAGGAGCACAGTGACAGCTTCAATAGAGTTTATAAAGGCGGGGCCTCAGTGTAATCCTTTCCTGTCCGCCATATTGGGTGTGGCAAGACAATTGAAAGTCCAGAGAGCAGCAGGGAAGTGAGTCTGTCACAGACAAGAGCAGAGTGGGGTTTAGGGGAGGCCCCTCATATTAATGTATGGGATGGGAGTCTCCTCCTGTTGGGTAAGTTCTAGGGTTGCCACCTTTTCTGGGGAAAAATGCCGGCCTTCCTATATACTTGCTGTTATTTCCTATTAATAACTTTGGCACCAAGCATCACCTTTACCTGCCAGGCCTGGTGGCAACCCTATGTGCAACTACAGCTTGAGAATCCCCCATTGACGGCTCACAGGCTCCAGTCAATATTTGGTTTTGCCTTCTGCTCCTGTAGCTGTGGCCCCTGGGTAGAGCCAGTGTTTGGGGGCTCACTAGTTCATGGCTCCTCCCCCATGCGCCTAAGGGCTTCCAGCTTGAAGCTCATCACTTGGTACCCCGGCTCCTCCGTCAGGTTCTCCGCCCCCAGGGAGCGGTACAGGTGAATGGCCGGCTCGTTCCACTTCAGCACCGTCAGGTGGATCTGGGAGCAGCCGGACTTTAATCCCTCCTGAGAATTGGGCAGAGAGTCAGAGAGAGGCACCATGGGATAATCCTCCCACCCCCGCAGTGTGCACAGTGGTTTATTCCAACACATGTCTCAGCCATTCCTCCTAATATGGGAAGTAGGGTTACCACCTTTTCTGGAAAAAAATACCAGCCTTCCTATATATTTATCTTTATTCCCTATTAATAACATTGGGATCACTGGCCTTCCTATATATTTATCTTTATTCCCTATTAATAACATTGGGATCACTGGCCTTCCTATATATTTATCTTTATTCCCTATTAATAACATTGGGATCACTGACCTTCCTATATATTTATCTTTATTCCCTATTAATAACATTGGGATCACTGGCCTTCCTATATATTTATCTTTATTCCCTATTAATAACATTGGGATCAGTGACCTTCCTATATATTTATCTTTATTCCCTATTAATAACATTGGGATCTCTGACCTTCCTATATATTTATCTTTATTCCCTATTAATAACATTGGGATCACTGACCTTCCTATATATTTATCTTTATTCCCTATTAATAACATTGGGATCACTGACCTTCCTATATATTTATCTTTATTCCTATTAATAACATTGGGATCACTGACCTTCCTATATATTTATCTTTATTCCCTATTAATAACATTGGGATCACTGACCTTCCTATATATTTATCTTTATTCCCTATTAATAACATTGGGATCACTGACCTTCCTATATATTTATCTTTATTCCCTATTAATAACATTGGGATCACTGGCCTTCCTATATATTTATCTTTATTCCCTATTAATAACATTGGGATCACTGACCTTCCTATATATTTATCTTTATTCCCTATTAATAACATTGGGATCACTGACCTTCCTATATATTTATCTTTATTCCCTATTAGTAACATTGGGATCAACCATCATTTTTACCAGCCATGCCGGTAAAATACTGGCCAGGTGGCAACCCTAATGGGAAGTGGCCCTGGGGCCCATAGTCCTTTATGTTCATATTCATATTGAAATATATCTTCCCCTTTAACTACACTTATAGGCAAGGGATGCTGGGAGTTGGGGGCGGCAGCTACAGTGTTACAGGTCATGTGATGCTGAGCACATCTTAATTAACCCTCAACATGTCCACAGTACTTCAAATGGTACAAAATGCTCCCGCCCACCAAAAATCCAAATTACCTGTGCTACTTTCTTCATCAGAAGCTTTCCAAGGCCCCTCCCTGTTGACGAAAAAAGGCAAGGGGTTAAAGGAAGGGTTTTATGTTACAGAAGGTCTGATTTAAGCAGGAGCAGGAAGTGCCCCCACAAAATGAGTGGATCCCTTAATGCATGGGCAGCTTTGGGGTAAATACCCACCTCTGAATTGGGGAGACACGTAGAGATCCTCGAGGTGCAGGGTGCGGCCCGTCCAGCTGCTGTAGCTGTTGGCAAACAGAGCGTATCCAGCAAAGGGGGCACCTGGAGGGGGAGAAGAACTAATTTCAGGTCCCTGCCATAGACTTGGCCCCTTGATGGAAAATCTGTCACTGAGCAGCAAATTGCCACCCAAAGACAAACAATTGTGATTTTTGCCCTTAACAACCCAGCACATATAAGTGTAAATAACTGTCTGTGACCCACTGGTGTCTGTATATACACAGTCAGGCCCATAAGTCTTTGGACAGAGACAACTTTTGTCTAATGTTGGTTCTGTACATTCCCACAATTAATTTTAAATGAAACAACTCAGATGCAGTTGAACTACAGACTTTCAGCTTTAATTCAGTGGGTTGAACAAAAAGATTCCATAAAAATGTGACAAACTAAAGCCTTTTTTAACACAATCACTTCATTTCAGGGGCTCACAAGTAATTGGACAATTGAGTCAAAGACTATTTCATGGGCAGGTGGGGCAATTCCCTGGTTATGTCATTATCAATGAAGCAGATAAAAGCCCTGGAGTTGATTTGAGGGGGGGGGTGTATGTGGAACAGACAACATGAGGACAAAGGAGCTCTCCATGCAGGTGAAACAAGTCCTCCTTAAGCTGCAAAAACAGGAAAAAAAATGAGAAATGTCTCCAATATTAGGAGAGGCAAAATCTCCAGTTTGGTACATGGTGAGAAAGAAAGAAATCACTGGTGAACTGAGCAACACAAAAAGACCTGGACGTCCACGGAAGACAACAGTGGTGGATGATCTCTGAATCATTTCCATGGGGAAGAGAAAGCCCTTCACAAGAGCCAAACAAGTGAAGAACAGTCTCCAGGAGGTAGAGTCTCCATATCCAAGTCTACCATAAAGAGAAGACTGTATGAAAGTAAATACAGAGGGGGCACTGCAAGGTACAAGCCACTCATAAGCATCAACAATACAAAGGCTACATTGGACTTTGCTAAAAAACATCTAAAAAATCCAACACAGTTGTGGAAAAACATTCTTTGGACAGATGAAACCAAGATGAAGCTCTAGCAGAATGATGGCAAGAGTAAAAAGTGTGGAGGAGGCTTGGGAAGAGCTGCTGATCCAAAGCATAGCACAGTTGTGTATAAAACATTTGGGGGGCAGTGTGATGGGCGTGATTGGCTGCCAGTGGGACACTAGTGTTTATCCATCATGTGACACAGGACAGAAGCACAATAATGAATTGTGAGCTCTTCAGAGACACTGTCTGCTCAAATCCAGCTAAATGCACTCACATTGATTGGGAGGCGTCTCATAATGAGCCAAAACATAGAGCCAAAGCAACCCAGGAGTTTATTAAAGCAAAGAAGTGGAATATTCACCTGATGTGAAGCCAATTGAGCTGCATTTCACTTGTTGAAGACTAAACTTGGAACAGAAAGGCCACAAACAAAGAGCAAGTGAAAGAAGCGGCTGCAGTAAAGGCCTGGCAGAGCATTAAACAGGAGCAAAGCCACAATCTGCTGATGTCCATGAGTTCAACACTTCAGCCTGTCATTGCAGCAAAGGATTTTCTACCAACTATTAGAAATGAACATTTTATTTTCACTTTTTTAATTTGACCAACTGCTGTAAGTCCCTGAAATGAAGTGATTGTGTTAAAAAAAGGCTTTAGTTTGTCACATTTTATCCAATCTTTTTGTTCAACCCACTGAATTAAAGCTGAAAGTCTGTAGTTCAACTGCATCTGAGTTGTTTCATTTAAACTTCATTGTGGGAATGTACAGAATCAACATTAGAAAAAAGTTGTCTCTGTCCAAAGATAAGATGTGGCCCCTAATCTACCCTCAAACCTTTCAGGTTATGTATATAGAAGTGTTCCCTGGGCAGCAGGCCTTCCCCTTTACACATATGCCGCACTTAGATTGTAAGCTCTATGGAACATTGACCTCCTTGCTCTTGTCCAACACTGAGCACTTAATCTTGTAACTGTACTTTGTATTTATTATTGTTTTAACCCAATGTTTGTTCTGTTCATGTATTGTTCTGATGTACAGGGTGTGTGCATAAGAAGCCCTACATACTGTACATATACACACATACATATACACATACTGTACATACATGCTGAGAGGGAAAGGGGTGTTACAGGGAGAGCTGGGAAGTGAATCAGGGGTACAGGCTGATACATTAGATAGGTACAAGGAAGGGTCGGATGCTTTATTCACCAGTAGCTCCTCCCAGCAGACAGGAGGGAGCCAATGAGATTAGAGGAGGGAAAGGGGTGTTACAGGGAGAGCTGGGAAGTGAATCAGGGGTACAGGCTGATACATTAACAAGATAGGTATAAGGAAGGGTCGGATGCTTTATTCACCAGTAGCTCCTCCCAGCAGACAGGAGGGAGCCAATGAGATTAGAGGAGGGAAAGGGGTGTTACAGGGAGAGCTGGGAAGTGAATCAGGAGTACAGGCTGATACATTAGATAGGTACAAGGAAGGGTCGGATGCTTTATTCACCAGTAGCTCCTCCCAGCAGACAGGACGGAGCCAATGAGATTAGAGGAGGGAAAGGGTGTTACAGGGAGAGCTGGGAAGTGAATCAGGGGTACAGGCTGATACATTAGATAGGTACAAGGAAGGGTCGGATGCTTTATTCACCAGTAGCTCCTCCCAGCAGACAGGAGGGAGCCAATGAGATTAGAGGAGGGAAAGGGGTGTTACAGGGAGAGCTGGGAAGTGAATCAGGGGTACAGGCTGATACATTAGATAGGTACAAGGAAGGGTCGGATGCTTTATTCACCAGTAGCTCCTCCCAGCAGACAGGAGGGAGCCAATGAGATTAGAGGAGGGAAAGGGGTGTTACAGGGAGAGCTGGGAAGTGAATCAGGGGTACAGGCTGATACATTAGATAGGTACAAGGAAGGGTCGGATGCTTTATTCACCAGTAGCTCCTCCCAGCAGACAGGAGGGAGCCAATGAGATTAGAGGAGGGAAGGGGTGTTACAGGGAGAGCTGGGAAGTGAATCAGTGGTACAGGCTAATACATTAGATAGGTATAAGGAAGGGTCGGATGCTTGGTTCACCAGTAGCTCCTCCCAGCTGACAGGAGGGAGCCAATGAGATTAGAGGAGGGAAAGGGGTGTTACAGGGAGAGCTGGGAAGTGAATCAGGGGTACAGGCTGATACATTAGATAGGTATAAGGAAGGGTCGGATGCTTGATTCACCAGTAGCTCCTCCCAGCAGACAGGAGGGAGCCAATGAGATTAGAGGAGGGAAAGGGGTGTTACAGGAAAGCTGGGAAGTGAATCAGTGGTACAGGCTGATACATTAGATAGGTACAAGGAAGGGTCGGATGCTTTATTCACCAGTAGCTCCTCCCAGCAGACAGGAGGGAGCCAATGAGATTAGAGGAGGGAAAGGGGTGTTACAGGGAGAGCTGGGAAGTGAATCAGTGGTACAGGCTGATACATTAGAAAGGTACAAGAAGGGGTTGGATTTAGCAAGTGAGGGAATAGAGGGTTAATGAGAATAGCAATTATTTAACTATTTTACCCTATTTCCAAAAAGTGTTTTGTTCCACGTGGGCTGTGCCTGGGGGAGGAGCCACTCACTATGATCTCTGTCAGTTACTGTTTCTCACCTGTTTCACCTGTTCTCTCCTTGTCGGGCACCTCGGCCACTATACAGCGAAACCAGGGGGTGTCGCCAAATCCATCCCGCTGCAACTCTATAGAGAAAGAAAGAGTTAATCATAGTGCCCTCCCAGCCAGACTCCCCCCGCTACTTGCCTTCTCTATGAGGACTCCCACACTGCAAGGTAGTAGCATTGAATTTAGATGATCCCACCCATATTTACGCCCCCTGCGCACCTGGAGGGCTGACACTGGCTGTACAAAGTCACATGACAGGCAAAGGTGGGAGGGGGCAGTTTCCAGTTGCCTCATTGGTGCTCCTTCCTGTGCTGATGCCCCTGCACTGTCATTGGTCGGTGACTCCTGTTCCAACACTGTGATTTGCCGAAGGACAAGCAGTGACTGCCCCAGCCATGTAGCACTGCCACACCCACTGGGGGAGGGGTCTCTGAGAAAATATATATTGGGGTGGGGCTGATTTACTAACAGCAGTTTTATTATTAGTTTGCTCAGTGCTCTTATGTTGACTAGTATGGATCATTCTGACTGGCTCCGCCCCTTTATAATCCCATTGGTTTCTCTGTTAGTTCCAATAAATCAGATTAAAGGGCAAATAAAGGCAAGTGTGAGGGGCAAGTACTATACACAGGCAGCCAGCAGGGAGTTACTAGAGGTACAACTACAGTGTTTAATATGGGCCCATGTGAGCCAGGGTCCCCAAATGTTGCCCCTGTATTGGCCCCCAATGAAAAAATTATCCCATAAACCAGGGGGGGTAACGATGAGATAAAGTGGGGCTGATTACTGGGAGTAGCAGAGAGATAGTAGAGAGAGTTGAGATTATGAAGCATCAGAGCAGAGTGCAGGGAGTTGTAGAGAGACGGAGAGTTGATATAATGAAGCATCAGAGCAGAGTGCAGGGAGTATGAGAGAGACAGGGGGGGGATTATGACACATCAGAGCAGGGTGCAGGGAGTAGCAGAGAGACGGGGAGTTGAGATTTTGAGGTGTAGGAGCAGAGTTCAGGGAGTAGCAGAGAGACAGGGAGTTCAGATTATGAAGTATCAGAGTATAGTGCAGGGAGTAGCAGAGAGATGGGGAGTTGATATTATGAAGCATCAGAGTATAGTGCAGGGAGTAGCAGAGAGACGGGGAGTTGATATAATGAAGCATCAGAGCAAAGTGCAGGGAGTTGTAGAGAGACGGGGAGTTGATATTATGAAGCATCAGAGCAGAGTGCAGGGAGTTGTAGAGAGACGGGGAGTTGATATTATGAAGCATCAGAGCAGAGTGCAGGGAGTTGTAGAGAGACGGGGAGTTGATATTATGAAGCATCAGAGTATAGTGCAGGGAGTAGCAGAGAGACGGGGAGTTGATATTATGAAGCATCAGAGCAAAGTGCAGGGAGTTGTAGAGAGACGGGGAGTTGATATTATGAAGCATCAGAGCAGAGTGCAGGGAGTTGTAGAGAGACGGGGAGTTGATATTATGAAGCATCAGAGCAGAGTGCAGGGAGTTGTAGAGAGACGGAGAGTTGATATAATGAAGCATCAGAGCAGAGTGCAGGGAGTATGAGAGAGACAGGGGGGGGATTATGACGCATCAGAGCAGGGTGCAGGGAGTAGCAGAGAGACGGGGAGTTGAGATTTTGAGGTGTAGGAGCAGAGTTCAGGGAGTAGCAGAGAGACAGGGAGTTCAGATTATGAAGTATCAGAGTATAGTGCAGGGAGTAGCAGAGAGACGGGGAGTTGATATAATGAAGCATCAGAGTATAGTGCAGGGAGTTGTAGAGAGACGGGGAGTTGATATTATGAAGCATCAGAGCAGAGTGCAGGGAGTTGTAGAGAGACGGGGAGTTGATATTATGAAGCATCAGAGCAGAGTGCAGGGAGTTGTAGAGAGACGGGGAGTTGATATTATGAAGCATCAGAGCAGAGTGCAGGGAGTTGTAGAGAGACGGGGAGTTGATATTATGAAGCATCAGAGTATAGTGCAGGGAGTAGCAGAGAGACGGGGAGTTGATATAATGAAGCATCAGAGCAAAGTGCAGGGAGTTGTAGAGAGACGGGGAGTTGATATTATGAAGCATCAGAGCAGAGTGCAGGGAGTTGTAGAGAGACGGGGAGTTGATATTATGAAGCATCAGAGTATAGTGCAGGGAGTAGCAGAGAGACGGGGAGTTGATATTATGAAGCATCAGAGCAGAGTGCAGGGAGTTGTAGAGAGACGGGGAGTTGATATTATGAAGCATCAGAGCAGAGTGCAGGGAGTTGTAGAGAGACGGGGAGTTGATATTATGAAGCATCAGAGCAGAGTGCAGGGAGTTGTAGAGAGACGGGGAGTTGATATTATGAAGCATCAGAGCAGAGTGCAGGGAGTAGCAGAGAGACGGGGAGTTGCTGTCAGGTGAGAGAGTTGATGCCTGAGGGAAGGGTGTCAGGGAGTTGCCTGGTTGTATCTTTGCTGACAGACTGGGATTTGTGCAGGTGCCGGACCTCAGGGAGACCAGGAAAACTCCCGGGGGGCCCAAGTGTGAGTGACCCCTCATGCTGCTAAATATTTGGCCTATTTCATGTTATTTCCTTATTTGTATGACAATAAATAGATGGAATAATAGAGTATTGGATGTAAAGGAAAGAGACTGGGAGACTCAGTTTAATGAGGAGAGGAGGAATAATAATAATAATAATACTGAGAGTGGCCCCTGATGTCTCACCTGGTGCAGGTGGAATGGAAAGTGTCAGCTTGGAAGCCACTCCTGACAGTCAACAATACTGAGCCCCTCACCCCTTGTAATGTTACACTCAGTCAGCTTGTCACCCCCTGTGTGTCCCCCAATCCAACACATGGACCCCAGGACTGGAACTGTCCATCACTTCTGTCCCCACCCACATTACCTGTCTGACCTTACCTGTCTCTGTGAGTTTGATGAAGTGAGTGATTCCCTCATACTGGGCCAGCTCCTGTAATGACACATGTGAGAGGCTGAGAGTAATGGAAGTGCCCTACAGCAGGACTCCAGTAGCAGCACTAAGCCTACAGTACAGTGAGTACAATGGGGGGCTCATACCTGTATCATGGCCATTATGTGGGAGCAGTCACGTGCCTGTGCCGGTCGGATCAGCCAATCCATTGTGTACCCCGGGGAGAGTGAGAGAGACAGGGGAGGGGAGTGATTGATGAGCAGGAAAGGCCACGCCTCTTGAGACTTCTCATTGGTTCCAGTGCATTAGGTACCGCCCTTGTATCTCTGTAACTCCTCCCTCTTCCCCTCACACTTCCTACACTGACCCCCTGTGTATTCCCACAATGCATCGCTTGTTACACTGCAGGGACACTTGTTGCCCTTTGCCTGGGGGGTGGGTCTTGTGAAGAGTCTGTTAGTGACGTAATTAATCCTATTCTGTCAGTGCTGCACTGCTGGTTATGACTCCTGACTGAAAGTAGCAGCACTGGGTGTGTGTAATGTCTCCTGTATAAGTGATAATACACACACTAACTGTCTGTCATACATAAGGACTTCCCTGCCCCACAGAGCTCACACTCTAACTGGCTGCATCATCTGCTGACACAAATAGGAGGCAAAGTGCACAAGGTTTGGACATTGACCCTTAATTGCCCAGAGGTTGTTATGTCTGGAGGAATTGTGGGATATATGTATTTATACAGGACACTTATTATTATCACTTATACAGTAACAATACACTCATCTCTGCTTGTTCCCCTTTAAATTAACTCTTAGTATCATGTACAGGGGGATATTCTGAGATCATTTGTAATTGGTCTTCATTTTTTTATTATTCGTGGTCTTTGACTTATTTAGCTTTTTATTCAGCAGCATTTCAGCTTTATACAGTCACACTGTCAGTTATGTGTTGCCCCTCTCTCCTGTGATTGGGCACTTTCCTTGTGTACATATGGGCACACTCAGCTTTATTGTACCCAGTACAATCAATAGACACAGACAAGTCACCCACACGGGGGAGGGGGTTGTGACCCACACACTCCAGGACTCCTCCCACACCCCAATTACATACATACTGACCCTACTGTGTGTGAATGAGACACCGGCATTAGATTGTAAGCTCACTGGGACAGGGACTGATGGGAATGTGATAGGGACTTTAGATTGTAAACTCACTGGGGCAGGGACTGATGGGAATGTGATAGGGACCTTAGATTGTAAGCTCACTGGGGCAGGGACTGATGGGAATGTGATAGGGACCTTAGATTGTAAGCTCACTGGGGCAGGGACTGATGGGAATGTGATAGGGACTTTAGATTGTAAGCTCACTGGGGCAGGGACTGATGGGAATGAGATAGGGACCTTAGATTGTAAGCTCACTGGGGCAGGGACTGATGGGAATGTGATAGGGACCTTAGATTGTAAGCTCACTGGGGCAGGGACTGATGGGAATGTGATAGGGACCTTAGATTGTAAACTCACTGGGGCAGGGACTGATGGGAATGTGATAGGGACCTTAGATTGTAAGCTCACTGGGGCAGGGACTGATGGGAATGAGATAGGGACCTTGCTGGGGTAGGGCAATAATAATTGGTATAAAAGCTCCTGTGTCAGGAAAGGAAACAGCTGAGTTTTTGTACAAAGAGATTTATTGCAGCAAAACCAAAAAGCAAGGCCACAAGGAATGATGGGAGGAGTTAGGGCCACACAAGGGGCAGAGGCTGCTGTTTGGAACAATGAATAGAAATTGAGGGGTTGGGGTTCAGGGGAATGGGGTATCGGGGGGCAGGTTGAAGTTGGCATCCAGGAAGATACTGAGGGTCCCCAGGCTGGTGAAGGTAATGAAAGTCCAGAGGAAGAGTCGGTCAACAACCATTGCCACGTACTGCCAGTCTTCCTTCAGCTGTGGGACATGCAAAGAAATGCATCATGGTCTGTCCCACTTACCTACAAGTACCCACCCCTGCAGAGCATCACTCCCTGTCCCTCTACCCCAAATACCCACCCCTGCAGAGCATCACTCCCTGTCCCTCTACCCCAAGAACCCACCCTTCAGAGTATCACTCCTTATTCCTGTAGCTCAAGTACTGACCCGTTTAGAGCCCATATATCAACCATAATTTCCCTCTGCCCCAACAAGATACTACATTTAGTATATTAGTGCCCGGTGCCCCTACTCACAGTATCATAGTCCTCTTGCTCCTGTAGCTGCTGTGCCAGGTACCTAATGGCAGTCACTGCAGACTGGAGATCCCGGGGAAGAACCAGACCCAAACTGGGACCCTCCAAAAACCATTTCATATCCCGTGAGAAAGGGTCTGCGTGGTACCTGAGTAGAGAGATACTCAGTCCCACCATATAGCAACTATACAATACTCAGCTCCACTCTACATCCAACATATTCAATACCCATCTACTTTCAGATACTCAGCTCCACTCTACATCCAAGATACTCAATACACACCTACTATCAGATACTCAGCTCCACTCGTACATCGTAATACTCAGTACCACTCTACATCCAAGATATTCCATACCCATCTCCTTTCAGATACTCAGTGCCACTCTATATCTGCACACAGAAATGGTACATCACAGACGCCCTGTCCTTGTCCAGCCCATGAGATACCTTTCTTGTTTGGGGAGGAAGAAGTCATTTTCCGGCCTACGTATGAAATACTCATCAGCATGGCGGGTGGATGTGACTTGCCGGGGGGGAGGAGCCACAGGTAGAGGAGTCTCTGGTTTGGGTCGGCGAATGCACAGGTATTTGGGCAGGTAGTGGATGAAGATCTGTTGAGGGAAGAGGAAATGTGTCAACAGAAGTCTATGGGAGATGTTCCTCACTGACCCTGGCCAGTTACCGTTGGCAACCCATCAACTTGTTTCTTGTTATCTTTGTAAATTTGTGTTGATAAATGACACGAAGTTTGATGATATTACATGGGGGGGGGGGGTAATGAGACGATAGGTTACCTGTTTGACCCATTGGGGCATGTGGTGGGTGTTGGGGGAACGGTGATGAAGATTCAGGACCACCACACTGAAGATAACGGAGAAGGTGACGAGGGTCATTGTGAATATGAGGTAGTTGACAATGATGGGGACCCCCAGAGACGTTTCGGGGACTTTATCAGCCAGAAGCAGCAGGAAGACAGTCAGTGTGAGGAGAGCGAATATGGACAGGGTCATCTTCTCACCTGGGGGGGGGGGGACAGAGAATGAAGATGTCTCAGTACCCCACTTCTGTAGGAAATGTGTGGGGCCCTTAATATTGGGTTCCTTATATTATGGGGTGCACAATCCCAAAATACCAAAAACACAAAGATTAGATGAAAAGCATGGAATCCTTTTTTTTTTTAGAGTATGATCTCACATGCTCCCACTCTTTCTCTGGCTCACTGTCTCTCCGCTGCTCTCACAAGCTGTCTCTCTTGAGTAGTACACATCCCTTGCACACTCACTCACTCACTCACTCACTCAATCACTCTCTTTCACTCAACTTTTCCTTCTTTTCCACATCACATGCTATGACTGTCCCTCCTTCCCTCACTTTAATACTTCATCTACATGGACTTGCCTTCACTCTACTTGCACTCTACTTGCACTCTACTTGCACTCTACTTGCACTCTACTTGCACTCCTTGTCTTGTCTACTCAACTGCACCACCCGCCTGTCAATATTCCTCCCTCCCTCCTTGTACAAGTCCACCTCACCTTCCCACCATCAACACAACTCCATTTATTTGTCTATCCCATCACTTTCCCACTCAAATGGACTTGCCTCTCTCTTTCTCTGCGTCTCTGGGGCAAATTCACTAAGATTCATAGTTGCGCCAGGCGCAACTTTGCTGCGCTTCGCCGCACTTTGGCAGGAGTAGTTTCGCCAGCGCTTTGCAAATTCACTAAAATCCAAAGTTGCGCACAGATGCAGCGTAAGGTTGCGAAGTTGCGCTAGCGTTGATTCGCTAAGTGAAGCGAAGTTACGCTAGCGAAGGTTAATTTGCATACGGCGCCAAATTCAAATTTCAATGGAGGAATACGTAGAATCACTACAAATGCCTGGGAAACCTTCAAAACATCAAATAAAATTGTTATTTTGCCCTACACATGTGCCCACTGTATAGTTTAGTTGCCATGAGTCAGGAAATGTAGGGGGGAAGGAGGGGAGCCCCAAAAAAATTCTCGATCTTTTTCAGCCTATCACCCATAATATAGAAAACACGCCAGCGTTTTTTGGGACTTAGAAAAAATGTGAACTTTTTTTGAAACAATCCCAATCTACTCTATTGCGCTTCGTCTGGTCTGAGGTGGCGAAGGAAGTCTAGCGTAAAAGGTAGCGTTCAGTACACTGCGCAAGTTAGTGAATTTGCGTAGTTACGTCCGTAGCGAAAATTCGCCAGGCGTAAGGGTGCGAAGTAACACTAGCGAATCTACGCCAGCGTTCGTTAGTGAATTTGCGAAGTAACGAAAATGACCAACGCTAGCGAATTGACACTAGCGTTCGGCGCTTCGGCGCTTAGTGAATTTGCCCCCTCTGTGTCAATGAAAGAAACTTTACTGACTCATCCACGTTCACTAGTCGTGTCTCTCTCCACTTCTCCACCCTCATTCACTGACCTTCACTCATGTCCTTCTCATTCTCACTCTTCTGCTTGATCACTTCTTCTCACCGCCATTCTCTCCATTACTCTCACTACTCTTGAGCACTCACTTTTCTCCTCTGTCTCTTTCCCTCCCTCAGCTTCCCTCATACTGAGCCTCTATGACACTTGTTCAACCCCCCAGAAGACCCCCAGTATCTATCTGTGACATTCTATATCAAATTGCAGATCCGTTTGTGGCTAGACTAGAAGGTCCTGACCTGCATCTGGTGGAAGGTAGAAGACAAATATGGCCAGGATAGTGATGAGGATGCAGGGCACAATGACGTTGACAATGTAGAAGAGGGGCTTGCGTTGAATGACCAGGTAGAAGGTGATGTCCTCGTATAGTGGGTCGGTGGGGCTGGAGTTCTTGCGGGACGAGCGGTGGCGAATAACCCACTGACCGTTCTCTGGAAGGAGATAGAGTCACCAATGCTGAATATGGACAATACTCTACACAGGACTGGAAAGTCATACTGTACATAAGCTCCGCCCTGTTCATAGACTGGGGGACCCCACTGTGCACAAACAGTACCCCAACAAAAACAATTTAGTTCTTAATCTCCCCTATCCCCCCCCACAGCAGCTTCTCACCCCTCCCTAAGCGTGATGCCCCAAACTGGTATCAGGAGTAGCCCTGCCCACTACAAACACCCCAATGATCCTTAAATTGCCCATCACAATGCCCCCCCATCTCATCTACCCCACAGTCACTGACCCTCAAAGGTGTTGGGGAAGATCACAGCCTGGGTCACTTCTTTGCCATTGGCATCTTTGGGATGTACCAGGGTCACCTCATCAGCCCCATAGGTGTATGAGCGGAATACCATGCTGCAGTTCTGCCAGTCAAATGGGTAGTACTGTACCTGCGGGCAGAGTGGCACCTCTAATTATATACATTGCATTAATGATATTACACTCAACCGGCTTTCCCTACTCACACTGGCACTGCATTTCATACTCAGTCAGGCACTACTATCCCTACTTAGCCTGGCACTACTATCCCTACTCACACTGGCACTGCATTTCATACTCAGGCTGGCACTACTATCCCTACTTAGCCTGGCACTACTATCCCTACTCAAACTGGCACTACTATCCCTACTCAAACTGGCACTACTATCCCTACTTAGCCTGGCACTACTATCCCTACTCAAACTGGCACTACTATCCCTACTCAAACTGGCACTACTATCCCTACTCAGTCAGGCACTACTATCCCTACTTAGCCTGGCACTTCTATCCCTACTCACACTGGCACTACTATCCCTACTCAACCTGGCACTACTATCCCTACTTAGCCTGGCACTACTATCCCTACTCACACTGTCACTACTATCCCTACTCAAACTGGCACTACTATCCCTACTCAGTCAGGCACTACTAACCCTACTTAGCCTGGCACTACTATCCCTACTCAAACTGGCACTACTATCCCTACTCAGTCAGGCACTACTATCCCTACTTAGCCTGGCACTTCTATCCCTACTCACACTGGCACTACTATCCCTACTAAAACTGGCACTACTATCCCTACTTAGCCTGGCACTACTATCCCTACTCACACTGGCACTGCATTTCATACTCAGCCTGGCACTACTATCCCTACTTAGCCTGGCACTACTATCCCTACTCACACTGTCACTACTATCCCTACTCAAACTGGCACTACTATCCCTACTCAGTCAGGCACTACTATCCCTACTAAGCCTGGCACTACTATCCCTACTCAAACTGGCACTACTATCCCTACTCAGTCAGGCACTACTATCCCTACTTAGCCTGGCACTACTATCCCTACTCAAACTGGCACTACTATCCCTACTCAGTCAGGCACTACTATCCCTACTTAGCCTGGCACTACTATCCCTACTCACGCTGGCACTGCATTTCATACTCAGCCTGGCACTACTTTCCCTACTTAGCCTGGCACTACTATCCCTACTCACACTGGCACTACTATTCCTACTCAGTCAGGCACTACTATCCCTACTCAGTCAAGCACTACTATCCCAACTCACACTGGCACTACTATTCCTACTCAGTCAGGCACTACTATCACTACTTAGCCTGGCACTACTATCCCTACTCACACTGGCACTACTATCCCTACTCAGTCAGGCACTACTATCCTAACTTAGCCTGGCACTGCATTTCGTACTCAGCCTGGCACTACTATCCCTACTCACACTGGCACTGATTAGTCAGTCCAGACGCTGGTACTGTTGTGGGCACTGATTACTGGCAGTGACTGGTACTCAGCGTTAGACACGTCAGGTGATGTGGGGGTACCCTGGGGGTACAACTTGGCGCCACTATGAGGGTTCAAGAGTGTGGGGGGCAGGTACCTCAATGCTGCAGCTGCTGACATACAGGCCGGGGGGGTGCCACGTGACATTGCCATTGGGGGAGACCAGAACATCCACTTGTAGAGCAAAGTTGAAATTGCCGTCATTACTGGGGAGAGGGAAGGGACATGTTGGGGGTCAGTAAGGGAAACTGGGGGGGACGATGTAACATTTGAGGAGGAACAACGAGAATGAGGGTGGGGGTTGAGGGGAGAATACAAGATGGGGGTAGAAATCACTTACTTATTCATCAGAACAATATCGGGGGTCCAGACCTGGGAGGATGAGATTCTCAGGGACTCAATGCCCCCGTATTGTTTGGGGTCCCACGAGAGTCGCTGATCGTTCCAGGCCTTAGGGGAGAACAGAGTGAGTCATAGAGGGGGGCAGTTGGGGAGATAAAGGGGTAATTAAGAAAGGAGGGGCAATGGGGTAGATAAAGGGGTAACTGATAAAGGAGGGGGCAGTGGGGTAGATAAAGGAGGGGGGCACAACACTGTTGGGTACAAACCATTTCCAGGTAAACTTTAGTCTTCAGTTCCTCATCTTTTTCACTCTGTGAGAGACAATAAAGGTGTTATATGTGCCCCCCACTTTTCGTAACTGCCATCACCCCTCTTCACTGTATGTCAGTGTCTCTGTACCCCAATATCTGTCACTGACTGGATCTTCTTGTTACTTGTTGTTCATGTAGCGACAAATGGACATAAGCAAAGCAACGGTCTCTCCAGTTACAGGGAAGTCTGGTCTTGTAGTACCGACCCCTCTGTGTCCCCCCATTACACAATACACCCGCTGTCCCCCCATTACACAATACACCCGCTGTCCCCCCATTACACAATACACCCGCTGTCCCCCCATTACACAATACACCCGCTGTTGTGTGTAAGAGACGAGGGACTCACCACACTGATGAGCTGCGCGAGGGTCATTCCCACCTGCACCACAACTCTCTGATCGGGGGTCCTCGCGGGTCGGACATTGATGTTGTAATTCTCAAACACTTTGTCCCTCAGTTGCGCCTCTTTGTCTAGGGCTTGTGTTCCTGGGGGGTCAATATTCAAACTTTTACTGCCCCATTTCACCTATTTCTCTCCTGGGGCCCCCCGGCTGAACATTCAGTAAGGGCTGAAATAATCCCACCAACTTTGTATCAAATCTAAAATATCTTTATATGTACCCCCTCCTATTAACCCTGTAATTAACCCTCTGACTCCCCCATACAACTCGTCTCATTCACCCAGTCCTGTCTCTTGTCTGCCCACACCAACTCTTATTTCCCCCCACAATTCTCTACTCACCAATCAGTAATAACCCCCAAATCAGGGGCCACAGCAGCGCTCCCCTCTGCTCCTCCATCATGTCTGTGTGTCCCACTGCTCCCCCCCTGCAATTGGCTCCCATGTGACTGACAGGAGGTCTGTGTACAAATATCCCCCCCCCGACCCCCCAGCACCTGTCCCTGCCAGAAATAAACATCTCACACATTCCTGCCCGGCAACTAATCCTACATTCCCTTCCTACTGGCCCGGCCCAGCCCATCATATATTTCCTTCCTCAACTTCACTTCCCAGCAGCCCCTGTGTCTTTTCAGCTGTTACAGAAGATTTCCCAGCATTCCAGCTGTTACATAACTCCACTTCCCAGCAGCCCCAGACAACACTAGGCTGGTGTGAAAGTCCAGATTAGAAGCACACGGGGCAGTAGGGCTACACTAGTCCTGGGCATTCTGGGTAGGATTGTGCCAAGTGCTGGTGAATTCAGCTCTTTATGTCCTTAATCTCTCTTGGCCCAGCACCATATACATCTATAATGTGTCTCTAGTGCACAGGATTATGGGTAAAGCTCTGAGCAGTCTCGAAAAACATTCTGGACATTTCTCACGTCTGAATTTATATACAGGTATGAGACCTGTTATACAGAAAGCTCAGAACCTTGCGTTTTATGGATATCTTGTCCTACTGTCTCCATCTTGTCCTACTGTCTCCATCTTGTCCTACTGTCTCCATCTTGTTCTACTGTCTCCATCTTGTCCTACTGTCTCCATCTTGTTCTACTGTCTCCATCTTGTCCTACTGTCTCCATCTTGTCCTACTGTCTCCGTGTTGTTGTACTTTCTCCATCTTGTCCTACTGTCCCATCTTGTCCTACTGTCTCCATCTTGTCCTACTGTCTCCATCTTGTCCTACTGTCTCTGTGTTGTCGTACTTTCTCCATCTTGTCCTACTGTCTCCATCTTGTCCTACTGTCTCCATCTTGTCCTACTGTCTCCGTGTTGTTGTACTTTCTCCATCTTGTCCTACTGTCTCCATCTTGTCCTACTGTCTCCATCTTGTCCTACTGTCTCCATCTTGTCCTACTGTCTCTGTGTTGTTGTACTTTCTCCATCTTGTCCTACTGTCTCCATCTTGTCCTACTGTCTCCATCTTGTCCTACTGTCTCTGTGTTGTTGTACTTTCTCCATCTTGTCCTATTGTCTCCATCTTGTCCTACTGTCTCCGTGTTGTTGTACTTTCTCCAGCTTGTCCTACTGTCTCCATCTTGTCCTACTGTCTCCGTCTTGTCCTACTGTCTCCATCTTGTCCTACTGTCTCCGTGTTGTTGTACTTTCTCCATCTTGTCCTACTGTCTCCATCTTGTCCTACTGTCTCCATCTTGTCCTACTGTCTCTGTGTTGTCGTACTTTCTCCATCTTGTCCTATTGTCTCCATCTTGTCCTACTGTCTCCATCTTGTCCTACTGTCTCCGTGTTGTTGTACTTTCTCCATCTTGTCCTACTGTCTCCATCTTGTCCTACTGTCTCCATCTTGTCCTACTATCTCCATCTTGTCCTACTGTCTCCATCTTGTCCTACTGTCTCTGTGTTGTCGTACTTTCTCCATCTTGTCCTACTGTCTCCATCTTGTCCTACTGTCTCCATCTTGTCCTACTGTCTCCATCTTGTCCTACTGTCTCCGTGTTGTTGTACTTTCGCCATCTTGTCCTACTGTCTCCATCTTGTCCTACTGTCTCCATCTTGTCCTACTGTCTCTGTGTTGTCGTACTTTCTCCTTCTTGTCCTACTGTCTCCATCTTGTCCTACTGTCTCCATCTTGTCCTACTGTCTCCGTGTTGTTGTACTTTCTCCATCTTGTCCTACTGTCTCCATCTTGTCCTACTGTCTCTGTGTTGTCGTACTTTCTCCATCTTGTCCTACTGTCTCTATCTTGTCCTACTGTCTCCATCTTGTCCTACTGTCTCTGTGTTGTCGTACTTTTTCCATCTTGTCCTACTGTCTCCATCTTGTCCTACTGTCTCCGTGTTGTTGTACTTTCTCCATCTTGTCCTACTGTCTCCATCTTGTCCTACTGTCTCCATCTTGTCCTACTATCTCCATCTTGTCTTACTGTCTCCATCTTGTCCTACTGTCTCTGTGTTGTCGTACTTTCTCCATCTTGTCCTACTGTCTCCATCTTGTCCTACTGTCTCCATCTTGTCCTACTGTCTCCATCTTGTCCTACTGTCTCCGTGTTGTTGTACTTTCTCCATCTTGTCCTACTGTCTCCATCTTGTCCTACTGTCTCCATCTTGTCCTACTGTCTCTGTGTTGTCGTACTTTCTCCTTCTTGTCCTACTGTTTCCATCTTGTCCTACTGTCTCCATCTTGTCCTACTGTCTCCGTGTTGTTGTACTTTCTCCATCTTGTCCTACTGTCTCCATCTTGTCCTACTGTCTCCATCTTGTCCTACTGTCTCCATCTTGTCCTATTGTCTCTGTGTTGTCGTACTTTTTCCATCTTGTCCTACTGTCTCCATCTTGTCCTACTGTCTCCGTGTTGTTGTACTTTCTCCACCTTGTCCTACTGTCTCCATCTTGTCCTACTGTCTCCATCTTGTCCTACTGTCTCCATCTTGTCCTACTGTCTCTGTGTTGTCGTACTTTCTCCATCTTGTCCTATTGTCTCCATCTTGTCCTACTGTCTCCATCTTGTCCTACTGTCTCCGTGTTGTTGTACTTTCTCCATCTTGTCCTACTGTCTCCATCTTGTCCTACTGTCTCCATCTTGTCCTACTATCTCCATCTTGTCCTACTGTCTCCATCTTGTCCTATTGTCTCTGTGTTGTCGTACGTTCTCCATCTTGTCCTACTGTCTCCATCTTGTCCTACTGTCTCCATCTTGTCCTACTGTCTCCATCTTGTCCTACTGTCTCCGTGTTGTTGTACTTTCTCCATCTTGTCCTACTGTCTCCATCTTGTCCTACTGTCTCCATCTTGTCCTACTGTCTCTGTGTTGTCGTACTTTCTCCTTCTTGTCCTACTGTTTCCATCTTGTCCTACTGTCTCCATCTTGTCCTACTGTCTCCGTGTTGTTGTACTTTCTCCATCTTGTCCTACTGTCTCCATCTTGTCCTACTGTCTCCATCTTGTCCTATTGTCTCTGTGTTGTCGTACTTTTTCCATCTTGTCCTACTGTCTCCATCTTGTCCTACTGTCTCCGTGTTGTTGTACTTTCTCCATCTTGTCCTACTGTCTCCATCTTGTCCTACTGTCTCCATCTTGTCCTATTGTCTCCATCTTGTCCTACTGTCTCTGTGTTGTCGTACTTTCTCCATCTTGTCCTATTGTCTCCATCTTGTCCTACTGTCTCCATCTTGTCCTACTGTCTCAGTGTTGTTGTACTTTCTCCATCTTGTCCTACTGTCTCCATCTTGTCCTACTGTCTCCATCTTGTCCTACTATCTCCATCTTGTCCTACTGTCTCCATCTTGTCCTACTGTCTCCATCTTGTCCTACTGTCTCCGTGTTGTTGTACTTTCTCCATCTTGTCCTACTGTCTCCATCTTGTCCTACTGTCTCCATCTTGTCCTACTGTCTCTGTGTTGTCGTACTTTCTCCTTCTTGTCCTACTGTCTCCATCTTGTCCTACTGTCTCCAACTTGTCCTACTGTCTCCGTGTTGTTGTACTTTCTCCATCTTGTCCTACTGTCTCCATCTTGTCCTACTATCTCCATCTTGTCCTACTGTCTCCATCTTGTCCTACTGTCTCCATCTTGTCCTACTGTCTCCATCTTGTCCTACTGTCTCCATCTTGTCCTACTGTCTCTGTGTTGTCGTACTTTCTCCATCTTGTCCTACTGTCTCCATCTTGTCCTACTGTCTCCATCTTGTCCTATTGTCTCTGTGTTGTCGTACTTTTTCCATCTTGTCCTACTGTCTCCATCTTGTCCTACTGTCTCCGTGTTGTTGTACTTTCTCCATCTTGTCCTACTGTCTCCATCTTGTCCTACTGTCTCCATCTTGTCCTACTGTCTCCATCTTGTCCTACTATCTCCATCTTGTCCTACTGTCTCCATCTTGTCCTACTTTCTCCATCTTGTCCTACTGTCTCTGTGTTGTCGTACTTTCTCCATCTTGTCCTACTGTCTCCATCTTGTCCTACTGTCTCCATCTTGTCCTACTGTCTCCGTGTTGTTGTACTTTCTCCATCTTGTCCTACTGTCTCCATCTTGTCCTACTGTCTCCATCTTGTCCTACTGTCTCTGTGTTGTCGTACTTTCTCCTTCTTGTCCTACTGTTTCCATCTTGTCCTACTGTCTCCATCTTGTCCTACTGTCTCCGTGTTGTTGTACTTTCTCCATCTTGTCCTACTGTCTCCATCTTGTCCTACTGTCTCCATCTTGTCCTATTGTCTCTGTGTTGTCGTACTTTTTCCATCTTGTCCTACTGTCTCCATTTTGTCCTACTGTCTCCGTATTGTTGTACTTTCTCCATCTTGTCCTACTGTCTCCATCTTGTCCTACTGTCTCCATCTTGTCCTACTGTCTCCATCTTGCCCTACTGTCTCCATGTTGCCCTACTGTCTCCATCTTGCCTTACTGTCTCCATCTTGTCCTACTGTCTCCATCTTGTCCTACTGTCTCCATCTTGTCCTATTGTCTCTGTGTTGTCGTACTTTTTCCATCTTGTCCTACTGTCTCCATCTTGTCCTACTGTCTCCGTGTTGTTGTACTTTCTCCATCTTGTCCTACTGTCTCCATCTTGTCCTACTGTCTCCATCTTGTCCTACTGTCTCCATCTTGCCCTACTGTCTCCATCTTGCCCTACTGTCTCCGTGTTGTTGTACTTTCTCCATCTTGTCCTACTTTCTCCATCTTGTCCTACTGTCTCCATGTTGGAGGTTTAGTTCTATGAATATCCATGACTGTACCCAGAGGTGCCCCTATATAGTCTGCTCTGTATCGGTGTCATAATTATGAGTCAATAATCTTCCTCCAGTTGTAGGTTTATTATTAGAGTCTGATACTGCCCGGCCTTATTGAACTACTACTCCCAGAATTCATGGCCCTCTTTGTACCTGTTCCCAAATTCAGTAAATGGTCACTGATTTGCCCTTTCATTCAGGTCTGGACATAATATTTAATGGCACCTTGGTAGGTGAGTTCCCATTCACCCTCTCTACCACCTGTTGCTAGGGTCATTTAGCCCAGCAACCAGATAATTGTAACTGTGATTTGGGGACCAGAGAGAAAGTGGAATGTGCCGAAATATAGTAAAATGACATTCAGTCCGACTCATAAACACACAATTTTGCTTGAGATGTAGCTGAACTATAACAGATCCTTTGTTATCTATGTTGTACTTGATATCACTATACATGTCCTGGGCAGTTGTACTGTGGCCAATGCAGTAAGACTTAACCCTATGTGTCCTCTCTGCAGAAGGGAAAAGCCTCATGTGCCCTTTTGATTGACAGATTTCCCCTGACAGTTATGGGCAAGGAGACCTTGAAAGTAATGCGCCAATGTCACTGGGGGAGCAGTGTATTAACCCCTCGGGCCCTGGGGGAGGGGAGAGTAGGGTTGGGATGGTTCACCTTTATTATGCAGTCAATTTAAGTGGAATTCCTGCCAAGGAGACGAGAGAAAACGAGGAGCAGAAGGAGGGCTGGCCGGGTGCCACATGCGATGTTGCAGCAATTGCTTCTCTGGCAGCGACTCCTGCATGGGAATGACCAGTGCCCGCAGCAAGGACAGTGAGATTGATTGTGTGCAGCCACTCGCAATTCATGCGCCTCATTCAGTCTATTAGGGACACACCGCACCCTGGATAAACAAACACCTCCCATTGGGCCCCCAGTGTCAGGATAATTGTATTCCTATAATTATGTTGTGGGGGAGAATAAATAAAAGAATAAAGGTCCCCCCTGCACTGCTGGGAGTTCTTACCCTGAATATGGGGGTTCTACACCCCCTCCCCCCGTTGCCACAGGAATTTCAGCAGCTTCTGAATAGGCACAATTTGTGCATTTGGGGCTTCAGAACCCCCAGCCACGCCCACTGATAAAAAAAAACACCCAACCAGAAGTGGTTATTCAAATTTTGTCTTATTTAGGCTCCTCCCACACTGTGCCCTGGATGGACTTGAACTCCCTGCATTTAATGGACAAATACACCCCTCCCCCAATACACACTCTCCTTAATAAACCCCTCCCCATTACACCCCTCCCCCAATACACACTCTTCTTAATAAACCCCTCCCCCAATACACACTTTCCTTAATAAACCCTCCCTAATAAACCCCTCCCCAATACACCCCTCCCCCAACACTCCTACCCAATACACCACTCCCTAATAAACCCCTCCCCCAATACACCCCTCCCCCAACACCCCCTCATTAATAAACCCCTCCCTCAATACACCTCTCCCCAACACACCCCTCCCTAATAAACCCCTCCCTCAATACACCCCTCCCCCAATATACACCCCTCTCTAATAAACCCCTCCCCAATACACACCCCTCCCCCAAACAAATAGCCCTGAGCAGATTTTGTAGTGAAATGAAAAGGTGATTGAGGCAAATAATGGGATCCATTTAGTCCTTTTATAATAAACACGGGTCAGAACATTTGGGGGGTTCATGTCCATCCACAAGTTGCGGCCCTGCAGTTTCCCTCAGTTTATTAAAAGTCCAGATGTTCCCGTATAGTTGCGCTCGTGCTGCTCAGTCCCTCCTGCGCTTAACAACGTTGCATTATGGGGGAAACATGGCGGCCGGGCTTGGAAATCTTGACTCACTGCAATAGCAGATGCACATGTGACCTGTTAAATCAGACTAAACTCTGTGGCATCTGCTGAGCATGCTGGGAGATGTAGGCACAATAGTGTCCATGGGGGGATGTTGTTGAACTACAGTATCCCACTGTTCTAGTGAGACACTTGTTTGCTGAATATAGTGGGTATTCCTGTGCTGGTGTCCATATAATATGGGTTAGTTGCCCTTTAAACCAAGCCAAGGCCCAGCAGCTGCTGTTGGACTGCATCTCCCATCATCCTTCACTGCCCAATAACCTGAATCTGCTCCTCTTATAGAATTTACTGCAGGGCTGGTGATTTGGGTTCTGCTGGTTCTGCTCATTAGATTCCCCACAAGCTCCGCAGCAAGTTCTAGTCTTATGGACCAATACACAAGATCTCACACTCACACTCAGATCTATATACTGAGTATGCTCACTCACACTCAGATCTATATACTGAGTATGTTCACTCACACTCAAATCTATACACTGAGCATGCGCACTCACCCTCAAATCTATACACTGAGCATGCGCACTCACACTCAAATCTATACACTAAGCATATTCACTCACACTCAAATTTATACAATGAGCATGCTCACTCATACTCAAATCTATATACTGAGTATGTTCACTCACACTCAAATCTATACACTGAGCATGCGCACTCACCCTCAAATCTATACACTGAGCATGCGCACTCACACTCAAATCTATACACTAAGCATATTCACTCACACTCAAATTTATACAATGAGCATGCTCACTCATACTCAAATCTATATACTGAGTATGTTCACTCACACTCAAATCTATATACTCAGTATGTTCACTCACACTCAAATCAATACAATGAGCATGCTCACTCACACTCAAATCTATACACTAAGCATGTTCACTCACACTCAAATCTATACAATGAGCATGCTCACTCACTCTCAAATCTATATACTGAGTATGTTTACTCACATTCAGAAATCTATACACTGAGCATGTTCACTCACACTCAGAAACCTATACACTGAGCATGTACACTCAAATCTATACAATGAGCATGCTCACTCACACTCAAATCTATATGCTGAGTATGTTCACTCACACTCAAATCTATATACTGAGTATGTTCACTCACACTCAAATCAATACAATGAGCATGCTCACTCACACTCAAATCTATACACTGAGCATGTTCACTCACACTCAAATCTATACAATGAGCATGCTCACTCACTCTCAAATCTATATACTGAGTATGTTTACTCACACTCAGAAATATATACACTGAGCATGCTCACTCACACTCAGAAATCGATACACTGAGCATGTTCACTCACACTCAGAAACCTATACACTGAGCATGTACACTCAAATCTATACAATGAGCATGCTCACTCACACTCAAATCTATACAATGAGCATGCTCACTCACACTCAAATCTATACACTGAGCATGTTCACTCACACTCAGAAATCTATACACTGAGCATGTTCACTCACACTCAGAAATCTATACATTGAGCATGTTCACTCACACTCAAATCTATACACTGAGCATGCTCACTCACATGGAAATATTGCTCTAGCTTTCCTGGCATTCCTCTTGTTATTGCAGAGAATAATGATAGAAATACATTTATAGATTATTAGTTGCAGTACCACTTCTCACCAGAGGCCATTGCTTCCCATAAGGCTGTGCAGAACAGCGCCATCCTCTGGTTCCTGCCACAGATAAAGGTTTAGTGGTTGAAATGGAATCACAGCACAGCCCTTGGCTTAATGAGATATAAGGGCCCAATGTTTTACTTCCCCTTTACAGGAACCATTTCCCGTCCTTCGACGCTGATCAGGCGCATTTATTGGCTACAAAAA
Source organism: Xenopus petersii (assembly GCA_038501925.1). Lineage (NCBI taxonomy): Eukaryota > Metazoa > Chordata > Amphibia > Anura > Pipidae > Xenopus > Xenopus petersii. The sequence goes on along the minus strand of CM076676.1, from coordinate 158,785,110 downwards.
TCCTGCATAGAAGCACAAGGATTAGAGAGTGCTGGGGGTATATATCTATATTCATGGATATTGCATGTCCGTAGACATTTTGCCCCTCCCCCATATGGCCAGGGTAGAAACAGTACAGAATGATTATTGCTTTGTCTCTAGGAGTACATATAGATGCCCCTATATATCATTAGATGCATAGTAACATAAGGGTATATATATAGATATAGGCAGGGGTCCCCTAACCTGAGATGTAGAGACTCCTGTTTCCTTGAGGTACAAGTCCAACATAATGAGCCCAATAAAGTCACCTCTTATCAGTCCTAGAGGTAAAGCCCATCATCCAATCAGGCACTGTCCAAATATATTAGTCCTATGGGTAAAGTCCCCTGAATTAATTGTAGGGATACAAAGCGATACCTTGAGTTTCCAATCACACAAGTCATTGTGAGGAGTATCAGTCCTAGAGGTACACGCCCAAGTTCCATGAGATTTCCCATGATGCATGTCTGCATGAGGTGTATCAGTCCTAGAGGTAAACGCCCAAGTTCCATGAGATTTCCCATGATGCATGTCTGCATGAGGTGTATCAGTCCTAGAAGTAAACGCCCAAGTTCCATGAGATTTCCCATGATGCATGTCTGCATGAGGTGTCCTGGAGGTATAGTTCCAAGATGCATGAGATGTCCCACAAGTGTTTAATTTGTATCAGTCAAAGAGGTAAAGTGCTGATTCCCAAGTAAAGGCCAAGAGGAGAGAACACAAAAAGCTCCAAGCCTGGTGGCTGCCATATTGGTTCATGTCAGTTCTAGAACCAGCTCCATTCCTATTGGAATTGGGATCTTAAACTTCTCAGAGGAGGTGTGGAGAAAAGAGAACCCCCAAATTGCATTTCCCCCAGGTAACCCTCCACCCTGACCTTCCCACCTCTTCCTAAATGCCTTGATCATCTTCATCAACTCTTCACAAGTCCTGCCCCAATATGGCAGTTTTACTCCCCCATAGATCTCTATAACATCAGCAAGCCATGCCCCACCTCTGTTCTCTTGCGTCCTTCCCCACATCTTTTCAATTGCACCCTCCCCACTCTGATCTTGCTTGTTCCTTGTCTATCTTCTGGCCTTCACCTCCATTCTCAGCCTCGTCACCGTGCCCCCCTGAGCCTGGCACTGGGTTTAGGGGTCAGTCTTCTTTTTGGAGATGCTTTAACCACATCATGTAAAGAGGGTTCTTTATAAAGTGCAACTGTAAAATAAGTGAGTGGGTAGGACACAGATTGGGGGATGATGGAGAATGTGGAAGAGAAGTAGATGGGCACAGGGGCAAGTCGAGGCAGATGTGGATGAGCAATAAACAGAGATGAGGATTTAATGAAAGGGTTGAAATTTGGGGAGTAGGAGGATTTTGTTGGGTATTGTGAGGAAGGTAAGAATGAAGAAGCAAAGATGGCGGGTTAGAAGGGTGAGGAAGATAAAATGAGGGAGTGGAAGGGAAGAAGAGGAGATTTATGAGAGTAGCAATAGATTGGGGAGGCAGAGGGTGTAGCAAGGAGTTTTTAGAGACAGTTGAGGGAGAATTTAGAGAAAGGAGTAAGATGAGACACAGAATTAGTGCCATTTCCACATTTCCTTCCCACATCCCCCCAGATGCCCCTCGTTCCTCACCTTCACTGAGCTTGGGCAAGAAGTGAGCCGCTGGCCGATGCCTCTTCACCCTATTGCCCTCCATGGCTCTACCATCTTTACAAATGCCCAGGTACCAGCAGCGGCCAGAGCTGCGTTGGCGGTAGAGGGTGGAGGAGTAGGTGACAAAGTAACTCTCAAAGACGCTCTCTTTAAACTGACACTCGGCCGTAAAGTGAAGCTGAAACAGAGAGAGAAGATCAAGGAATTTAGTGAGGAGACCTCCCATGAATTTAAGTCTATAGTCTATTAGTCTTCCCTGTGCCAGCTCTTAGGGGGCATTACAGGGTATTAGAACTTAATCTGGGTCCCTAGGCTGTGGGGTATCACCGGCTACTTATCACACTACAGGTTTGGGGTTCTACCTCCCTCTCCCCATTAATCCAGAGCCTTCACCCCCATGCTTGGGGTACCCCATCCTGGCATCCAGTTGCAGGTTCTTTCAGCTCCCGATATCTCTTCCCCGGGAAACACTTTTCTCCCTTCCCGTCTCTCAATGGGTAAATGAAACACATACAGGGAATTCCCACTTCTCACCTACGCTCTGGTGTTTAGTGTCTCTATATTTAGCATAAAGAACTGGGTTATGGCAAGAGAGAGAGGAAAGTGGGGGGCAGTTAAGGGTGAAGGAAAGATGGGAGAAAGAAAGAGGGAGGAGGTTGAGAATAATGAGATGGTTTCAGGTCAAGGGAAGAAGAAAGTGGGTCAGGTAGAGATGAAGTGGAGGGGGAGATGGAGGGAATTTGGGATAAAGTATGGAGCAGTGGGCAGGTTGTGGTTAAGGGAAGAAAGAGGGGGGTGTAGATAAAATGAAAAGAGAAGAGGTGCACAAGAGGGGTCAGAAGAAAGAGGAGGAGCTTACTGAGCTGTACAGGTGACCTTCGCAATTCATCGCCACATACTGACCACAAGCTGAGCTCTGAATGGCCACCACACGTAGACCTACTGGGATGACATTGAACAGAGCTGCAGAGACAACAAGAGGAGGGAGGGGTCACAGTTGGAGGGAAAGAAGAACGGGGGGGGAGAAAGTGGGGAGCTGTAAACAGGGTCTCTGAACAACATTCATTTTATTGTCATGTTTTGCAGCATTGTGTGTTGTGTTTCTTCTGCTTACTGGTGGGGTCTCCTCATCTTCTAGTCTATGTGACATGGGGGCCTCATGTTCTTGTGTCTGTGGGTGGGATTTGCTTTCTTTTAGCCTCTGCAGGAGGGGTTCCCTTTATCTTCTAGTCTAGTTCCCTCTATACTCTCTCCATGGTTCTCCCTATATTCTTGGTTCTAATTTATCTTCTAGTGTCTGTGGAGGGTTCTTTTTATCCTCTAATCTTTTTGTGAGGTGGGAAGGGTTCCCATATCTTATATTTTCTGTGGAAAGTGTTCCCTTTATCTCCTAGTCTTTGTGGTAACAATGGGATCACTGACCTTCCTATATATTTATCTTTATTCCCTATTAATGACATTGGGATCAGCCATCATTTTTACCAGTCAGGCTGGTAAAATACTGGCCAGGTGGCAGCCCTAGTGCCAGGGGGTTCTCCTTACCTACTAGTCTATGTCGGAGGTGGTTCTATCTCTCTTCTAGGCTTTGTGGGAGAGGGTTCTCCCTATCTTCTAGTGTCTGTGGGAGAGGCTTCATTTTATTGTCTAGCCTGTGTGAGGGGTCCCCACACAGGGTAGACAATATTCTAGTGTCTTTTGGTTCTCCCTGTAGTCTAATCTCTTTGGGAGGGGTCCTCCATATCTTCTGGTGTCTGTGGCAGGGATTTTTTTTTATCTTGTAGTTGCTGTGGGAGGTTCTTCACACCTTCTAGTCTCTGTGGGGGAAGGGGTTGCATTATCATCTACTCTATTTGGAAGGAGTTCCGGCCTTTACCCTCTAGTCTTGGTGGGAAGAGATCCATTACTTCAAGTCTTGGTGGGTTGGAGTTCTCCATTTCTTCTACTCTCTCTAGTAGGGTTTTTATCTCGTATTTTCATGAGAGGGGGTTCTTCCTTATCTTCTAGTCTCTGGGGTAGAATATTCTCCTTATCTCCTAGTCTCTGTTGGAGGGCTTCTCCTTGCCTTCAAATCTATGCATAAGGAATGTTCTCTTCTCTCTCTCCCCTATCTTCTAGGGTTTTCCATATTTTCAAGTCTCTGTGGGAGGTGGCTCCCCTTTTCATCTAATTTCTGTAGTTTCTCCTTATCTTCTAGTATCTATGGGAGGACGATTCACTTTACCTTTTAGTCTCAATGGAAGGGGGTTCTCCTGTTCTTCTAGTCTATGTTGGAGGGCTTCTTCTTATCTTTAGTCTCTGTGGCAGGGCCTCCCTTTATCATCTAGTCTCTGTTGGAGGGGTTTCTCCTTATCCAGGTTTGTTGCCTGTGATAATTCTACTGCAGGCAACAAATCTCCCGAAAATGCTTTCCAACCGGCTTATATTTGGGGAGATCCTATGTGATATAGCAATGATTGTAACAGATGTGATGATACAGTTAGTATGTGGGATGGAGCCTGAGCACAGAATATTTGGGTTGGTCTTACATTATGCAGCACTCCATGCCTGTAGATGTGTGTGCTCGGAATTAATGTGGAGCTCACATTGCATTTAATTTGAGTTCTTCCTGCCTGATCCGCCTGGGATAATATCTAATTATCTTACAACCTATTTCTGCTCCAGTTTTATCCATAATTGAGTAAAAATGTGACTTTGGGTTCTGGTCTTATGTCAACCAGTGAGAGATGAAGAGATCCTGTGCTATTTTATAATGAAAAGCCCTCATTGCAGATCTTTTTTTTCTCCTGTCTAAATCCTTCCATGGCTTCCTACTGCAGTTCTTCTTGTAGGGTGCTCACTTAGCCCTTGTGTTTGGGTCTAGATGTACCTCAGGTTTGGGATAAAGATTTTGTGGGGGTTATGAATAGGGCTGGTGGGTATACCCAACTGATTACATTTCAGACTAGGCCAAGCTCTTTCATATACATGGTTGGTACCAGACTCTTGCTCTTCAGTCTGGGAGATCTTTTCTGATTCTTGGTGGTTATTAATGGCCCTTATACTGGAGTCTAGGAGTTGAGGTGAACAACCATTTCAGTCTCGTTTAGGTTGTTCCAACCAAGCCATTATTATTGACTCTAGAAGGCTGTGACCTCTTATGTCAAGCTCTATCTCAAAGTCTAGTTTTCCCTCATTGTTCAGTGTAAAAGACTGAGAAACTCAGCGTGTCTGAGTTGAGATCAGGCTCTGATCAGGTCCTCTCCTCTGTCTAGACATTTCTAAGCAAGTCCTTGTGTTTTGGTCCAGTTCTGATTCATACTCACTGTATGGGTTTCCCTCTTCTTTTGAACCCTGGATGGTACCATCTGGGAGAAGTTGAAGGTAAAATCCAACTCTACTGACCAACCGAGTGATAATGCCTTTCAGCTGGGGCTCTATGGGGTGAATTGGAGGAGAAGGGGGTACAAAACATAGGAAGGTTGGGGATGAGTGATATTAATACTAGTACCTCAAGCTCGAGACAACCACCCCATCCTCTCCCTTTTCCTCTTCTCCCTCTAGAACTTTTTAATCATTCTGATCTTTTTCTCCTTCCAAATGCCCGTGACCTGGTTTCTTTCATTTTTCTGTCCCGCGGGAGCGAGCACTCAATCCATTATACAGACAGGCTGGCAGGGGGAGGAATGAGGGGACAGCAGAGCAAGAGATGCAATGGCACTTCTCTGGGTGGGGGAGGGACAGCAGGGGAGAAGCACAAGAGAAGATGTTGGGCAAGAAAAGAATAGTTGGGGGTGATGGGAAAGTAGAGGAGGTGCAGTAACAGGGTCTAGTGACATGGGGGGTTAGGAAAGGAATAACAGAAGCTTAGGGTCTGTATAATGTCGGGGCAGTTGCAATTAGGTGTGAATTTGGGGTCAGCAAAGGAACGGCAGCAGGTTCTCACTAGTCTATTAGTGATTTATCCTCAGTAATTTGCACTATCCCACACTCACAGGCACTCCTTGCCTTTCCAAAGTCTTGTCATCTCTCCCACTCACTGAGTGACTCTCCATTTGCCTCTCCCGCTCTCTGTTTTTTCTCTCTACTGGATTGTCTTACACCCCCAAAGTTCTCTACCTTCTGTCCCCATGTCTGAACCCCCCACCCCACTCACCTGAGTCCTTTTCTTGTGTCCCCAGTTGGGCCCCACAGAGCCGGACTTTGGAGACCAGGATGAGAAGTTGTTTCTGGCACAGGGACTTGGTTCCTCTGGGACAGACTTTCCTTTGTGGGGGAACAGGACGAGGTCCCACCGATTCCCGAACCTCTCGCTTCTGTCGAATAAGAGAACTCGCCAAAGCTGCCATTCCCTTCAGCAATGAGTGTGGCCCCTCAGAGCAGGTGTCGATCCAAAGGCAACATCTCCCAGTGATTTACATTGGGATTGGGGTCTCCTTCCACTAATCTGTCTCCTGGTTATTGGGGTCCAGCATTTCCATCCTGGGCTCAACAGAACCTTCTCCCCACGAGTTCCTTCTCTGTCCCAGCTCCGTTACTGTCTCATTGTGAGTCTGAGCCTCTCCCTTCCCCTCGGTGCTCACTGGGCCCCCCCAATCCTCTCTCTCCGCCTCCCTCCCCCCCCCTGTTTAACTGTCAGGAGGCAAATGGATGGGGCCAGGGAGGTGTGAGGAACAATGTCTGACATCTCAGCAGCCAGGAGACTCCAGTCACATCAGTGTGTGAGGGTGTGGAAGGTGTGACATTGACCTCCTTTTCCTTTGCTGCACAAACACTCACCCACCCACTCACTTACTCACCCACTCATCCACCCACTCACTCACTTACTCACCCACTCACCCACTCACTCCCTCACCCACTCACTCAGTCACTCACCAGCATGTGCCCCTGTATGGGAATAAGGGCAAATATGTAATATATTCCTGGAGTGGCCCCTCTATCTCCCCCCAGTGTATCACTAGAGCCCACGTATGCCCCCTAAACCTTAAACTTTACAGTGGGGCTGTGGCTGGGGGTGAATTTGGGCACTTGTGGCCCCTGCCGCCTCTCAGTTCCATCTCACTGGTTCCAGCCCAAACACTGCGCCGCCAGCAGCTGACACTTTTATTACAAGTGAATGTTGAGCGGTGGGACGAGCGCCAAGAACAGCGAGTGAGACTTTCCTGCCAGGGATTCCTGCCAACTCCTTCCTGTGTCTGGGGCTCAGTGTAAGGTTAGCAGAGCGTCAGCTCCTGGGGTTTCAGGAAAAGGGTAGATGTGATGAGTTGAGGGCTGTGACTGTTAAACACAAGTTATTCCACCAACACCGAGGGGCACACACAGTAACCTTTGTATATACACACGTCACAGGCAGTGAGTATGAGTGTGCCATGAGTATGAGTCTGGTGTTGAGTATGAGTGTGCCTGTGAGTATGAGTGTGCCCATGAGTATGAGTGTGCCAGTGAGTATGAGTCTGGCAGTGAGTATGAGTCTGGCAGTGAGTATGAGTCTGGCAGTGAGTATGAGTCTGGCAGTGAGTATGAGTCTGGCAGTGAGTGTGCCTGTGAGTATGAGTGTGCCCATGAGTATGTGTGTGCCCGTGAGTATGAGTGTGCCCATGAGTATGAGTGTGCCAGTAAGTATGAGTGTGCCAGTGAGTGTGCCAGTGAGTATGAGTGTGCCAGTGAGTGTGAGTGTGCCAGTGAGTGTACATGAGATGAGGTGTGGGTGCCAGTCTTGCAGTCTCCGCTGGGCACTCTATGCTCCCTCCCAGCCCCCATGCTGCGCCGCTGCCCAGAGAGAGATATATAATATATACACACGGCCGCCAGACTCTCAGTTAATCAGAAAATTGATCAGAATTAGAGGGAAGGGGGAGCGGGAGGGACACATCCAAACGTGAACAGAATCAGTCATGAACCGGGGAGACTCTGCAGGGCTCTGGGACAGCAAGGGTTAACTATCCTTTAATGTTTACATGGGGTTAATAATATCAATGAACTCAAGATAAGGGTTAATGCAATAAAACTATATTGTTTCCTATAGATTCCTCTTACATTAACCCTTCCATAACCAACAGTCACCAACCTCTGCTACCTGAGTTCTCCTACTACATTAAAGGAACAGTTCAGTATAATAATAAAAACTGGGTAAATAGATAGACTGTGCAAAATAAAAAATGTATCTAATATAGTTAGTTAGGCAAAAATGTAATGTATAAAGGCTGGAGTGACTGGATGTGTAACATAATAGCCAGAACACTACTTTTCAGCTCTCTTGGTTTCCACTGATTGGTTACCAGGATGTAGAAGAACCTCCAGGAGGACAGGAATGTAGAAGGACCTCTTGGGGGACAAGGATGTAGAAGAACCTCCGGAAGGACAGGAATGTAGAAGGACCTCTTGGGGGACAAGGATGTAGAAGAACCTCCGGAAGGACAGGAATGTAGAAGGACCTCCAGGAGGAGAGGAATGTAGAAGGAGCGGCAGGAGAACAGCAATGTAGAATGACCTCCTTGGGGACAAGGATGTAGAAGAACCTCCAGGAGGACAGGAATGTAGAAGGACCTCTTGGGGGACAAGGATGTAGAAGGACCTCCAGGAGGAGAGGAATGTAGAAGGAGCGGCAGGAGAACAGCAATGTAGAATGACCTCCTTGGGGACAAGGATGTAGAAGAACCTCCAGGAGGAGAGTCACAGATAGCTTCAGTACAAATAGTCAGGGGTGCTTGCCCAAATATGGTACCAATTACAGACTGGCAATTTAGTCCAACTCAAAAGTGTCCAACCCCAAGTACAGGCCCTCCAAGAGAAACATGTGGGGCATGAACCCCAGATTTACTAATCACTCTACTTTCCTTCCCAGTTACCCTGATCCTCTGTCTCACTCCTAGTATTAGTGCAACGGATACCTGATCCCAATGTGATTGAAAGGGAGGAAAGAGAATTAGACAGGAAGGTGGAAACCCTCTCGCAATTCATTACAGGTCCCGGCACTAAACACTTTGCACATTTTGGTGTCAATTGCTAATGGGCCCCCCAGTCTATTTGGATCAATTGCCCACAGGGACCCTACTGATACTGGGGATCCCTCAAAGTTCCAGCATCTCAAAGGTGCCATTAGCTCTAGGGATCCCACTGCAACTTATATCATTACATACAACAAACACACCCCTAAAAAGTCATGTGTGGGGGTCATATTGGTTCCCTGAAAAATCCTAAGCAAGTAATTGTGTCCAATACCCCTGGTGACACCCCAATGTTTCTATATATCTGTAACCTTGTTATGAGCTAAGGGGGCCCAGTCTGAAGGTCAGTTAGGGGGAGATTTGGGGTGAGTGTTTATTTGTACCCTGGGTACCCCTGGAACTATAGCAGGGTGACACCCCAATGTTTCTATATATCTGTAACCTTGTTATGAGCTAAGGGGGCCCAGTCTGAAGGTCAGTTAGGGGGAGATTTGGGGTCAGTGCTTATTTGTACCCTGGGTACCCCTGAAACTATAGCAGGGTGACACCCCAATGTTTCTATATATCTGTAACCTTGTTATGAGCTAAGGGGGCCCAGTCTGAAGGTCAGTTAGGGGGAGATTTGGGGTGAGTGATTATTTGTACCCTGGGTACCCCTGGAACTATAGCAGGGTGACACCCCAATGTTTCTATATATCTGTAACCTTGTTATGAGCTAAGGGGGCCCAGTCTGAAGGTCAGTTAGGGGGAGATTTGGGGTGAGAGCTTATTTGTACCCTGGGTACCCCTGGAACTATAGCAGGGTGACACCCCAATGTTTCTATATATCTGTAACCTTGTTATGAGCTAAGGGGGCCCAGTCTGAAGGTCAGTTAGGGGGAGATTTGGGGTGAGTGCTTATTTGTACCCTGGGTACCCCTGGAACGATAGCAGGGTGACACCCCAATGTTTCTATATATCTGTAACCTTGTTATGAGCTAAGGGGGCCCAGTCTGAAGGTCAGTTAGGGGGAGATTTGGGGTGAGTGCTTATTTGTACCCTGGGTACCCCTGGAACTATAGCAGGGTGACACCCCAATGTTTCTATATATCTGTAACCTTGTTATGAGCTAAGGGGGCCCAGCATGAAGGTCAGTTAGGGGGAGATTTGGGGTGAGTGTTTATTTGTACCCTGGGTACCCCTGGAACTATAGCAGGGTGACACCCCAATGTTTCTATATATCTGTACCCTTGTTATGAGCTAAGGGGGCCCAGTCTGAAGGTCAGTTAGGGGGAGATTTGGGGTGAGTGCTTATTTGTACCCTGGGTACCCCTGGAACTATAGCAGGGTGACACCCCAATGTTTCTATATATCTGTAACCTTGTTATGAGCTAAGGGGGCCCAGTCTGAAGGTCAGTTAGGGGGAGATTTGGGGTGAGTGCTTATTTGTACCCTGGGTACCCCTGGAACGATAGCAGGGTGACACCCCAATGTTTCTATATATCTGTAACCTTGTTATGAGCTAAGGGGGCCCAGTCTGAAGGTCAGTTAGGGGGAGATTTGGGGTGAGTGCTTATTTGTACCCTGGGTACCCCTGGAACTATAGCAGGGTGACACCCCAATGTTTCTATATATCTGTAACCTTGTTATGAGCTAAGGGGGCCCAGCATGAAGGTCAGTTAGGGGGAGATTTGGGGTGAGTGTTTATTTGTACCCTGGGTACCCCTGGAACTATAGCAGGGTGACACCCCAATGTTTCTATATATCTGTAACCTTGTTATGAGCTAAGGGGGCCCAGTCTGAAGGTCAGTTAGGGGGAGATTTGGGGTGAGTGATTATTTGTACCCTGGGTACCCCTGGAACTATAGCAGGGTGACACCCCAATGTTTCTATATATCTGTAACCTTGTTATGAGCTAAGGGGGCCCAGTCTGAAGGTCAGTTAGGGGGAGATTTGGGGTGAGTGCTTATTTGTACCCTGGATCTATAGCAGGGTGACTGTTACCCTATAGGAATAGGGGGTGTTGGATATTTCCAGTGTAGAAGTGAGTGAGGGGCAGAGGCAGTGGGAGAATAAAGAGACACAGACTCTTGTTGTTTCACATGAATAAACATTTAATTGGAAGTAAAATGGACACATACATTATTATTATTATTATTATAATATATATATATATACACAGAGAGATTATTTACTAACAGAAGGAAACAGCACAATGGAGCCGAGTCCCTTCATACATTAATATTGTAGGAAGGAAACAGATTAAAGGGAAAGTGTTCCTGTTTTATAAATCAGAATTACATTCTAGAACATTATTTGGGCAGTTATTAATTCCCAGTAGATTGTGAATGTGACATGATGGGGGCGCTGTTCTCTTGCAGCTTATGGACAAAACTGGGTGAGTTGAGAAACCCCTGGACGAAGCAACCAAATTGTAAATGGGGGAAACCCTGAATGATGTGGGGGAAACCATTCGTATTGCACTTTTCATTTGCTGTTCCTGAGAGCAGGAGTGCCCCCCCTAACACTGGAATACAATGTCCCATCCCCTCAAAGTGGTTGTGATGGAGGGAGGCTAAAGGCGGCACTGTACCCCCGATCTGTCTTTTTGTTGTTCTGTAGAGGGTCAGAAGATGGGGTAGGGTTCCCTGTGTGCACTACCTCTGAGCCGCCTCCACTTGCTGCTAATGGCTGAATTATTCTAATGACACTTTATTCCTAAAGAGAAACGTGTCCCGGCACTTGTAGCTTCAGCCTTTAACTGGGGGAGCAGGAGGACCCCCTCTCCTCTTCTCTCTGTTCCGTCTCCTCTTTCTCGTCCCTCTCTCCTCCCTTATTGGCCTCCTTTGCCTCTTTCACTGCCTCCCGCAGGTGGGTGACGGGCTGGGCCCTGACCTCAGACACCCTATGGGCCAGGTAGGGGCCCCTGCTGATGCCACTGAGAAGGTCGCACCCCGGGAGGAAGGGGTTGGGGCAGGAGCCTCGCAGGAAGTAGAAGGAGAGTTCCTCCAGCAGTCCCAGGAAGCAGGAAGCAGCATTGTGTCCCTGGCACAGGAACCCCTTGGGGAGCCTCTCACAGGCGTGCAGGAGGGTCACCCATATGACATAGGGCCCCGGGGCGTCCGAGCCCTGCAGGAAAGGTCTCAGCACTGATACAGATGCCCGGAGCACCCTGGACAGGGCCGGATGGAGACACCTCCTCATGAACAGCTCCACCCCGGGGAAACTCACTCTCCACTGTCCTTCAGCCCCCCAAGGAAGTAGGTGGAAAAGTCTGGGGGGTCCCTGTTCTTCATCCACCCAGTCCTCCAGATACTGCACCCCCGCTGGCCACCCTCGCACCTCCACCACCGGCACCACATCGAAGCGCAAGAAAACGTCGCTGGAGTTGGAGAAGAGCAGAGACGTGCAGTTGCCCCACGGTTCGGCTCCTTCTTGGCACAGATGAGGGGGGGCAGGGATAGGACAGGAGGACACGGCAGAGAGGAGGGAGGGGGTGAACCACACAGAAACATTGTAGGGGGACACGAAGGGGGGGCTGGAGCTGAGCTGAGCATGAGGAGGGTCCCATAAAGAGACAGGCACCCGGTAATGGCAAGGAGAGGTCTGATGGAGCAGAGTGGGGGAGGGGAGGCGCAGGATGGGGACCAAGATGGTGTAGGATATGGGGGGGCAGGAGAGAGGAGAAGTGGAGCCCAAGTCTACAGGGGACACATCGAGGGAACCCGAGCACAGACCCCCCTGGAGAACCAGAAGAGAGTTGGGGGAAGGGAGAGGGTGAAGTTGCTCTGGGGGTGCAAAGTGAGAATTGGGGGGGGAAGAAAAGAAATTAGACATCTACAACATCATTTCCTTTGCTATCAACTTCCTGTACTACAACTCCCAGCATCCCACGTTAGCCATTTCCCTGCTGCATCATATTCATCATGTCCTTATTCTTCTGCTCTAATGGACCCACATCAACCACAGCCCCCCCCAGAGAGAGGGGCAGAATTAAAGGGGAATTTCTTTTCTGTGACTCAAACCCACAATGTCTGGGGAATATCATATAAGCTCCAGAGGCCAGGGGGTCCCAAGAAGGGAGGAAGGAAAAGCAAATCACATATCCCATCTTCCCTCACTTCCTCTTCCATTATTCCTTCCTGCCACTTCCCCTTCCTCCCACAATATTCCTTCCTACCTCCCACTATCCTACCTCACACTTCCCCATCCTTACACAATATGCCTTCCTCCCACTTCCTCATCCATTATTCCTTCCTGCCACTTCCCCTTCCTTACACAATATTCATCACTTCCTCCTTCCTTCCTCCCACTGTCCCACAATAGTCCTTCCTTCCTCCCACTTTCCCTTCCTTACACAATATTCCTTCCTTCCACTTCCCCTACCTCCCGCTTTCCTACCTCACACTTCCCCATCCTTGCACAATATTCCTTCCTTCCTCTTTCCCTTCCTTACACAATATGCCTTCCTCCCACTTCCTCATCCATTATTCCTTCCTTCCACAATATTCCATCATTCCTCCCACTTCCCGTTCCTCTCCCCTCTCACCAATCAGAGAGAAGACATATTTCATAGCTTGCTGGCAGGATTCCCGAAGGTCCCGCCCCTGCAGAGCGCTGCTCTCCCGCCTCTCCAGCTCCTCCATCAGTTTGTTCAGTTCCTCCATGCGGGACCCGGAGCAGAAGTCGACGTTGGTCAGAGGTCGGGCGGAGGAGGTCATCCTGTAATAAAATCACATTCCTTGGTCCCTGTACAGTAGCCTGGATCCCACCTGCCTATTTTAGCACCTGGTCTCTAACCGAGAGAGCTTACAATCTAATTACAAATAGCCACATCAAGTGCACAGACTGGGGCAGCCCAGTATATTCCCGTGTGTAATGATGTAGAGTTGCCACGGGCTGGCTAATTAGCTAATTCATTTAGATGCCGCCTGCTGCAGACTGAACTGATTTCTGTGCAGCCATGTATAATGTAGGTGGAGCCTGTGGATTCCGTATTGTTCAGAATTAAAGGGGAGAGGTGCAAGTCTAGTGCTGAGAAGCCTGAGGGGGGAGACTGCAGTGAAGGGCCCAGAATTACTTTGAGGAGCTGAATGGAACCCCCAGTTCAGACTCCAGACAAGGAGCTCAGTTGTGTGAGTTACAGTTCAGTTCCCACGCGGGACACAATCAAGGCCAGAGAGTGGGGGAGGGGGTAGAGTTAAAGGGACAGTGTGTGATATTACAGATTGGGGAGTGAGTGAGAAATCTCTGCTACTCACCAGGGGCCACACAAGGGCCCATCACTTACCTGAGTCTGAGCAGGTGCCGAGCTCTGGGGTCACTGGTTCTGCTCCAACGATTCTCCCTCCAGATCCACAAACACTTCCTGGGAAACCACAGCCCTGAATCACTGGCACCCTCCCCTCCTACCTGCACAGCCACGCCCTCTCCTACCTGCACAGCCCCGCCCTCTCCTACCTGCACAGACGCACCCAACCTGCACAGCCCTGCCTACACCTTACCTACAGTGCTACTCCTACCTGCAGAACTCAGCCAATGAGCAGGCAGGTGTATCTGGGAACATTCCATTAATCAGGGGGCGGGGGAGCACCTGGAATATAAAGTACATTTTTGCAGCTCGGTTTCCATGGCAATGAGTCCCACATAATCTCATGTAACCAGGCGACAATGGGAAGTTGCTCAGAATGACCTTTTGTTTGATCAATAGGAAAATAAGATTTTTCAATTAGTAGTGAGAAATATGGCGCCACCTTGTGTCAGTCTAGTGATTCTCCTACAATTTGTAAATTCCAGTGAACTGACTCTTACTCAGCTCCCTCCCCCCAACTCATTCCCCTCCACTCACGTTGTCTGACTCCTGCTCCCAACGTATAAATCCTCACTCACCCCAGCACCTCTCTGCTCCTCTCAGTGTTATATGAATAAGTACAGTCCCTGCACCTCTCTGCTCCTCTCAGTGTTATATGAATAAGTACAGTCCCTGTACCTCTCAGCTCCTCTCAGTGTTATATGAATAAGTACAGTCCCTGCACCTCTCAGCTCCTCTCAGTGTTATGTGAATAAGTACAGTCCCTGTACCTCTCTGCTCCTCTCAGTGTTATGTGAATAAGTACAGTCCCTGTACCTCTCTGCTCCTCTCAGTGTTATATGAATAAGTACAGTCCCTGTACCTCTCTGCTCCTCTCAGTGTTATATGAATAAGTACAGTCCCTGTACCTCTCTGCTCCTCTCAGTGTTATGTGAATAAGAACAGTCCCTGTACCTCTCAGCTCCTCTCAGTGTTATATGAATAAGTACAGTCCCTGTACCTCTCAGCTCCTCTCAGTGTTATATGAATAAGTACAGTCCCTGCACCTCTCAGCTCCTCTCAGTGTTATGTGAATAAGTACAGTCCCTGTACCTCTCAGCTCCTCTCAGTGTTATATGAATAAGTACAGTCCCAGCACCTCTCAGCTCCTCTCAGTGTTATATGAATAAGTACAGTCCCTGCACCTCTCAGCTCCTCTCAGTGTTATGTGAATAAGTACAGTCCCTGTACCTCTCTGCTCCTCTCAGTGTTATATGAATAAGTACAGTCCCAGCACCTCTCAGCTCCTCTCAGTGTTATGTGAATAAGTACAGTCCCTGTACCTCTCTGCTCCTCTCAGTGTTATGTGAATAAGTACAGTCCCAGCACCTCTCAGCTCCTCTCAGTGTTATATGAATAAGTACAGTCCCTGTACCTCTCAGCTCCTCTCAGTGTTATATGAATAAGTACAGTCCCTGCACCTCTCAGCTCCTCTCAGTGTTATGTGAATAAGTACAGTCCCTGTACCTCTCAGCTCCTCTCAGTGTTATATGAATAAGTACAGTCCCAGCACCTCTCAGCTCCTCTCAGTGTTATATGAATAAGTACAGTCCCTGCACCTCTCAGCTCCTCTCAGTGTTATGTGAATAAGTACAGTCCCTGTACCTCTCTGCTCCTCTCAGTGTTATATGAATAAGTACAGTCCCAGCACCTCTCAGCTCCTCTCAGTGTTATGTGAATAAGTACAGTCCCTGTACCTCTCTGCTCCTCTCAGTGTTATATGAATAAGTACAGTCCCAGCACCTCTCAGCTCCTCTCAGTGTTATGTGAATAAGTACAGTCCCTGTACCTCTCTGCTCCTCTCAGTGTTATGTGAATAAGTACAGTCCCAGCACCTCTCAGCTCCTCTCAGTGTTATGTGAATAAGTACAGTCCCTGTACCTCTCTGCTCCTCTCAGTGTTATGTGAATAAGTACAGTCCCTGCACCTCTCAGCTCCTCTCAGTGTTATGTGAATAAGTACAGTCCCTGCTCCTCTCAGTGTTATATGAATAAGTACAGTCCCTGTACCTCTCAGCTCCTCTCAGTGTTATATAAATAAGTACAGTCCCTGCACCTCTCTGCTCCTCTCAGTGTTATGTGAATAAGTACAGTCCCTGTACCTCTCAGCTCCTCTCAGTGTTATGTGAATAAGTACAGTCCCTGTACCTCTCTGCTCCTCTCAGTGTTATGTGAATAAGTACAGTCCCTGTACCTCTCTGCTCCTCTCAGTGTTATATGAATAAGTACAGTCCCAGCACCTCTCAGCTCCTCTCAGTGTTATGTGAATAAGTACAGTCCCTGTACCTCTCTGCTCCTCTCAGTGTTATGTGAATAAGTACAGTCCCTGCACCTCTCAGCTCCTCTCAGTGTTATATGAATAAGTACAGTCCCTGCACCTCTCAGCTCCTCTCAGTGTTATGTGAATAAGTACAGTCCCTGCTCCTCTCAGTGTTATGTGAATAAGTACAGTCCCTGTACCTCTCAGCTCCTCTCAGTGTTATATGAATAAGTACAGTCCCTGTACCTCTCTGCTCCTCTCAGTGTTATGTGAATAAGTACAGTCCCTGCACCTCTCAGCTCCTCTCAGTGTTATATGAATAAGTACAGTCCCTGTACCTCTCAGCTCCTCTCAGTGTTATGTGAATAAGTACAGTCCCTGCACCTCTCTGCTCCTCTCAGTGTTATGTGAATAAGTACAGTCCCTGTACCTCTCTGCTCCTCTCAGTGTTATATGAGTAAGTACAGTCCCTGCACCTCTCAGCTCCTCTCAGTGTTATATGAATAAGTACAGTCCCTGCACCTCTCAGCTCCTCTCAGTGTTATATAAATAAGAACAGTCCCTGCACCTCTCAGCTCCTCTCAGTGTTATATGAATAAGTACAGTCCCTGTACCTCTCAGCTCCTCTCAGTGTTATATGAATAAGTACAGTCCCTGTACCTCTCTGCTCCTCTCAGTGTTATATGAATAAGTACAGTCCCTGCACCTCTCTGCTCCTCTCAGTGTTATATGAATAAGTACAGTCCCTGTACCTCTCAGCTCCTCTCAGTGTTATATGAATAAGTACAGTCCCTGCACCTCTCTGCTCCTCTCAGTGTTATGTGAATAAGTACAGTCCCTGCACCTCTCTACTCCTCTCAGTGTTATATGAATAAGTACAGTCCCTGCACCTCTCAGCTCCTCTCAGTGTTATGTGAATAAGTACAGTCCCTGCACCTCTCTGCTCCTCTCTGTGTTATATGAATAAGTACAGTCCCTGCACCTCTCAGCTCCTCTCAGTGTTATATGAATAAGTACAGTCCCTGCACCCCTCTGCTCCTCTCAGTGTTATGTGAATAAGTACAGTCCTTGCACCTCTCAGTGTTATGTGAATAAGTACAGTCCCTGCACCTCTCAGTGTTATGTGAATAAGTACAGTCCCTGTACCTCTCAGCTCCTCTCAGTGTTATATGAATAAGTACAGTCCCTGTACCTCTCTGCTCCTCTCAGTGTTATGTGAATAAGTACAGTCCCTGCACCTCTCAGCTCCTCTCAGTGTTATGTGAATAAGTACAGTCCCTGCACCTCTCTGCTCCTCTCAGTGTTATATGAATAAGTACAGTCCCTGTACCTCTCTGCTCCTCTCAGTGTTATATGAATAAGTACAGTCCCTGCACCTCTCAGTGTTATGTGAATAAGTACAGTCCTTGCACCTCTCAGTGTTATGTGAATAAGTACAGTCCCTGCACCTCTCAGTGTTATGTGAATAAGTACAGTCCCTGTACCTCTCTGCTCCTCTCAGTGTTATATGAATAAGTACAGTCCCTGCACCTCTCAGCTCCTCTCAGTGTTATGTGAATAAGTACAGTCCCTGCACCTCTCAGTGTTATGTGAATAAGTACAGTCCCTGTACCTCTCAGCTCCTCTCAGTGTTATATGAATAAGTACAGTCCCTGTACCTCTCTGCTCCTCTCAGTGTTATGTGAATAAGTACAGTCCCTGTACCTCTCTGCTCCTCTCAGTGTTATATGAATAAGTACAGTCCCTGCACCTCTCAGTGTTATGTGAATAAGTACAGTCCTTGCACCTCTCAGTGTTATGTGAATAAGTACAGTCCCTGCACCTCTCAGTGTTATGTGAATAAGTACAGTCCCTGTACCTCTCTGCTCCTCTCAGTGTTATATGAATAAGTACAGTCCCTGCACCTCTCAGCTCCTCTCAGTGTTATGTGAATAAGTACAGTCCCTGCACCTCTCAGTGTTATGTGAATAAGTACAGTCCCTGCACTTTTCAGCTCCTCTCAGTGTTATATGAATAAGTACAGTCCCTGCACCTCTCAGTTCCTCTCAGTGTTATGTGAATAAGTACAGTCCCTGTACCTCTCAGCTCCTCTCAGTGTTATATGAATAAGTACAGTCCCTGTACCTCTCTGCTCCTCTCAGTGTTATGTGAATAAGTACAGTCCCTGTACCTCTCTGCTCCTCTCAGTGTTATATGAATAAGTACAGTCCCTGCACCTCTCTGCTCCTCTCAGTGTTATGTGAATAAGTACAGTCCCTGCACCTCTCTACTCCTCTCTGTGTTATATGAATAAGTACAGTCCCTGCACCTCTCAGCTCCTCTCAGTGTTATATGAATAAGTACAGTCCCTGCACCCCTCTGCTCCTCTCAGTGTTATGTGAATAAGTACAGTCCTTGCACCTCTCAGTGTTATGTGAATAAGTACAGTCCCTGCACCTCTCTACTCCTCTCTGTGTTATATGAATAAGTACAGTCCCTGCACCTCTCAGCTCCTCTCAGTGTTATATGAATAAGTACAGTCCCTGCACCCCTCTGCTCCTCTCAGTGTTATGTGAATAAGTACAGTCCTTGCACCTCTCAGTGTTATGTGAATAAGTACAGTCCCTGCACCTCTCAGCTCCTCTCAGTGTTATGTGAATAAGTACAGTCCCTGCACCTCTCTGCTCCTCTCAGTGTTATATGAATAAGTACAGTCCCTGCACCTCTCAGCTCCTCTCAGTGTTATATGAATAAGTACAGTCCCTGCACCCCTCTGCTCCTCTCAGTGTTATGTGAATAAGTACAGTCCTTGCTCCTCTCAGTGTTATGTGAATAAGTACAGTCCCTGCACCTCTCAGCTCCTCTCAGTGTTATGTGAATAAGTACAGTCCCTGCACCTCTCTGCTCCTCTCAGTGTTATATGAATAAGTACAGTCCCTGTACCTCTCTGCTCCTCTCAGTGTTATATGAATAAGTACAGTCCCTGCACCTCTCAGTGTTATGTGAATAAGTACAGTCCTTGCACCTCTCAGTGTTATGTGAATAAGTACAGTCCCTGCACCTCTCAGTGTTATGTGAATAAGTACAGTCCCTGTACCTCTCTGCTCCTCTCAGTGTTATATGAATAAGTACAGTCCCTGCACCTCTCAGTGTTATGTGAATAAGTACAGTCCCTGCACCTCTCAGCTCCTCTCAGTGTTATGTGAATAAGTACAGTCCCTGCACCTCTCAGTGTTATGTGAATAAGTACAGTCCCTGCACTTTTCAGCTCCTCTCAGTGTTATATGAATAAGTACAGTCCCTGCACCTCTCAGTTCCTCTCAGTGTTATGTGAATAAGTACAGTCCCTGTACCTCTCAGCTCCTCTCAGTGTTATATGAATAAGTACAGTCCCTGTACCTCTCTGCTCCTCTCAGTGTTATGTGAATAAGTACAGTCCCTGTACCTCTCTGCTCCTCTCAGTGTTATATGAATAAGTACAGTCCCTGCACCTCTCAGCTCCTCTCAGTGTTATGTGAATAAGTACAGTCCCTGTACCTCTCTGCTCCTCTCAGTGTTATATGAATAAGTACAGTCCCTGCACCTCTCAGTGTTATATGAATAAGTACAGTCCCTGCACCTCTCAGCTCCTCTCAGTGTTATGTGAATAAGTACAGTCCCTGTACCTCTCTGCTCCTCTCAGTGTTATATGAATAAGTACAGTCCCTGCACCTCTCAGCTCCTCTCAGTGTTATGTGAATGAGTACAGTCCCTGCACCTCTCTGCTCCTCTCAGTGTTATATGAATAAGTATAGTCCCTGTACCTCTCTGCTCCTCTCAGTGTTATATGAATAAGTACAGTCCCTGCACCTCTCAGCTCCTCTCAGTGTTATATGAATAAGTACAGTCCCTGTACCTCTCAGCTCCTCTCAGTGTTATATGAATAAGTACAGTCCCTGTACATCTCAGCTCCTCTCAGTGTTATATGAATAAGTACAGTCCCTGTACCTCTCTGCTCCTCTCAGTGTTATGTGAATAAGTACAGTCCCTGCACCTCTCAGCTCCTCTCAGTGTTATGTGAATAAGTACAGTCCCTGCACCTCTCTGCTCCTCTCAGTGTTATGTGAATAAGTACAGTCCCTGTACCTCTCTGCTCCTCTCAGTGTTATATGAATAAGTACAGTCCCTGCACCTCTCAGTGTTATATGAATAAGTACAGTCCCTGCACCTCTCAGCTCCTCTCAGTGTTATGTGAATAAGTACAGTCCCTGTACCTCTCTGCTCCTCTCAGTGTTATATGAATAAGTACAGTCCCTGCACCTCTCAGCTCCTCTCAGTGTTATGTGAATGAGTACAGTCCCTGCACCTCTCTGCTCCTCTCAGTGTTATATGAATAAGTATAGTCCCTGTACCTCTCTGCTCCTCTCAGTGTTATATGAATAAGTACAGTCCCTGCACCTCTCAGCTCCTCTCAGTGTTATGTGAATAAGTACAGTCCCTGTACCTCTCTGCTCCTCTCAGTGTTATATGAATAAGTACAGTCCCAGCACCTCTCAGCTCCTCTCAGTGTTATGTGAATAAGTACAGTCCCTGTACCTCTCTGCTCCTCTCAGTGTTATGTGAATAAGTACAGTCCCAGCACCTCTCAGCTCCTCTCAGTGTTATATGAATAAGTACAGTCCCTGTACCTCTCAGCTCCTCTCAGTGTTATATGAATAAGTACAGTCCCTGCACCTCTCAGCTCCTCTCAGTGTTATGTGAATAAGTACAGTCCCTGTACCTCTCAGCTCCTCTCAGTGTTATATGAATAAGTACAGTCCCAGCACCTCTCAGCTCCTCTCAGTGTTATATGAATAAGTACAGTCCCTGCACCTCTCAGCTCCTCTCAGTGTTATGTGAATAAGTACAGTCCCTGTACCTCTCTGCTCCTCTCAGTGTTATATGAATAAGTACAGTCCCAGCACCTCTCAGCTCCTCTCAGTGTTATGTGAATAAGTACAGTCCCTGTACCTCTCTGCTCCTCTCAGTGTTATATGAATAAGTACAGTCCCAGCACCTCTCAGCTCCTCTCAGTGTTATGTGAATAAGTACAGTCCCTGTACCTCTCTGCTCCTCTCAGTGTTATGTGAATAAGTACAGTCCCAGCACCTCTCAGCTCCTCTCAGTGTTATGTGAATAAGTACAGTCCCTGTACCTCTCTGCTCCTCTCAGTGTTATGTGAATAAGTACAGTCCCTGCACCTCTCAGCTCCTCTCAGTGTTATGTGAATAAGTACAGTCCCTGCTCCTCTCAGTGTTATATGAATAAGTACAGTCCCTGTACCTCTCAGCTCCTCTCAGTGTTATATAAATAAGTACAGTCCCTGCACCTCTCTGCTCCTCTCAGTGTTATGTGAATAAGTACAGTCCCTGTACCTCTCAGCTCCTCTCAGTGTTATGTGAATAAGTACAGTCCCTGTACCTCTCTGCTCCTCTCAGTGTTATGTGAATAAGTACAGTCCCTGTACCTCTCTGCTCCTCTCAGTGTTATATGAATAAGTACAGTCCCAGCACCTCTCAGCTCCTCTCAGTGTTATGTGAATAAGTACAGTCCCTGTACCTCTCTGCTCCTCTCAGTGTTATGTGAATAAGTACAGTCCCTGCACCTCTCAGCTCCTCTCAGTGTTATATGAATAAGTACAGTCCCTGCACCTCTCAGCTCCTCTCAGTGTTATGTGAATAAGTACAGTCCCTGCTCCTCTCAGTGTTATGTGAATAAGTACAGTCCCTGTACCTCTCAGCTCCTCTCAGTGTTATATGAATAAGTACAGTCCCTGTACCTCTCTGCTCCTCTCAGTGTTATGTGAATAAGTACAGTCCCTGCACCTCTCAGCTCCTCTCAGTGTTATATGAATAAGTACAGTCCCTGTACCTCTCAGCTCCTCTCAGTGTTATGTGAATAAGTACAGTCCCTGCACCTCTCTGCTCCTCTCAGTGTTATGTGAATAAGTACAGTCCCTGTACCTCTCAGCTCCTCTCAGTGTTATATGAATAAGTACAGTCCCTGTACCTCTCAGCTCCTCTCAGTGTTATGTGAATAAGTACAGTCCCTGTACCTCTCTGCTCCTCTCAGTGTTATATGAGTAAGTACAGTCCCTGCACCTCTCAGCTCCTCTCAGTGTTATATGAATAAGTACAGTCCCTGCACCTCTCAGCTCCTCTCAGTGTTATATAAATAAGAACAGTCCCTGCACCTCTCAGCTCCTCTCAGTGTTATATGAATAAGTACAGTCCCTGTACCTCTCAGCTCCTCTCAGTGTTATATGAATAAGTACAGTCCCTGTACCTCTCTGCTCCTCTCAGTGTTATATGAATAAGTACAGTCCCTGCACCTCTCTGCTCCTCTCAGTGTTATATGAATAAGTACAGTCCCTGTACCTCTCAGCTCCTCTCAGTGTTATATGAATAAGTACAGTCCCTGCACCTCTCTGCTCCTCTCAGTGTTATGTGAATAAGTACAGTCCCTGCACCTCTCTACTCCTCTCAGTGTTATATGAATAAGTACAGTCCCTGCACCTCTCAGCTCCTCTCAGTGTTATGTGAATAAGTACAGTCCCTGCACCTCTCTGCTCCTCTCTGTGTTATATGAATAAGTACAGTCCCTGCACCTCTCAGCTCCTCTCAGTGTTATATGAATAAGTACAGTCCCTGCACCCCTCTGCTCCTCTCAGTGTTATGTGAATAAGTACAGTCCTTGCACCTCTCAGTGTTATGTGAATAAGTACAGTCCCTGCACCTCTCAGTGTTATGTGAATAAGTACAGTCCCTGTACCTCTCAGCTCCTCTCAGTGTTATATGAATAAGTACAGTCCCTGTACCTCTCTGCTCCTCTCAGTGTTATGTGAATAAGTACAGTCCCTGCACCTCTCAGCTCCTCTCAGTGTTATGTGAATAAGTACAGTCCCTGCACCTCTCTGCTCCTCTCAGTGTTATATGAATAAGTACAGTCCCTGTACCTCTCTGCTCCTCTCAGTGTTATATGAATAAGTACAGTCCCTGCACCTCTCAGTGTTATGTGAATAAGTACAGTCCTTGCACCTCTCAGTGTTATGTGAATAAGTACAGTCCCTGCACCTCTCAGTGTTATGTGAATAAGTACAGTTCCTGTACCTCTCTGCTCCTCTCAGTGTTATATGAATAAGTACAGTCCCTGCACCTCTCAGCTCCTCTCAGTGTTATGTGAATAAGTACAGTCCCTGCACCTCTCAGTGTTATGTGAATAAGTACAGTCCCTGTACCTCTCAGCTCCTCTCAGTGTTATATGAATAAGTACAGTCCCTGTACCTCTCTGCTCCTCTCAGTGTTATGTGAATAAGTACAGTCCCTGTACCTCTCTGCTCCTCTCAGTGTTATATGAATAAGTACAGTCCCTGCACCTCTCAGTGTTATGTGAATAAGTACAGTCCTTGCACCTCTCAGTGTTATGTGAATAAGTACAGTCCCTGCACCTCTCAGTGTTATGTGAATAAGTACAGTCCCTGTACCTCTCTGCTCCTCTCAGTGTTATATGAATAAGTACAGTCCCTGCACCTCTCAGCTCCTCTCAGTGTTATGTGAATAAGTACAGTCCCTGCACCTCTCAGTGTTATGTGAATAAGTACAGTCCCTGCACTTTTCAGCTCCTCTCAGTGTTATATGAATAAGTACAGTCCCTGCACCTCTCAGTTCCTCTCAGTGTTATGTGAATAAGTACAGTCCCTGTACCTCTCAGCTCCTCTCAGTGTTATATGAATAAGTACAGTCCCTGTACCTCTCTGCTCCTCTCAGTGTTATGTGAATAAGTACAGTCCCTGTACCTCTCTGCTCCTCTCAGTGTTATATGAATAAGTACAGTCCCTGCACCTCTCTGCTCCTCTCAGTGTTATGTGAATAAGTACAGTCCCTGCACCTCTCTACTCCTCTCTGTGTTATATGAATAAGTACAGTCCCTGCACCTCTCAGCTCCTCTCAGTGTTATATGAATAAGTACAGTCCCTGCACCCCTCTGCTCCTCTCAGTGTTATGTGAATAAGTACAGTCCTTGCACCTCTCAGTGTTATGTGAATAAGTACAGTCCCTGCACCTCTCTACTCCTCTCTGTGTTATATGAATAAGTACAGTCCCTGCACCTCTCAGCTCCTCTCAGTGTTATATGAATAAGTACAGTCCCTGCACCCCTCTGCTCCTCTCAGTGTTATGTGAATAAGTACAGTCCTTGCACCTCTCAGTGTTATGTGAATAAGTACAGTCCCTGCACCTCTCAGCTCCTCTCAGTGTTATGTGAATAAGTACAGTCCCTGCACCTCTCTGCTCCTCTCAGTGTTATATGAATAAGTACAGTCCCTGCACCTCTCAGCTCCTCTCAGTGTTATATGAATAAGTACAGTCCCTGCACCCCTCTGCTCCTCTCAGTGTTATGTGAATAAGTACAGTCCTTGCTCCTCTCAGTGTTATGTGAATAAGTACAGTCCCTGCACCTCTCAGCTCCTCTCAGTGTTATGTGAATAAGTACAGTCCCTGCACCTCTCTGCTCCTCTCAGTGTTATATGAATAAGTACAGTCCCTGTACCTCTCTGCTCCTCTCAGTGTTATATGAATAAGTACAGTCCCTGCACCTCTCAGTGTTATGTGAATAAGTACAGTCCTTGCACCTCTCAGTGTTATGTGAATAAGTACAGTCCCTGCACCTCTCAGTGTTATGTGAATAAGTACAGTCCCTGTACCTCTCTGCTCCTCTCAGTGTTATATGAATAAGTACAGTCCCTGCACCTCTCAGTGTTATGTGAATAAGTACAGTCCCTGCACCTCTCAGCTCCTCTCAGTGTTATGTGAATAAGTACAGTCCCTGCACCTCTCAGTGTTATGTGAATAAGTACAGTCCCTGCACTTTTCAGCTCCTCTCAGTGTTATATGAATAAGTACAGTCCCTGCACCTCTCAGTTCCTCTCAGTGTTATGTGAATAAGTACAGTCCCTGTACCTCTCAGCTCCTCTCAGTGTTATATGAATAAGTACAGTCCCTGTACCTCTCTGCTCCTCTCAGTGTTATGTGAATAAGTACAGTCCCTGTACCTCTCTGCTCCTCTCAGTGTTATATGAATAAGTACAGTCCCTGCACCTCTCAGCTCCTCTCAGTGTTATGTGAATAAGTACAGTCCCTGTACCTCTCTGCTCCTCTCAGTGTTATATGAATAAGTACAGTCCCTGCACCTCTCAGTGTTATATGAATAAGTACAGTCCCTGCACCTCTCAGCTCCTCTCAGTGTTATGTGAATAAGTACAGTCCCTGTACCTCTCTGCTCCTCTCAGTGTTATATGAATAAGTACAGTCCCTGCACCTCTCAGCTCCTCTCAGTGTTATGTGAATGAGTACAGTCCCTGCACCTCTCTGCTCCTCTCAGTGTTATATGAATAAGTATAGTCCCTGTACCTCTCTGCTCCTCTCAGTGTTATATGAATAAGTACAGTCCCTGCACCTCTCAGCTCCTCTCAGTGTTATATGAATAAGTACAGTCCCTGTACCTCTCAGCTCCTCTCAGTGTTATATGAATAAGTACAGTCCCTGTACATCTCAGCTCCTCTCAGTGTTATATGAATAAGTACAGTCCCTGTACCTCTCTGCTCCTCTCAGTGTTATGTGAATAAGTACAGTCCCTGCACCTCTCAGCTCCTCTCAGTGTTATGTGAATAAGTACAGTCCCTGCACCTCTCTGCTCCTCTCAGTGTTATGTGAATAAGTACAGTCCCTGTACCTCTCTGCTCCTCTCAGTGTTATATGAATAAGTACAGTCCCTGCACCTCTCAGTGTTATATGAATAAGTACAGTCCCTGCACCTCTCAGCTCCTCTCAGTGTTATGTGAATAAGTACAGTCCCTGTACCTCTCTGCTCCTCTCAGTGTTATATGAATAAGTACAGTCCCTGCACCTCTCAGCTCCTCTCAGTGTTATGTGAATGAGTACAGTCCCTGCACCTCTCTGCTCCTCTCAGTGTTATATGAATAAGTATAGTCCCTGTACCTCTCTGCTCCTCTCAGTGTTATATGAATAAGTACAGTCCCTGCACCTCTCAGCTCCTCTCAGTGTTATATGAATAAGTACAGTCCCTGTACCTCTCAGCTCCTCTCAGTGTTATATGAATAAGTACAGTCCCTGTACATCTCAGCTCCTCTCAGTGTTATGTGAATAAGTACAGTCCCTGTACCTCTCAGCTCCTCTCAGTGTTATGTGAATAAGTACAGTCCCTGCACCTCTCTGCTCCTCTCAGTGTTATATGAATAAGTACAGTCCCTGTACCTCTCAGCTCCTCTCAGTGTTATGTGAATAAGTACAGTCCCTGCACCTCTCTGCTCCTCTCAGTGTTATGTGAATAAGTACAGTCCCTGCACCTCTCTGCTCCTCTCAGTGTTATGTGAATAAGTACAGTCCCTGCACCTCTCAGTGTTATGTGAATAAGTACAGTCCCTGCACTTTTCAGCTCCTCCCAGTGTTATATGAATAAGTACAGTCCCTGCACCTCTCAGTTCCTCTCAGTGTTATGTGAATAAGTACAGTCCCTGTACCTCTCAGCTCCTCTCAGTGTTATATGAATAAGTACAGTCCCTGTACCTCTCTGCTCCTCTCAGTGTTATGTGAATAAGTACAGTCCCTGCACCTCTCAGCTCCTCTCAGTGTTATGTGAATAAGAACAGTCCCTGCACCTCTCTGCTCCTCTCAGTGTTATATGAATAAGTACAGTCCCTGTACCTCTCTGCTCCTCTCAGTGTTATATGAATAAGTACAGTCCCTGTACCTCTCTGCTCCTCTCAGTGTTATATGAATAAGTACAGTCCCTGCACCTCTCTGCTCCTCTCAGTGTTATATGAATAAGTACAGTCCCTGTACCTCTCTGCTCCTCTCAGTGTTATATGAATAAGTACAGTCCCTGTACCTCTCTGCTCCTCTCTGTTATGTGAATAAGTACAGTCCCTGCACCTCTCTGCTCCTCTCAGTGTTATGTGAATAAGTACAGTCCCTGTACCTCTCTGCTCCTCTCAGTGTTATATGAATAAGTACAGTCCCTGCACCTCTCTGCTCCTCTCAGTGTTATGTGAATAAGTACAGTCCTTGCACCTCTCAGTGTTATGTGAATAAGTACAGTCCCTGTACCTCTCTGCTCCTCTCAGTGTTATATGAATAAGTACAGTCCCTGCACCTCTCTGCTCCTCTCAGTGTTATGTGAATAAGTACAGTCCCTGCACCTCTCAGCTCCTCTCAGTGTTATGTGAATAAGTACAGTCCCTGCACCTCTCAGCTCCTCTCAGTGTTATGTGAATAAGTACAGTCCCTGCACTTTTCAGCTCCTCTCAGTGTTATATGAATAAGTACAGTCCCTGTACCTCTCAGCTCCTCTCAGTGTTATGTGAATAAGTACAGTCCCTGTACCTCTCAGCTCCTCTCAGTGTTATATGAATAAGTACAGTCCCTGTACCTCTCTGCTCCTCTCAGTGTTATGTGAATAAGTACAGTCCCTGTACCTCTCAGCTCCTCTCAGTGTTATGTGAATAAGTACAGTCCCAGCACCTCTCTGCTCCTCTCAGTGTTATATGAATAAAAACAGTCCCTGTACCTCTCAGCTCCTCTCAGTGTTATATGAATAAGTACAGTCCTTGCACCTCTCAGTGTTATGTGAATAAGTACAGTCCCTGCACCTCTCTGCTCCTCTCAGTGTTATGTGAATAAGTACAGTCCCTGCATCTCTCTGCTCCTCTCAGTGTTATATGAATAAGTACAGTCCCTGTACCTCTCTGCTCCTCTCAGTGTTATGTGAATAAGTACAGTCCCTGTACCTCTCAGCTCCTCTCAGTGTTATGTGAATAAGTACAGTCCCTGCACCTCTCTGCTCCTCTCAGTGTTATATGAATAAGTACAGTCCCTGCACCTCTCAGTGTTATATGAATAAGTACAGTCCCTGCACCTCTCAGTGTTATGTGAATAAGTACAGTCCCTGCACTTTTCAGCTCCTCTCAGTGTTATATGAATAAGTACAGTCCCTGCACCTCTCAGCTCCTCTCAGTGTTATGTGAATAAGTACAGTCCCTGTACCTCTCAGCTCCTCTCAGTGTTATATGAATAAGTACAGTCCCTGTACCTCTCTGCTCCTCTCAGTGTTATGTGAATAAGTACAGTCCCTGCACCTCTCAGCTCCTCTCAGTGTTATGTGAATAAGAACAGTCCCTGCACCTCTCTGCTCCTCTCAGTGTTATATGAATAAGTACAGTCCCTGTACCTCTCTGCTCCTCTCAGTGTTATATGAATAAGTACAGTCCCTGTACCTCACTGCTCCTCTCAGTGTTATATGAATAAGTACAGTCCCTGCACCTCTCTGCTCCTCTCAGTGTTATGTGAATAAGTACAGTCCTTGCACCTCTCAGTGTTATGTTAATAAGTACAGTCCCTGTACCTCTCTGCTCCTCTCAGTGTTATATGAATAAGTACAGTCCCTGCACCTCTCTGCTCCTCTGAGTGTTATGTGAATAAGTACAGTCCCTGCACTTCTCTGCTCCTCTCAGTGTTATATGAATAAGTACAGTCCCTGTACCTCTCTGCTCCTCTCTGTTATGTGAATAAGTACAGTCCCTGTACCTCTCAGCTCCTCTCAGTGTTATGTGAATAAGTACAGTCCCTGCACTTCTCTGCTCCTCTCAGTGTTATATGAATAAGTACAGTCCCTGCACCTCCCTGCTCCTCTCAGTGTTATATGAATAAGTACAGTCCCTGTACCTCTCTGCTCCGCTCAGTGTTATATGAATAAGTACAGTCCCTGCACCTCTCTGCTCCTCTCAGTGTTATGTGAATAAGTACAGTCCCTGTACCTCTCTGCTCCTCTCAGTGTTATATGAATAAGTACAGTCCCTGCACCTCTCTGCTCCTCTCAGTGTTATGTGAATAAGTACAGTCCCTGCACCTCTCTGCTCCTCTCAGTGTTATATGAATAAGTACAGTCCCTGCACCTCTCAGCTCCTCTCAGTGTTATGTGAATAAGTACAGTCCCTGTACCTCTCAGCTCCTCTCAGTGTTATGTGAATAAGTACAGTCCCTGCACCTCTCTGCTCCTCTCAGTGTTATATGAATAAGTACAGTCCCTGCACCTCTCAGCTCCTCTCAGTGTTATGTGAATAAGTACAGTCCCTGTACCTCTCAGCTCCTCTCAGTGTTATGTGAATAAGTACAGTCCCTGCACCTCTCTGCTCCTCTCAGTGTTATGTGAATAAGTACAGTCCCTGCACCTCTCAGCTCCTCTCAGTGTTATATGAATAAGTACAGTCCCTGCACCTCTCAGCTCCTCTCAGTGTTATGTGAATAAGTACAGTCCCTGTACCTCTCAGCTCCTCTCAGTGTTATGTGAATAAGTACAGTCCCTGCACCTCTCTGCTCCTCTCAGTGTTATATGAATAAGTACAGTCCCTGCACCTCTCAGCTCCTCTCAGTGTTATGTGAATAAGTACAGTCCCTGCACCTCTCAGCTCCTCTCAGTGTTATGTGAATAAGTACAGTCCCTGCACCTCTCTGCTCCTCTCAGTGTTATATGAATAAGTACAGTCCCTGCACCTCTCTGCTCCTCTCAGTGTTATGTGAATAAGTACAGTCCCTGCACCTCTCAGCTCCTCTCAGTGTTATGTGAATAAGTACAGTCCCTGCACCTCTCAGCTCCTCTCAGTGTTATGTGAATAAGTACAGTCCCTGCACCTCTCAGCTCCTCTCAGTGTTATGTGAATAAGTACAGTCCCTGCACCTCTCAGCTCCTCTCAGTGTTATGTGAATAAGTACAGTCCCTGCACCTCTCAGCTCCTCTCAGTGTTATGTGAATAAGTACAGTCCCTGCACCTCTCTGCTCCTCTCTGTGTTATATGAATAAGTACAGTCCCTGCACCTCTCAGCTCCTCTCAGTGTTATATGAATAAGTACAGTCCCTGCACCTCTCAGCTCCTCTCAGTGTTATGTGAATAAGTACAGTCCCTGCACCTCTCAGCTCCTCTCAGTGTTATGTGAATAAGTACAGTCCCTGCACCTCTCAGTGTTATGTGAATAAGTACAGTCCCTGCACTTTTCAGCTCCTCTCAGTGTTATATGAATAAGTACAGTCCCTGCACCTCTCAGCTCCTCTCAGTGTTATGTGAATAAGTACAGTCCCTGCACCTCTCAGCTCCTCTCAGTGTTATGTGAATAAGTACAGTCCCTGCACCTCTCTGCTCCTCTCAGTGTTATATGAATAAGTACAGTCCCTGCACCTCTCTGCTCCTCTCAGTGTTATGTGAATAAGTACAGTCCCTGCACCTCTCAGCTCCTCACAGTGTTATGTGAATAAGTACAGTCCCTGCACCTCTCAGCTCCTCTCAGTGTTATGTGAATAAGTACAGTCCCTGCACCTCTCAGCTCCTCTCAGTGTTATGTGAATAAGTACAGTCCCTGCACCTCTCAGCTCCTCTCAGTGTTATGTGAATAAGTACAGTCCCTGCACTTTTCAGCTCCTCTCAGTGTTATATGAATAAGTACAGTCCCTGTACCTCTCAGCTCCTCTCAGTGTTATATGAATAAGTACAGTCCCTGTACCTCTCTGCTCCTCTCAGTGTTATATGAATAAGTACAGTCCCTGCACCTCTCAGTGTTATGTGAATAAGTACAGTCCCTGCACTTTTCAGCTCCTCTCAGTGTTATATGAATAAGTACAGTCCCTGCACCTCTCAGCTCCTCTCAGTGTTATGTGAATAAGTACAGTCCCTGCACCTCTCTGCTCCTCTCAGTGTTATATGAATAAGTACAGTCCCTGTACCTCTCAGCTCCTCTCAGTGTTATATGAATAAGTACAGTCCCTGTACCTCTCTGCTCCTCTCAGTGTTATGTGAATAAGTACAGTCCCTGCACCTCTCAGCTCCTCTCAGTGTTATGTGAATAAGAACAGTCCCTGTACCTCTCTGCTCCTCTCAGTGTTATATGAATAAGTACAGTCCCTGTACCTCTCTGCTCCTCTCAGTGTTATGTGAATAAGTACAGTCCCTGCACCTCTCAGCTCCTCTCAGTGTTATGTGAATAAGTACAGTCCCTGCACCTCTCAGCTCCTCTCAGTGTTATGTGAATAAGTACAGTCCCTGTACCTCTCTGCTCCTCTCAGTGTTATGTGAATAAGTACAGTCCCTGTACCTCTCAGCTCCTCTCAGTGTTATGTGAATAAGTACAGTCCCAGCACCTCTCTGCTCCTCTCAGTGTTATATGAATAAAAACAGTCCCTGTACCTCTCAGCTCCTCTCAGTGTTATATGAATAAGTACAGTCCTTGCACCTCTCAGTGTTATGTGAATAAGTACAGTCCCTGCACCTCTCTGCTCCTCTCAGTGTTATGTGAATAAGTACAGTCCCTGCATCTCTCTGCTCCTCTCAGTGTTATATGAATAAGTACAGTCCCTGTACCTCTCTGCTCCTCTCAGTGTTATGTGAATAAGTACAGTCCCTGTACCTCTCAGCTCCTCTCAGTGTTATGTGAATAAGTACAGTCCCTGCACCTCTCTGCTCCTCTCAGTGTTATATGAATAAGTACAGTCCCTGCACCTCTCAGTGTTATATGAATAAGTACAGTCCCTGCACCTCTCAGTGTTATGTGAATAAGTACAGTCCCTGCACTTTTCAGCTCCTCTCAGTGTTATATGAATAAGTACAGTCCCTGCACCTCTCAGCTCCTCTCAGTGTTATGTGAATAAGTACAGTCCCTGTACCTCTCAGCTCCTCTCAGTGTTATATGAATAAGTACAGTCCCTGTACCTCTCTGCTCCTCTCAGTGTTATGTGAATAAGTACAGTCCCTGCACCTCTCAGCTCCTCTCAGTGTTATGTGAATAAGAACAGTCCCTGCACCTCTCTGCTCCTCTCAGTGTTATATGAATAAGTACAGTCCCTGTACCTCTCTGCTCCTCTCAGTGTTATATGAATAAGTACAGTCCCTGTACCTCACTGCTCCTCTCAGTGTTATATGAATAAGTACAGTCCCTGCACCTCTCTGCTCCTCTCAGTGTTATGTGAATAAGTACAGTCCTTGCACCTCTCAGTGTTATGTTAATAAGTACAGTCCCTGTACCTCTCTGCTCCTCTCAGTGTTATATGAATAAGTACAGTCCCTGCACCTCTCTGCTCCTCTGAGTGTTATGTGAATAAGTACAGTCCCTGCACTTCTCTGCTCCTCTCAGTGTTATATGAATAAGTACAGTCCCTGTACCTCTCTGCTCCTCTCTGTTATGTGAATAAGTACAGTCCCTGTACCTCTCAGCTCCTCTCAGTGTTATGTGAATAAGTACAGTCCCTGCACTTCTCTGCTCCTCTCAGTGTTATATGAATAAGTACAGTCCCTGCACCTCCCTGCTCCTCTCAGTGTTATATGAATAAGTACAGTCCCTGTACCTCTCTGCTCCGCTCAGTGTTATATGAATAAGTACAGTCCCTGCACCTCTCTGCTCCTCTCAGTGTTATGTGAATAAGTACAGTCCCTGTACCTCTCTGCTCCTCTCAGTGTTATATGAATAAGTACAGTCCCTGCACCTCTCTGCTCCTCTCAGTGTTATGTGAATAAGTACAGTCCCTGCACCTCTCTGCTCCTCTCAGTGTTATATGAATAAGTACAGTCCCTGCACCTCTCAGCTCCTCTCAGTGTTATGTGAATAAGTACAGTCCCTGTACCTCTCAGCTCCTCTCAGTGTTATGTGAATAAGTACAGTCCCTGCACCTCTCTGCTCCTCTCAGTGTTATATGAATAAGTACAGTCCCTGCACCTCTCAGCTCCTCTCAGTGTTATGTGAATAAGTACAGTCCCTGTACCTCTCAGCTCCTCTCAGTGTTATGTGAATAAGTACAGTCCCTGCACCTCTCTGCTCCTCTCAGTGTTATGTGAATAAGTACAGTCCCTGCACCTCTCAGCTCCTCTCAGTGTTATATGAATAAGTACAGTCCCTGCACCTCTCAGCTCCTCTCAGTGTTATGTGAATAAGTACAGTCCCTGTACCTCTCAGCTCCTCTCAGTGTTATGTGAATAAGTACAGTCCCTGCACCTCTCTGCTCCTCTCAGTGTTATATGAATAAGTACAGTCCCTGCACCTCTCAGCTCCTCTCAGTGTTATGTGAATAAGTACAGTCCCTGCACCTCTCTGCTCCTCTCAGTGTTACGTGAATAAGTACAGTCCCTGCACCTCTCAGCTCCTCTCAGTGTTATGTGAATAAGTACAGTCCCTGCACCTCTCAGCTCCTCTCAGTGTTATGTGAATAAGTACAGTCCCTGCACCTCTCTGCTCCTCTCTGTGTTATATGAATAAGTACAGTCCCTGCACCTCTCAGCTCCTCTCAGTGTTATATGAATAAGTACAGTCCCTGCACCTCTCAGCTCCTCTCAGTGTTATGTGAATAAGTACAGTCCCTGCACCTCTCAGCTCCTCTCAGTGTTATGTGAATAAGTACAGTCCCTGCACCTCTCAGTGTTATGTGAATAAGTACAGTCCCTGCACTTTTCAGCTCCTCTCAGTGTTATATGAATAAGTACAGTCCCTGCACCTCTCAGCTCCTCTCAGTGTTATGTGAATAAGTACAGTCCCTGCACCTCTCAGCTCCTCTCAGTGTTATGTGAATAAGTACAGTCCCTGCACCTCTCTGCTCCTCTCAGTGTTATATGAATAAGTACAGTCCCTGCACCTCTCTGCTCCTCTCAGTGTTATGTGAATAAGTACAGTCCCTGCACCTCTCAGCTCCTCACAGTGTTATGTGAATAAGTACAGTCCCTGCACCTCTCAGCTCCTCTCAGTGTTATGTGAATAAGTACAGTCCCTGCACCTCTCAGCTCCTCTCAGTGTTATGTGAATAAGTACAGTCCCTGCACCTCTCAGCTCCTCTCAGTGTTATGTGAATAAGTACAGTCCCTGCACTTTTCAGCTCCTCTCAGTGTTATATGAATAAGTACAGTCCCTGTACCTCTCAGCTCCTCTCAGTGTTATATGAATAAGTACAGTCCCTGTACCTCTCTGCTCCTCTCAGTGTTATATGAATAAGTACAGTCCCTGCACCTCTCAGTGTTATGTGAATAAGTACAGTCCCTGCACTTTTCAGCTCCTCTCAGTGTTATATGAATAAGTACAGTCCCTGCACCTCTCAGCTCCTCTCAGTGTTATGTGAATAAGTACAGTCCCTGCACCTCTCTGCTCCTCTCAGTGTTATATGAATAAGTACAGTCCCTGTACCTCTCAGCTCCTCTCAGTGTTATATGAATAAGTACAGTCCCTGTACCTCTCTGCTCCTCTCAGTGTTATGTGAATAAGTACAGTCCCTGCACCTCTCAGCTCCTCTCAGTGTTATGTGAATAAGAACAGTCCCTGTACCTCTCTGCTCCTCTCAGTGTTATATGAATAAGTACAGTCCCTGTACCTCTCTGCTCCTCTCAGTGTTATGTGAATAAGTACAGTCCCTGCACCTCTCAGCTCCTCTCAGTGTTATGTGAATAAGTACAGTCCCTGCACCTCTCAGCTCCTCTCAGTGTTATGTGAATAAGTACAGTCCCTGTACCTCCCTGCTCCTCTCAGTGTTATGTGAATAAGTACAGTCCCTGTACCTCTCTGCTCCTCTCAGTGTTATGTGAATAAGTACAGTCCCTGCACCTCTCAGCTCCTCTCAGTGTTATGTGAATAAGTACAGTCCCTGCACTTTTCAGCTCCTCTCAGTGTTATATGAATAAGTACAGTCCCTGTACCTCTCAGCTCCTCTCAGTGTTATGTGAATAAGTACAGTCCCTGTACCTCTCAGCTCCTCTCAGTGTTATATGAATAAGTACAGTCCCTGTACCTCTCTGCTCCTCTCAGTGTTATGTGAATAAGTACAGTCCCTGTACCTCTCTGCTCCTCTCAGTGTTACATGAATAAAAACAGTCCCTGTACCTCTCAGCTCCTCTCAGTGTTATGTGAATAAGTACAGTCCTTGCACCTCTCAGTGTTATGTGAATAAGTACAGTCCCTGCACCTCTCTGCTCCTCTCAGTGTTATATGAATAAGTACAGTCCCTGCACCTCTCTGCTCCTCTCAGTGTTATGTGAATAAGTACAGTCCCTGCATCTCTCTGCTCCTCTCAGTGTTATATGAATAAGTACAGTCCCTGTACCTCTCAGCTCCTCTCAGTGTTATGTGAATAAGTACAGTCCCTGCACCTCTCAGCTCCTCTCAGTGTTATATGAATAAGTACAGTCCCTGTACCTCTCTGCTCCTCTCAGTGTTATATGAATAAGTACAGTCCCTGCACCTCTCAGTGTTATGTGAATAAGTACAGTCCCTGCACTTTTCAGCTCCTCTCAGTGTTATATGAATAAGTACAGTCCCTGCACCTCTCAGCTCCTCTCAGTGTTATGTGAATAAGTACAGTCCCTGCACCTCTCTGCTCCTCTCAGTGTTATATGAATAAGTACAGTCCCTGTACCTCTCTGCTCCTCTCAGTGTTATGTGAATAAGTACAGTCCCTGCACCTCTCAGCTCCTCTCAGTGTTATGTGAATAAGAACAGTCCCTGTACCTCTCTGCTCCTCTCAGTGTTATATGAATAAGTACAGTCCCTGCACCTCTCTGCTCCTCTCAGTGTTATGTGAATAAGTACAGTCCCTGCACCTCTCTGCTCCTCTCAGTGTTATGTGAATAAGTACAGTCCCTGCACCTCTCAGTGTTATGTTAATAAGTACAGTCCCTGTACCTCTCTGCTCCTCTCAGTGTTATATGAATAAGTACAGTCCCTGCACCTCTCTGCTCCTCTCAGTGTTATGTGAATAAGTACAGTCCTTGCACCTCTCAGTGTTATGTGAATAAGTACAGTCCCTGTACCTCTCTGCTCCTCTCAGTGTTATATGAATAAGTACAGTCCCTGCACCTCTCTGCTCCTCTCAGTGTTATGTGAATAAGTACAGTCCCTGCACCTCTCAGCTCCTCTCAGTGTTATATGAATAAGTACAGTCCCTGTACCTCTCAGCTCCTCTCAGTGTTATGTGAATAAGTACAGTCCCTGCTCCTCTCAGTGTTATGTGAATAAGTACAGTCCCTGTACCTCTCTGCTCCTCTCTGTGTTATGTGAATAAGTACAGTCCCTGTACCTCTCTGCTCCTCTCAGTGTTATGTGAATAAGTACAGTCCCTGCACCTCTCAGCTCCTCTCAGTGTTATGTGAATAAGTACAGTCCCTGCTCCTCTCTGCTCCTCTCAGTGTTATGTGAATAAGTACAGTCCCTGCATCTCTCTGCTCCTCTCAGTGTTATATGAATAAGTACAGTCCCTGTACCTCTCTGCTCCTCTCAGTGTTATATGAATAAGTACAGTCCCTGCACCTCTCAGTGTTATATGAATAAGTACAGTCCCTGCACCTCTCAGTGTTATGTGAATAAGTACAGTCCCTGCACTTTTCAGCTCCTCTCAGTGTTATATGAATAAGTACAGTCCCTGCACCTCTCAGTGTTATGTGAATAAGTACAGTCCCTGTACCTCTCAGCTCCTCTCAGTGTTATGTGAATAAGTACAGTCCCTGCACCTCTCTGCTCCTCTCAGTGTTATATGAATAAGTACAGTCCCTGTACCTCTCAGCTCCTCTCAGTGTTATATGAATAAGTACAGTCCCTGTACCTCTCTGCTCCTCTCAGTGTTATGTGAATAAGTACAGTCCCTGCACCTCTCAGCTCCTCTCAGTGTTATGTGAATAAGAACAGTCCCTGTACCTCTCTGCTCCTCTCAGTGTTATATGAATAAGTACAGTCCCTGCACCTCTCTGCTCCTCTCAGTGTTATGTGAATAAGTACAGTCCCTGCACCTCTCTGCTCCTCTCAGTGTTATGTGAATAAGTACAGTCCCTGCACCTCTCAGTGTTATGTTAATAAGTACAGTCCCTGTACCTCTCTGCTCCTCTCAGTGTTATATGAATAAGTACAGTCCCTGCACCTCTCTGCTCCTCTCAGTGTTATGTGAATAAGTACAGTCCTTGCACCTCTCAGTGTTATGTGAATAAGTACAGTCCCTGTACCTCTCTGCTCCTCTCAGTGTTATATGAATAAGTACAGTCCCTGCACCTCTCTGCTCCTCTCAGTGTTATGTGAATAAGTACAGTCCCTGCACCTCTCAGCTCCTCTCAGTGTTATGTGAATAAGTACAGTCCCTGCACCTCTCTGCTCCTCTCAGTGTTATGTGAATAAGTACAGTCCCTGCACCTCTCAGTGTTATGTTAATAAGTACAGTCCCTGTACCTCTCTGCTCCTCTCAGTGTTATATGAATAAGTACAGTCCCTGCACCTCTCTGCTCCTCTCAGTGTTATGTGAATAAGTACAGTCCTTGCACCTCTCAGTGTTATGTGAATAAGTACAGTCCCTGTACCTCTCTGCTCCTCTCAGTGTTATATGAATAAGTACAGTCCCTGCACCTCTCTGCTCCTCTCTGTGTTACGTGAATAAGTACAGTCCCTGCACCTCTCAGCTCCTCTCAGTGTTATGTGAATAAGTACAGTCCCTGCACCTCTCTGCTCCTCTCAGTGTTATGTGAATAAGTACAGTCCCTGCACCTCTCAGTGTTATGTTAATAAGTACAGTCCCTGTACCTCTCTGCTCCTCTCAGTGTTATATGAATAAGTACAGTCCCTGCACCTCTCTGCTCCTCTCAGTGTTATGTGAATAAGTACAGTCCTTGCACCTCTCAGTGTTATGTGAATAAGTACAGTCCCTGTACCTCTCTGCTCCTCTCAGTGTTATATGAATAAGTACAGTCCCTGCACCTCTCTGCTCCTCTCTGTGTTACGTGAATAAGTACAGTCCCTGCACCTCTCAGCTCCTCTCAGTGTTATATGAATAAGTACAGTCCCTGTACCTCTCAGCTCCTCTCAGTGTTATGTGAATAAGTACAGTCCCTGCTCCTCTCAGTGTTATGTGAATAAGTACAGTCCCTGTACCTCTCTGCTCCTCTCTGTGTTATGTGAATAAGTACAGTCCCAGCACCTCTCTGCTCCTCTCAGTGTTATGTGAATAAGTACAGTCCCTGCACCTCTCTGCTCCTCTCAGTGTTATGTGAATAAGTACAGTCCCTGCTCCTCTCAGTGTTATGTGAATAAGTACAGTCCCTGCACCTCTCAGCTCCTCTCAGTGTTATGTGAATAAGTACAGTCCCTGCACCTCTC
Source organism: Xenopus petersii (assembly GCA_038501925.1). Classification (NCBI taxonomy): domain Eukaryota; kingdom Metazoa; phylum Chordata; class Amphibia; order Anura; family Pipidae; genus Xenopus; species Xenopus petersii. Next base: position 158,746,778 of record CM076676.1, on the reverse strand, counting down.
TGCTCCTCTCAGTGTTATGTGAATAAGTACAGTCCCTGCACCTCTCTGCTCCTCTCAGTGTTATGTGAATAAATATGGAATCCTTACACAAAGGCCTCAGTGCAATTCCCATTGTGTACAAGTAGGTGTCACCCAAACATCACATGATAATCTGTTTTTTGGTAGGTTTTGTGAGGGTCGCCTGGAGTCCCCCCTGGGCCTGTGTCTTTCCTCTGTGACTGGGAAAGAACCCTGAATAGTTGGAGCAGGATAGACTTGTACATTGTTATATTGTATCTACTCTGTATATTGTTATAATACACAAAAGCCATGAATATGTTGTAAATTATTTCCTTATAAACGGTGAGTTCTGATGTCATTTCTGTCACATGACTCACTGAAATTTGTGTATTATGATAAATAAAGTACCCCCAGTTGTAAAATATAAGGATATTATAAGTATACTCGGAGTTCCATGACCTTTATAAAAACACTCGGCCTTCGGCCTCGTACTTTTATATGATCATGAAACTCCTCTGTAACTTATAATATCCTTATATATCACAAGAGGGGGCACTTTATTCACTATATATTGTATCTACTCTGTACATTGGGAGTGGGTCCCTAAGACTAGAGCAAGTACTGGGAGTCATTAGTAAGGATGGGGGATACTGGGGCATCTTCTCTGGGTGCTGTTGTTGGCTGGAGTTGCTACAATACCACAATATACAATGTGCAGCATGTCCAGCATACTTTTTATTTTATGTGCGTGTCCATATAAAACACAGCCCCTCTGGGAAGCACAATATATATATATATAATACACAAAAGCCATGAATATCCTGTAAATTATATCCTTATAAACGGTGAGTTCTGATGTCATCAGTTATAAACGGTGAGTTCTGATGTCATTTCCGTCACATGACTCACTGAAACTTGTGTATTATAATAAATAAAGTACCCCCAGTTGCAAAATATGAGGATATTAGAAGTTACCTCGGAGTTCCATGACCTGTATAAAAACACTCGGCCTTCGGCCTCGTACTTTTATATGGTCATGAAACTCCTCGGTAACTTATAATATCCTTATATTTTACAAGAGGGGGTACTTTATTCACTATATATACACGCACACACACACAGGGGAACACAGTGGGGGGCACAGGAGACCCCTCATGCCGCCATGTTCATGCAGCAGTCACTCCATTCTGTTATTCGGCGACCACCTTATTGGCTGATTGTGATAGTTCCCAGAATTCCAGTGTAATCTTGACACCCAAACCCCTAAATGTGATTTACGAGTGCTGCTGTTGTGTAGCACCCACATTAGGGCTGGACTGTCCCACCTGCAGGGGGTGCCAAGGGGAGTACCATGTGGGCATTGGGGCAACAGCAAGTTCCTCTTCTGCCCCGGGGTCATAGTGTCTCACTATGGGTGCTGTGTGTCACCCAGTTGGCCACCCTTCTTCTTTACAATATACGGGTGCCACTTGGAGGCAATGTATTCACAACATGACTTTCCCTTTAGCCTTCTCTTAGAAGTGGGCAGCTCTCTGGTTATGGGGGCGGGGTTACAAGGAGTCTCCGCCTAATTCAAACCACTTAGTGCAAGAAGGTGTGGGTAGTACTCAGGCCCCTCAACAGGAACCCCTCCCAGTGCCCACCCACAGCTCTTCTCCCCTTGTACCCGTGCACTCCCCCCCCCAGCTCCAGATCAGGTGGCACTAACCAGCTCCTCAGTACAGTGCCAATCTCTGGCCAAAGACCTAGCAATCCACTCACAGCACAAACGCCAATCTCACTGGCCAAAGAGCTAGCAATCCACTCACAGCACAAATGCAAAACACACTGATCAAAGAGCTAGCAATCCACTGATGACACAAAACTACACAAAACTTTCCCTTTAATTACAAGTGAGAGTGATACAGTGCTTGTGCAAGAGGATTCCTGGGGAGACCACTGTAGCACCCCCTTTTCTGTTCCTCCCTCCCCCACAGAGCAGCTGATTGGCCATCACAATGCCAGAGCTGCCCATCCACAAATCAGTAAGATGCCACCCAGAGGCGCCGCTTTGGTCAGAGTGGGGTCCCCCGTCAGAGCCTGATAATAGAACGTTCCACTGAAAAGAACCAATCCCGATGTCAGCAATGAGCCGGCCTGTGGGGCAAATGGAAGAGCCGTGTGTTAGGGGGTGACATGTACAGATGGGAGAGTCCACTCAGAGTTCCTGGGGGCATAACCCAGTCATTTACATCATGTCACAATCCCAACGACCCATAATTCCTGCACCAAGTAATGCTGCCCCTCCTCTCTTCTGTCCTGAACTAGAGTGTAAGCTTCTTGCGCCCAACATGTTTATCCCAGTATATATAGGTGCCACATGTATAGGCTGCTGGGCTGTGCTGCTGCTCTGCTTCCTTATAGATGTGCCCAGAGACAGACAGACAGACATGTTTCAGACACGCAGGGAGTTTAGTGATGGGCCCCCCCAATTCGACAGGCTGGGAGTTTATGGACACTGGCACACCCCCCGTATCATACTCACATGGTACTTACCAGCAGTGGGCGGCGACAGTGTGGTACTGCCAGTAATGCCAGGCTGTGCAGGAAGTGATAGTGATTGGCAGTTGCAAAGAGCTGGGGGACATACAGGAGACAGGAATCAATGGATCTCTCTATAAAGAACCAGCCCATCCCCCAATGATCACAAGCCACTCCCCCACTTACTCCCCCACTCAGGCTCTCCAACATGATGACACAGAGCTCAGCAGTGTGACACACAGTGGGTTAACTTGCCCCTATCAGTAACAGATCTTTCCAAAAATGGCCAGACGTGGCACTGCCCAGTGTTAAGCTGTCCTGGTTACTCTGTGCCACCAGTACATGTGTGGGAGGGGTCTGTGCATGGGTGGGCGGGGCCTGTGCATGGGTGGGAGGGGCCCGTGCATGGGTGGGAGGAGTCAGTACATGTGAGAGACTAGACAGCTGTATGAGATGTAGCAGAGAGTCAGTGTAGGAGACAAGGGCACAAGTCTATTGGCAGCCCAAGAAGAAAACTCAGACAGTTCCCCCCTGGGGAGCCCCATGTTAGAGAGACAGGAGGACAATACGGGGTCCCCCCAACCAAGATCTCCCCAATAATCAGTCACTTAGTGACCAGACGGGTTTAACCTCATCCATAAATGGTGCCTTAGGCCTTTGCTGGGGTCTCACGTCTCCCTAATAAATGGCACAGAGGGAGGAAGGGGGGGAGGTGTAAGGGAAATGGGGGTGTCAGGCTATGGGATGTGGGGGTGCCATTGTTACATCATTACACCCCTCACCTCTTTCAGGTAATCGTCCCGGTCGCTCGTCCTGAGACCTATATGAGAGTGAGGAAGAAGAGGAGCGAGGAGTCATATACACATACATATATATAGCGACATTTTGTGCTACTGCTACTGAAAAATGCCTTACCCTTTAAACAACACAGGGATTGTTTGTCCATATATTGCAATATATTTAATAACAAACTCATCCCATATCTGGCCAGTCCTACGCTTAATTTTATCTGATTCATTAAGAATTCTATTGCTTCATTATACATTTTACACAGGGACTAAGTTTTACCTGCAACTTACTTGCTGCTTTCAAAGTAAAACTCCCAAACTTGGCTGCCCTTTTATTGGCCACCAGTGGGATCACCTGACTATAGCTGGGAAGGGTGGGAGCTACAACATGGAGCTGGTCACTGCTCCTGTATAACTATAACAAACAAGGGAAACTTGTGCTCACCACTAGTTTTTAAAACCATTAGGCTGTGACACAAAATACATATAGACAAATACAAGAGCCTTAAATATATTGATAATGGGTTGAGTGCAGAGGACTCTTGTATTTGTCTATATGTATTTTGTGGTCACACCCTCATTGCACCCCCGCCTAATGGTTTTAAAAAATAGTGGTGAGCACAAGTTTCCCTTGTTTGTTATAGTTCTACAGGAGCAGTGACCAGCTCCATGTTGTAGCTCCCACCCATAGTCAGGTGATAGACCAGTCTGACCAGCAAGTAGTCAAGGAAGTTGTCAGGAGAAAGAAAGAGGCTGATGTTCTTCTGCTTAGGAAAGATGTGAGATTTTAATTTCTAATTTTATTCCTAAGCAGAAGAACATCAGCCTCTTTCTTTCTCCTGACAACTTCCTTGACTACTTGCTGGTCAGACTGGTGGGAAACTGACCAGTAGGTGGCGCTGTTGTAACACAATTCATTCATATTAACAGCACATGTATCCCTTAATATCTTGGAAATAAAGAAAAATAAATAATGAATGTAAATTAACAAAAGTGCTTAGAATAGCCCCATCAATCATTTTATATTCATTTATTTTAAAGGTTTACTGATCCTTTAAAGGGAATCTGTCGTCATTTTAAACTTTTTTTTTTTTTTTGCATTTTTATAAAAAACACACATCCATAAACACTGTGTGGCAAATAAAATGTTAATCCACAAATCCATGTATAAGTTATTTTAGTTTGTATTTTGTCATGGGGGCTTCCATTTCTGCTCATTACACATTCATCCTGTGCTGCTCTAACAGCAGGCGCAGCATTACCTGTGTGCTTGGAGGCAGCCACTCTGTAATGAAAATCCAGGTCACACTACGACATGAGAATCTAGCTGTACCCTCCCCCTCCCCTCTCTGCCCATGTGTGTGATGTTTGGAGGAGAGAGGTCACATGGTTTGCAGGAATTACTTTCACTTTCCTACGTCCTGCTCTACAGCTGCACTAGCAGCCCCTCCTCCCACAGACACTATCAAAGCTCCTCCCCTTCTGTAAGTTTGTTCTCTGCTTTCCTTTGGAGGGGGGAACTTTCTCTCCTTGCTGCCTTCCTAGTTAGTTTTACTGGTTACTAGATGAGGTAAAGGAGCTGTGAGTTCCCTCTGCTTATCCACCTCACACACACTGCGCTCCTTTCTTGCCTGCAATACTTCTTTTTTCATTAACTACTTACTGCCTCCTTTCTCCTGAGCTATTTTAACCCTTTCTAGACTTCCTCCTAAGTTTTCCTTGTTTTCAAGTATGTCCTTATTTTATCCTTTTTTTCTATTCCCTGTCATCAGTCCTGGGAGTTTACTTCTGTGTTTCTGCCATTCATTTTTGTGTAAACAAATTTAAATAAACTATTTATATAAAATATTTTTTCCAGTGCCCAAAATGAATTGTGTGTGTGTGTGTATATATATATATATATATTTATTTTTGAAACGTAAGTGGGGGCAGTGATCACAGGACTATGTTATTTCAGTCTGAAGTGGTGTCAGTGGGAGGAGCTTATCTTGATTCCTGCCTATTGTTCAATTGACAGGCTCAGCAGACAAGGCTCTATTTACATTACAGCAGCTTGTAGGAGGGAGGGGTAATGACATCACTCCAACTTGCAGTGCAGCAGTAAAGTGTGACTGAAGTTTATCAGAGCACAAGTCACATGACCTGAGGGCAGCTGGGAAATGTCAAAATGTCTAGCCCCATAGCAAATTTTAAAATTAGATATAAAAGAATCCATTTCTTGTTTTGAAAAACGGATTTCAATGCAGGATTCTGCTGTAGTAGCACTTTAACTGATACATTTTGTAAAAAACATGTTTTTCCACGACAGTATCCCTTTAACCTTTCCTTATCCACAAGCTGCAGTAACACAGAGCTGCCACCAGGACTGGGACATTACTGACTGACACTTCTATTACTCCTCAATCAATCAATATAAATACATCAATATAATTACATCAATATCAATACAGACAAATACAAGAGTCCTCCGCACTCAGCCCATTATCAATATATTTAAGACAGAGACATTTTGTGCTACTGAAACATGCCTTCCCCTTTAAACAAAAGCTCACAGTCTCATTGCTCCCCCGCCTAATGGTTTAATATATATTAGTGGTGAGCACAAGTTTCCCTTGTTTCTTATACTTATTCATATAAATGCAGATGAAGCAAATCGTTGCACATTTAGTGTAAAGTGAGGCCAGTGCGACAGAAGTACAACTCCCAGCGTCCCCTGGGGGAGTCCAATGCCATAAAGCAAGTCAGTGACATGAGATGGAATGGGGAGAGGCAGCTGTTGTTACATGAAGTAAATGAGGCCTCCCTGTGTAGCCCATCAGCACAATACACTGGTATATACACAACATATATACAAGGTAACTGCTGCCCAACCCCAGGAACTCAGGTCACTGCGGCACAACAGCAGCACCGACTCACTTTACAGCCAGGCCAGAAAGTCCCACGTGACTGAAAGTGGGCGGGATATGAAGTGGAACAAACACACCCCCTCACGCTGCCGGTACTACTGTCTGACTGGGGGATGGGGGAGCTGCAGGCGAGAGGGGCACGTGACACAGAGAAGAGGCAAAGACAGAGTGACACAAGGAAAGAGCCCGTCTCACCATGAGCTCCATAAGCGCCCGCTGTCACCGCGAGAGCCCCAGACACAGCCCCGAGGCGCCGCCACAACTTAGGAGCCGCCATGTTTGTTCACCCGGAAGTCTCTCACGTTCCTTCCTTGTTGCTGATTTCCACGCCCACCTTCAGACTGAGGCCAATAAGCGCTATGTGGGCGTCAGTTATATGTAATAGCTCGCGTTCTGATAGGTCCAACCAATAGAGTTCCCGAGAGTCCCCGCGCATTTTTGCCTTGACAACAGTGGAATAAAATTTCGGGCGGAGTAGTACGCATGCGCACTCTGGTTCCATGTACTTCCTTATCTGTTTATTTGTTTTATCACTTCTGCTTTATATCCGTGTGACTCGCTTGTGTGATCTCCCCGGCACTAGGCACTACTGAGCATGCGCATTGGGATAGTGCTGTATAACGCAAGCTTGCTGCAGGGCCGGCCCGCCTACCTTCACAGGCTCCGCCCACATACACAGGCTCCGCCCTATAGTAGAGTAAAAAGACTCAGAAATAATAATGGCTGCTGAATGATCAACACTGAGAGCCCATTGCTGCTCAGGGCCCTACTGGTTACTAAAACTATTGCTGCTAAACATGATGTTTACATCCCAATGTTAATAATAGGGGAGTGAGATGAATATATAGGAGGCAACTCTAATTACTCTCGGGGGCCCATAGAAATTAAACTGACCAATTGCTGGCCCGCCCCCCTTACAACTTAAACAAGGGGCCCATAGAATTGTTGTTTTTTAGATTTAGGTGGCCAGGGGCCCATAAAGGATTAGAATAAGACATTGAAGGCCTGGGATTTAATTAAAAACAAAAAACATTGGGGGTTTAGTTCCTTGTCTTCAGCAACTGCAGCTTTTTTGGTTTTCTTCCACGACTTTTGGCTCCTTTTGTGGTTTTAGCTCTTCAGGACTTGGGCTTGAACGATCTTAATGGGGCCCCAGCTAATCCAAAAGTGCAGTGTCTGACTGGGAGGCCAGGGGCCCATCACAAAACCTTACACACAGGGCCACTTTCCAAACTATTATTCCTCCTCTATTGGCCCGTCCTGTACAATTGTATTACATAGTGACAGTGTTGTCTCTGAGCTGCACACACTGCCCACTTATATCATTGTCAAGCAGCTGTGGGACGGGGGTCAACGACCCTTGATCCATGAGTTGATCCATATCTTTGCCCCGCTGAGCAAAATCCCTGAGATTCATTAAAGGCAGCTGTTAGACTTGATCCAATAGTTGCACTTTCCAATCAGTAGTCTGTGGATATTATTGTGTGTAGGAATAACAGGAGGGATATTACTGTGTGTAGGAATAACAGGAGGGATATTACTGTGTGTAGGAATAACAGGAGGGATATTACTGTAACATAGTAACATAGTAAGTAAGGTTGAAAAAAGACATGTCCATCGAGGTCAACCTTTTTTTTTTTATTAACTACCTATCTGCCAGTTGATCCAGAGGAAGGCAAAAAACCCATCTGAAGCCTCTCCAATTTGCCTCAGAGGGGGAAAATTCCTTCCTGACTCCAAAATGGCAATCGGACCAGTCCCTGGATCAACTTGTACTATGAGCTATTTCCCATATCCCTGTATTCCCTCACTTGCTAAACACCATCCAACCCCTTCTTATACCTATCTAATGTATCAGCCTGTACCCCTGATTCACTTCCCAGCTCTCCCTGTAACACCCCTTTCCCTCCTCTAATCTCATTGGCTCCCTCCTGTCTGCTGGGAGGAGCTACTGGTGAATAAAGCATCCGACCCTTCCTTGTACCTATCTAATGTATCAGCCTGTACCCCTGATTCACTTCCCAGCTCTCCCTGTAACACCCCTTTCCCTCCTCTAATCTCATTGGCTCCCTCCTGTCTGCTGGGAGGAGCTACTGGTGAATAAAGCATCCGACCCTTCCTTGTACCTATCTAATGTATCAGCCTGTACCCCTGATTCACTTCCCAGCTCTCCCTGTAACACCCCTTTCCCTCCTCTAATCTCATTGGCTCCCTCCTGTCTGCTGGGAGGAGCTACTGGTGAATAAAGCATCCGACCCTTCCTTGTACCTATCTAATGTATCAGCCTGTACCCCTGATTCACTTCCCAGCTCTCCCTGTAACACCCCTTTCCCTCCTCTAATCTCATTGGCTCCCTTCTGTCTGCTGGGAGGAGCTACTGGTGAATAAAGCATCCGACCCTTCCTTGTACCTATCTAATGTATCAGCCTGTACAACTGATTCAGGGAGACAATTCCACATCTTCACAGCTCTCACTGTAACAAACCCCTTCCCAATATTTAGCTGGAACCTCTTTTCTTCTAATCGCAATGGGTGACTTTGTGTCAGCTGGAAAGACCTACTGGTAAATAAATCATTAGAGAGATTATTATATGATCCCCTTATATATTTATACATAGTCATCATATCACCCCTTAAGCGCCTCTTCTCCAGAGTGAACATCCCCAATTTGGCCAGTCTTACCTCATAGCTAAGATTTTCCCTTTACCAGCTTAGTTGCCCTTCTCTGTCCCCTCTCTAATACAATAATGTCCTGTTTGAGTGATGGAGACCAAAACTGTAGGGCATATTCTAGATGGGGCCTTACCAGTGCTCTATACAGTGGGACCCCCTCCTCCCGTGACTCTCTGCCCCATTTAATACAAGTCAAGACCTTATTTGCCCTTGATGCTGCTGACTGGCATTACTTGCTACAGACAAGTTTATTATCTACAAGGACTCCAAGCTCCGTCTCCATTATGGATTTGCCTAGTGCAGTCCCATTAAGGGTATAAGTGGATATTGTTACATCCCAGGTGCAGGACTTTACATTTATCAACATTGAATCTCATTTGCCACTTAGCTGCCCAGATTGCCAGTTAGTCAAGATCCTTTTGCAAGTGCCACATCCTGGATGGAATTAATTGGGCTTATAGTTTTGTCTCATCTGCAAACACTGATACATTACTTACAATACCCTCCCCTAAGTCATTAATGAACAAGTTAAATAAAAGTGGCCCCAATACTGAGCCCTGGGGGACCCCACTAAGAACCTTACTCCAAGTAGAGAATGTCCCATTAACAACCACCCTCTGTACCTGATCCTGTAGCCAGTTTCCTATCCATGTGCAAACGCCTTCATTAAGCCCAACAGACCTTAGTTTAGAAAGCAGTCGTTTGTGGGGCACAGTATCAAACGCTTTGGCAAAATCCAAATAGATCACATCTACTGCCCCCCCACTATCCAGAATCTTACTTACCACATCATAAAATGCAATCAAATTCGTCTGACATGACCTATCCTTCATAAAGCCATGCTGATTGTTGCTCATAATGACATTCATTAGGACAAAATTTTGAATGTGATCCCTTAACAAGCCTTCAAATAATTTGCCCACCACAGATGTCAAGCTTACTGGCCTATAATTGCCAGGCTGAGATCGTAATCCCTTTTTAAATATTGGAATAACATCAGCTTTTCTCCAATCCATAGGCACCATACCAGATGACAGTGAATCTGAGAAAATCAGAAATAAGGGCTGGTCTAAAACTGAACTAAGCTCTCTTAGAACCCGGGGGTGTATGCCATCAGGCCCTGGAGCCTTGTTTACATTAATTTGTATTAAAGCTTTTTGAATCATATCCTGAGTCAGCCACTGACTAGATTGAGCTGAACCATTAGTGCAGCTATAAAGTGAGCCTGTGAACTCAGACTCCTCTATTGTATACACTGAAGAAAAGAACTGATTTAACACATTTGCCTTATCTGTATCTGTTACAACCATACTGGTACCATTATTTAATGGAGCAACACTCTCAACCTGCATCTTTTTACTATTAATATATTTAAAAAACTTTTTAGGGTTAGTTTTCACCTCCACCGCAATTAACTCTTCATTTCTTTTCTTAGCCTTCCGGATTGCTGATTTACAACATTTATTACAGTGTTTATATTCATTAAATGCAGCTTCTGTCCCTACAGATTTGTAGTTATTAAATGCCTTTCTCTTCTTTCCCATTAACTTCTTTACTTCTGTATTAAGCCACACAGGATGATTCTTAGAGCTTCTACGTTTAGTCCTTAAGGGAATAAATTGAGAACAGTAATGATTTAATATCATTTTAAAGGACAACCATTTCAGTTCTGTGTTTTTAGCTGAAAACCTAATGCCCCAATCAATGCTCTGTAGGGCAGCCCTCAAGGCACTAAAATTAGCTTTTGCAAAATTCATGGTTTTTGTTGCCCCAGTATATTTTTGTTTTTTGCACCAGACATTAAACGATATAACATTATGGTCACTATTACCCAGGGGTTCAATGACTTGCACATTTCCTATAAGTTCTGGCTCATTTGAGATCACTAGATCCAGAATAGCATTTTTTCTGGTTGGCTCCTCAACAACCTGTGCTAAAAAATTGTCGTGCAATAAGTTTATAAACTTGTTCCCATTAACTGATCTAGCAGTACCGTTGCTCCAGTCAATATCTGGGTAATTAAAATCCCCCATTATCATTACTTTACCTAAACTAGTAGCCTTTTCTATTTGCATTAGGAGCTTTGTCTCCTCCTCGTCACTTACATTAGGGGGTCTATAGCGACTCCTACAATTAATTTGCTGGATTCTTTACAATTGGTGAAGAACTCCACCCATACGACTTCTGACCCCTCATTTTCTAACATAACCTCCTCCTTTATATTAGATTTAAATCCTGCCTAACATACAGACATACCCCTCCTCCTTTTCTATTGCCTCTGTCCCTCCGAAACAAAGTATAGCCACTGATATTTACTGCCCAGTCATGTGACTCATTCAGCCATGTTTCGGCCACACCAAATCACATCATATTTTCCCTCCATCACCAGCAGCTCCAGCTCTCCCATTTTACCAGCCAGACTTCTTGCATTTATAAACATACATTTAAAGGACCAGTAACATCAGAAATTTTTACAAAAAAAATCGTTACAATACAACGAAAAAAAACATCAAGACCAACTAAAATTTAAAATAGCAAATCCTTTATTAAGATATAACTTACAGAAACTCCACTTCCTGTCTTCTACAGAAACGGCGAAAGGGCGACCATCCATCCTGTTGTGCTTGATTGCTCTTCCCTGACAGCGTCTCGATCTCCTCCAGCTCTTCAGAAGGCCGCAGCGGTGTTCTTATGCCTGTCCCCACTGTAACATAGCAGACCGCCAGCATAAAAGGGTAACCCAGAACCCCCTGCCCCTGCATTATTTTAACCCTCTTGGCACCGAGAATATTCCTTCTGCCTGCTGCTGTGGGCTGCTGGGGAGACGCGCAATTAATGTATGGATCAGTAAAGGCAGCAGCGTTTCTTCAGAGCCTGCCTTCGGAAGGTGAACCAGATGGCCAGCATGTTTGTGAATGGCAGGCCCCTGCCCAATGCTGTCAGGCTCTCTCCGCACATCCCCAAGGCGAACTGCTGCCTTTGCGATGGCAATCACCTAGCAGCCTAGTTCCCTGTGCCGAGACTCTGCAGCTCCCGCCTCTCGTTTCCGGATTCCTCCAGAGCGGTTACATCAGTAACCATCTGGTTCACCTTCCGAAGGCAGGCTCTGAAGAAACGCTGCTGCCTTTACTGATCCATACATTAATTGCGCGTCTCCCCAGCAGCCCACAGCAGCAGGCAGAAGGAATATTCTCGGTGCCAAGAGGGTTAAAATAATGCAGGGGCAGGGGGTTCTGGGTTACCCTTTTATGCTGACGGTCTGCTATGTTACAGTGGGGACAGGCATAAGAACACCGCTGCGGCCTTCTGAAGAGCTGGAGGAGATCGAGACGCTGTCAGGGAAGAGCAATCAAGCACAACAGGATGGATGGTCGCCCTTTCGCCGTTTCTGTAGAAGACAGGAAGTGGAGTTTCTGTAAGTTATATCTTAATAAAGGATTTGCCATTTTAAATTTTAATTGGTCTTGATGTTTTTTTTCGTTGTATTGTAACAAACGTTTTTGTAAAAATTTTTGATGTTACTGGTCCTTTAATACTGGCACCATATTGAACATATGACATGTGCTCCTCCCTCTCCTTAACAGTATCCCCAGCCAAATCTCCTCCCCCATTTTCCCTTTCTTTACCCACTATCTCATCTAACCTGTCTACCACTGAATCTTTTACTGAACCCTCCCCCCCCACACCTAGTTTAAAATCTCCTCCAACCCTCTAGCCATCTTCTCTCCCAAAACAGCTGCCCCATCATCATTGAGGTGCAGCCCATCCCTAGCAAAGAGCCTGTAGCCGAATAACAGGAGGGATATTATTGTGTGTAGGAATAACAGGAGGGATATTATTGTGTGTAGGAATAACAGGAGGGATATTATTGTGTGTAGGAATAACAGGAGGGATATTATTGTGTGTAGGAATAACAGGAGGGATATTATTGTGTGTAGGAATAACAGGAATGATAGGAGTGAAATACTGTATAAGTAAAGGGAATAAAAAATGAAGCAGTTCATGTATTGTGCCATTGTACTTTGAACATACCTCCCAACATTTTGGAAATAAAAAGAGAGGTGAAAAAATTGACACGTGTCAATTTATTTTGACCATGCCCAATTTTTTGACCACACCCCCTAATTACCATGTTCATTTAAAGGTTATGAAAGTTTGAACACATTTCTTTGTTTTTTTTTAGTTATTATAGTTTTGCTAATAAAGGTGAGTTGTCCTTTAAGCTGTGAATCTAACTTTTCCCAAGGGACCTGTTATCTTATATTGTTACAATTACTGATTTGCTTATCTCAAAATTGTTACAAAAGTATCTTAGTTGCACCTGGTGGCTGTTCTGGGCTCTCTGCCAAAAGCCAATTAAGTTAGAAAATTGTTTCTTTTTCTGGCTGTTCAGTGCAGAGAAAAACTGGAGTTTTCAGTACAAATGAGGGACCGCGGGTTGAGCTGTCAAAAGCAGGACTGTCCCGCTAGAAACAGGACAGTTGGAAGGTATGCATTTATTATTCTGATGTTTTCTCTAGCCAGACCTTGGAACCGAGACATTATTAGGGGAGAAATGCCACAAGGCCAGAGCCAAAACATACAGCGTTTATGGCAAATACACTTGGACTGTGACCGCCATATTGGTGGTGGCACAGTGAGAAATGGGACAGGGAGCGGAACAAATCCGTGTCTCTATGGATTGTATCACCTGAGTTGTCCCAGAGAATTAGACAAATGACCATGCCGACCTCATGGTGCACAACTTTACTATTCATTTCCTAAGAAGCATGACCCCACATGACCCCAATTCTTCATGTCGTTAAAGGTATCCATTAGTGTAATTGCTTTGTTTGCCTTTTTCTGACTCTTTTGCATTTCTTCAATGTGTTGTATCAAGATTCAAGAGTGAGTTTCTTGTCATTTCATCCATATACGTTTGTACAATACACAGTGAGATGAAACAACGTTCCTCTAGGACCTCTAGGTGTTACACAACACAACATAGATGTACCGGAAAACAGACAAAAAGTGCAAAAATCTGCAACTGGTGCAGGACAGGACAGTGCAGTGTGAACAGTGAGTGTGAGGGGTGTGTTGGGTCAGACACAATGCTGGTGGCTTTACGGATGCAGCAAGTGGTGTAAATGTCCGTGATGGAAGGAAGAGAGACACGTATGATCTTCTCTGCTGTCTTCACTATCCTCTGTAGGGTCTTTGCTCCATGACATTGCAGTCCCAGGCCAGACAGTGATACAGCTGCTCAGGATACTCTCTATAGTCCCTCTGTAGAAGGTTGTGAGTATGGATGGTGGGAGATGGGATTTCCTCTGGAAGTAGAGGCGCTGTTGGGCTTTCTTGGCTAAGTAGCTGGTGTTGTGGGACCAGGTGAGGTTCTCCGCCAGGTGGACACCAAGGAATTTGGTGCTTCTGACGATCTCCACATTAGAGCCCTCGATGTACAGTGGCAGGTGGTCACTCCTAGTCTTCCTAAAGTCAACAACCATCTCCTTTGTTTTGTCTACATTGAGAGACAGCTTGTTGGCTCTGCACCACTTCTTCTCCTCCATGTATGGTGACCCGTCATTATTGCTGATGAGACCCACCACGATCGTGTCATCAACTTCACAATGTGATTTGTGCGGTGCGAGGCTACACAGTCATACGTCAGCAGAGTGAACAGTAGAGGACTATGCACACAGCCTTGAGGGGCTGTGTGCTTAGGGGGTATTTATGTATGTAATATAACTTTACTTGTAAAGAGCGGTTAAGGAGCCGCAGTGCTGTACAGTGCATAAAAGTACTATATAAATAAAAGTACTATATAAATAAAAGTACAATATATATAAAAGTACAATATAAATAAAAGTACAAACAGGGAAGACAAAGAGCTTAAGTATTATGTGGTAAGAGACACAGTAGGAAGGAGGTCCCTGCCCCATAGAGCTTACAGTCTAAGTGGGTGGGTGGATAATATTCAGGCACAAATTGGAGGGGAAAAGTGCACAAGGTAAAGACATTGTCCAATAGGAACAGGACTAGACTAATGTTCTACTGCTCCAAAGAGCAGACTCTTAGTTTTCTCTTGAAGAGATGGAGAGAGTGTTCCTTACAGAGGAATTCAGGGAGGGAATGACAGAGGGAAGGAGCAGAAGATAGAAAGGTTTGAGAGGTGACACTGGATGGAGGGAAGAGAAGGTGACTCTGAGAGGAGAAGACACGAATGTACAGTGAGACAAGAGAAGAAATGTAGTGAGGAGCAGAGGAGTGAGGGACATGAATGTTATCAGAAGGAGTTTCTATGTTGTCCTTTGTTTAACAGGCAGTCCTATCTTGGCTATATTGTGAAGGAAGAAGCGACAGGATTTGGCAGGATTATTAATAGAGAAGGAGAGGGACTGGTCAAAGATGATCCCAACAGTGTGCTGAGTTAACAGGGTTAATGGTCATGCCATCAATAGTAATGGTGAAAGGAAGAGAAGGACTCAGTTTGGGTGGAAAGACCATGAGCTGAATCTTGGCCAAGTTGAGCTTGAGGTGATGTTGGTTCATCCAGGAGGAGATATTTACTAACAGTCTGGGATCAGTGAGGGGTGTCTCAGTATATCTGGATGTCATTGGCATACTGCTGTATTTAAGGCCAAATGAAGATATAAGGTCTCCTAAAGAGAGAGAGAGTACAAGGAGAACAACAGAGGAGCAAGTCCAGAAGCCTGAGACACCTCCACATTAAGCTGAAAGGATTTGTTATGAGCAGTAACAGAGAAGTCAGAAAGGTAGGAAGAGAAGCAGGAATAAAGGTAGGAAGAGAAGCAGGAATAAAGGTAGGAAGAGAAGCAGGAATAAAGGTAGTAAGAGAAGCAGGAATAAAGGTAGGAAGAGAAGCAGGAATACAAGTAGGAAGAGAAGCAGGAATAAAGGTAGGAAGAGAAGCAGGAATAAAGGTAGGAAGAGAAGCAGGAATACAAGTAGGAAGAGAAGCAGGAATAAAGGTAGGAAGAGAAGCAGGAATAAAGGTAGGAAGAGAAGCAGGAATACAAGTAGGAAGAGAAGCAGGAATAAAGGTAGGAAGAGAAGCAGGAATAAAGGTAGGAAGAGAAGCAGGAATACAAGTAGGAAAAGAAGCAGGAATAAAGGTAGGAAGAGAAGCAATAATAACAACCGAATGGAGAATTTGCAGTAGAACAGAATGGGCACCAGTATGAAAAGCAGAAGAGAAGTCCAGGATAATGAGAATAATTGGGGGCCTAGCTATTTTGAAAAGTGCAGCACAGCTGGGCCCCCTTTAGGCCCTTGCCCGGTACAGCAGTACCTGCCAACTGGCCTTTTTACTGTGGTGTGGTAGGTGGGGCCCATGGGATTGGGTCTGGGGCAGAGGAATGGGGCCTGTGATGTCTGATGGTGACCCTGTCTCCCCCAGTCTGTTTCCAAATATTCTGGGTTAAAGTTTTTTCCTGGCATTTCAGTAACTGACCAGGGAGTGTCACTGCTCTATACTTTAAAAAGGAAAGCCAACATGTGCTCCTCCTCTTTGGATCCCACCTGTTGGAGGAGGTGGATGGTACTTAGAGTTTGGGCAAAGATAGGCGTAGTAGGTAAATAGTTGAGGATAGTTCTACAATAACTAGGAGTGAGAAGATCAGGGTAGCTAATGAGCAACTTGATGATCCACCAAGTAGATTAAAAGAATTATCAATGGGCATACCACCAGCAGAGTAGGAGGCTCAGGGACTACTGTAGATTGCCTAGGTTCCATTTGAATGGCCTGCTGAACAACTATACTGTGTTATATATGACTAACCTCTAAGATTAGTTGTGACTGTCCTCCTGGAGGCTGTTCTGTGTTCCTGTCCCCCTGCAGCTTCTTCTTCATTCCTGTCCCCAAGGAGGTTCTTCTACATTCCTGTCCTCCTGGGGTTTCTTCTACATTCTTGTCCTCCTGGAGCTTCTTCTACATTCCTGTCCCCTGGAGTTTATTCTACATTCTTGTCCCCCTGGAGGTTTTTCTACACTCCTGTCCCCCTGGAGCTTCTTCAACATTCCTGTACCCCTGGAGGTTCTTCTACGTTCCTCTCCCCCAGGAGCTTCTTCTATGTCAGCAACAGTTTTACTCTGGAGAACCACATCAATTAGCAAGTCATCTTTTTATTATAAAGTGCACAACATGTTTCGGATCAAAGATCCTTCATCAGGTACTTATGTTAACATAACCACACGATGAAGGATCATTGATCCAAAACATGTAGTGCACTTTATAATAAAAAGATGACTTGCTAATTGCTGTGGTTCTCCAGAGTGATACTGTTGCTGATTTGGAAGGTCTGGTGGTACTAACTAATTTACAAAAAAGACAGGGAGGACTATAACCTACACCCTGCTAATATCTTTGAAGGTTTTTTTTATATTTCTGTCCTCCTGGAACCAGAGCAAGATATGGAGCAGGTCTAGGAAATGGAACAAGACTCGCAACTGGAACATGACTAGAAAAAAAGAGCAGTAAAAATGAATGAACAAAAAATCCCAAACTGAAAGAAGCTAGTGGCAAGTGTCTCACCAGCTATCACCTTTGATGGACCCACAAAGATTCTCCTAAAGATCATATAGTCTCGTTCCATTTCCTGTTCCTGTGCCAGTTGCCTGATATGGTCCTACTTCCATAAATGTCCAGGTTCTTGTTTCATTTTCTGCTCATGTCCCACCTCTTGTTCCTGTGCTATAAAGCCCAGCGCCAGTACCTGGCTCCCCAATTCCCTTTCTTATTCTACCCCTAATATATATATATTGAGCCAGATACCCCAATACTTCCTTGTCATACTGCTCTACTCCAGTATTTTCCGTAACTAGTCTTTACCCCAAATCCATTTCTCATTCTACCCCAAATTTATATTGAGTCTGATACCCCAATGCCTCCTTTTCATACTGCTCTACTCAAGTATTTTCTGTAACTAGTCTTGCATCCCAAATGCATTTTTCATGCTAGTCCCCAACATGTATTGATTCTGATACCCCAATACCTATTTGTCATTTTGCTGTCTTACTGCTCTCCTCCAGTAAATTCTATAACCAGTCTTGCACCTCAAATGCATTTCTCATTCTAGCCCCCCAATATATATTAAATATGATACCCCAATACCTCCTTGACATACTGCTCTACTTGGATACTGAAGTATATTCTATAGCCATTTTCAGATTTCCATCCAGCTTGGTAGTGGTTCTCGTGCCCCAAAACCTCCCACTGGAACATGCCAAACCTGGTACCCCCAAATTCCTTTCCCATGGTCTCCAGAGGATGGGTCTTCCTATACCTGGTCTTTAGCTTGTTACCCCAGAGCATTTGAAGAGGGTCCATCAGGTGCCTGGGATTCCCTTCCCTAGTGCTCCTTCAGCCTCCATCCAATCTGCATTCTTAGTCTTTCTCCTTGTCCTCCCTCCCTCCCTCTCCTCCTCCTCCTTCCTGCTCCTCTCCTCCTGCCCCCTCCTTCCTGCTCCTCTGCTGCCCCCCCTCCCTCGCTACAAAATGGTTTTCCTCGCCTCACACACAGGGATGTGGGGCTGCTGGAGGATCGGGGCTTTGGGTATGCTGGGAGATGATTGACAGCCGGTGCCAGGCAGGAGATGGAGGGATGAAGCTGATGATGATGATGGGGGCTGTGGAGCAGAGCTGCTGATTCTGCCCTGGGTCTTACCCCTCCCTGGGCTATTGCTGGATTCACCCCGATCGCTTGTTATTAAAGGTGAGGGGCCGAGGGCTGGGGGGGGGGTTGGATGGAGCAGGGAAGGGCCGATTGGGTGAGGACGACTGTGCTGAAAGGGTAACTGACCCCCAATAACACGCTATTGCCCTGATGGGATGAAATGAGGGGGATTAAATTATTTACATAAGGAAGAAATAACCCCCCCCCAATAAAAAACCAGGATGAGAGGCGTCTGGGTCTGACACATTGTGGGGGGTTACAATGATGGGGGGGGGGCTTGTGCCGTTAACCCTTTCCCTGCAGGGCAGCAGATACCGCAGTGACAGTGTAGGAGCAATAAGGTCCCCCATTTAAACAGCGATGGGATAATCCCTCTGTATAAGAAATGGCTGCAATTTCTATTTCTACCCTCCCCCCCCACACACTCTCTATGACTGCAGGCTGCATATCAGTCCCTGGGGGTCCCTTGGGGGAGAGTCTGCACCAGCAGGGGGTGGGGGGCAAATACTGCAGCTTAATTCCCTCTGTGTCTCTGTCCCTCTGTGCACCCCCTCCTTAACCATATACCCCTCCATCACACACAGACAGACAGACAGATGCAGAGACAGCTGGATTATAAAAAGACAGGTAGAGGGGGTGGATCAAGTGCAGCCCCCAGTGATGGACATGACACTCTGCCATTGTGCTCTCCCTGCCCAGCGAGGACACTGTCCCCCCATATCCTTATGTCCCCCCCATATCCTTACTGTAGAACTTGGGAACCTTCTCAGCTGCAATATCTGCTGCATCTCCTCAGCCCTCAATGCAGTCACTACTGCTCCAGTCCCAATAGAGACACACAGGTGAGACACACACATTAGACACACAGGTGAGACACACAGGCGAGACACACAGGTCAGACACACAGGTGAGACACAGATGAGACACACACATTAGACACACAGGTGAGACACACAAATGAGAGACACAGATGAGACACACAAATGAGACACACAGGTGAGACACGCAGGTGAGACACACAAATGAGACACACAGATGAGACACATAGATGAGACACTCACATTAGACACACAAATGAGACACACAGATGAGACACACAGATGAGCGACACAGATGAGACACACAGATGAGACACACACATTAGACACAGAGGTGAGACACACAGATGAGACACACAGATGAGACACACACATTAGACACACAGGTGAGACACACAGGTGAGACAGACACAGAGGAGACACACAGGTGAGACACACAGGTGAGACAGACACAGAGGAGACACACACATTAGACACACAAATGAGACACATAGATGAGACACTCACATTAGACACACAAATGAGACACACAAATGAGACACACAGATGAGACACACAGATGAGACACGCAGGTGAGAGACACAGATGAGACACACAGATGAGACACACAGATGAGACACACAGGTGAGACACACAGGTGAGACAGACACAGAGGAGACACACACATTAGACACACAAATGAGACACAGAGATGAGAGACACAGATGAGACACACACATTAGACACACAGATGAGACACACAGATGAGACACGCAGGTGAGACACGCAGGTGAGACATACAAATGAGACACACAGATGAGACACATAGATGAGACACTCACATTAGACACACAAATGAGCGACACAGATGAGACACACAGATGAGACACACACATTAGACACACAGGTGAGACACACAGATGAGACACACAAATGAGACACACAGATGAGACACATAGATGAGACACTCACATTAGACACAGAGGTGAGACACATAGATGAGACACACACATTAGACACAGAGGTGAGACACACAGATGAGACACACACATTAGACACACAGGTGAGACACACAGATGAGACACACAGATGAGACACGCAGGTGAGACATACAAATGAGACACACAGATGAGACACATAGATGAGACACTCACATTAGACACACAAATGAGCGACACAGATGAGACACACAGATGAGACACACACATTAGACACACAGGTGAGACACACAGATGAGACACGCAGGCGAGACACACAAATGAGACACAGATGAGACACACAGGTGAGACACACAAATGAGACACACAGATGAGACACATAGATGAGACACTCACATTAGACACAGAGGTGAGACACATAGATGAGACACACACATTAGACACAGAGGTGAGACACACAGATGAGACACACAAATGAGACACACAGGTGAGACACACAGATGAGACACACAAATGAGACACAGATGAGACACACAGGTGAGACACACAGGTGAGACACACAGATGAGACACTCACATTAGACACACAAATGAGACACACAAATGAGACACACAGATGAGACACACAGATGAGACACGCAGGTGAGAGACACAGATGAGACACACAGATGAGACACACAGGTGAGACACACAGGTGAGACAGACACAGAGGAGACACACACATTAGACACACAAATGAGACACAGAGATGAGAGACACAGATGAGACACACACATTAGACACACAGGTGAGACACACAGGTGAGACACACAGATGAGACACACAGATGAGACACACAGATGAGACACGCAGGTGAGACACGCAGGTGAGACACGCAGGTGAGACATACAAATGAGACACAGATGAGACACACAGGTGAGACACACAAATGAGACACACAGATGAGACACATAGATGAGACACTCACATTAGACACACAAATGAGACACACAGATGAGACACACAGGTGAGAGACACAGATGAGACACACAGGTGAGACACACATTAGACACATAGGTGAGAAACAGGTGAGACACACAGATGAGACACACAAATGAGACACAGATGAGACACACAAATGAGACATACAGATGAGAACCACAGGTGAGACACACAGGTGAGACACACATTAGACACATAGGTGAGAAACAGGTGAGACACACAGATGAGACACACAAATGAGACACAGATGAGACACACAAATGAGACATACAGATGAGAACCACAGGTGAGACACACAGGTGAGACACGCAGGTGAGACACACATTAGACACATAGGTGAGAAACAGGTGAGACACACAGATGAGACACACAAATGAGACACACAAATGAGAAATACAGATGAGAACCACAGGTGAGAAACACAGATGAGACACACGCATCACACACACAAATGAGACACACATTAGACACACAGATGAGACACACAGGTGAGACACACATTAGACACACAAATGAGACACACAGATGAGACACACAAATGAGACACACAACTTAAACACACAGATGATGAGACACACATATAGAGATGGGGGAGAATTGCTGCAGACTCACACACACACAGTGGATCCATTGTCCCTTGTTTAGAGGCAGAGGAGATGCTGAAGGCCGGGGGATGGGGGCTGATATCACAAATATACAGAGAAACCCCCCCCCCAATTCAGAGGATTGTGTATAACTGGAGACTGCAGTATATTGTGTGCCCCCCGGGAGGGAGAGGGTCAGCATCTTCTGGGGGAAGGGGGTTATTTATTTGGAACAAATATGGCGGCGCTGATGGATGAATTACTAATGACTTGTTTTGTCACTGGACTACAATTCCCATCAGCCCCCACTGCAGGGAAAATGCCCCCCAACAAGCACATCCCCTCCCCCCGTGACTCACATGCACAGGAATAATGGGGGGGTTATTGCAGAGCCTTTAGCAGAGGCCCAAGTGGGAGTAATGGTGTCAGGGGCCTCTCTCTTTATCAACCAGGGGAAGATTTGGGGGTGAATAACAATTGATATCAGGGAGGATCTATTTTTCCTCTATATTGTAGTGCCCCCAGGAGCTAACGCTTTCTCCAAATACACCCTCCTCCCCTATAGTGAATCACTTGGGGGCTAATACATCTCCCAAGGGACCCCCACTCCCTATAACACTCAGGGGGGGGGTAATTCTTCTCACAAGGAAATCTCCAGTTCTACTTACAATACAAGATTTTTTCCAATCCGATAGATTTTCCATGTGAATATAAAGTGTAGTGGGATAATATTCCAGGCCTGACTCTTATTCACATGGGGTCAGTGTTCCACAGAAATGGAAGTGACGGATTCTATTGATGAATATTAAATTAGTGGCTGTTTCCTCTCATGTTCCACCAACTTCTCCTCTTTTCATTCAGTTAAACTCTTCTCTTTCTTCATCTTCCTTTTCTGTGGCTTCACCAAAATGCTCTTCTGTCTTCCCACTTCTCCTGCCCCCCCCCCCAATCCATCTGTCAGTTCCCATATTCTTTTCCTGTTGGGATCTCTGTTCCACCAATACCTTCTCTCATCTCATGTCTTCTCTCTTACTCCACTAAATTCCTCTTTGAATCCATGAGTAGTCCTACTAACCCCCTCTCTGTTCCTCTCTTTTCCTCTGGTCTCATGTAAACCTTTCTTTTGTTTTCACTGTCACCCAAAATGTCTCTTCTGCCTTCCATTTACTTTATTCTGGTCTCCATCATTACCTTCTCTTCTGTAGTTCCACCAAAACCCTTCATTGTCTTCCCTCTCCTCGTCTTTGGTGTCATTGATTTTTTCTAATTTTTTCCTGTCTTCTGAGGAAATAGAGGAATATGCTCATAACCCTTTCCTTTCAGATCTTACATTCTGTTCCTTCCACAACCCTCACTTTCTTCTCTTACCCTTTGGTCTCACCAAACCCCTTTTTGCCTCACTGTTCTTAACACACCAAAGCCTCTATTAGATACTTCTCTATCTCTTCTGTCTCCTGCTCTCTGGTCACAATGGAACCCCTTCTTGTCTTGTCTATACCTTTTTGTCACCCACAGTTGTCATATAGTTGCCTTTTCATACCCTGTGATCCTAATAAAACAATGTCCTGCATTCTGTGTCCTACTCCTGCCTTCTATGGATTATACCCTGGTTCCACAAACCCCTATACTGCCTTCCCTCCCTGACCTCTGGTGCCAACAAAACCCCATTCCTGTCATTTCTTACACTGTGGTCCCACCAAAACCTCCACTCTCTTCTACACGTGAGTTCCATCAAAAGGCCCTTCTGTTGTTTTATCTCCTATTCTGGTGCTACTAAAACTCTTTCCTGGCTGTCAATTCTTACCCTCCAGTCCCATCAAAACCTTCCACTTGTCATTGCTCCTTTTATCATTGGTTCATCAAAAGGCTCTTCTGCTTTCCCATCTCCAATTTTTGTGCTACCAAAACTCCTTCCTACCTGTCAACTCTTATTCTCAAATCCCACCAAAACCTTTATTTGTCATTGTTCTTTGACTCATTGGTTCCATCAACTGGTTCTTCTGTTTTCCCATCTGAAATTTTTGTGCTACCAAAACTCCTTCCTACCTGTCAACTCTTACTCTGCAGTCCCACCAAAACCTTCATTTGTCATTGCTCTTCTTCTGCTTGGTTCCATCAAAATGCTCTTCTGCTTTCCCATCTTCTATTCTGGTGCTTCCAAAACTCCTTTAACTCTTACTTTCCAGTCCCACCAAAACCTTCATTTGTCATTGCTCTTGTACTGCACGGTTCCATCAAAAGGCTCTTCTGCTTTCTCATCTCATATTCTGGTGCTTCCAAATCAACTGAAAATGAACTCTGGAGACCCACAGTAATTTCATTGTACTTTATTTCACAACATGTTTCGTGCTTCATCAGCACCTGATGAAAGATATTTATATCGGCAACATGTTGTGAAATAAAGTACACTGAAATAACCGTGGGTCTCCAGAGTTCATTTTCAGTTGATTTGGAAGTTTTGTGGCTTGATGGGGCCACTACTCTGTAGAGGACACCCTGAAACGTATGGAGTTAGGGACCACCAAAACCTTTTCTGATTTCTGGTGCTTCCAAAACTCCTTCAACTCTTACTTTCCAGTCCCACCAAAACCTTCATTTGCCATTGCTCTTCTACTCCTTGGTCCATCAGTAGGTTCTTCCCCATTTCTTATGTTGGTGCCACCAGAAGACTTTCCTGACTTTTCTCTCTACATTTCAGTTCCACCTAAACCTTTTTTGTCTTCATCTCGTCATCCCTTGTGCCACCAAAGCCCCCTCCTGCCCTATGGCCCCACACCAATAACCGTCTCCTCCATTTCCCCTCGTCCCTTTCCAGACTTCTCTGTCACCCCCATCTGTTTCTCTCTCAAGCCCCCGCTGTTATCCCCCCTCCCCCCCCACTCTCAGTCTTGTTCATTCTCACATTGACTAATTATATGTTTGTTATAATAATTGTGGGATTGGAAACTATAAACAGAAGGAGCCGTTTAATTAAGTGAGTGATCCTGTGTCTGTGGGACTGGGGGTGTTGGGAGTCACGGGGGGGGGGGGCATTTGACTGAATTTGGTGTTTTTCTGACACGATTCTCTCTTCACTCAAGTCCTGCCAGGCCTTTCCATGCCGCTCCCCAGGGGCCCCGCTTGTCACTGCCGACCCTGTGTCCCTGTGAAGGATGGAACGTAACAGAGTGGCCCCCCACTTTGCCTCCATTTTGTTTTCTTACAAACAGCTGCTCTGACCGACGGAGGGCTCCTCCAGCCCCCGACACCCCTTTTTATGAACTTACTGGAGATCCATTCCCTCACCCCCCCTTTTTTATTTTGACCAAATTCCTATTTAATTGTCCCACAGGATCGTTTCATTCTCTTGGTACAAACCCCACATTTTCCACAAAACCCCATTTTCCACTGGAGTCAAATCTATTAAAATCGGAGAATATTTTTTAACCAGACTCGATTGTTTTCCAATTTTTTAATTTCTCTCGCTGAACCCCCCCCTGTCTATTTTGTATATTTAGTGCCCCCCCTCCTCTGTATTTGCACAACTGGGCCCATTGGAACTTTACAAAAACCCTGTTCCATCCAACGTTCCCCCCCCATGGCGCCGGACTTCCGTGCCCCCCTGATCCTGTGGCTTCTGGCCACTTGCCCGGCGGAGGGGCAGAAAGGAGACGACAAATACCCCGTGGTCAACACCAACTATGGAAAACTACGGGGGGTGAAGAAAGATCTGAACAATGAGATCCTGGGTCCAGTGGTCCATTATTTGGGAATTCCCTATGCCACGCCCCCCATTGGTGAGAGGAGGTTTCAGCCCCCGGAAGCCCCAGCATCATGGACAGAGATCCGGAATGCCACAACGTTTGCCCCAGTCTGTCCTCAGAACCTCCACGGAATGTTACCGGGAATCATGATCCCCCTGTGGTTCACAGAGAACATGGACGTGGTGGCGGGGTACGTGCAGAACCAGAGTGAGGACTGTCTCTACCTGAACATCTACGTCCCCCTGGAGGATGGTAAGAAACCTTATTTACTAAGGGAAGCTGAGGGCGGGGCATCCAGTGAGTGGGGGGCAGTGAATGAGGCGACTGTATTACTCAGCACTCACCTCCTGCTGCCAAATTGGACTGACAGTCAGTACTACTCTCCCTCTGCAGCCGGGGCTAGAACTCTGTGCCTGTGGGGCTACTTGGGCCACTAGACCTACCCCCAGTTCTGCTACCAACTAAATAGAGTGGCACTAAGTATCACCATAATTCTACAACTCAACTGTCTCACCCCTAACAGCCTACACTTTGTACCTCAGGAGCAACATCCACATAGTGTCCGACATCCCCTGATTTAAATACTAAATGTGTCCTCCCTAATACTGAGCTCCCCCTCTGAGTATCTCTCCTGATACTGATCTCTCCTCTCTGTATAACAGTACTGAGTATCTCTCCTCTGATACTGATCTCTCCTCTCTGTATAACGGTACTGAGTATCTCTCCTGATACTGATCTCTCCTCTCTGTATAACAGTACTGAGTATCTCTCCTGATACTGATCTCTACTCTCTGTATAACAGTACTGAGTATCTCTCCTGATACTGATCTCTCCTCTCTGTATAACAGTACTGAGTATCTCTCCTCTGATACTGATCTCTCCTCTCTGTATAACAGTACTGAGTATCTCTCCTCTGATACTGATCTCTCCTCTCTGTATAACAGTACTGAGTATCTCTCCTCTGATACTGATCTCTCCTCTCTGTATAACAGTACTGAGTATCTCTCCTGATACTGATCTCTCCTCTCTGTATAACAGTACTGAGTATCTCTCCTGATACTGATCTCTCCTCTCTGTATAACAGTACTGAGTATCTCTCCTCTGATACTGATCTCTCCTCTCTGTATAACAGTACTGAGTATCTCTCCTGATACTGATCTCTCCTCTCTGTATAACAGTACTGAGTATCTCTCCTGATACTGATCTCTCCTCTCTGTATAACAGTACTGAGTATCTCTCCTCTGATACTGATCTCTCCTCTCTGTATAACAGTACTGAGTATCTCTCCTGATACTGATCTCCCCTCTCTGTATAACAGTACTGAGTATCTCTCCTCTGATACTGATCTCTCCTCTCTGTATAACAGTACTGAGTATCTCTCCTGATACTGATCTCCCCTCTCTATATAACAGTACTGAGTATCTCTCCTGATACTGATCTCTCCTCTCTGTATAACAGTACTGAGTATCTCTCCTCTGATACTGATCTCTCCTCTCTGTATAACAGTACTGAGTATCTCTCCTGATACTGATCTCTCCTCTCTGTATAACAGTACTGAGTATCTCTCCTCTGATACTGATCTCTCCTCTCTATATAACAGTACTGAGTATCTCTCCTCTGATACTGATCTCCCCTCTCTGTATAACAGTACTGAGTATCTCTCCTCTGATACTGATCTCTCCTCTCTGTATAACAGTACTGAGTATCTCTCCTGATACTGATCTCTCCTCTCTGTATAACAGTACTGAGTATCTCTCTTCTGATACTGATCTCCCCTCTCTGTATAACAGTACTGAGTATCTCTCCTGATACTGATCTCTCCTCTCTGTATAACAGTACTGAGTATCTCTCCTGATACTGATCTCTCCTCTCTGTATAACAGTACTGAGTATCTCTCCTCTGATACTGATCTCTCCTCTCTGTATAACAGTACTGAGTATCTCTCCTGATACTGATCTCTCCTCTCTGTATAACAGTACTGAGTATCTCTCCTCTGATACTGATCTCTCCTCTCTGTATAACAGTACTGAGTATCTCTCCTCTGATACTGATCTCTCCTCTCTGTATAACAGTACTGAGTATCTCTCCTGATACTGATCTCTCCTCTCTGTATAACAGTACTGAGTATCTCTCCTCTGATACTGATCTCTCCTCTCTATATAACAGTACTGAGTATCTCTCCTCTGATACTGATCTCCCCTCTCTGTATAACAGTACTGAGTATCTCTCCTCTGATACTGATCTCCCCTCTCTGTATAACAGTACTGAGTATCTCTCCTGATACTGATCTCTCCTCTCTGTATAACAGTACTGAGTATCTCTCCTCTGATACTGATCTCTCCTCTCTGTATAACAGTACTGAGTATCTCTCCTGATACTGATCTCTCCTCTCTGTATAACAGTACTGAGTATCTCTCCTCTGATACTGATCTCTCCTCTCTGTATAACAGTACTGAGTATCTCTCCTGATACTGATCTCTCCTCTCTGTATAACAGTACTGAGTATCTCTCCTCTGATACTGATCTCTCCTCTCTGTATAACAGTACTGAGTATCTCTCCTCTGATACTGATCTCTCCTCTCTATATAACAGTACTGAGTATCTCTCCTCTGATACTGATCTCCCCTCTCTGTATAACAGTACTGAGTATCTCTCCTCTGATACTGATCTCTCCTCTCTGTATAACAGTACTGAGTATCTCTCCTGATACTGATCTCTCCTCTCTGTATAACAGTACTGAGTATCTCTCCTCTGATACTGATCTCCCCTCTCTGTATAACAGTACTGAGTATCTCTCCTGATACTGATCTCTCCTCTCTGTATAACAGTACTGAGTATCTCTCCTGATACTGATCTCTCCTCTCTGTATAACAGTACTGAGTATCTCTCCTCTGATACTGATCTCTCCTCTCTGTATAACAGTACTGAGTATCTCTCCTCTGATACTGATCTCTCCTCTCTGTATAACAGTACTGAGTATCTCTCCTGATACTGATCTCTCCTCTCTGTATAACAGTACTGAGTATCTCTCCTCTGATACTGATCTCTCCTCTCTATATAACAGTACTGAGTATCTCTCCTCTGATACTGATCTCCCCTCTCTGTATAACAGTACTGAGTATCTCTCCTCTGATACTGATCTCCCCTCTCTGTATAACAGTACTGAGTATCTCTCCTGATACTGATCTCTCCTCTCTGTATAACAGTACTGAGTATCTCTCCTCTGATACTGATCTCTCCTCTCTGTATAACAGTACTGAGTATCTCTCCTCTGATACTGATCTCTCCTCTCTGTATAACAGTACTGAGTATCTCTCCTCTGATACTGATCTCTCCTCTCTGTATAACAGTACTGAGTATCTCTCCTCTGATACTGATCTCTCCTCTCTGTATAACAGTACTGAGTATCTCTCCTCTGATACTGATCTCTCCTCTCTGTATAACAGTACTGAGTATCTCTCCTGATACTGATCTCTCCTCTCTGTATAACAGTACTGAGTATCTCTCCTGATACTGATCTCTCCTCTCTGTATAACAGTACTGAGTATCTCTCCTCTGATACTGATCTCTCCTCTCTGTATAACAGTACTGAGTATCTCTCCTCTGATACTGATCTCTCCTCTCTGTATAACAGTACTGAGTATCTCTCCTGATACTGATCTCTCCTCTCTGTATAACAGTACTGAGTATCTCTCCTGATACTGATCTCTCCTCTCTGTATAACAGTACTGAGTATCTCTCCTCTGATACTGATCTCTCCTCTCTGTATAACAGTACTGAGTATCTCTCCTGATACTGATCTCTCCTCTCTGTATAACAGTACTGAGTATCTCTCCTGATACTGATCTCTCCTCTCTGTATAACAGTACTGAGTATCTCTCCTCTGATACTGATCTCTCCTCTCTGTATAACAGTACTGAGTATCTCTCCTGATACTGATCTCTCCTCTCTGTATAACAGTACTGAGTATCTCTCCTCTGATACTGATCTCTCCTCTCTGTATAACAGTACTGAGTATCTCTCCTCTGATACTGATCTCTCCTCTCTGTATAACAGTACTGAGTATCTCTCCTGATACTGATCTCCCCTCTCTGTATAACAGTACTGAGTATCTCTCCTCTGATCTCTCCTCTCTGTATAACAGTACTGAGTATCTCTCCTCTGATACTGATCTCTCCTCTCTGTATAACAGTACTGAGTATCTCTCCTCTGATACTGATCTCTCCTCTCTGTATAACAGTACTGAGTATCTCTCCTCTGATACTGATCTCTCCTCTCTGTATAACAGTACTGAGTATCTCTCCTGATACTGATCTCTCCTCTCTGTATAACAGTACTGAGTATCTCTCCTGATACTGATCTCCCCTCTCTGTATAACAGTACTGAGTATCTCTCCTCTGATCTCTCCTCTCTGTATAACAGTACTGAGTATCTCTCCTCTGATACTGATCTCTCCTCTCTGTATAACAGTACTGAGTATCTCTCCTGATACTGATCTCTCCTCTCTGTATAACAGTACTGAGTATCTCTCCTCTGATACTGATCTCTCCTCTCTGTATAATAGTACTGAGTATCTCTCCTCTGATCTCTCCTCTCTGTATAACAGTACTGAGTATCTCTCCTCTGATCTCTCCTCTCTGTATAACAGTACTGAGTATCTCTCCTCTGATCTCTCCTCTCTGTATAACAGTACTGAGTATCTCTCCTCTGATACTGATCTCTCGTCTCTGTATAACAGTACTGAGTATCTCTCCTCTGATACTGATCTCTCCTCTCTGTATAACAGTACTGAGTATCTCTCCTCTGATACTGATCTCTCCTCTCTGTATAACAGTACTGAGTATCTCTCCTGATACTGATCTCTCCTCTCTGTATAACAGTACTGAGTATCTCTCCTGATACTGATCTCTCCTCTCTGTATAACAGTACTGAGTATCTCTCCTCTGATACTGATCTCTCCTCTCTGTATAACAGTACTGAGTATCTCTCCTCTGATACTGATCTCTCCTCTCTGTATAACAGTACTGAGTATCTCTCCTCTGATACTGATCTCTCCTCTCTGTATAACAGTACTGAGTATCTCTCCTCTGATACTGATCTCCCCTCTCTGTATAACAGTACTGAGTATCTCTCCTGATACTGATCTCTCCTCTCTGTATAACAGTACTGAGTATCTCTCCTGATACTGATCTCTCCTCTCTGTATAACAGTACTGAGTATCTCTCCTCTGATACTGATCTCTCCTCTCTGTATAACAGTACTGAGTATCTCTCCTCTGATACTGATCTCTCCTCTCTGTATAACAGTACTGAGTATATCTCCTCTGATACTGATCTCTCCTCTCTGTATAACAGTACTGAGTATCTCTCCTCTGATACTGATCTCTCCTCTCTGTATAACAGTACTGAGTATCTCTCCTGATACTGATCTCTCCTCTCTGTATAACAGTACTGAGTATCTCTCCTGATACTGATCTCTCCTCTCTGTATAACAGTACTGAGTATCTCTCCTGATACTGATCTCTCCTCTCTGTATAACAGTACTGAGTATCTCTCCTCTGATACTGATCTCTCCTCTCTGTATAACAGTACTGAGTATCTCTCCTGATACTGATCTCTCCTCTCTGTATAACAGTACTGAGTATCTCTCCTGATACTGATCTCTCCTCTCTGTATAACAGTACTGAGTATCTCTCCTCTGATACTGATCTCTCCTCTCTGTATAACAGTACTGAGTATCTCTCCTCTGATACTGATCTCTCCTCTCTGTATAACAGTACTGAGTATCTCTCCTGATACTGATCTCTCCTCTCTGTATAACAGTACTGAGTATCTCTCCTCTGATACTGATCTCTCCTCTCTGTATAACAGTACTGAGTATCTCTCCTGATACTGACCTCTCCTCTCTGTATAACAGTACTGAGTATCTCTCCTGATACTGATCTCCCCTCTCTGTATAACAGTACTGAGTATCTCTCCTCTGATCTCTCCTCTCTGTATAACAGTACTGAGTATCTCTCCTCTGATACTGATCTCTCCTCTCTGTATAACAGTACTGAGTATCTCTCCTCTGATACTGATCTCTCCTCTCTGTATAACAGTACTGAGTATCTCTCCTCTGATACTGATCTCTCCTCTCTGTAAAACAGTACTGAGTATCTCTCCTGATACTGATCTCCCCTCTCTATATAACAGTACTGAGTATCTCTCCTCTGATACTGATCTCTCCTCTCTGTATAACAGTACTGAGTATCTCTCCTCTGATACTGATCTCCCCTCTCTGTATAACAGTACTGAGTATCTCTCCTCTGATACTGATCTCTCCTCTCTGTATAACAGTACTGAGTATCTCTCCTGATACTGATCTCTCCTCTCTGTATAACAGTACTGAGTATCTCTCCTGATACTGATCTCTCCTCTCTGTATAACAGTACTGAGTATCTCTCCTCTGATACTGATCTCTCCTCTCTGTATAACAGTACTGAGTATCTCTCCTGATACTGATCTCTCCTCTCTGTATAACAGTACTGAGTATCTCTCCTCTGATACTGATCTCTCCTCTCTGTATAACAGTACTGAGTATCTCTCCTCTGATACTGATCTCTCCTCTCTGTATAACAGTACTGAGTATCTCTCCTCTGATACTGATCTCCCCTCTCTGTATAACAATACTGAGTATCTCTCCTGATACTGATCTCCCCTCTCTGTATAACAGTACTGAGTATCTCTCCTCTGATACTGATCTCTCCTCTCTGTATAACAGTACTGAGTATCTCTCCTCTGATACTGATCTCTCCTCTCTGTATAACAGTACTGAGTATCTCTCCTGATACTGATCTCCCCTCTCTGTATAACAGTACTGAGTATCTCTCCTGATACTGATCTCTCCTCTCTGTATAACAGTACTGAGTATCTCTCCTCTGATACTGATCTCTCCTCTCTGTATAACAGTACTGAGTATCTCTCCTGATACTGATCTCTCCTCTCTGTATAACAGTACTGAGTATCTCTCCTCTGATACTGATCTCCCCTCTCTGTATAACAATACTGAGTATCTCTCCTGATACTGATCTCCCCTCTCTGTATAACAGTACTGAGTATCTCTCCTCTGATACTGATCTCTCCTCTCTGTATAACAGTACTGAGTATCTCTCCTCTGATACTGATCTCTCCTCTCTGTATAACAGTACTGAGTATCTCTCCTCTGATACTGATCTCTCCTCTCTGTATAACAGTACTGAGTATCTCTCCTGATACTGATCTCCCCTCTCTGTATAACAGTACTGAGTATCTCTCCTCTGATACTGATCTCTCCTCTCTGTATAACAGTACTGAGTATCTCTCCTCTGATACTGATCTCCCCTCTCTGTATAACAGTACTGAGTATCTCTCCTGATACTGATCTCTCCTCTCTGTATAACAGTACTGAGTATCTCTCCTCTGATACTGATCTCTCCTCTCTGTATAACAGTACTGAGTATCTCTCCTCTGATACTGATCTCTCCTCTCTGTATAACAGTACTGAGTATCTCTCCTCTGATACTGATCTCTCCTCTCTGTATAACAGTACTGAGTATCTCTCCTGATACTGATCTCTCCTCTCTGTATAACAGTACTGAGTAT
Source organism: Xenopus petersii (assembly GCA_038501925.1). Lineage (NCBI taxonomy): Eukaryota > Metazoa > Chordata > Amphibia > Anura > Pipidae > Xenopus > Xenopus petersii. Next base: position 158,713,553 of record CM076676.1, on the reverse strand, counting down.
CTCTCCTGATACTGATCTCTCCTCTCTGTATAACAGTACTGAGTATCTCTCCTCTGATACTGATCTCTCCTCTCTGTATAACAGTACTGAGTATCTCTCCTGATACTGATCTCTCCTCTCTGTATAACAGTACTGAGTATCTCTCCTGATACTGATCTCCCCTCTCTGTATAACAGTACTGAGTATCTCTCCTCTGATACTGATCTCTCCTCTCTGTATAACAGTACTGAGTATCTCTCCTGATACTGATCTCTCCTCTCTGTATAACAGTACTGAGTATCTCTCCTGATACTGATCTCTCCTCTCTGTATAACAGTACTGAGTATCTCTCCTCTGATACTGATCTCTCCTCTCTGTATAACAGTACTGAGTATCTCTCCTGATACTGATCTCTCCTCTCTGTATAACAGTACTGAGTATCTCTCCTCTGATACTGATCTCTCCTCTCTGTATAACTATGTATGGGTGTAAGTAGCTATGTATGGGTGTAAATAGCTATATATGGGTGTAAATAGCTATATATGGGTGTAAATAGCTATATATGGGTGTAAGCAGCTATATATGGGTGTAAGTAGCTATATATGGGTGTAAGTAGCTATATATGGGTGTAAGTGGCTATATATGGGTGTAAGTGGCTATATATGTGTAAGTGGCTATATATGGGTGTAAGTGGCTATATATGGGTGTAAGTGGCTATATATGGGTGTAAGTGGCTATATATGGGTGTAAGTGGCTATATATGTGTAAGTGGCTATATATGGGTGTAAGTGGCTATATATGTGTAAGTGGCTATATATGGGTGTAAGTGGCTATATATGGGTGTAAGTAGCTATATATGGGTGTAAGTGGCTATATATGTGTAAGTAGCTATATATGGGTGTAAGTGGCTATATATGGGTGTAAGTGGCTATATATGGGTGTAAGTGGCTATATATGGGTGTAAGTGGCTATATATGGGTGTAAGTGGCTATATATGGGTGTAAGTGGCTATATATGGGTGTAAGTGGCTATATATGTGTAAGTGGCTATATATGGGTGTAAGTGGCTATATATGGGTGTAAGTGGCTATATATGGGTGTAAGTGGCTATATATGGGTGTAAGTGGCTATATATGTGTAAGTGGCTATATATGGGTGTAAGTGGCTATATATGGGTGTAAGTGGCTATATATGGGTGTAAGTGGCTATATATGGGTGTAAGTGGCTATATATGTGTAAGTGGCTATATATGGGTGTAAGTGGCTATATATGGGTGTAAGTAGCTATATATGGGTGTAAGTGGCTATATATGTGTAAGTAGCTATATATGGGTGTAAGTGGCTATATATGGGTGTAAGTGGCTATATATGGGTGTAAGTGGCTATATATGGGTGTAAGTGGCTATATATGGGTGTAAGTGGCTATATATGTGTAAGTGGCTATATATGGGTGTAAGTGGCTATATATGGGTGTAAGTGGCTATATATGGGTGTAAGTGGCTATATATGGGTGTAAGTGGCTATATATGGGTGTAAGTGGCTATATATGGGTGTAAGTGGCTATATATGGGTGTAAGTAGCTATATATGGGTGTAAGTGGCTATATATGTGTAAGTAGCTATATATGGGTGTAAGTGGCTATATATGGGTGTAAGTGGCTATATATGGGTGTAAGTGGCTATATATGGGTGTAAGTGGCTATATATGGGTGTAAGTGGCTATGTATGTGTAAGTGGCTATATATGGGTGTAAGTGGCTATATATGGGTGTAAGTGGCTATATATGGGTGTAAGTGGCTATATATGGGTGTAAGTGGCTATATATGGGTGTAAGTGGCTATATATGGGTGTAAGTGGCTATATATGGGTGTAAGTGGCTATATATGGGTGTAAGTGGCTATGTATGGTGCAATTATCTACCAGGATCAGTTTTAGGGCTTCCTGCCCATGTTTATTTTCCAGCGGCTGCAGAATTTCCCCTCGGGGGGGAATGTAACCGAAGAAGAAAGAGTTTAACAGAAGAATAAGTTTCTTGGCTAACAGAAAATAATTTCTTTTCTTTCCTTCTGACACTGAGCTCTCCATCAGTCTCACTCACCCACACCTACTGCTCAGCGGCAGGTCTACTAAATAGTCCTGGGGCCTCCTATAAACCTGGGCTAAGGATTTGGGAATCCATCCAACCCTACTCTTGTGGATTCCAGTAAGACCAGCCCCACATCACAATTACAGAAAACCTGCTGAGAGACAAAGTGTTTTGCTGCTACTGGTCTCCACTCAGTAAAAATGCCTGAGAATCCGTGGTCCAACTTACCTGCCACCACTCAACTTTCCCCCGGACCTTTTTGTCACCATACCACACTATGTATAGTTGCTATGTATGGGCACAAATAGGTGTTTGTTAGGTGTTAGTTGCTATGTATGGGCATAAATAGGTGTTTGTTAGGTGTTAGTTGCTATGTATGGGCATAAATAGGTGTTTGTTAGGTGTTAGTTGCTATGTATGGGCATAAATAGGTGTTTGTTAGGTGTTAGTTGCTATGTATGGGCATAAATAGCTGTTTGTTAGGTGTTAGTTGCTATGTATGGGCAGAAATAGTTGTTTGTTAGGTGTTAGTTGCTATGTATGGGCATAAATAGGAATAGGTGTTTGTTAGGTGTTAGTTGCTATGTATGGGCACAAATAGGAATAGGTGTTTGTTAGGTGTTAGTTGCTATGTATGGGCATAAATAGGAATAGGTGTTTGTTAGGTGTTAGTTGCTATGTATGGGCATAAATAGCTGTTTGTTAGGTGTTAGTTGCTATGTATGGACATAAATAGGTGTTTGTTAGATGTTAGTTGCTATGTATGGGCACAAATAGGTGTTTGTTAGGTTTTAGTTGCTATGTATGGGCATAAATAGGAATAGGTGTTTGTTAGGTGTTAGTTGCTATGTATGGGCATAAATAGCTGTTTGTTAGGTGTTAGTTGCTATGTATGGACATAAATAGGTGTTTATTAGGTGTTAGTTGCTATGTATGGACATAAATAGGTGTTTGTTAGGTGTTAGTTGCTATGTATGGGCACAAATAGGTGTTTGTTAGGTGTTAGTTGCTATGTATGGACATAAATAGGTGTTTGTTAGGTGTTAGTTGCTATGTATGGACATAAATAGGTGTTTATTAGGTGTTAGTTGCTATGTATGGACATAAATAGGTGTTTGTTAGGTGTTAGTTGCTATGTATGGGCACAAATAGGTGTTTGTTAGGTGTTAGTTGCTATGTATGGACATAAATAGGTGTTTGTTAGGTGTTAGTTGCTATGTATGGACATAAATAGGTGTTTGTTAGGTGTTAGTTGCTATGTATGGGCACAAATAGGTGTTTGTTAGGTTTTAGTTGCTATGTATGGGCATAAATAGGAATAGGTGTTTGTTAGGTGTTAGTTGCTATGTATGGGCATAAATAGCTGTTTGTTAGGTGTTAGTTGCTATGTATGGACATAAATAGGTGTTTATTAGGTGTTAGTTGCTATGTATGGACATAAATAGGTGTTTGTTAGGTGTTAGTTGCTATGTATGGGCACAAATAGGTGTTTGTTAGGTGTTAGTTGCTATGTATGGGCATAAATAGCTGTTTGTTAGGTGTTAGGTGCTATGTATGGACATAAATAGGTGTTTGTTAGGTGTTAGTTGCTATGTATGGGCACAAATAGGTGTTTGTTAGGTGTTAGTTGCTATGTATGGGCATAAATAGCTGTTTGTTAGGTGTTAGTTGCTATGTATGGACATAAATAGGTGTTTGTTAGGTGTTAGTTGCTATGTATGGGCACAAATAGGTGTTTGTTAGGTGTTAGTTGCTATGTATGGGCATAAATAGCTGTTTGTTAGGTGTTAGTTGCTATGTATGGGCACAAATAGGTGTTTGTTAGGTGTTAGTTGCTATGTATGGGCAGAAATAGTTGTTTGTTAGGTGTTAGTTGCTATGTATGGGCAGAAATAGTTGTTTGTTAGGTGTTAGTTGCTATGTATGAGCATAAATAGCTGTTTGTTAGGTGTTAGTTGCTATGTATGGACATAAATAGGTGCTTATTAGGTGTTAGTTGCTATGTATGGACATAAATAGGTGTTTGTTAGGTGTTAGTTGCTATGTATGGGCATAAATAGCTGTTTGTTAGGTGTTAGTTGCTATGTATGGGCAGAAATAGTTGTTTGTTAGGTGTTAGTTGCTATGTATGGGCAGAAATAGTTGTTTGTTAGGTGTTAGTTGCTATGTATGGACATAAATAGCTGTTTGTTAGGTGTTAGTTGCTATGTATGGGCAGAAATAGTTGTTTGTTAGGTGTTAGTTGCTATGTATGAGCATAAATAGCTGTTTGTTAGGTGTTAGTTGCTATGTATGGGCAGAAATAGTTGTTTGTTAGGTGTTAGTTGCTATGTATGAGCATAAATAGCTGTTTGTTAGGTGTTAGTTGCTATGTATGGGCAGAAATAGTTGTTTGTTAGGTGTTAGTTGCTATGTGTGAGCATAAATAGCTGTTTGTTAGGTGTTAGTTGCTATGTATGGGCAGAAATAGTTGTTTGTTAGGTGTTAGTTGCTATGTATGAGCATAAATAGCTGTTTGTTAGGTGTTAGTTACTATGTACGGACATACATAGGTGTTTGTTAGGTGTTAGTTGCTATGTATGGGCATAAATAAATGTTTGTTAGGAATTAGTTGCTATGTATGGGCACAAATAGGTGTTTGTTAGTTGTTAGTCGCTATGTATGGGCAGAAATAGTTGTCTGTTAGGTGTTAGTCGCTATGTATGGGCATAAATAGTTGTCTGTTAGGTGTTAGTCGCTATGTATGGGCATAAATAGTTGTTTGTTAGGTGTTAGTTGCTATGTATGGACATAAATAGGTGTTTATTAGGTGTTAGTTGCTATGTATGGACATAAATAGGTGTTTGTTAGATGTTAGTTGCTATGTATGGGCACAAATAGGTGTTTGTTAGGTGTTAGTTGCTATGTATGAGCATAAATAGCTGTTTGTTAGGTGTTAGTTACTATGTACGGACATACATAGGTGTTTGTTAGGTGTCAGTTGCTATGTATGGACATAAATAGGTGTTTGTTAGGTGTTAGTTGCTATGTATGGGCATAAATGTTTGTTAGGTGTTAGTTGCTATGTATGAGCATAAATAGGTGTTTGTTAGGTGTTAGTTGCTATGTATGGGCAGAAATAGTTGTTTGTTAGGTGTTAGTTGCTATGTATGAGCATAAATAGCTGTTTGTTAGGTGTTAGTTGCTATGTATGGGCATAAATAAATGTTTGTTAGGAATTAGTTGCTATGTATGGGCATAAATAGCTGTTTGTTAGGTGTTAGTTGCTATGTATGGGCATAAATAAATGTTTGTTAGGTGTTAGTTGCTATGTATGGGCATAAATAGGTGTTTGTTAGTTGTTAGTCGCTATGTATGGACATAAATAGGTGTTTGTTAGGTGTTAGTTGCTATGTATGGACATAAATAGGTGTTTATTAGGTGTTAGTTGCTATGTATGGACATAAATAGGTGTTTGTTAGATGTTAGTTTCTATGTATGGGCACAAATAGGAATAGGTGTTTGTTAGGTGTTAGTTGCTATGTATGGGCATAAATAAATGTTTGTTAGGAATTAGTTGCTATGTATTGGCACAAATAGGTGTTTGTTAGTCACTATGTATGGGCACAAATAGGTGTTTGTTAGGTCCAAGTTGCTATGTATCATCAGGAGTAGTTGTGTTTTAGTTGCAAGAAGCTTCTTCATGCACAACAGCCCATCAGAACACATGGCGTGTTACAAAGTGCGTGTGCAAATCCAGACACATACTGCGCCGGACGTGTGCCGATTCTCAGAGGGACCAGTGTCTCATGGTACACGAGCAAATGTACCCCCAACCCCATTCAGGGGCAAACACTGGGCACTCCCAAGGTTTCCCAGGAAACTTTCTCTATATGGATTTTACTAAATGTGGGAGCATGAGTGACCTTAGCTGAAACCCAAGGACTCTCCTCAGGTCCAAAACTCTTCCAGCGAGTTATTGAACATTACCCGTGACTTTATGTGAGTCAACAATCTTCTGCACCTCGTATTCTTGGTGTCCCTCAACACAAACTGGAGATTAAAGAGAGTCAATAGAGGCAATTATAAATGTTCATGCTGAAGGCCTAGCCTAACCCATACAATATTAACTATTTTTTTGATCTTAAAGGGACAAATAAAACAAGGACCCAGCTTGGGAGAAGGAATATGAAGTCTAATGTTCTTGGTTGACAACCAAACTGAATCATGAATTAAAAAGCATGGAGCAGGTCTGCGACATCTATTAGCCACCCTTTTCTGTCGAGCTGAAGCCTTAACATGAGCTTGATGGACTCGGGACCAGACACTTTGCAAATAACTAGTAGCTGCTTTGGCAGCAGGAACATCCACTTTGACTAGAGAAGAAGACAGAGCAAGAGGATTGGGTCCATAAGTGCAAACAAAGAATGAAAAACCAACTGAACCGTAACGGAGAAAGTGAGGTGTCCTCTGCTGAGCACAAACGGAGTAAGTAGCCACAAACTGAATGGAAACTTGTACAAGGGAAGGCCACCAAAAGTACCTAAAATAAGGTAAAATAGTTCTCTTAATGCCAGGACAATGGCAGATGAGGACCTGTGATACTGCAGCTGGTGAAACAAAGGTCTAATCAGGATGACATTCAGGTGGCACCTTAGAACTGGGTAAATCCAGGCGCACTGCTCAGGAGAAATAACGGGACTGGGTGGGAGAGAAGAAGACTCCTCAGAAGTCAGAGATCTGGAGAAGGCATTGACTTTCACATTCCTGGAGCCAGGTTTGCGGCAATAATACAATTAAATCTGGAGAAGCATAATGCCCAACAGTTGTGACGTGGGTTCAGTCTTTTAGCAAAAGAAATATACTTAAAGTTCTCCTGGTCAGAAAGAATAATGAATGGTTGAACTGAACCTTTCAGTAGATGCTGCTGGTCCTTCAGAGTCAAACAGCAGCAGTTCAAGATTGCCTAAGTTATTATTTTGTCAAGGGAGAGTTTTGAGAGAGAAAAAACAGGGTTAAAGTTAACTATGGGTGTTATGTTACTTGCTATGACAGACTGGCCCCTACTCCCATATCAGAGGCATCCACTTCCAGAACCAAAGGATAAGAGGTGACTGGATTGATTAACACAGAGTTGGTTTTCGAATTTCAGGATTTTTAGTGATTATTGAGCCCCAAGAGACTATGATGCTGTGGACAATTTGGTAGAACCCCTGATAAATCTACAGTAAAAAAGATCCCTTTTTAAACCTAAGGAGGAGTTGACATACCACAAGAAGTCAAATTCACATTCTACTTTTAAATAAAGACTATTTTTCCTCAGATGCTGAAGGACAGTCTTGACATGAGAGAGATGTACAGTATATACACCATGAAGATCCAGTTTGGAAAAATCCTGTCCTCCTTAAATCTGTCAAAGAGTTCAGGGATTAATGGAACAGAGTTGCAATTCTTCACAATAAATGTATTGGGGTTGTGGTTACCAATATCTGGTCTCAACCCTCCATCTTTCTTTAAAACAAAAAAGAACAGGCTCCTGCTGGAGGTTTTCTTGAATTTTCTGTAGTCTCTGTAGCTTGAGTTTCCTGAACAGATAAAGGATCTGCTCCAGGAATAAGGTCAATGAGATAATAATTTGGCCTGTGTGGAGGAAGAGTCTCATCATTCTTTTTCTGAAAGACATCAGAGAACTCACTGTAGAGCTCAGGAAAAAGGGTTATTTATGAGCAATGGAAGATCAAGGAACTGGGAGGAAACAAAATTTAGAGAGGCAGGACGGGCAACACAGCAAATTGACCTGTACCCTAATAATGACAGGGTAACGTTTAGTCTTAACCAAGGAGGTCCAAGGAAAGACAATAGTAGCAGGGCACTTAATAATAAGATACATCTCCTTGGGGTCTAACCATTCTACTTGGGATAGAGGTCAATAATCCAGGACTCACAGGTCTGCCATGAAACTTGAGAGATATGAAGAGAAAGCCACACTAGAAATAAAATTCCCAGCTACCCCAGAGTCCATGAGGGCTTGACAAGGAAGCTGGAATGTAAATTATCTACGTCTAGGGGAGACTCTCACTACTCAGACCTAGGTTGGAGAGCTTCCCTGTTGCCTTGGCTTGACTAGACAGGATTTGAGGAGATGACCACTTTGACCACTTGGAGACACTCATCTGTGGCTCCATATTGCATGGTTTCTTCAACTTGGAAGGGGTGAACTAAAGAAGAATCAAAAGCTGGTTCTGAAGCTGAAATAGACTTATGGGCATGTTACGTATATGAATCTCCTTCATCCTAGTGTATGTTTGGATTACTAAATACACCAGTTCCTCAAATTGTTAAAGCAGATCTCATGGGGCCAAGTTATCTTTGAGATCTTCGTTTAGGCCTTGCCCAAATGCAGCTACTGCATTGAGCAGTTGATCTTGCTGACTGAAGAAGGATGACATTTTTGATTCTACACAAAAACCCATGGTAGGTGATTTCCCCAATAATGGACTGAAGCTGAATTTTGGTTTTAGAGGCTGCATGGGAAACCAGAGCAGAAGGTGGAGTGGATAACCACTGAACACCTTAAAGCACATCCAGATGCCTGTGACAGGTGACAGCCTCCTGAATTTCAAGTCGCTTAATAAGGGCTTCCAAAGCATTTTGCACAGAGGCAACTGGAGCAGCAGTAGCCAGAGAGGCATCCGTGTTGGCCCTAACTAACTTGGGACTGCATGAGAAAACCCAGTCCACACTGCTCTTCACCAACACTCGATTGGGTGTGAACAGACCAGCTTTAGGCTTTAGAGGTGTAGTCAGGCAAAGGGTCGGGGCAGGCAGCAAGAAAACATGGTCAGGCACATGGTCAAAGCAGGAAGTAAAATGAAGTGTGACTGAGAGCCAGCAGAGGAGATAAATACGAGACAAGATGGCCTCATTAAATATATATTTGGCATTAAGTGACATCACATATCAAAGTATGTGCTCACATCCAGATGCACGTCCCATCAGAGTGCAAGCTCTAGGGAACCGGGTACAGACACAAGCAACACAAAGTCGCTGACCCCATCTAAAAAACAAATGCTCTGTAAGGCAACAAATGTATTGTTATTGCTTCTTTTTATTCCTCATCTTTCTATTCAGCCCTCTCCTATTCATATTCCAGTCTCTTATTCAAATCAGTGCATGGTTGCTAGGGGAATCGGCATCCTAGCAACCACATTGCCGCTGAATAAAAAGTTAAATAACTGAAAAACTGTAAATAATAAAACATGAAAACCAATTACAAATTGCCCCAGAATATCACCCTCTTCATCATACTGACAGTTATATGGAAGGTGAACAACCCCTTTAACTATGTAGCTTTGGTGGGGTGGGGGCTGGGCACTGTTCTGCGCCTTTCCCTTTCTATAGTGAAAATGGGGGAATTACGGGAGGAAGGAACAAGTGCAGTGTAATAGTCAAACCCCATGTCCTTTTATATGTCAGTATTTGTCACAAGGAGGACACAAATATAAATAACAAATCCACTCACATATAAAAGGCAGAGTGTGATTGGTTGAAGTCGTACCATTTATATAAGGAACATCCCCCTCGGAGCAGAAAATAGTTACACCCAGGGGATTTTTCCTCTCCCTCCAGGGAATTGAACCCCAGTTGTGAGACATGTTTATAACCCATTCCTGTCACAGAGCCCCTCCCCCGGCTCATTCTCTCACCTCCATTTCTCTCTCCCCCGTCACTTTCACAGGATGAATATAGACCTGACTCTCCCCCATCAGACGCCAGGGAACTCTCTCACTGTAACTCTCTGCTCTAATCCCTACCTGTGTGCCACTACCAACATGGCCGCCTGCCACTGGCCTCACTACTCTTTCCCCTACAAACATGGCTGACTTGCGTTCACTTCCTGCACTGTTAATCATGGGGGTCTCACTTGATTGCTCCTCGGGTGGGTCCCTAAAAGATTCTTCTATTAACCCCTCAATGGCTGACAAACTCTTGTTCTTCAAGTGAGTCACTTTTTTTTCTCTTTTTTTAATGTATTTCTTACTTTTTCCTCATTCTTTTGGGAAAAGTCCTTTTGTTTCCATTAAATACATTTTTAACTCTTGCCTTGTAGAAATATTGCTCTTTTATGTTTTATTCCCAAGTTTTCTTCTGGGAACTTTCCAATAAAATACCTTAAAACAAGAAATAAAATCCTCTTACGAAGGGAGAGAGAGGGGAATGTTTTTTCCTTTTTTCATTGTTTCCAGGGGACTCAGTTCATTGTACAACTTCCTGTCATGTGCTCCCACCTTCACTGACCCCCCAACTCCCCCAGACCCACTGCTCATTCCCAATATCATCCTGCAGCCCCTATAATGCACTTGTACTGAGAAGTGGGAGGAGTTATAGGGAGGGGCATATGGAGTAGTAGGAGGAGTTATAGGTAGGAGTATATGGAGCAGTAGGAGGAGTTATAGGGAGGGTTATATGGAGCAATAGGAGGAGTTATAGGGAGTGTGATATGGACCAATAGGAGGAGTTATAGGGAGGGGTATATGGAGCAATAGGAGGAGTTATAGGGAGGGTTATATGAAGCAATAGGAGGAGTTATAGGGAGGGGTATATGGAGCAATAGTAGGAGTTATAGGGAGGGGTATATGGAGCAATAGGAGGAGTTATAGGGAGGGGTATCTGGAGCAGTAGGAGGAGTTATAGGGAGGATTATATGGAGTAGTAGGAGGAGTTATAGGGAGGGTTATATGGAGCAATAGGAGGAGTTATAGGGAGGGGTATATGGAGCAGTAGGAGGAGTTATAGGGAGGGATATATGGAGTAGTAGGAGGAGTTATAGGGAGGGTTATATGGAGCAGTAGGAGGAGTTATAAGGAGGGTATATGGAGTAGTAGGAGGAGTTATAGGGAGGATTATATGGAGCAATAGGAGGAGTTATAGGGAGGGCTATATGGAGCAGTAGGAGGAGTTATAGGGAGGGTTATATGGTGCAGTAGGAGGAGTTATAGGGAGGGGTGTATGGAGCAATAGGAGGATTATAAGGAGGGTTATCTGGAGCAATAGGAGGAGTTATAGGGAGGGCATATGGAGTAGTAGGAGGAGTTATAGGGAGGAGTATATGGAGTAGTGGGAGGAGTTATAGGGAGGGTTATATGGAGCAGTAGGAGGAGTTATAGGGAGGGTTATATGGAGCAGTAGGAGGAGTTATAGGGAGGGTTATATGGAGCAATGGGAGGAGTTATATGGAGCAGTAGGAGGAGTTATAGGGAGAGTTATATGGAGCAATAGGAGGAGTTATATGAAGCAGTAGGAGGAGTTATAGGGAGAGATATGGAGCAGTAGGAGGAGTTATAGGGAGGGTTATATGGAGCAATAGGGAGGGGTATATGGAGTAGTAGGAGGAGTTATAGGGAGGGTTATATGGAGCAATAGGAGGAGTTCTAGGGAGGTTTATATGGAGCAATAGGAGGAGTTATAGGGAGGGGTATATGGAGCAGTAGGAGGAGTTATAGGGAGGGTATATGGAGCAATAGGAGGAGTTATAAGGAGTGTTATATGGAGCAATAGGAGGAGTTATAGGTAGGGCATATGGAGTAGTAGGAGGAGTTATAGGGAGGAGTATATGGAGTAGTGGGAGGAGTTATAGGGAGGGTTATATGGAGCAGTAGGAGGAGTTATAGGGAGGGTTATATGGAGCAGTAGGAGGAGTTATAGGGAGGGTTATATGGAGCAATGGGAGGAGTTATATGGAGCAGTAGGAGGAGTTATAGGGAGAGTTATATGGAGCAATAGGAGGAGTTCTAGGGAGGTTTATATGGAGCAGTAGGAGGAGTTATAGGGAGGGTATATGGAGCAATAGGAGGAGTTATAAGGAGTGTTATATGGAGCAATAGGAGGAGTTATAGGGAGGGCATATGGAGTAGTAGGAGGAGTTATAGGGAGGAGTATATGGAGTAGTGGGAGGAGTTATAGGGAGGGTTATATGGAGCAGTAGGAGGAGTTATAGGGAGGGTTATATGGAGCAATGGGAGGAGTTATATGGAGCAGTAGGAGGAGTTATAGGGAGAGTTATATGGAGCAATAGGAGGAGTTATATGAAGCAGTAGGAGGAGTTATAGGGAGAGATATGGAGCAGTAGGAGGAGTTATAGGGAGGGTTATATGGAGCAATAGGGAGGGGTATATGGAGTAGTAGGAGGAGTTATAGGGAGGGTTATATGGAGCAATAGGAGGAGTTCTAGGGAGGTTTATATGGAGCAATAGGAGGAGTTATAGGGAGGGGTATATGGAGCAGTAGGAGGAGTTATAGGGACGGTTATATGGAGCAATAGGAGGAGTTATAGGGAGGGTTATATGGAGCAATAGGAGGAGTTATAGGGAGGGGTATATGGAGCAATAGGAGGAGTTATAAGGAGGGTTATATGGAGCAATAGGAGGAGTTATAGGGAGGGGCATATGGAGTAGTAGGAGGAGTTATAGGGAGGAGTATATGGAGTAGTGGGAGGAGTTATAGGGAGGGTTATATGGATCAGTAGGAGGAGTTATATGGAGGGTTATATGGATCAGTAGGAGGAGTTATAGGAAGGGGTAAATGGAGCAGTAGGAGGAGTTATAGGGAGGGTTATATGGAGCAGTAGGAGGAGTTATAGGGAGGGTTATATGGAGTGATAGGAGGAGTTATAAGGAGGGTTATATGGAGCAGTAGGAGGAGTTATAGGGAGGGTTATATGGAGCAATATGAGGAGTTATAGGGAGGGGTATATGGAGTAATAGGAGGAGTTATATGGAGGGTTATATGAAGAAATAGGAGGAGTTATATGGAGCAGTAGGAGGAGCTATAGGGAGGAGTATATGGAGTAGTTGAAGTATTGGTTATTTAAATGAGTTTTAGTGGAAGTTAATGGCTGTGTGTGTGTTGGACTAAATATTTAAACAATTTTTCTACATAAAAGGAAACTTTGGGTTTGGTGTGTGTCACCCTACTTTCTTGTTGTCCCCATTAGGGTTCATGCTCAGCACCCACATGTAACTGTATTTTGTTAGTGACTGTTTTTCTTTTTGCTGTGAGACAGGTAGTAACGCAAATTGTTTTGTTCATGAACTTTTCTTGAACGTATTTTTTCTTTCTCTCTTCCCCCTTTCTCTCTCTCCCTCGGTTATTTTTTATCTTTTTTTTTCTTTTTTTATCATTTTTTTCTATATTTTTTTCGCCTTGACCTCCAGGTCCCATTTCCAAATCCCGGGAGGACCCCAGAAAAGCGCAACACACTCCAGATGAAGGTAGATTTTATCCACTTTCTTGATTACCTTTTTTTTTCCACTTCCTTCCATTTTTGGGATTTTTTGCATGAATTCATGATTTATTCTTATTAAATGAAAGTACTATGTGCACACGTAATGTTGTCACTTGCTGTGAGCAAATTAACTTCTGTAATCTGCTTTGTGTGAGAAGGGGGACCATAGAAATGGGCAGTCTTTGTTTTTAAAAGGGGAAGTATACCCTGAATAAGTGGAGTTATTAACTGCTCCTTAACACATTCAGCACAGTATGAGGCACAGCTTGTGAGCACCCTTATCTTTATATGACTAGAAGCTGCCCATTATCTGCACTGCAAGCAAACAATGTCCCTAGTGAATAAACCTCTGTATTCCATTGGTATCTGTGGTGTGTCCAGTGATATGGCAGCTCCTACTCATATGAATCAAGCAAAGGAGGGATGTGCTCATACAGTAAAGCCTTAGCCTCGTGCTGTCTGCTCTGTTGAAGCAGAAGTAAATGAGTGTATTTTCCCTTTAGCCTTCTATTGCTGATTACCTGTTGGTTTTCCTGCATGCCAGGGATTAACCCTTTCTCTGCAGCCTCTACAGAAGGGCAGGACTCCACGGACGATTCAGCCACAATCCGACACATGGCACAAAAACGCATGTGTCTCGTCGGATGCGACGGAAATAAGGTAAGTAATTCTATTGTCAGATCATGTCGCAGCGTTGATGCGAAGTGACATGACTGTCGGATGCAGACGCTACATTCAACAGTCGCATCAACGCTGTAACATGATCTGACAATAGAATTACTTACCTTATTTCCGTCGCATGCGTTTTTGCGCAGATCATTGGTTCATGGCTGAATCGTCTGTGGAGTCCTGACCCTGCAGAACATTGCTCCTGCCCCTGTCATATATGAATGTTGCTGTCTTATCATTAATACAGCTGCAATGACGGAATTTTCCTCTTACAGCTTATTTAAGGAGTGGGGAGAGAGGAGCTAATTATTTCTATGCTGCTCGTTAAGATTAATGACAGAGAGACGGGGGAAATGCATCGTTAGCATCTGGAGAGCAGGGGAGGGAGGAGGAAACGGGCTTGAGGATACATTAAGGGGGAAGAGATGATCAGGGGATTTGGAAAGATATGTCAGAGAAGTCGACAGATGGTAGTTGTTCAGTAAATAGTTAAAGTGGAGGGGAAAGGAAAGAACAGGAAATGTGAATTCAGGAAACAAAAAACAGATGTAAAAGTGGTGAAAACTGTAACAGTCAGAGGAAACAGGTGGGAAATGGAGGAGATGTAACATCCTGTAGATGAAAAGATGCTGGAAACAAACAGGAAGACTGAGGGAACAGGAAACAGACACCGAAACTGAGGGAACAGGAAACAGATGAGAAGACTGAGGGAACAGGAAAAAGATGGGAAGGTTAAGTGAACAGGAAACAGATGGGAAGATTGAAGGAATAAGAAACTAATAGGAAGACAGAGAACATGAAACAGATGGGAAGACTGAGGGAACAGGAAACAGATGGGAAGACTGAGGGAACAGAAGTTATATGGGGAGGTTGAGGGAACAGGAAACAGATCAGAAGATTGAGGGAACAGGAATCAAATTGTAAGATTGAGGGAATAGGAAATAGATGGGCAGGTTGAGGGAACAGGATACAGATGGGAAGATTGAAGAAATAAGAAACTGGTAGAAAGACAGAGAACATGAAACAGATGGGAAGACTGAGGGAACAGGAAACAGTTGGGAAGATTGAGGGAATATGAAACAGATTGGAAGACGGAGAGAACAGGAAACAGGTTGGAAGAATCAGGGAACAGGAAACAGATGGGTAGATTGAGGGAACAGGAAACAGATTGGAAGATTGAGGGAACAGGAAACATATGGGAAGGTTTAGGGAACAGGAAACATGTGAAGATTGAGGGAACAGGAAACAGATGGGAAGACTGAGGGAACAGGAAACAGTTGGGAAGATTGAGGGAATATGAAACAGATTGGAAGACGGAGAGAACAGGAAACAGGTTGGAAGAATCAGGGAACAGGAAACAGATGGGTAGATTGAGGGAACAGGAAACAGATTGGAAGATTGAGGGAACAGGAAACATATGGGAAGGTTTAGGGAACAGAAAACATGTGAAGATTGAGGGAACAGGAAACAGATGAGAAGATTGAGAGAATAGGAAACAGATGGGAAGGTTGAGGGAACAGGCATAAAAATTGGAAGATTGAGGGAACATGATACAGATGGGAAGATTGAAGGAATAACAAACTGGTAGAAAGACAGAGAACAGGAAACAGATGGGAAGACTGAGGGAACAGGAAACAGGTGGGAAGTTTGAGGGAACAGGAAACCGATGGGAAAGTTGAGGGAACAGGAAACAGATGGTAAGATTGAGGGAATAGGAAACAGATGGGAAGATTGAGGGAATAGGAAACAGATGGGAAGATTGAGGGAATAGGAAACAGATGGGAAGATTGAGGGAATAGGAAACAGATGGTAAGGTTGAGGGAACAGGAAACAGATGGGAAGATTGAGGGAACAGGAAACAGATGGGAAGATTGAGGGAACAGGAAACAGATGGGAAGATTGAGGGAATAGGAAACAGATGGGAAGATTGAGGGAATAGGAAACAGATGGGAAGATTGAGGGAATAGGAAACAGATGGGAAGATTGAGAGAACAGGAAACAGATGGGAAGATTGAGGGAACAGGAAACAGATGGGAAGATTGAGGGAACACAGGACAGATGGGAAGGTTGAGGGAACAGGAATCAGGTGGGAAGTTTGAGGGAACAGGAAACAGGTGAGAAGATTGATGGAACAGGAAACAGATGGGAAGATTAAGGGAACAACAAACAGATAGGAAGACTGAGGGAACAGGAAACAGAAGGGAAGATTGAGGGAACAAACGACAGATGGGAAGATTGAGGGAACAGGAATCAGGTGGGAAGTTTGAGGGAACATGGATCAGGTTGAAAGACAGACAACAGGAAACAGATGGGAAGATTGAGGGAACAGGAAACAGATGGGAAAGTTGAGGGAACAGGAAACAGATGTTTGTGCAGGGTGCTGGTACCATTTGTGATATGATCCTCAGGGTGTTGTGGCTCTTTGTTGGGACACAAGCAATAGGAGCAATGCTCTTCAGGTAGTGCCTAGTGAGGGGCTGCAGTTATTGCCCAAGTCCTTTGCGTCGCTTTATTCGTCTCAGCTTCTCACCCTCTCAGCTCTTCTCTCCCCTTTAGATATCCGAGACAGCGGCAAGAAACCTGTTATGATGTTTATCCATGGGGGATCCTATATGGACGGAACTGGGAATATGTTCGATGGCAGTGTTCTTGCTGCTTATGGCAACGTCATTGTGGTCACTCTAAACTACAGGCTGGGAGTACTGGGTAGGTCCTTAAAAAAGATTATACCGTGTGTATGTGTGTATAGTGAAACGTGTACCCAGCACTGCACAGCAGAACAATACATTCATAGAACTAACTGGAGTCAATGCAATAGTAAATACAAAGTGCAGTTGCATTCAAGTTAAATGTCAGAGACAAGAGGACGGAAGCCCCTGCCCCACAGAGCTTACACAATCTATATGGGAGGCTCACGTACAGACACAAATAGGAGGTTACGGTGGATGACCAGTTCCCAGTTCAAGGTTATGTGAGGGCCCCAAGAGGTAGTCTTTGAGTTTAGTTCTGAAGAGACTGAGGGAGGAATTCAGGAATGGCTACTGTGAAGGTTCCAATATCAGTCTTAGGACTTTTTATCCATAGAGCCTGTAGCAATAGATTGAATTCTTGCTGCTGGTGATGGTCTGTTCCCTATGATGTTCTACACCAGAGCTGCCTCTCATTTCAGGATTTATGAGCACAGGAGACCCAGCAGCCAAAGGGAATTATGGTCTGTTAGACCAAATCCAGGCCTTGCGGTGGCTGGAAGAAAATATTGGCCATTTTGGCGGTGACCCAGAAAGAATTACCATCTTTGGATCAGGAGCAGGTGCATCTTGTGTCAGCTTGCTCATTCTCTCCCATCACTCCGAAGGTAAAAACAATACTATATAAAATGTAAAAGTGCCAATAGAGAGTAAATGCAATACAGTTCGGCAATGAATTAAACCCTGTTCAGCATATCGAACGTACAAATTATCCAATGACATGGGGATTGGTGCATGAGGCACTTTGCCACCACAATGAGGTTCAACAACCAAAATGCAAATCTCTGTACCTGTCCCAGCACTGGCGATGCACTTCCATAGTGACTCTATTCATTGACTTAATGGGCAGCAAACTGCATAATATCCAGCCAAAATAAATCCATTCAATTGCCCCTACCTTGAATAACCTTTGACTTCTTTACATTCCTTAAATACTGAATATTGTCTCCTCCATCCACAGGTCTCTTCCAGAAGGCGATAGCACAGAGCGGAACTGCCATTTCCAGTTGGTCTGTCAACTACGAGCCACTAAAATACACTCGGCTTTTGGCTGCTAAAGTAGGTTGTGATTACCGAGAAAACTCTGAGATGGTGATGTGCTTAAGGAGGAAGCCTTACAGAGAATTGGTTGACCAAGACATCCAACCGGCACGGTATCACATTGCATTCGGGCCTGTGGTTGATGGTGATGTAGTGCCGGACGATCCTGAGATTTTAATGGAACAGGGAGAGTTTCTCAACTATGACATCTTGATGGGAGTAAACCAAGGCGAGGGTTTGAAGTTTGTGGAGGACACCTTGGAGAGTGAGGATGGTATTTCTAACAGTTACTTTGACTTCACAGTGTCCAACTTTGTGGACAACCTTTATGGCTTTGCAGAGGGGAAAGATGTTCTGAGAGAGACTATCAAGTTTATGTACACAGACTGGGCAGATCGAGACAATGGAGACATGAGGAGAAAGACTCTGCTGGCTCTATTCACAGATCACCAATGGGTGGCACCAGCCATTGCTACTGCCAAGTTCCATGCAGAGTATGAGTCACCGGTGTATTTTTATGCATTTTACCATCGTTGCCAGGCTGAAGGGAGGCCAGAATGGGGAGAGGCTGCGCATGGTGATGAGGTGCCCTACGTCTTTGGGGTGCCTATGGTTGGAGCAACAGATCTGTTCCCATGCAACTTCTCCAAGAACGATGTCATGCTGAGTGCTGTGGTCATGACCTACTGGACAAACTTTGCAAAGACAGGGTGGGTAGAAAATATTAGGAATGGTTGTGATAGAGTTCTCCCCGTGTAGCCACTGTCTTTTGTTTAGTTTCTTTTTAAATAGGTACATATGCTTTGTTTCATGTTTATCCGTGAATTTATATTGAATTGTGTGTCTGTGTCCTCGAGTTAAACTTTTCTTACATTATTTTGATGAGAAATACTGTAAAACTTCACCCTACAATAGTCTTTTATATATATTTTACTTCTTCATCCTTGACCTCAGGTCTGTGCTCTTGATGTTAACGTTTCTTTTTTCTCTTGTGTTCTTCACAGTGATCCCAACCAGCCTGTCCCTCAGGACACCAAGTTTATTCACACAAAGCCCAATCGCTTTGAGGAAGTTGTGTGGACAAAGTTCAACCCCAAAGAGAAACAGTATCTACACATTGGCCTCAAACCTCGTGTGAAGGACAACTATCGTGCCAATAAGGTGGCCTTCTGGCTAGAGTTGGTCCCCCATCTACATGAACTCAATACAGGTCTCCACACCTCCACCACCACCAGGCAACCACCAGGTGGGACCCGCAGGGTACCTGGAGGAGCAAGCAGTGGGAGTACCACACGCCGACCACCTGCCACCCTTCCTCCAGATATGGAAATTGATGAGGACATGGACAATCGTCCAAGGCATTCTCCCTTCCCAGGAGACTCAAGGGATTACTCCACAGAGCTGAGTGTGACTGTGGCAGTGGGTGCCTCGCTCCTGTTTCTCAACATCTTAGCTTTTGCTGCTCTTTACTACAAGAGGGACAGACGCCATGAGATGAGACAGAGAAGACATAGTCCAGGGAGAGGAGGTGTCCCTGGCAATGATCTAGCACATCATGGTCCAGAGGAAGAGCTTATGTCTTTGCAGATCAAGAGGGCTGGAGGTGCCCCTGACCTTGAGCCACTGAGGCCACATGATATATTACGTCCAGCTTGTCCTCCTGACTACACCCTGGCACTTAGAAGGGCTCCTGAGGATGCCCCTCTTCCACCTCCACCTCCCACATCTGTTATGGCACCGAGCACCATCTCTGGTCTCCCCTCATTACATCCATTTAACACCTTTCCAACCACCGCCCACAACAATACCCTTCCCCACCCGCACTCCACCACAAGAGTATAGGGGTGACAGACATCTTCTCCTCTACCCATGTTTCACCTATGCCCTTTTCTTATGGACTGCGACATGGGCTGTCAATGCTCCTACATCTGGATTCTGCTTTGATAGGGGATGTGGACAGACTGAAGATTTGGTCTGAGCGAGGGGTAGGAATGGAATTGCCACTGCCTTTAACTTACCCCTCCAAATCTTCACTTTCAGACTTTATAAACTACTCTGTACCGAAGGAACTCAGCCTTTTGGAATCTTCTCCCCCATTCACGTGGCTCCAAATAAATAACTGAAGGGGCAGTTATGTTAAGGAAAGCAGGAATGGGATGAAACACATATCACCCCTAATTCTCTTTACAGAAAGGGGTGGGCAGTATAAGGAGGAGAAGAAGCCTAATTGATTAGGCTGAAGCCTCCACAGACTCACTTCTACTGCTTTATTTTTATTCATGAAGAGTGTTAATTTGATAAAAGGTAACATTGGGTTCAGGGTTACATGCCCCCGTGCCCACTGAGTCCAAGACAACTGTACAGCTCCTAAACAGTTTTTGTTAAGTATAAAGGATTCTGGGTACTATTACAAGATAGGGCGGTGTCCCCTGTCACAAAGAGCAAGAAGGGTCAGTGAATGTATTTTGGGGGAATGCATGACAGGCCAAATGAAATACACCCCAACACACAGTGCCAATGATTCCCTGCCACCTCTCTGCCAGGTTTAGCCCACGTGGATGTTAATGATGTGGGTGAATGCACATAGGTTCTTTGCCTTTTCACTGCCATAAATTCCTCATGCCCCTCTATTAAAATAGGGGGAAGGGGAGCTGTGCCAAAATATCAGAGAGAGAGAAATGGGTTAAAACATTTCCCACACCTCCTTGTCTTTCTTACATCCCAAAGCTCCCCTTTCCCATTTCTTTGGTCCTTGGGCTTCCACCACTTTTCCCTTCTCTTCACTTCCATGCCAATCCATAAGCCCCTATTTACTTACTTCCCTAACTCTTCTACTCTATGGCTTTCCATCCCATCATTCTGCCCTTTTCATATTGCTTACCCCCATTCTCTCAATCATCCCCCCTTACTCTTCCACTATATCTCCCACTATACTCTTTCCCCTCACTCCTCATCTGTGTCCCCTTCTTCTCCTCACTTTCCCCCTCTCTGAATTTCCTTCACTTCATATATGTCACAAAAGACACAGTAAAAATAGCTGGAAACAAAAATAGTTCAATATAACCAACAATTGTTTTTGCCACTTTATGTCCCCCATTATTTCTCTCTTGTTTCTTTCATAAAGTCTCAGGTTGAACCCCTTTTATTTTTTCTCTCTCATGTTCCCTCCTGTCTCATTTGCTGTCTCTTCCTTCTTGTGCCTTAGTTTTTATTCTAGTTTAATAAGTTTTAATTCTAGTTTTAATTTAAATCTCCTGTATCTGAACTGGGAATTTTTACATCCATGTTTGTTTCTCTGTGCACAGGGCCGGATTTACATAGCAGGCCCCCCTACACACGCTGTTGTTCCTCGCCCCGTCCCCTCCCTTTTATTCCATCAAATTTTCATCATCGGGACCAGAGCAATGGAAATCATAAAAACAATATCATCTCCTGCGCCTCGCCAGTGTTTCTGAACCAATGTGGGGGTGGTTGGGCAACATGCCGCCCCCTAAAATTCTGCCGCCCTAGGCCTGGGCCTTGGTGGCCTCTCCACAAATCCGGGCCTTGTCTGTGTATAAATATATATATGTATACTGTATATATACTGACATATGGGAGCTGAAGGCTGAACCCTTATAGTCATTTCTCAGTAGAGCTTTGTTCAAAATCATATACAATTTTTGGTTCAAATTCTGGATTTGGCCGAATCTTTCATGAAGAGTTCAAAATTTGGCCGAATCACAAAACAGTGGGTGTGGTGCATCCCAATTTCTCCGTTTCTATAACAAATGAATTGCCTAACAAATTGCTCACTAACGCTTTTTCTTTCTGTCTCTATACTTCTGATTTCCTACGTTTCTCTTCCTTAATTTCATTCTGTCTTGTTTCTATTGATCATTTTTGTACTTTATTCTCATTTTGGGTTTTTTTCCCATCTCTTCTCCCGTCTGACTTCCAATGCTTAATGCCCCCCACCCCATGTCAGTTGCTTTCACTTACCCCCAGCTCAGCTTCTATTCTTCCCATTCCTCACCCTCTATCCGTTACTATTTTCATGACCAGGTTTCTCTCCATTCATTCCTCACTTTCCCCCTGGCTCAATTCCTGCCCCTCACGTTCTCTAGTCTTAGTTTCTTCCCTTCACAATCCTCCTGACTTTATAATCGTAACTTAAGTCTTCCCCATTCGCCTTCTGCTTTAGTTTCTGTCCAACACTTTCCTCCAGATTGAGTCTTATTTTGATTTGTTTTGTCCATCACTCTCCTACAGTTGGTTCCAGTCCCCTGCTCTCATTTTGCCTCCATATTTGTCCATCACTTTCCTACAGTCTAAATTCCAGACCCTCCTCCATTCTATCGCTCTTCTCCAGTCTTGGTTCCAATCCCACACTCCTCCTATCACTTTCCTCCTGCTTCATATTCTACAACTCTCCTATAGTCTTTGTTCCAGTCCCCTTTATTCATTCCACCATAGTTACTCCATCACTCCTCTCCATCCTCCAGTCTTGATACCAGCTCCTCGCTCTCCTCCTGACTCTGTTTCCATCTATGATTCTTCTCCAGTCTCAGTTTCTTCTTTTACCCCAAGCCCTCGCACACGTTACTTGTCATTCTGACTCCTTGGCTTTTATAAAGGTTTAGGAATTAAGAAGCACACAGTTAACCCCCTTTCTTCCATTATGGACTGGGATGACACTACAGTAATGTTGCAGACCCTACATTGAGTTAGGGCAAATGTCATATTAAAGGGTAACCTCAGAGTAAGCTAACATATTGTTGAGTCATTTTGAGTCAGTGATGGGATAAGAGAGTGTCTCACACACAGGGTCCCTATATATTGTGAGTCACTTATCTCTCAGATGGGATATCAAAGTGACCCTGAACTTTATAAAACTCAGTATTTCCCACATGAGGTAAGTGCCACTGCTGTATTATGATAAAAATCAATTTATTCACTGGTTAACAGATTTTATAAAGAGGTTTAGACATGTTTTCAGGAATATATACACCCATGTTTGTTGCTATGTGTATATATTTTCACAAACGGGAGCTGCAGGCAGAGCCTTATTGCCCTCTGGGCTCAGCACTAAATTGGATAAATACTGGCACTTTTTTTCTTTAATTTCATTCTGATTTGGGATCTTGGACTGAAATAAAAATAAAGATTTTGATGACACACTTGCAGTTCGGTTATTGGTTTGGTAAAGAATGTACCTGCCCAGACAGAGGGGGAGCTGAGGGCACATACACAATGAGGAGGCACAGATGGAGCCCCAGTGTGAGTATTAGTTGCTTATTGGTGACACTCATTGGAGACATCATTCCAAGAACAAAGAGATCCAAGAGATCCAGGTGGCTTTTCCCTCTGGAAAACAGCATAAGGAATATAGATAGACTGTTTCCATCTTTGGGGGGGGGTCTGCAAGAGAGGGAATAACAACCCTGATTAATTAATAAAGTGACACCTCTATTCAGACAGTGGAGTGCAGTAAATTGGAATTTCCTAACATTTGCTTTCTTTAGAACAGGGATCCCCAACCTTTTGAACCCGTGAGTAACATTCAGAATTAAAAGGAGTTGGGGAGCAACACAAGTATGAAAAATGTTCTTGGGGTGCCAAATAAGGACTGTGATTGGCCATTTAGTAGCCCCTATGTGGATTCTCATCCTACATTGAGACTCTGTTTGGCAGTACAACTGGTTTTTATACAACTAAAACTTGCCTCCAAGTCTGGAATTCAAAAATAATCACCTGCTTCGAGGCCACTGGGAGCAACATCCAAGGGGTCGGAGAGGAACATGTTACTCACGAGCTACTGGTTGGGGATCACTGAGTGGTGTGTATGTGTGTGTAGGTGTGTATATGTGAGTGCATTGGTGTGTGTGTATTGGTGTGTATGGGTGTAGGGATGTCGCGGACTGTTCGCCCGCGAACTAGTTCGCGCGAACATCGACTGTTCGCGTTCGCCGAATGTTCGCGAACGTCGCGCGACGTTTGCCAATTTGGGTTCGCCTTAGCTGGCGCTTTTTTTTGCCATTTCTCCCCCAGACCAGCAGATACATGGCAGCCAATCAGGAAGCTTTCCCTCCTGGACCACCCCCACACCCCCTGGACCACTCCCCTTCCATATATAAACTGAAGCCCTGCAGCGTTTTTTCATTCTGCCTGTGTGTGCTTGCAAGAGCTAGTGTAGGGAGAGAGCTGTTACTGATTTCACTGATTTCTTTGAGGGACAGTTGATAGTAAGTTTGCTGGCTAGTAATCTACTTGATACTGCTCTGTATTGGAGGGA
Source organism: Xenopus petersii (assembly GCA_038501925.1). Lineage (NCBI taxonomy): Eukaryota > Metazoa > Chordata > Amphibia > Anura > Pipidae > Xenopus > Xenopus petersii. The sequence continues at coordinate 158,689,497 of CM076676.1, read as the reverse complement.
CAGAAGTCTGCAGGGATTTGAGGGACAGTGAGTTTAGGTTAGTTAGCTTTGCTAACTAGTAATCTACCTTCTACTGCAGTGCTCTGTATGTAGCTGCTGTGGGCACTGATCTCTTCTGATCTCATCTGCTGACTGCTGTAATAACCCAATAGTCCTTGTAAGGACTGCTTTTATTTTCTTTTTTGTTTTTTTACTTTGCTAGTTGCTACTATAAGAGCCCAGTGCTATTAGTCTAGCAGTGTTGGGGAGTGGGACTGGTGTGCTGCTGTGCTGCTCCTAGTAGTTCACCACTACCAGCACCAACCAGAGTCAAAATTGTTACAAAGTATCTTATTTGCACCTGTTAGCTGTTCTGAGCTCTCTGCCAAAAGCTAATTAAGTTAGAATCTGTTTTTTTTCTGGCTGTTCAGTGCAGAGAAAAGAGGGACTTTCCAGTACAAAAGAGGGACAGGGGGTTGAGTGGTCAAAAGAGGGACAGTTGGGAGGTATGCAACTGCCACCTAGCTGTGTGAGCTTTTTCACATTCCGTGTCCAGAAACATCACCTGAGTGACGTAGTGTGATTTCTGCCTTTACAGCACAAAACGCAGCGCTGTGTCAACAATGTATTTTTCAGATACATTTTTGCCCTTGATCCCCCTCTGGCATGCCACTGTCCAGGTCGTTGCACCCTTTAAACAACTTTAAAATCATTTTTCTGGCCAGAAATGTCTTTTCTAGGTTTTAAAATTCGCCTTCCCATTGAAGTCTATGGGGTTCGCGACGTTCGCAAACTGTTCGCATTTTTGGACGCAAGTTCGCGAATATGTTCGCGAACATTTTTTCCGACGTTCGCTACATCCCTATATGGGTGTGTATGTGTGTGTATTGGTGTGTGTGTGTGTATTGGTTTGTATGTGTGTGTGTGTATGTGTGTGTATGTGTGTGTATGTGTGTGTGTATGTGTGGGTATTGGTGTGTGTGTGTATTGGTGTGTATGTGTGTGTGTATGTGTGTGTATGTGTGTGTGTATGTGTGTGTGTATGTGTGTGTGTATGTGTGTGTGTATGTGTGTGTGTATGTGTGTGTGTATGTGTGTGTATATGTGTGTGTGTGTGTGTGTAAGTGTGTGTATATATGTGTGTGTATTGGTGTGTATGTGTGTGTATTGGTGTGTGTGTGTGTATGTGTGTGTATTGGTGTGTGTGTGTGTGTGTATTGGTGTGTATGTGTGTGTGTGTATGTGTGTGTGTATGTGTGTGTGTATGTGTGTGTATGTGTGTGTGTATGTGTGTGTATGTGTGTGTGTATGTGTGTGTATTTGTGTGTATGTGTGTGTATTTGTGTGTATGTGTGTGTATCTGTGTGTAAGTATGTGTATATGTGTGTGTATGTGTGTGTGTATGTGTGTGTGTGTGTGTGTAAGTGTGTGTATATATGTGTGTGTATATGTGTGTGTATGTATATGTGTGTATATGTGTGTGTGTGTGTGTGTAAGTGTGTGTATATGTGTGTGTATTGGTTCATTCCAGAATGGAAAGTGTCACATCTGTGGTCATTTACTTCCAGCGGTTGCACATCAGCACCACTGGCCCATATGTCTTACAGCTGCACATAAAACCCTTGCACAGGGGGTTACACAGCCATGCACATGTAATGCAACAAACCTCTAGTTGTGATGCTTGGACAGGGAGCTCAATTACCTCTCAAAATATCTCTATGGTGAGCAGTACAGCAGCTCCAGTCCCTAATGCTGTATGTTCCACCTCAGCCTCCTGCAGAGACATTGTTAGAAGAGATAAGGGCAATAGAGAAGCAGATGAAGCATGAACAGAGAAGAGTCCAGAAGAGACAAGGGCAGAAATGGACAGAGAAGAGTTCAGAAGAGACAAGGGCAGAAATGGACAGAGAAGAGTTCAGAAGAGACAAGGGCAGAAATGGACAAAGAAGAGTTCAGAAGAGACAAGGGCAGAAATGGACAGAGAAGAGTTCAGAAGAGACAAGGGCAGAAATGGACAGAGAAGAGTTCAGAAGAGACAAGGGCAGAAATGGACAAAGAAGAGTTCAGAAGAGACAAGGGCAGAAATGGACAAAGAAGAGTTCAGAAGAGACAAGGGCAGAAATGGACAAAGAAGAGTTCAGAAGAGACAAGGGCAGAAATGGACAAAGAAGAGTTCAGAAGAGACAAGGGCAGAAATGGACAGAGAAGAGTTCAGAAGAGACAAGGGCAGAAATGGACAGAGAAGAGTTCAGAAGAGACAAGGGCAGAAATGGACAAAGAAGAGTTCAGAAGAGACAAGGGCAGAAATGGACAAAGAAGAGTTCAGAAGAGACAAGGGCAGAAATGGACAGAGAAGAGTTCAGAAGAGACAAGGGCAGAAATGGACAGAGAAGAGTTCAGAAGAGAAAAGGGCAGAAATGGACAAAGAAGAGTTCAGAAGAGACAAGGGCAGAAATGGACAGAGAAGAGTTCAGAAGAGACAAGGGCAGAAATGGACAGAGAAGAGTTCAGAAGAGACAAGGGCAGAAATGGACAGAGAAGAGTTCAGAAGAGACAAGGGCAGAAATGGACAGAGAAGAGTTCAGAAGAGACAAGGGCAGAAATGGACAAAGAAGAGTTCAGAAGAGACAAGGGCAGAAATGGACAGAGAAGAGTTCAGAAGAGACAAGGGCAGAAATGGACAGAGAAGAGTTCAGAAGAGACAAGGGCAGAAATGGACAAAGAAGAGTTCAGAAGAGACAAGGGCAGAAATGGACAAAGAAGAGTTCAGAAGAGACAAGGGCAGAAATGGACAGAGAAGAGTTCAGAAGAGAAAAGGGCAGAAATGGACAAAGAAGAGTTCAGAAGAGACAAGGGCAGAAATGGACAGAGAAGAGTTCAGAAGAGAAAAGGACAGAAATGGACAAAGAAGAGTTCAGAAGAGACAAGGGCAGAAATGGACAGAGAAGAGTTCAGAAGAGACAAGGGCAGAAATGGACAGAGAAGAGTTCAGAAGAGACAAGGGCAGAAATGGACAAAGAAGAGTTCAGAAGAGACAAGGGCAGAAATGGACAGAGAAGAGTTCAGAAGAGACAAGGGCAGAAATGGACAAAGAAGAGTTCAGAAGAGACAAGGGCAGAAATGGACAAAGAAGAGTTCAGAAGAGACAAGGGCAGAAATGGACAAAGAAGAGTTCAGAAGAGACAAGGGCAGAAATGGACAAAGAAGAGTTCAGAAGAGACAAGGGCAGAAATGGACAGAGAAGAGTTCAGAAGAGACAAGGGCAGAAATGGACAAAGAAGAGTTCAGAAGAGACAAGGGCAGAAATGGACAAAGAAGAGTTCAGAAGAGACAAGGGCAGAAATGGACAAAGAAGAGTTCAGAAGAGACAAGGGCAGAAATGGACAGAGAAGAGTTCAGAAGAGACAAGGGCAGAAATGGACAGAGAAGAGTTCAGAAGAGACAAGGGCAGAAATGGACAGAGAAGAGTTCAGAAGAGACAAGGGCAGAAATGGACAGAGAAGAGTTCAGAAGAGACAAGGGCAGAAATGGACAAAGAAGAGTTCAGAAGAGACAAGGGCAGAAATGGACAGAGAAGAGTTCAGAAGAGACAAGGGCAGAAATGGACAGAGAAGAGTTCAGAAGAGACAAGGGCAGAAATGGACAAAGAAGAGTTCAGAAGAGACAAGGGCAGAAATGGACAAAGAAGAGTTCAGAAGAGACAAGGGCAGAAATGGACAGAGAAGAGTTCAGAAGAGACAAGGGCAGAAATGGACAAAGAAGAGTTCAGAAGAGACAAGGGCAGAAATGGACAAAGAAGAGTTCAGAAGAGACAAGGGCAGAAATGGACAAAGAAGAGTTCAGAAGAGACAAGGGCAGAAATGGACAGAGAAGAGTTCAGAAGAGACAAGGGCAGAAATGGACAAAGAAGAGTTCAGAAGAGACAAGGGCAGAAATGGACAGAGAAGAGTTCAGAAGAGACAAGGGCAGAAATGGACAAAGAAGAGTTCAGAAGAGACAAGGGCAGAAATGGACAAAGAAGAGTTCAGAAGAGACAAGGGCAGAAATGGACAAAGAAGAGTTCAGAAGAGACAAGGGCAGAAATGGACAGAGAAGAGTTCAGAAGAGACAAGGGCAGAAATGGACAAAGAAGAGTTCAGAAGAGACAAGGGCAGAAATGGACAAAGAAGAGTTCAGAAGAGACAAGGGCAGAAATGGACAAAGAAGAGTTCAGAAGAGACAAGGGCAGAAATGGACAGAGAAGAGTTCAGAAGAGACAAGGGCAGAAATGGACAGAGAAGAGTTCAGAAGAGACAAGGGCAGAAATGGACAAAGAAGAGTTCAGAAGAGACAAGGGCAGAAATGGACAGAGAAGAGTTCAGAAGAGACAAGGGCAGAAATGGACAAAGAAGAGTTCAGAAGAGACAAGGGCAGAAATGGACAAAGAAGAGTTCAGAAGAGACAAGGGCAGAAATGGACAAAGAAGAGTTCAGAAGAGACAAGGGCAGAAATGGACAAAGAAGAGTCCAGAAGAGACAAGGACAGAAATGGACAAAGAAGAGTTCAGAAGAGACAAGGGCAGAAATGGACAAAGAAGAGTCCAGAAGAGACAAGGACAGAAATGGACAAAGAAGAGTTCAGAAGAGACAAGGGCAGAAATGGACAAAGAAGAGTTCAGAAGCGATAAGGGCAGGGATGGGCAAAAGGGGGGCCCATCATATGGTCTGGACTGATTTGTAGCTTTAATGGGAAATTGTTACATTGGTCTCTAAGTAAAATCTGCCAAAATTCTAATTGATCAAAATTAAAATTCCTTCTTGACTTTTCATTGTACCTAGCCAATGTATCTTCCCACAATCCCACAGCTTTCCCTGTAACATCCCTTTTCCCTCCTTAACATTGAACCTCCTTTCCTCAAATTAATTGGGGTTATGGTTGGGTTTAAATGAGCAAGAGCTTGCAATCAATAATCCTTCTGTTTGTGCAGCCTGACATTTCACAGCTCATCAGCAGAATTCTCTGGATGCGATGGCACAAAAGAAGCTGAATATTAAATCAAGAATAATTAGACGCTCCATTTAAGTTGTCAGCAGCCTGCAACTAATTGCGCAATAAGCTGATTATTGTACATACCCCCACCCTCCAGTGCTGCTGCTCTTGCTCATTATATAAAATATCCTTCCTTTCATTCTGATGTACTATTATATTCAATATATTCAAATAATATCACTGTCCCTGCTAAACCCATTCATACTCACCATTCCCTTTATCAACTTAGTCACTCTTCTCTGTACTTTCTCTATTTCATTACTGTCCCCCCTCATATATTTATATAGTGATCATATCCCCGTATATATTTATATATAGTGATCATATCCCCTTATATATTTATATATAGTGATCATATCCCCGTATATATTTATATATAGTGATCATATCCCCTTATATATTTATATATAGTGATCATATCCCCTTATATATGTATATATAGTGATTATATTCCCCCTTATATATTTATATATAGTGATCATATCCCCCTTATATATTTATATATAGTGATCATATCCCCTTATATATTTATATATAGTGATCATATCCCCCTTATATATTTATATATAGTGATCATATCACCTTATATATTTATATATAGTGATCATATCCCCCTTATATATTTATATATAGTGATCATATCCCCTTATATATTTATATATAGTGATCATATCCTCCTTATATATTTATATATAGTGATCATATCCCCCTTATATATTTATATATAGTGATCATATCCCCTTATATATTTATATATAGTGATCATATCCCCTTATATATGTATATATAGTGATTATATTCCCCCTTATATATTTATATAGAGTGATCATATTCCCCTTATATATTTATATATAGTGATCATATCCCCTTATATATTTATATATAGTGATCATATCCCCCTTATATATTTATATATAGTGATCATATCCCCCTTATATATTTATATATAGTGATCATATCCCCCTTATATATTTATATATAGTGATCATATCCCCCTTATATATTTATATATAGTGATCATATCCCCCTTATATATTTATATATAGTGATCATATCCCCTTATATATTTATATATAGTGATCATATCCCCTTATATATGTATATATAGTGATCATATTCCCCCTTATATATTTATATATAGTGATCATATTCCCCTTATATATTTATATATAGTGATCATATCCCCTTATATATTTATATATAGTGATCATATCCACCTTATATATTTATATATAGTGATCATATCCCCCTTATATATTTATATATAGTGATCATATCCCCCTTATATATTTATATATAGTGATCATATCCCCTTATATATTTATATATAGTGATCATATCCCCCTTATATATTTATATATAGTGATCATATCCCCCTTATATATTTATATATAGTGATCATATCCCCTTATATATTTATATATAGTGATCATATTCCCCTTATATATTTATATATAGTGATCATATCCCCTTATATATTTATATATAGTGATCATATCCCCCTTATATATTTATATATAGTGATCATATCCCCCTTATATATTTATATATAGTGATCATATCCCCTTATATATTTATATATAGTGATCATATCCCCTTATATATGTATATATAGTGATTATATTCCCCTTATATATTTATATATAGTGATCATATTCCCCTTATATATTTATATATAGTGATCATATCCCCTTATATATTTATATATAGTGATCATATCCCCCTTATATATTTATATATAGTGATCATATCCCCCTTATATATTTATATATAGTGATCATATCCCCCTTATATATTTATATATAGTGATCATATCCCCTTATATATTTATATATAGTGATCATATCCCCTTATATATGTATATATAGTGATTATATTCCCCCTTATATATTTATATATAGTGATCATATTCCCCTTATATATTTATATATAGTGATCATATCACCTTATATATTTATATATAGTGATCATATCCCCCTTATATATTTATATATAGTGATCATATCCCCTTATATATTTATATATAGTGATCATATCCTCCTTATATATTTATATATAGTGATCATATCCCCCTTATATATTTATATATAGTGATCATATCCCCTTATATATTTATATATAGTGATCATATCCTCCTTATATATTTATATATAGTGATCATATCCCCCTTATATATTTATATATAGTGATCATATCCCCTTATATATTTATATATAGTGATCATATCCCCTTATATATGTATATATAGTGATTATATTCCCCCTTATATATTTATATATAGTGATCATATTCCCCTTATATATTTATATATAGTGATCATATCCCCCTTATATATTTATATATAGTGATCATACCCCTTATATATTTATTTATAGTGATCATACCCCCCTTATATATTTATATATAGTGATCATATCCCCTTATATATTTATATATAGTGATCATATCCCCCTTATATATTTATATATAGTGATCATATCCCCCTTATATATTTATATATAGTGATCATATCCCCTTATATATTTATATATAGTGATCATATCCCCTTATATATTTATATATAGTGATCATATCCCGTTATATATTTATATATAGTGATCATATCCCCTTATATATTTATATATAGTGATCATATCCCCTTATATATTTATATAGTGATCATATCCCCCTTATATATTTATATATAGTGATCATATCCCCTTTTATATTTATATATAGTGATCATACCCCCCTTATATATTTATATATAGTGATCATATCCCCTTATATATTTATATATAGTGATCATATCCCCTTATATATATATAGTGATCATATCCCCTTATATATTTATATAGTGATCATATCCCCCTTATATATTTATATATAGTGATCATATCCCCTTATATATTTATATAGTGATCATATCCCTCTTATATATTTATATATAGTGATCATATCCTCTTATATATTTATATATATAGTGATCATATCCCCTTATATATTTATATATAGTGATCATATCCCCTTATATATTTATATATAGTGATCATATCCCCTTATATATTTATATATAGTGATCATATCCCCTTATATATTTATATATAGTGATCATATCCCCCTTATATATTTATATATAGTGATCATATCCCCCTTATATATTTATATATAGTGATCATATCCCCCTTATATATTTATATATAGTGATCATATCCCCCTTATATATTTATATATAGTGATCATATCCCCTTATATATTTATATATAGTGATCATATCCCCTTGTATCCCTGATACAAAAATACTATTAATGGGCAAACAACTTTAGTTGCTGAGATGGCAAAACCATAAATAGAAAAAAAAAAAAAAAAAGAGACAAAATATTTAAATAAAAAATAAAAATATATATATAAAAATATAACTATCCCTCAGTATGTGCATAACCCCAAATAGAATCTAAATTTAAAGTGAAATAGCACATGTTGGTATGGGTCCATCGTCCCACTGTCCTGCTTTTAATGGGCGCCCAAAGGAAGGTCAGAGTCCCTACAGTCCGTGATGCGCATGAAACATGCGTTGTCGCGATGTATGGCTTTGTCGGTGGCTACTCCGGAATGCGGTCAACTAGCACTATCCTTGATGGGCCAGACATTCTCCGTTGCCCTTTAAACGTTGTCCCGCTAAGCACATAGCGCCGTATCCAGCCTTGTGTGGCCGCGGCTATCGCCTTAATGCTGTTCCGGCTTCAGTAGGGCAGACAGCCCTAGATCGTCACACCGCTTTGTCACACTTGTTGGTCCACTGCCCCAGCGTGTAGCGATCCACCTTAGTGCTGTTCCGGCATCAATTGGAAGGGTCGTCCTGGATCATCTCACCGCTAAATCGCAGGTACTAATCTGCTGCCCCGGCATGCAGCAATAACGCCGCAGTACTGCCATGGCGTGTAGCGATAGCGCCGCAGGAATCAATGTTTCACCGGCATCAACAGCATGGATCGCTCAGCCCCATATCATCATTCAATCGTTATTAGCCCCACATCTGGGAGTATGTAGGACCCCCATAAGGCCACGACTCATCGATTCTTCCATAGCCGCCTCCTATTAGACCCTTAAGACCTCGAAAGGAAGGGGTGTTGCGTCCCTCCAACACAGGGATTCCATCGTCCATCTCATATTTAGCATTTCATAGGTTAAATAGTCCAAATAGTTCAAATAATCACACGGGTGCCAGGTTTAAAGTAGTAAGCATACAAGAACAGCACAGAAACCGGCACTCTCGATAAGGGTTTAAAGTATGCCTGGGTGCAGTGTCCAAAATCAGCATAAATACATATCCAAAAAGCGGTCCGCACTCTCAGGTCTTATAAATCACTTATATTTATTTGAAAAGGTTAGCTGACGTTTCGGCCTCCACCGAGGCCTTTCTCAAAGTACAGAAAGATGAAAATGAACATGCTTAAATACAATCCTTGGCGCGAAAAAAAATCCCTAATTGGACTTGACTACTTAATTACATCATCGCTATGCGCCCAAATATATTTATATATAGTGATCATATCCCCTTATATATTTATATATAGTGATCATATCCCCTTATATATGTATATATAGTGATCATCTCCCCCTTATATATTTATATATAGTGATCATATCCCCCTTATATATTTATATATAGTGATCATATCCCTCTTATATATTTATATATAGTGATCATATCCCCTTATATATTTATATATAGTGATCATATCCCCCTTATATATTTATATAGTGATCATATCCCTCTTATATATTTATATATAGTGATCATATCCTCTTATATATTTATATATATAGTGATCATATCCCCTTATATATTTATATATAGTGATCATATCCCCTTATATATTTATATATAGTGATCATATCCCTTATATATTTATATATAGTGATCATATCCCCCTTATATATTTATATATAGTGATCATATCCCCTTATATATTTATATAGTGATCATATCCCTCTTATATATTTATATATAGTGATCATATCCTCTTATATATTTATATATATAGTGATCATATCCCCTTATATATTTATATATAGTGATCATATCCCCTTATATATTTATATATAGTGATCATATCCCTTATATATTTATATATAGTGATCATATCCCCTTATATATTTATATATAGTGATCATATCCCCCTTATATATAGTGATCATATCCCCCTTATATATTTATATATAGTGATCATATCCCCCTTATATATTTATATATAGTGATGATTGTTCTTATGGAGTCTCTTTTTGTGTTCATTCTCTTCCTCTTTTCCCTTCACTTTGCCGAGGATTCACTGGGTGTTCACGTTATGGGTAGAACATAAGGCAAGTCTTGTTGTGGTTCAAGTGGAAGGTCGGGAAGGTTCCTTCAAAAGACTCCTAGGGGCACATTTACTAAGGGTCAAATATCGAGGGCTAATAAACCCTCAAATTCGACCCTCGAGGTAAAATCCTATGAATTCGAATATCGAATTCGTAGGATTTACCGCAAATCCTATGATCAACGAACGATGAAAACCTTCGAATCGAATGATTAGAAGGATTTTTCTTCAATCAAAAAAACCTTAGAAAAGTGATGGGGAAGGTCCCCATAGCCAAACATTATACCTCGGTAGGTTTGAACTACCGAAGTACGTAGTCAAAGTTTTTTTTAAAGAGACAGTACTTCGACTATCGAATGGTCAAATAGTCAAATGATTTTTAGTTTGAATCATTCGAATCTAAGTCGAAGTTGTAGGTCGTAGTAGCCTATTTGATGGTCGAAGGACCCAAAAAAAACTTTGAAACTCAACGTTTTTTTACTTCGAATCCTTCACTTGAGCTTAGTAAATGTGCCCCCTAAAGTTCAGAGGAAGTGTATTTTGTACAAGAGGTCATTATATGATTTTTATCTTTAGCTTCACTGCTAATTCCTCCCTAATACAGAGTCCTGGTGCTGCAATTCCTAGACAACATGATGCCCCTCTCACTGCCCCTCTTTCCTTTTCAAACCAAGATGCACTTGGCAGTTTTGATTATTTTTTGGTGCCACCCTATAAAAACAGCACCCCTCACCTCAATACTCAAAGTTTCTCACTAGAGAAGTTTGTCAAATTGCCAGGCAAAAATACTTCAAAATGTCCATGTCCCATTGGGTGACCTGCAAGTAATTGGCCAGGGATCACCTGACAGCAGCTGGGAATGACTTTAGGTGACCTTTTTGGGGGGTGGGAGGCAATACACTAAGCTACAGTCAGACTTCCCTGGGCGACACTTGGGAGTGTGATTCTCAGACTGGGGGAAACATGATTGGGATGTATAGAATGAGGGGGTCTGGAGATAATGTCCCCACCTATCCTCACAGCTACACAAACAATACAATCTTCTCCCACGGACGCGGCTCACTCAAACCAAAAAAAGAAAATCAATTTAATCAGCAGGCGGCCGCAGGTAACTGGAATGTTCCGCACATTCAATGCAATCTTCTCCTGCTCCCCCATCACTCATGCACCGGGGGCACAGCAAGAGGCTACTGGCTGCACAGCATTGTGTTCCGGGGGCTCCGTGGCAACTTAGCAGTAGCAATAGCTCCTGCCTGTCTGCTCACTAGGCCACATACTAACTGATTTGGGGGCAGAGTTGAGCTGTCCCATGGTCTAAATCTTGTCTTAGTGTCCTCATCTTGCCCAACTGTCTCCATCTTGTTCTCTTGTCTCCATCTTGTCCTACTATATCCATCTTCTTCTCTTGTCTCCATCTTGCCCTACTGTCTCCATCTTGCCCTATTGTCTCATCTTGTCCTACTGTCTCCATCTTGCCCTATTGTCTCATCTTGTCCTGCTGTCTCCATCTTGCCCGATTGTCTCCATCTTGTCCTACTTTCTCCACCTTGCCCTACTGTCTCCATCTTCTTCTCTTGTCTCCATCTTGCCCTATTGCCTCCATCTTGTCCTACTGTCTCTATCTTGCCCTACTGTCTCCATCTTCTTCTCTTGTCTCCATCTTGTCCTATTGTCTCATCTTGCCCTACTGTTCCCATCTTGTCCTACTGTATCCATCTTGCCCTACTGTCTCCATCTTCTTCTCTTGTCTCCATCTTGTCCTATTGTCTCATCTTGCCCTACTGTTCCCATCTTGTCCTACTGTATCCATCTTGCCCTACTGTCTCCATCTTCTTCTCTTGTCTCCATCTTGCCCTATTGTCTCCATCTTGTCCTATTGTCTCCATCTTGTCCTACTGGCTCTATCTTGCCCTGCTGTCTCCATCTTCTTCTCTTGTCTCCATCTTGTCCTACTCCATCTTGCCCTATTGTCTCCATCTTGTCCTACTGTCTCCATCTTGTCCTGCCGTCCCCATCTTCTCTGGTCTCCATCTTGTCCTACTGTCTCCGTCTTCTCTTGTCTCCATCTTGTCCTATTGTCTTCATCTTGTCCTACTGTCTCCATCTTGTCCTACTTCTCCATATTGCCCTACTGTCTCCATCTTCTTCTCTTGTCTCCATCTTGTTGTATTGTCTCTATCTTTCCCTACTGTCTACATCATGCCCTACTGTCTCCATCTTGTCCTACTGTCTCCATCTTCTTCTCTTGTCTCCATCTTGTCCTATTGTCACCCATCACCCGTTCTCCAAGAAAACTGCAGAAAATTGATCACAGAAGAAGCACATAAAGATTTGTGGATTAGAATGGAGGGGTCTAAGGAAACAAAGTGAAGCAGAAGGAAAGATGGACAGAAAGGACTTGGGGAGAGGAGGAATAGGAGGGGGCGGAGGCAGAGAGAGAATGATTAGAGAAATGATCAGGGAGAGAGAATATTTCAGTTTAGTTCAGCTCTCAACCTGAGGGATTGTGGGATGAATACTAATGAGGCTGATTTACATACATCTCATTTCCTTTCCCCACCCTCCATTCATAAGGCAGAAACAGATATTAATTGGGGTGAATATTAATTAGTGGAAAGGAGTAAAGGTCAGAAGGAGCTGGGGAGGGAGAGTGAAGCTGCCAGGAAAGGGAACATGTTTTCATCAAAAAGTATGTGGGCAAGCTGCAGCCATCTGGCTGTTATTAGACTACAACTCCCAGCATCCACAGCGGCAGAGAAATGACGCTTGTGTCTGGCACCCCCTCCATGCTCACGTGTTGGTGATATGATGTGAAAGTGTGTGAGTGCGAAATCCAGTGTCAGGGTGTTTGTGTGTGTGTCACAGTGCAGTCTCTGGTTGCTGTGGTAACAGCTGTAGTTGCTAGGCAGCATCCTGTTGCTATGGGAACAAGGAAGGCCAGCATCTTCCACCTCACACCCTGCTCAGACACAAGCAGAGGCAGCAAGGGTTAATTCCCAAGCCCAATGTGTTCTCTCTGTGTGGCCCCTGGGCCCCTGATACCCACGTACACTCCTACTGCAATTAACCCTTCATTTGCTACAGGTCCATAGAGACTGTAATACTATAATAAGCCCTGGGGTATGACAGTCGGGCTGCTGATACCCATATGATACATGAATAGGACTGTCAGAGAATATCGGCCAATGAGAAGCCACATTGTCTGTGTGTCCCTTCATCAGGGCCGTTATATATTACTGCCGAGTACCTACCCACCACTATCTCCAAGCACTGCTGCTAATGGCCCGGGGCTCTTTCTATACTTTGGGTTTGTGGTTCCAGTGAAAACAATGACATTCTTGGAAATTGTTACTTTGTGGAACAGTTTGGGGGGCACAACCCCATTTCAGCACAATAATGCCCCCCCCATGCACAGGACCCCACAGAATGGATTTGCTGAAATGGGAAGAACCTGACCTCAAACCAATTGAACCCCTGAAGGTGAATTGGGCCCCGACTGTGAGCCTGATCCCCAACATCAGAGCCCAAATGAATGTTCTTAGTCACAGACACACGTCCATCTAGTCCTACTCTATGGGGGGATAATAGAGTAAAAGTTAAATACTTTCTCCATATTCACAAATCCGCCGAATTTCCCACTCAACTGACACTTTTCATTTTGTTGTGAAACTGACAGTTTAGGAATTTTTTCTTTCAAACAACATTTTTTCCCAACATTTTAAAAATGGAGTAAAGCTCATTATAACTTGTGTCAGATCAATTCTAAGATCATTTGCTTTGGTTCTTCATTTCTCACCTCTTGTAGGTGCCCCATTGGGGAATTATTATCATATTAATGGGGATCAGCATTTTATAGTCAGGGCACAAGTTTGTGTCTAACCCTAGAGGTGTAAAAGTCTCATTAACAAAAAGTGTATTTTCTACAATTTTATATGTAAAAAGTTTTTAGCTTAAACTTACGTTCTTTTACTTGTGAAACAATATTAGTGAGTGAATTCTTATCTAAAGCCTCCCAGACAAATTGTATTCGTTTTCGCACCACGTAGACACCTAAGCTAATAAAATACAGACCCCTATATTATGCAAAGTAGCATTTCTTTGTATTTAGTCCCTAATATCTTGTTACAGAAGTGGAATTACACAAACATGTCGGCAGATTTAGAAAGCTCGGGTTATTCTGTTAAAAAACGATGTATAATTTTCCCAGGTAAAATAAACCCCCTCCCCCAAATATTCCAATTTAATGTCAGACAGTAAGGGCTAGAGAGAAATTCAGAAAAAAAAGAGAAAATCTGAAAAGTGTCTGTTTAAAAGACAAATTCACTTTTATCTCCACTTTTATTTAGTCTCAATATCGGCACTTTGTGAATACCCCCCCCCATGAGTCTATATAAAACTTGTCCAACTGTCAGTAGAAAGCAAAAACCCCTCTCCAAAGTGCCACATTTAGCCCCCCTCTCCCCATGTTGCCCCCTTAGATTGAAAACCCGCTGCCTCTCTCACAACTGACTGCCCCCCCAGTGTCCCATATCTGTAGCACTCACACTCACACTCACACTCAGCCCCGCTAATCTGGTCCCAAGTGCAATTGTGCCTTTTTACTTTCAAACCTCTTGCTGTGCAGCTTGTCGCTTATTCAGGGTTCAAACTAAAGAAAAAGAATTTTGGGGAAATGAACCTGCTTAGCTCCACCCCCTTAATTAGCAGTGAGGGAAATGCAATATCCCAGCAGTGGTGAAATTCAGCCCCTACCTGTTAACTTTAGGCATCTAGTAGAGCAGTGTAATAAATGTGTTTATCCTCCAGCCTCCCACACATCCCCAACAGACGAGACGCAGCGATTTTATACCGCAGTTATGTGCAGCCCTAATCCCCAGCTTCACCTCAGCAGCCACAGGAAGGAAGCAGTGGAGCTCACAGGAACACAGAGGTCACTTCCTCCTTTCCCCCGGCACTCCCAGCATGCACAGCAAACACCAAAGGCCTTGTGGCTTAGATCACATGCCGAACTCTAGTGGAACCAGAAGGGATGGGGCAGTTATAAGGTGTCCATGTACTTTTAGCCAGACAGACCCTATAGAGAGAGTGGGGAGGAGTCAGTAGAAGGCAGCCAATAGGATTGATAGCATGACACCAGTCGGACCCATGACCCACCCCAGTAAGTAGGATGTGGTACCGACCCGCGACTCTAATCTGAATCTATTAAACTCCCCCTCGCTCTCTCCCAAGCTGCCCAATAAACATTCATCCCAGTTTAGTTCCATTGGGGCAGTTTGGATTTCTTTGTACCTTTCTGCAGACTAGGTGCCTAGAATGTGAAACTGAGGCCAGTGCAGGACTAACGCCCCCTGTCTGTCAAGCCTGGTACTGACACTGGCAGCACAACAACCAATTGGGCCCCAATCCTTTGCTCATTTAGTGTCCCAGCCATAGACTTGCCAGCGAGAGTAATAACTGCACCATTGTTTGTAGGGGAGTGAGGCAGCAGCAGCCGGGGCGCAGTACATTATTCTATAGGAGACACATAGGGAAGCTCTGTGCTCCACTCTCATTTACTCCAACAAGAAATCATAATATATAATGTTCCTCAGCATCTGGAGCCAAAGGGAAAAGTCCAATAGAGCAACAGAGATTTCCAGGAAATATTGAGTGACCGACTCATAGAAATCTATGGATCTCCTGTGCACTCAGCTAATAACATCTTCTCACTTCTGCCTCCCTCTAGTGGATTTCCCCTGTACTGCAAGGGTTACAAGGAGAAGAGGTGCTGCAGCAGCTGATGGGCTTTTTCTGTCAATAGTTTGAGCTTAACAATTAACCCTCCCTGGTTCCTCATTACTTACATTCTCTGCCTCTTGTTCTGATCATGGAGCCCTTCCCTGATTCTGCATCACTGCTCACCTGAACATCTGTACAGCAGCAATAGAATGAGCAGAACCTGCAGGCAATGGATCTACCCCACTGGGAATGGATCTACCCCACTGGGAATGGATCTACCCCACAAGGAATGGATCTACCCCACATGGAATGGATCTACCCCACTGGGAATGGATCTACCCCACAGGGAATGGATCTACCCCACAGGGAATGGTGCCGGGGTAACAGCAGCACTTACATCCCGTGGGACAGATATAGAGGTGCTAAGCAGCAGACCCGCAGTAGGAAACAGTAACCAATTACTTCTACTCTGTTCAGTGTAGAAGTCTGTAGCCCCATATCCAAAAACCAGTGTCCATGTCCTGCAGAAACCACTTACCCCTGTACTTACCCCCTGCTGCTTCTGCGACAATCTCTAAATACAGTTCCAACTGGCCTCCTCTCCCCAATCTGACTGCTCAATGGAGCAACAAGGTTCTCCTCACCTCCATGTCCAAGAGCCACTTCTCCTGCTACTGATGGGGTTTCCCAAATACTGAGCTTCTCCCTGTGAGTAAGTATTGAGTCCTGTCCTTATTCACATGTACAATGAGCAGCACTCGCTCCCTAAGGACAAGCCTGGCCCATGTCTCCTGGTTCTATTGGCTGCACATAGGAACTGGGACTTCTTCTCTGACAGATTAATGGGAGCCCCCTGCCTGGGAACATAGAGCAAAAAGAACAGCGTGGGACCTTACAATATGTTCTCCAGCACAGGGACCTAGAATTCTCCTTTGGAGAAGCTTCACCCCCCGGTGGCAGAGCTAATGGTTGGCAAGGGACAAAGCTTTCTGGAGTGGAAGCAGGAGGGTAGGGGAAACACAAAATTGTCTTTTCTTGTCCACTGATCTCAGAATATTGGGCAGAGCTGACATGGAATTCAGAGTTTAAGCAAAATGGTGGCCCAACAGAGATTGCGACAAGCGGAACTAGTGTTTGTGGAGGCCACGTTCTCCATCACCATCATCTTTTTTAATGTCAGAACCAGATGCATCAGACAAGCGACAACAATGAGGAATGGGACGTGACACATCCACCCCTGAGTATAAGGTTTAAGTTTAAATAAACTTGGATTTTTGGAGATTTTTTAAAGCCCGATGCAACAAAAAGCCTGAATCTGAAAATCCGCCATCTCAGACCTGCCGAGATTATGTATAAGTCAGTGGCAGAGGTCCCTATCCTATTATGAAGTTTCTGTGGTCTGCACTGAAATTAGCCCGAAAATCCGACCTTTTCAGGCAAAAATCCGAAATATAGATCAGGCTTTTAAGGAAAAAGACATAAAAATTTAAGCAACTTCCTTTTGATATATAACTTGCCTTATGGAAACAGTAATATTTCAGCAGTGACATAAAGTTTATTGGATTAACAGAAAATATACAATATGCATTATAACTAAATGAGACAGGTGCATAAATTTGGGCACCAACAGAGATATTCCATCAATACTTAGTTACAAATGTAACAGCCTCTAGACGCCTCCTATAGCCTTTGATGAGTGTCTGGATTGTGGATGTGGCTATTTGTGACCATTGGTCCAACAAAATCTCTCCAGTTCAGTTAAATGTGATGGCTGCCGAGCATGGACAGTCTGCTTCACATCATCCCTGAGATTTTCCATCATATTCAAGTCGGGGGACTCCAGAATATTGTACTTGTCCCTCTGCATAAATGTCTTTGTAGATTTCCAAGTGAGTTTAGGGTCATTGTCTTGTTGGAATATCCGACCCCTGCAGCGAAACTTCAACTTTGTGACTGATGCTTCAACATTATCCTGAAGAATTTGTTCATATTGGGTTGAATTCATCCGACCCTGGACTTTAACAAGGGCCCCAGTAGTCACACAGCCCCTGAACTAGTCACACAGCCCCTGAACTAGCCACACAGCCCCTGAACTAGCCACACAGCCCCTGAACTAGTCACACAGCCCCTGAACTAGCCACACAGCCCCTGAACTAGCCACACAGCCCCTGAACTAGCCACACAGCCCCTGAACTAGCCACACAGCCCCTGAACTAGCCATACAGCCCCTGAACAAGTCACACAGCCCCTGAACTAGCCACACAGCCCCTGAACTAGTCACACAGCCCCTGAACTAGTCACACAGCCCCTGAACTAGCCACACAGCCCCTGAACTAGTCACACAGCCCCTGAACTAGCCACACAGCCCCTGAACTAGTCACACAGCCCCTGAACTAGTCACACAGCCCCTGAACTAGCCACACAGCCCCACAGCATGATGGGACCTCCACCAAATGTGACAGTCGGTAGCAGGTGTATTTCTTGGAATGTCGTGTTCTTCTTCCGCCATGTAAAGCACTTTTTGTTATGAGCAAATAACTACATTTGTGTCTCCTTAGTCCAAAGCTCTTTGTTCCTAAATGCCTGTGTCTTGTCTAAATGAGCTTTTCCATAGAACAAGCGAGTGTGTTTGTGTGAGTGCAGAAAGGGCTTCTCATGCCCCTGCCATACACATGTTCTTTGTGCAAATTGTGCTGAATTGTAGAACGATGTACAGATACACCTGCATCTGCAGCAACATGTTCTTGCAGGTCTTTGGAGGTGATCTTTGGCTTGTCTGTAACATTCTCACAATCCTCCGCATATGTCCCCCCTGTATTTTTCTTGGCCTGTCAGACCTGGGTTTTACAGCAACTGTGCCTGTGGCCTTCCATTTCCTCATTACATTCCTTACAGTTGGAACTGACAGTTTAAACCTCTGAGATGCTTTTTGTAGCCTTCCCCTAAACACTCATACTGAACAATCTTTGTTTTCAGATCTTTTGAGAGTTGCTTTGAGGATCCCATGCTGTCACTCTTCAGAGGAGAGTCAAACACAAGCACAACTTGCAATTGGTCACCTTAAATACCTTTTCTCATGATTGGACCCACCTGCCTATGGAGTTCAAGGCTTAACCAGCTAATCCAATCAATTTGGTGTTGTCAGTAATCAGTATTGAGCAGTTACATTCATTCAAATTAGCGAAATTACAAGGGTACCCAAATTTTTGCACAGCCAGTTTTTCACATTTGACTGACTGAGAGGGGCTCCCAAACCTTTCCATACGACTGTATCATAGGTTTCCAGGAGTTGATACAGTTGAAATACATGGGGAGAATGTAGCTTGTGGCTCAGTTATCAGAGGAACAATAAAGGAGCTCTAGGTGTAAACTCTGCCGATACTTTATTTGTTGCTACAGACATGGGCAGATTTTTTTAAATGAAGAGATATTTTAATTGTCTGTTAATTGGGGTCATATATCTGGCGACCCGTGTCTGTGGTTACCAAGATGTGGTGAAAACGATGTGAATGGGAGATTTCATGTCTCTATTCAACTTGTAATCATGAGAAATATTTTGGTTTAATTGGGTTCTTGTCCTCATGTGGAGGAAACTTCGGGCGACTTCGGAAAACGAATTGCCGCATGTGCGCCTTCCCCCAGGTGATTTTCATTTTCGACGGAAGAGGGCAGGCAGTTCGGGGAGAATGTCACCCCAAAGAAGAGGAGATTTGTCGCTGGGGCAACTAATCTCCCCAAATCTGCTTAGTGGAGTGGCCCATGGGGCCCTTCTAGAAACTGTGTGAAGTTTATGTGTAACATCCCAGTTGGTTCTTATGAGTGTCCTGTATTGTTTTTGTTTTCTGTGCTTAGGAGACTCCTCCCTGAAGCTCCTCCTGTCTTTTCCCCAAATGAGTTAATTGGACACTCAAATGACTCCCTAACCTCCCTTCTCATGAAGTTTTCAGGGTATATTGGGGCAAATTCACTAAGATGCCAGGCGCAACTTCACCGCACTTCACCAGGCATATTTTCGCCAGCGCTCCACAAAGTCACTAAAATCCGAAGTTGCGCACAGGGGTAGCGTAAGTTTGCGAAGTTGCGCTAGCGTTAATTCGCCAAGCGAAGTGAAGTTTCGCTAGCGATGATTCATTTGCATACGGCACCAAATTCAAATTTCAATGGCGGAACACGTATTAGCACTTCAAATGGCTAGAAAACCTTCAAATCAGCAAATATAAATGTTATTTTGCCCTACACATGTGCCCACTGTCTAGGTAAGTTGCCATGAGTCAGGAAATGTAGGGGGAAGGAGGGGAGCCCCAAAAATATTTTCGATCTTTTTCAGCCTATCACCCATCATGTAGAAAACACGCCAGCGTTTTTTGGGACTAAGAAAAAAAATGTGACTTTTTTTGAAACAATCCCTATCTACTCTATTGCGCTTCGCCAGGTCTGAGGTGGCGAAGGAAGTCTAGCGTAAAAGGTAGCGTTCAGTACACTGCGCAAGTTAGTGAATTTGCGTAGTTACATCGCTAGCGAAAATTCTCCTGGTGTAAGGGTGCGAAGTAACACTAGCGAATTTACGCCAGCGTTCGTTAGTGAATTTGCGAAGTACCGAAAATGCCAAACGCTAGCGAATTGACGCTAGCGTCCGGCGCTTCGGCGCTTAGTGAATTTGCGCCATTGTGTCTGTTCAATCCATTGTTCTGTCTCTCTTGAGTACAAGATCCACGTAGCTTGTGTCTGTTTATTATAGAAATAATAAACTGGATCACAACTCAAACAACCCTACAAACTAAATGAATTAAACAGGTCAAACAACACAGATATACCAATAGGCCACTGGTGACAAACATGGTGAGATACTGGCCCTGATATCCAGGGAACTAATGCCATTAACTAGTATAGCAGCAGTTAAGGACAGCAATGACTCCTTGATAACTAACCCAATAAAAAACAATAGAGTGTTTAAAGAGTATTACACAGAATTGTATTCTTCTGGCCTGACACATACTACCCCTCAGGTACAGGCCTATGTACAAACCATACCCCTACTGAAGTTGGACATGGACCATAGGGCTCTCTGAGAGGAACCCATCACACAGATTGAATTAAAAGAAGCCATAGCTTCCTTAGCAACAGGGAAAACCCCAGGATTACATGGCCTGCCCCCCGAAATATACCAAAAGCATGGTGACACAATGATACCCATTCTAGCCCCATTACTAAATGAAGTAATAAAGGGGGAAGATCTGCCAGACACCATGAGCGAAACGATGATTACTCTAATATTAAAACCGGGAAAGGATCCGCTCAAATGCGCATCTTATAGGCCTATACCTTTGATCAATTCTGCCAAAAATACTTGCCCACAGACTTAACCAGAATATCACTACGTTGATTTCCCCAGATCAAACTGGCTTTATAACGGGCAGAATGACAGACATTAACATTTGTCGGCTGTTCACTAATATAGTTGCACCTCACAACAACTCAGGGCACAGGGTCATTGTGGCATCAGACAATGAGAAGGCCTTCGATTCTGTCGAATGGAGGTATCTATGGGCTATAATGGAATCTATGGGTATTGGGCCAAATTTCAGAAACTGGGTGAAGGCCATCTATAAGAACCCACAAGCTAGAATGAGGACGAACCAAAATGTCTCTACTCCATTCTCACTTTTCAGGGGGACCAGGCAGGGCTGCCCTCTATCACCCCTATTGTTTGCTATTGCAATGGAACCCTTGGCATCCCTGATAAAACAATCAATAGAGGTTAAAGGGCTGCAAATAGGACCTCTTACTGAGGCAGTGGCGATGTATGCAGACAACACTATCCTTTTCTTGGAGAACCCCTATGAGGCCCTTAATGCAGCCCAATCAGTGATTAACAATCACACAAATGATTCTGGATTAACGATTAATTGGAACAAGTCAGTCATGCTCCCCAGTGACACCTTTCAGATGGAACAGAGCAGATACAGAGCCCCCTGCAATGGTCCACTACATTTTTTTTTTTTTAAATTTGTTTTTATTAACTTTTTTCAAAAAGACATACAAAGTACAGAAGAAAAGAGAGTCTTACAATTGTCTACCAAAGGTTACATATTAGGTACTACAAAGCAATATACATGCATTAGCTTCATGAGGAGCAATATCACCATGCCTAAGTCGATGCTTGAAATGAGTGGGTAGCAGTGTCAGGCAACTCAAGCCAAGGACCCCATATCTTTAGGAATTTTTCCGGGCACCCTCTAGCTAAATACACTGCCTTCTGCAGGGGGAGAATTTCGTTTATCAGTCGTTTCCATCGACTTAAAGAGGGAGGGGAAGTATCCTTCCAAGTCAACAAAATGGCTTTCTTAGCATAATAAAGTAATTGCAAATAAAACAATCTCTGGTACTGGGGGAAAGTAAGTGGTTCAGTGTGACACATTAGACATAGCTCCGGGGAGCGAATATTCGGTAAGTCAAAGCTAGATTGAATAAAATCTAGTACTCTCCCCCAGTAACCTTGAATACTAGGGCATTCCCAGAACACATGGAAGAGAGTACCAACCTCTACCCCACATTTGTAGCAGGTGTCTGGCGTTCCCGGGTAGATCTTGGCAAGCCGTTGGGGAGTAAGATACACCCTGTTGAAAAATTTTACCTGTATCAGTCTATCCCTATTAGACATGAAAAGTTCTGGAATCTGCTCTATGACACCCGTCCAAGCCTCCTCATCCAGAACTGGGATATCCACTTCCCATTTTAGGCGTAAACGTTCCATATGTGAGCCCGAGGATTTCTGTAAAATAGCATAAATCCAAGATATGGCTTTTTGCAGCCCTGGTTGCCTGAGGTATCGTTCAAGCGAGCATTGGTTTAAGTTTAAAGGACGAACCCGAAACTGGGCCTGGAAGGCATGACTCAATTGCAGATAGCGAAATATCATATTAGTAGGGAGCTGGTGCTCTGTTCTCAAGGTCTGGAAGGGTTTAAGCTGCCCTCTCTCTACAATTTGGATAAAGTGTTTGATTCCCATAGACGCCCAAAGCCCAAAATCGGGAAGCCCCCTAAAGTGCTGGAGGTTTGGATTTTCCCATAAGGGGGTGCCAGGTGACCAGGTGTCTTGGTGGGGGTACATGCGCCCAATATATAGATTAAAAATTTTCATCACTGGGGTCATAGATGAAGTCTGAGGAAAAACTCTGTACAAATGATTTGCCAGAGCCTCAAGTGAGGTGGCACATGCCGCTTCCGCCAAAAGGGCATGATTATTCATATCAAACGTCAGCCACCAGTGAGCATAAACCAGCTGTGAGGCGTGGTAATAGAGTAAAAAATTTGGCAACGCCAGGCCTCCCCCTGATACAGGGGCCTGGAGGGCTGTCAAACTAATGCGGGGGGCTCGATTCTCCCAGAGAAAGGAGCTGGTGATTTTGTCCAGTTGTTTAAACCAGCTTTGGGGTATATATGCTGGGGCATTATGAAGCTTATATAAGAATTTAGGCAGGAATACCATCTTGATAAGGTTCGCCCTTCCCACTAGGGAAAGAGGAAGGTTGGCCCAGGTGGTGGTTTTCCTGCGGTATTCTTGTAAGACAGGGTCTAAGTTGTTGGATATGTATTCTTTGGGGTCTCTATGAATAATCACACCTAGGTACTTAAAGGAGCAAGTCCATTGCAGTGGGGAAGGAGTTCGAGCCAGGGGAGGTATCTGATCTATTTGAAATATTGTAGATTTCTCCCAATTTACCCTAAGCCCAGAATGAACACAGAACTGGTTAACCACTTGCAGGAGCCTAGTTAGCGAGGCCCCCGGGTCTGCCAGGTATACCAGCATATCGTCGGCATACAAGGACACCTTCTCCTCCAGCTGACCTAATCTAAGACCAACTATGCCCGGATCTCTGCGAATCCGAATGGCCAGTGGTTCTATCGCTAATGCGAACAAAAGGGGGGAAAGAGGGCAGCCCTGTCTCGTGCCTCTATGTAGCTCAAACGGGTCTGAGAGGTAGTTGTTGACTTTCACCTGCCCTGTCGGGGATTTATACAGAGCTTTTATCCACTTGACAAATCTGTCACCCAGACCAAAGCGGGCCAGGACTTCCACAGATAAGGCCACTGGACAGCATCAAAGGCCTTGGCTGTGTCTAATGAGACCACAACCCTCTCGCCCCTATTATCATGGTTGGCTTGAATATTGGTATACAGACGCCTAATATTGATATCTGTCGCTCTACCTGGCATGAAGCCCGTCTGATCCGGGCAAATCAGATGTTCTATTACCCCTTTAAGCCTGGTAGCCAGGACCTTGGCAAATATCTTGATGTCTGCGTTCAGCAACGAAATGGGACGATATGAGTCACACAAGTGGCTGGGTCTGCCCTGTTTTAAGATCACAGTTATTGTTGCTAGAGAACAGGAGAGCGGGATACTGCCAGACTCAGCACAATCATTAAAAAGTGAGGCCAGGATAGGGGCCAACAGAGTAGCATTCGCCTTGTACCACTCTATTGGAATTCCGTCCGGGCCGGGGGCTTTATTATTAGGGAAATTAGTTATTGCGTCTTTAATCTCGTCGGCCGAAATAGGGGAGACTAAGGAATCCATTTGCGCACCAGTTAGTTTTGGGAAGGGTGTCAGCTCCAAAAATTCTTCCAATGTGGCCCTATCATAGCAGCCTGATTGATATAAATCTCTATAAAAAATCCCAAAGGCATTCGCTATTGCTTTAGCGTCTAAGAGCTCCTCCCCGGAGGGTGCAATCAATCTAGGTATGACTGTCAGCTGCGTGGGGTCCTTCGCTAATAGCGCCAGCAATTTACCGCTCTTATCCCCTCTATCATACCAGGCAGCCCGCCTATTCACTTCAAACTGGGAGTATTTCTCGGTAAGCAAAAGGTCTATAGATCTTTGCGCTGCTGCTAAGGCTTGTCTGTGTGAGGGGCTATCACCCAGAGTCAAGTTGTACTCGGCTTCCGACAGGTCCATCTTGGCCCTCTCTATGTCCCCTTCTATTCTAATACGCTCCCTCTTAATGAGTGAAATATAAGCACCCCTAGTTCATGCTTTACATGAGTCCCAAACTGTTTCTGCTGCCGCAGTACCTGCATTCAATTCCCAAAATTCTTTCAGCTGGGGCTGGAAACTCTCAAGTACACTAAGGTTGTGAACCCATTTTGGGGCCAAACGCCAAGGGGAAGTCTGCTCAGGGCCGGGGAGTTGGAGGGATAATTGTAGGGGTGCGTGATCAGAACACACCCGGGGTAGGAAATCTACAGTCATAATAAGGTGGAGTGCCTCTTGGTTAACTAGGGCAAGGTCAATGCGGGATAGTGCTGAGGTTGCAACAGTGTAGCAGGAGTACTGCTTAACGTTGGGGTGTTTGCACCTCCATGCATCAAGTAGTCCCGCTTCTGCTATCCAGTTTGGAAAAATTGAGGAATCCTGGGCTAAAGGCCTGAGCCTGTCCATGGAAGAATCAGGGACTGCATTGAAATCCCCTAACCATACAGTCGGGAATTGGCCCATATTAGCAACATGCATTAGTATCTCATCGAGAAGGAGTACAGTGAAAGGGGGAGGGAAATACACATTGTTGATTATTAGGCATTGATTCAACAACAGGCACTTTAGGATTTCATATCTACCTTTCGTGTCAGTTCGCAGGTCTTCTACCCCCAGACCTAGCCCCTTCCTAGTGAAAATTGCCACTCCTCTGGAATGCGAGGAGTATTCGGCATTATAAAGGCTGCCCACCCAAGCCCGTCTCAGTGCCAATACTCTTCTCCCCGTGAGATGTGTCTCTTGGAGCATACAGATATCTGCCCTTGTTTTTTTAAGATAGTCTAAAATAATAGAGCGTTTGATGCGGTCATTCACCCCACGCGTGTTCCATGACACTATTTGTATCGTTTTCGGTCTAGACGCCATGACTATCCATCCCACAGGGACCTAACCAGAATCTTCAGGAAGAGACCTTGGCCAAACTTGAAGCCCTGAGTAAATGTTGCGGGTAGAGTTGTAAGACATAGTAGCAAGAAAAACATACAAAACATGTAGACAGTAAGAAGCCCAACTTGAGTCAACAAGTTATCCCCCACCCGGTACCCACCCCCCAACCCGGGGATACATCAGTCCCTAAACAGAATAAAACTTTAACAACTAGGGAATGTGAACCAGTATTTCCCCCTAACTGCAGTAATGCCCTGTAGGGCCTTAAGAAGTGCTGCGCAAAAGCTCCATCTAACCAGTTATTTTGATGGCAAGTGTCCAACGTAATTCAACCAAAAGTGGTCTCACCTTTCGGTATAGGAGGAGAAACAGAATATCAAAATACAACATAGTATGCAAGCAACGAAGATGCAATGAGTCAAAGAGATTGTCTGTTGGTGGTGAAGGAATCCAAATGCACCTCAGAATAAGTCATAATCAGATGTTTGGACCCGGAAACAAGGGAGGCATATAGAAAAAGACAAAAAAATTTCCAAACAGTTGGTTGGCATTTAACACAGTATACGACCTGATAGAGAGCCTTCCACCGGGCTATGGAACAGGACGTCTGGATGATGTTGCCTGGGGCGTCAAAAAAAAGAGCTTTTTCCCCATCCAGGATCCTCATTTTGGCAGGGTAAAGCATGGCATATTTAATCCCCCGCTCTCTCAATCTGCGGCGAGCCTCAGTGAACGTACCCCTTTTTTTCTGGATCGCAAGAGAAAAATCTGGATACAGAGAAACTCTCGCATTTTGAAAGGTAATGTCGCCTTTTTCTCTAGCAGCTCTCAATGCGGCATCCCGATCTCTGTAATTAAGCAACTTGAGGATCAATGGCCTCGGTGGTGCTCCCGGAGGCAGACGTCTGGCAGGGACCCGGTGCGCTCTTTCAACCACGAAGTGTTGGGAAAAGGTGGAGGGACCCAACGTGTCCTGTAGCCATCTTTCAATGAAGTCTTCGGTTTTTGCCCCCTCACAACCTTCAGGCAGGCCCACTATTCTGAGGTTAGATCTACGGTTGCGGTTCTCCAGGTCGTCCACTCTAGAGGCCATAATCGTATGTTCCCTCTGAAGGAGTTGTACTTGTTGGGCGAGTGGACCCACCTCGTCCTCCAGCAGCCCAGTCCTGCGTTCCACCTCCGACGTGCGCTCTCGGACTGCCTGCAGGTCCTGCCTCAGGAGAGAAAGGTCAACACGCACCTCTTCAATTTTTGAAGTGAGGGTTGAGCTGGTAGCTGCGAGTTTGGTGGTAAGGACCTCTTTGGAGTCTGCGATTGCCTGCAGTAGGAGTTGACTGTCTTGAGCCGCCGGCCCTGGATCTAGCGGAGCAACCACTGCTAAACCTTCTAGCTCGTCAGGATGAGCCGTGTCGTCACCCTGATGTGGCTCTCGTGAAGCTTTAGTGGGTTTAGTATAGCCATCAATCCGCTTCTGTGCAGCCTTTTTTTTCTCCATCTCTCCTCTGCAGGGACACCTTCCCTAGTGGGTTGCTCGTAGACAGGACCCGCAGTAACTAATGGGTCAGGCAGCTCTTGCCCAGGATAATATCAGGGGTATGGAGCTAAGGCACAGCACCGTTGGTTAGTTCATTGTTGCAGTCACACAGCCCCCTTCAATGTGTGATCTCAGCGTGTATAGGACAGGACGCTAGTGGTAGGGTCCAGGCTATTAGGTATGTCAGCCAAGTGAGCTCCCTCTGCAGGGCTGGGATGTGTAGGGCCTGATGCACCACCCCTGCTGGGCTGTTGTACTATATGTTGGAGGGCCCAAACTACTGACACAGCCGTGCATGGGCTGCTGCAGGCTGTAGAAGGGTCCCCAGGGCTCCAGCACCACTCACCCCACTGTCTGGAGTCCCCACTATATCTTCTGCGACGACCCCTAGGTGCTAAAAGGGGAACCGCGCTGGTGGTAGGGCCGCGGGCGGGTACCGCGATCACGCGAGGCCGCGGCTTCAGGCCCAGCGCTAGGCCGCAACCGGTTCTCCTCGCAGACAAGCGCTGGGCGATACAGGCCTGCCGGCAACGGCTTCCGGATGGCGCCCCCACTCTCCCAAAGCGTACCGGATGGCTGTGTATGGGCGCAGTGGGGATATAGGCAGGACTGGAGCCCCGGGAGCGCCTCAGATTGCGGCCATCAAGCTGCGTGGTTGGCCACGCCCCCTGGTCCACTACATTTAAACACTTGGGACTACAGATCCACAAGGATCTTGGAAAATGTATGGCCCTCAAACTACAACCTTTGTTATCATTGTTTGAAAGCAAAATGAAAGCTTGGAACAATTTCCCACTAACACTACTAGGCCGGATTAATCTCTGTGAAATGATACTACTCCCTGAATTTACATATTTATTCCGGCAGGCCCCAATCTCAATACCCACGGGCTTCTTTCAGAAACTTAAGTCACTGATAAACACATTCTACTGGGCAGCTTCATCCCCCAGGACAGCCCTAACAACGCTGCCCCTATTTCTTTACTACATTACAACTATACTGGTACATGTATGGTGGTGGGAAGCCCCTGACACACAGAATGCTGCTACCACAGTTAAAGCGCAACTAGTGGGCTCCTACGAGGCCCTAAAGAATTCATTGTACCGAGGTCTTATCAACACGACCCCCCTTATGAAAATAGAATACAAATATGGAAGATTGCAATGCAATACTTCCCTTAGAAAGATAATGAATATTCAGGATGTCTTCCCTTATGGTATAACCCTCAAATACCCCAACTTTGAAATATCCCAGAGGTCCAATTACAAGATAAAATATTTAGCTCAAATAACTGAACAAGGTGATATACTATCCTTGAATGCCCTAAAAGATACATTTTTACTGCCTAACAAAATGTATTTGAGATACTTACAAGTACGCCATGCCTCTAGATCCCAAATGGGAAGACTACAAATAGACACTACACGTAGGCGACTGGTGGCATTGGCAAGTGAACCTAAGTGTGAAACATAAGATGATCCAATTCAGATACCTACAAGTAACAGCTCACAGGTTACATATGAGTAATCCCACAAAGCCCCGATGTCTGCCCCAAATGCAAAGGCTCCCCACAAACTCTATTCATAAGGTCTGGCACTGGCCACTCATACACACGTCTTGGAAGAAAATATGAGAAGAGATTAGTGAAATATTGGCTCTTATAATTCCTCTAGACCCTGGGACTCTTCCTCTGAATCAAGTAGAGGAAACTGTCCCACATTGGCACAGAGGACTTTGCTCCATTTCTGATTCATTCAAGCAAAAGGGTTAATTGGTCTCAAGTGGAAAAAGAAGCAGTGGATAGAAATGGTTAAAGGGATACTGTCATGGGGAAAAAACATTTTTTTTCAAAATGAATCAGTTAATAGTGCTGCTCCAAACAAATTCTGCACTGAAATCCATTTCTCAAAAGAACAAACAGATTTTTGTTTTTATTCAATTTTGAAATCTGACATGGGGCTAGACATATTGTCAATTTCCCAGCTGCCCCCAGTCATGTGACTTGTGCTCTGATAAACTTCAATGACTCTTTACTGCTGTACTGCAAGTTGGAGTGATATCATCCCCCTCCCTTTTTCCCCCCAGCAGCCAAACAAAAGAACAATGGGAAGGTAACCAGATAACAGCTCCCTAACACAAGATAACAGCTGCCTGGTAGATCTAAGAACAACACTCAATAGTAAAAACCAGGTCCCACTGAGACACATTCAGTTACATTGAGAAGGAAAAACAGCAGCCTGCCAGAAAGCATTTCTCTCCTAAAGTGCAGGCACAAGTCACATGACCAGGGGCAGCTGGGAAATTGACAATATGACTAGCCCCATGTCAGATTTCAAAATTGAATATAAAAAAATCAGTTTGCTCTTTTGAGAAATGGATTTCAGTGCAGAATTCTGCTGGAGCAGCACTATTAACTGATGCGTTTTGAAAAATTGTTTTTCCCATGACAGTATCCCTTTAACAATTCAATAGCACTTAATCCACTGATTTATATGTGTAGAGATTGACCCAAAAATTGTGATAAGATTTGGTCCCCAAGACTCATATACATGATCTGTAGAACCGCCCCCTCTACCTGTCCTGCCCCTCCCCCCCACTATTCCACAACTAACTGGCTAATAAGTGTTTTCTTGTAGAAGCAAAGTCACAAAACTGTGTCTCATTTATATATCACACTAATACTAACAACAATTACTTCATGTTCTTATAACTGACACAACTGTAATATTACAATGCTACTTTTCTGGAATTCTCATGAATGCTCCTTTTATTTTTTTCTATGTTATGTGTTTGTGAAATTTAATCTCAAAAAAAACATTTATATAAAAGAAAAACCGCAGCATGGCGGCCAGTAGTCTGGGATATTAAGATGGCGGCCTGGTGTCTGTGTGGGAGGAGGACACTTGGCGGATATACGGTCAAAGAAGCCATCAGATGGGAGTACTAAGATGGCCGGCTTCCGGGGTATCAATATGGCGTTGCGGTTCCTTCCAGAGTGAAAAGATGGCGTCGCCCGTTGTTTGAAGGGTGCAGGAGAGTCCCAACATGGCGGTGCTTCCGGTTTGGAGGAGGTCTTACCAGAGCAATCCGGTCTTTGGCCCCTTCCCCACTCAGTCCGATCCCCGTCAGCGCGCAGCCCGTGACGTCACCCACACGCGACGACAGCCCTGCAGACGCTCGAAATAGAGAAGCGCGAGTTCTGGAGCCCGGGAAGGGGATGAGAGGGCACGGGAGACACTACGGCTGTTATCCGGACATGTACGGGCTTTGTATTGATCTGGGCCCCCGGGCCCTATTGTTTCCCCTGCTAAACCTCCCTGTGTCCCTCATCGTATATACCCCTCCCCCATTACCTGTATTTCATGAGTCTCTATATCTCATAAGCCCCTCTGTCCCATGATCCTCTCTGTTACCCTCTGTCCCATGATCCTCTCTGTGTCCCTCACTCCCTCTGTCCCATGATCCTCTCTGTGTTCTTCATTCCCTGTACCTCATGATCTTTCTGTGTCCTTAATTCCCTGTGTCCCATGATTCCCTCTGTCCCATGATTCCCTCTGTCCCATGATCCTCTCTGTGTCCCTCATTCTCTCTGTCCCATGATCCTCGCTGTGTCCCATGATCCTCTCTGTGTCCCTCATTCCCTCTGTCCCATGATCCTCCATGTGTTGTGATCCTGATGCTGTTGGCTGAGAGGTGTGGGGGTACATGAGGAGTTGCTAGGTGTGAGTGTACCCCTCATATGTCCCGTCTCTCCCTCAGATCCCCGCGATGAGGCACACCCCAGTCCAGCGCCACCTGCCGCCTTTCTCCCCCCACTGCCTGGCAAGAGGCAAAAATGAGAAACTGTTTTATACAGGAGGGGATGAGATTTGGGATGAAGAGGAGGAGGAGGAGGAGGAAGGCCTCAGGAGAGCATGCACCCCCCCTCCCAGGCAACAGCGCAGGGGTCGGAGGCAGAGGTTACGCAACCTGCGCTATCTATACTGGGGTCTGTACAAGCGCTCCGCCATTTTGCCTTTGCAGTGGAAACTGTGGGGAGGCCTCGGCGGGAGGAGGAGAAGATTATGGAGGAAAGTGCGGGAAGGTGGCGGCTGTTCCGTGGGGGTGGAACTCAACAAATCACATGGCCGGGGAGCTGAAGAAGTTGCTTCAGTGGCCAATCACGTTGCAGAAGGAGAGACAGGTGAGATTCATAACCCTTTATCCTGTGCCTGGGCACAACCCACTTTCCTTTGCTTGTTAACTCTTTCCCTACCAGCCCCTCTAACTTGCCCCTCTCTGCTCAGATTCCCCCCACGGACTGCCAAATGGATTCTCAGAGTCCGACCCCATCCTCATCACAAATGTGTGCAGTATCGGGAACCAGGAGACTCCGGCCATCAATGGGCCCCATCCCCAGGAAGAACTGACCCCACCCCCAGAGAAGGAGGCTCCACCCATTGTCACCCTGACTCAGGAGCACGTGACCTGTGTGCAAAGTGAGTGAGCGTTTGGCCTGCGATGTGTCAATGTCCTATAAGCTCTCGCTGGCAGTTGCAGGGTAAAGCTGGCGGCCATATTTCCTGTCACCTGACCCGGCGTTCTGTCCAATTTTGGGCAAACGTACAGGTATATGAAATGGTTAATTGTCACAGTAGCAACATGGAGAGAAAGAGGGGAACAATATGACAACTGTGTCCCACCCCCAATTTGCTGTTGCACCCCTTGCGCCCAGTGAATAGGGAGGGGGTGCTGAGAATGTCATGGCTGAGCGTGTCTGTCCCCCCAGGTATCCTGGACCAGTTCCTGCAGACGTACGGCAGCCTCATACCCCTCGGGACAGAAGAGGTTTTGGAGAAGCTGGAGGATGTGTTCCAGGAGCCCTTTACTACCCCCGCCAGGTATGGGGCATGAGAAGGGCCTCTGGGTATTGGGGGGCTGATCTATTCATGGGGCGAGTCCAACATACAAACCCTGTGCCAGTCTCTATGGGGCAGCACCCCATCTATTGCATCTATAATATGACCCCTGGCAGCTGCCATTCAATCCCAACTGCCATAAGGATAAAGGGGAAGCAAAGCCACTGCAAGAGCTGCTGCCATCGGTAGCCACGGGTATGGCCACAGGAGTGTAGCAGGGGAGTCTGGGAGCCCTCATGTCACTTGTAAACAAATAATCAAGTGGAGTGTGTGTGACTGTTTCATTGGCTGATTATGAAAAACATTTTAGGTCAGATTTTTGGAGAAAGAAGAAGTTCTCATTAGTAATAATGATCATACTTTATATAGGAAGGAAGTTAAGGAATTGCTAAATTGGTGTCAGAACAACAACAACCTCGTTTTAATCGTGGAAAAGACCAATGAGATGGTAATTGACTTTAGAAGAAGATCACGCCCCGTTATGTACAGAGGGAACGGCTGTTGAGATAGTTAGAAATGTTTTAGGGGTGAATCTGGCAGATGATCATGGAATTTCAATACTGCTTGCTTTACCAACATAGCAAATCAACATATTGGTGTGTAGGTGCATCTCAGCTCATTTTGCCTGGTCATGTGATTTCCGAAAAAGCCAGCACTATAGGATGGAACTTCTTTCTGGCAGGCTGTTGTTTCTCCTACTCAATGTAACTGAATGTGTCTCAGTGGGACCTGGATTTTACTACCAGGCAGCTGTTGTGTTAGGGAGCTGCTATCTGATTACCTTCCCATTGTTCTGTTGTTAGGCTGCTGGGGGGAAAGGGAGGGGGTGATATCAGTCCAACTACAGCAGTAAAGAGTGACTGAAGTTTATCTGAGCACAAGTCACATGACTGAGGCAGCTGGGAAACTGACAGTATTAATGACAATATTAATCTAGCCCCATGTCAGATTTCAAAATTAAATATAAAAAAATCTGTTTGTTCTTTTGAGAAACGGATTTCAGAGCAGAATTCTGCTGGAGCAGCACTATTAACTGGAAAACAGCATGATTCCCATGTCAGTATCCCTTTAAGGAATGCTAATCTCCCTCCTTCCATCCTTACACTGTTTTACCGTGGTACTTTCACTTGTCACTGGAGTTGTATAGTGAAGTGTTAATATGTAACCCTGGAATATATATTTGATATTATTCATTTAGTGCTGTATGATTCACTAGGACAAGGAGTATTCGAGTTGAAAGGAGTAAGGGTGCTATTGAGAAATGGTTTTGTCGTTTCTGGAAGGAAATGTTCTTGTTGAATATGTGTAACATCATAAATCCCTTCTTAAAGGGGAAGTAAAGTCGAAAATAGAATAAGGCTAGAAATGCTGTATTTTGTATACTAAACGTATACATGAACTTACTGCACCACAAGCCTAATCAAACAAATGATTTATCATTTCAAAGTTGACCACAGGGGGTCACCATCTTGTAACTTTGTTATACATCTTTGCAAGACCAAGACTGCGCACATGCTCAGTGTGGTCTGGGCTGCTTAGGGATCGTCATAAATGATAGTCATAAATGTATCTGCCAGAAGCCGATACAACAAGACTGATTAATAATCAGAATATACAGACTGCACTGGGTCCTGTGGTGTCATGTAATGTGGATTTTATAGTTTTTGTATTGTTTAATATAAATTTTCTCCAACTCTGCAGAACCAGTGGCTGCAGCAAAATAATCCTCCAAATAGAATCCCAGTTTATCTGTTTAAATCTGGCTCCATGATCTTTGTCCCTGCAGCTGGAGTTGGAAACAGTAAAGGGGATGTAAAGGCAAAAATAAAATCCAATACAAATCAGTTACCGACTGCTCTACAGGGAAACAAACAAAGCTGCTTGAGTTCTGCATGGCTGGCAAGTAAGGCGGGGGCTCCCCCTGCTGTTCATAAGTATGATTGTTTCCCTGCAGAGCAGTTAGGGACCGTCTGACAATTCCTATCCACAGCAGTAAATGAAGGGAGAATTTCACTGCATACAGTCAGGTTTCTTATAAAAACGGTACATATTTTTTAATTAAAATCTATTGAAAATATTGGTGTGTATTGTAAAACAGCCCTGACATGCCTCACACACGTGATGTTTTACACGGCATCATCACTAGGCCCCATAGTTTTGTTTCACCTGTTCATACACTTCTGTCTGTCTTCCGACCCCTCCACTCTGCTCTGGGGGGAGGGCATTACACTGTATAACATGGGGCTCTAACGCAGTGTTGGTCTGTAGGAGGACTGTGGTGCAACATGTGATCCAGTCGTACCAGCGGCATCCTGGAAACGCAATGTTACGGGGATTCCGTGTAACCTACAAGCGCCATGTGTTAAGTATGGACGACCTGGGCACTCTCTATGGCCAGAACTGGCTCAATGACCAGGTACAGCAGCGCTCCATACAGGCAATGTGGGCAATAACACAGCTGAAAGTGGGAGGAGTCAGGGCAGAGGGGTAGAAACACAGCTGGGGAGTGGGAGGAGTCAGGGCACAGGAGTATAAGCATAGCCAGGAGAGTGGGAGGAGTCAGGGCAGAGGGGTAGAAACACAGCTGGGAGAGTGGGAGGAGTCAGGGCAGAAGAGTAGAAGCACAGCCGGTAGAGTGGGATGAGTCAGGGCAGAGGGGTAGAAGCCCTGAGCCCTCGGCTTGGGGAGCAGACAACCGTAAAAAAATCTGAGGCAGGCACTCAAATAAAGGCAATCTTCCATCAAAGTGTAGAAATCAAGTAGAAAAGATGTATTGTGTCCTCTGCCTTACGCGTTTCGTGTTACAAACGCTTAATCATAGGCTGAACTCTCTTGCAGGTAATGAACATGTATGGCGATTTAGTTATGGATGCCGTGCCAGACAAGGTAATGTGCCCCCAGTTCCTCACCTGTTGCTTTTGTCCTGTAGTCTGATTGGATAGAGAGAATTCTGTGCTGCCTGTGCACCCAGCAGCATATTCATCCTTCCTGTGTGGGTACTGCTTGGAAGCCATGTGACTGGGTGCACTAGCAATGTCACAAGAGGAGGCCCCGCCCCTCTGCTCAGATAGGGAAGCCATTGTTCATGCAAGGGACATTGCTGCTCATTGGATGGATTTCACCTTCCAATACAACCCCTTTAAACTGTTCCCCCAAACGGGTGATATTGAAGCCTCGTCCCTTTCATAGCGCCATCTATAAATCTGCAGCCAAGATTCCATTGGCTGCATCCGGGTTAGGGGATGGGCAAGCAGGGTGAGTCGATTCACCTTCTGCAATCTTATTGGTTTATCAGTTATTTGACTGAAGCTGGGGGATCCTGAAAAGGGCCCGTCTCTTCGTATTCTGCCCCTTTCCAGCTGGGGCACATGTACCCCTCCTCCACCCCATACACTGACAGTCTTTTACCCCCAACTCTTTTTCAGGTTCATTTCTTCAACAGTTTCTTTTACGATAAACTGCGAACGAAAGGCTATGAAGGGGTTAAGAGGTGGACGAAAAACGTGAGCAGTTCTACCCATTGTTTTCCATTACTGAATGCACTGGCCCTTTAAATCTCAGCCTCTCTGCAATTTGCTTTCTTTACCTCTTCTATTCTATTGATGGCTTCTTCCAACTATCTCTTGCCCCAACTCCCTGGCATCCTTTCTCTTTCTGCCCCCTGGATTGGTTGCCTTCATTCCATAATTGTCTCCTTCCAGTGACCCATCTACACCAAGTCACATAATGGGGTCCAGTAGAAGCAAACACTGGGTTTGCTTGGTCATTTTCAGTGACATGATTGGTTTCAGCCCTAGTCTTTGCACTTACACTCCACATGTGCTGCTCCGTTCCCTAGGTGGATATCTTTAACAAACAGTTGCTCCTTATCCCCATACATCTCGAGGTCCACTGGTCTCTTGTCTGTGTTGATGTACCGAACCGGACCATCACTTACTTTGATTCCCAACGCACTCTCAACAGACGCTGTCCAAAGGTAAGCCCACCTAAAATTGTAAGTGCTATTACTTGAATTTGGGCCTAGGGGGGTATAGCCCATAAACATGTGGTTGTCATTAGTACATTTTGGGGTTGGTCTCGAGTGCTTCCCTGATGAGCAGTTGTATGGTTTGCAGCACATAGCCAAATACCTCCAGGCTGAGGCAGTTAAGAAGGACCGGCCTGAATACGTCAGCGGCTGGACAGGATTGTTCAAGATGGTGAGTGCCGAGGGGCTTCATACTGGCTGGGGGTTTCCTGTAGACAACATGGCTGACTCACTGCGCCTGCATTTCGTGTTGTTACAGAATATTGCGAGACAGAACAACGATAGCGACTGTGGGGCATTCGTATTGCAGGTAAGATGGCCGACGTGGCTTCTTGTAGGGTTTTGCAAGTGGCCACAGTCTGTTGTGACTAATTTCTTGTCTTTCATTTGCTTCCCCGTTCCAGTACTGTAAGTTCCTCGCCCTCGGACTCCCGTTTACGTTCGGGCAGCAGGACATGCCCAAGCTCCGGCGGCAGATCTACAAGGAGCTGTGCCACTGCAAGCTGGCGGTGTGAGGCCACGTGTCTTCTTACGTGGGACATTTACATTATTGTAGGGGACTCTGCTGAGCCTTTGTACTTGCTGCGCCGAGCCTCGTCTTTGTCCCCTTACTGGAGGACCGTACTACCTGTTTACCCCCGTGGGTGCCTCGCCCACCTGTACATTGAAGGATTCTGTGGATCAATTCCAGGGGGGTCTCTGCCCCGCCGCCCTTTTTGCTGGTGGATCGTCTTTCCTTGTCCTTCGTGTCCCTCACACAATATTCCCCCCCCCCCAACACTTTTTTTTTACACTGTTCATTTCTTATTTAAATGTTTTCTGGGACAAATTTGTAGTTTTTTTTCTTGGTCAAAAAATAAAATGTAAAAAAACGGCTGAATAAAAAGTTGTCTAGTACTGTGTGTGGGGTTATTGCGTTGGCTGTGGGGGAGTGGGAGTTGTGTAATGGCGGCTGTTGTTCCTATCGGTTATACAGTAGCAGCTTGTGAGGGCGATGAATTCCGTGTGAGACCGCGAGTGTAAGACGTGACACGGCCACACACAGGTACAACTAGGGACACTAAGAGTTACTGACAGGAAATGGCGCTTACTGAATCTTACACAATACATTTTATATAAAAAAAAGGGCAAAGGAATTCTGTCACATTCGAGCGGAAGTGACGCGAATCGCTTATAGCCAATGGCTGGCGTAAAGTAGTTTTAATGACAGATCTGACCAATGAGCGTAAGCAGAGCTTGGCGGGACGGGGCATCACGTGACGTTAATAGGCCAATTGTAGGCGCTACTGGAGATCTCTGCATGACAAGGGGAGAGCTTGCAGTCGTTGGGGGCTGTCCTTCTCTTTCCCGATCTGCCAATCAGGATCCGAGCCGGTCAGACAGGCCTGTAAGGCCCACCCCGTTATTGCATAGCAGTTGTGGCAGCCAATCGACTCCAATGCCTCCCTACCTGCTCAAAGAACGTCCCCTGAGCCCCACTGCGTTAGCCAATCAGTAGCGAATGAGGCGGAGCCAACAAGAGGCTATATAAGGGACGGTTCACCGGCTGGTTAAAAGCTTCCGCACTGAAGAATGTCTGCGAGCTACGAAAGTCGGTGAGTGAGAGGGAGCGGCCGCGAGGCCTCGGGCTTTGATACGACCACTAAGTGAGGGTGTGTGAGGGTCTCGCTTACACCAGGAAGCGCGTGTGTCCGTCACTTGTCACAGGACGTGTCGGTTATTTCTTCACAGCCCAACCGCCTCCTCTCCGCCTGTCTTGTGTTAGTCTCGTCGCCAGAAGCTTTTCCGAGCGTCCCAATGGCCCTTTCTTCCCTCTACACGGGGCCCTCCGGCTCTTCCCTTCTCCCCACCCACGTGGGAGGTGTCATGGCGGCCTTGGAGTTCTTGTATGTGGGGGGGGTGAGGACAAGATGGCGGCGGAGTGGGAGGAGTCTTTGCTAAGATGGCGGCGGTTTCCGGCTCTGCACGTGGCTGGGGGATGGGGGTCACGGGGAAGGAATGAGGAGTCTCTGCGCCCCCTTGTGTCGACTCCTGCGCCTCCATCCGACACGGAGTCCTTTATCCGGGGCCCAACTCTCCTGATCCGGGGATAGAACTGGACTTATTGGCGGTCACGTGTGACACGTACATTCCTCCCATGTGTGAGCCCCTGTATAGTCCCAGCTGTGTGGGGCATCGACTCTATCGTATAACTCAACCCTTTATTTATACTTACACTCTATATTGTATAACATTTATTTATATAGCTCCACCCAAGAGCTTACACTCTGTCCCCAGCAGTGGCAATAAAGCAACGCCACACTATATTGTATAACATTTTATGTACATTGCTCCACCCAAGAGCTTACACTCCATGGCCATATATTGTGCTTGTGTATCTGATGGTAGTGGCCCTTTAACTGCAGTGTTGCGCTTGGTCAGCATGCCGTGCCTGATTGTATGTAGTGTGAGCCATTTAGTACTGACTGCTCCTGAGTCACCTGAGCTTAATTACCTGTTAATTAATATTCTCAGCAGTTCCACCCCCAGCCTGACACGTCCATTCCTTGGCTCCCTATCTGCTGCCCAATGAGTGGGCCGTTCCATTGCTCTGCTGCAGGGGCAGTTCCACTCCCAGTACCTCTGGGGAGCACTAACTTGAGTGTTGGCTGAGGGGACTAATGAGTTTGTGTTTGGCTGATTACAATTCCCAGCATGCTTAGCGGCACAAGAGAACAGACCTAACTGGTGCAGTGTATTTGTAGGTAGAGTGCAAGCCTTGTGGGGCAGTGTACAGGAGTCTCTCTAATCTTGTCGTGCTGTGTGTGACACCCCTCTTGTCACCAGTGGGAGGGGCTTGAGCTCATGTAAGTGCTGATGGGGAGCGTGTGACTAAGTGCTGCGCACACTGCTGGATCTGCCCCTGTTGTATCAGGAGTCTTTGTGTTGAGTCGCAATATGTCCCAAGCCCTCCTTATAGCGGCCCCCCAATGTCTCTCTAGCCCTTGTACCCTCCGCTTTATTGGTGGGGGATCCCCTTTGATTTATTGTCTGCACCGTAACGTGTGGCCCAACATACGTGTGTGTATCTGATGGTGACTCCATCTTTGTTCTATTACTTTACTATTATCTGTGGCCCTGACATTAACCCCTGCCAGGCCTAGTCCACTTATTACTTGCCCCTGCTTTATATAGAGCCCAAATCAACATCACTGTTGCTGTCCTGTCAGTAGCGTGTGCTGTGGCAGATAAAGGGTTAATAGAGACTTGGTATAAGGCCCTGCTGCTGTATACTTATGGGGGCTGCTATAGTGGGAGCTACTGGCCCCGTGTGTATATACTGGTTTAGCACTGGGATTATACACCATTTCCCACTCAGCCTGGTGACTGTACAGCAGTGACCCTTTCTATACATTTAACCCTATACAGTAACTTAGTGTGACTTTTCCTCTCATTTATTTATTTCTAGACCCAGAGACAATGGACCTGAAGGCATGGAGCCTGATGGTGTCATTGAGGTAATGTATCTAATGTGACTATTGATATAAATATGCCCTTGTGTGTGACAGTGCCTGGGATTAACTCTTCCCTTCTCTCTGCAGAGCAATTGGAATGAAATTGTGGATAGTTTTGATGACATGAGCCTATCAGAGTCCCTGCTCAGGGGTATTTATGCCTATGGCTTTGAGAAACCCTCTGCCATCCAGCAGCGAGCTATTATGCCTTGTATCAAGGGTAAGTACTGCCTCCTACTCACCTCTTACTCCTCACACTGTCCTATGTCTCCATAATGTACCCTATGTAACAGTTACTATGGGACAGACGTTGGTAACACTCGGGGAGCATGCTCAGTACGGGCTGCTGGGAAGTAGTAAAGAAGCCACACTTAAAGGGCTTGTTCACCTTCCAACACTTTATTCAGTTGGGTTCAGTTTGATCAGAAATAAAAACTTTCTTTCCAATTAACTTTCTATTTGTGACCATTTTTCTAATTATTGAAGTGCAAAGTTTCATTTTGAGGGGAGGGGGGTCGCCGACTCTTTAACTGATGTAAATTGATCCATGTGTTTGTCCCTGCTGTTAGAATTAATACAATAGTTGCACTTCTATTCCCCATGGATCCCCTAAATGTTCCCACTAGTAACAGTTCAGAATCTGCACCAGAATCATTGAGCTGCCAGAGACAGGAACGTTAAAGGGGTGGCTCACCTCTAAAGTCATTTTTATTATCTTATAGAACCACCAATTCTAAGCATCATTTTTTGTAGTTGACTTTTTCTTCTGATTCTTTGCAGCTTTCTGCTGACCCAGCTAAAAAACAAATACTCTGTAAGGCTTTACATTTATTGTTATTGCCACTTTCTATTCAGACCTCTCCTATTCATATTCCAGTCTCTTATTCATATCAGTGCATGGTTGCTAGGGGAATTTGGACCCTGAGCTGAATGCGGAGGATCAATTACAAACTCACTGAACAGTTATGTCCCATGTGGCCCCCCTTATAGTCACTGACTAACTCAGAGTTATAGAGCTGAAAAGCAGGAAGTAGTGTTCTGGCTATTATGTTACACATCCACTCACTCCAGCCTCGGGATGCACCGAATCCAGGATTCGGCCGAATTCTTCTGTCCGGCTGAACTGAATCCTAATTTGCATATGCAAATTAGGGGCTGCGAGGGAAATTGCGTGACTTTTTGTCAGAAAACAAGGAAGTAAAAATGTTTTCCCCTTCCCACCCCTAATTGCATATGCAAATTAGGGTTCGGTATTCGGCCGAATCCAAAAAAGTGGATTCGGTGCATCCCTACTCCAGCCTTTATACATTACATTTTTGCCTAACTAACTATATTAGATACATTTGTATTTTTTGCATATCCGATCTATTTACCCAGTTTTTATTTGTACACTGAACTGTTCTTTTAAAGGGTTGTTTGCCTTCCAAGCACATTTTTTAGTTGTTTTCAGATTGTTCCCCAGAAATATAAATTTCCGTTACATTTCATTTTTACTGCTTTATCCAAAATCAAAGTTGAAAGTTTAATGTCCGTCTCTGGTGTGTGAGTGGCATCCGTGATCCACTAGTTGGTCCATTTCTCAGTAGGATCTATGGGGAATATAAGTGCAACTATTGTATCAAGTCTAACAGTTGCCTTTAATTCTGCTCAGCTGGGACACACATGGATCAACCCATGGATCAGTTACAGGGTCACTGACCCCCCCTCTCAGCTGCTTCACAAACACATAAAAAGGAACCATGACACTACACTTCAATATTAGAAAAATTCAGACCTAGAAAATAGTCATTGGGGGGGGGGAAAGTCAGTAGGTTTCAGACAGTTCACCAGAAATAAACCAGTGTTGGGAAGGAGCTCACCCATTTAAGAGCCGTATGAAGAAAGCACTTGAGTCGCTTTACTATTTGACAATGTTTGTTGAACTGTCCCTTTTAACGCAGGTTGGTGCTATTCCCTCATTGACTTGAGTGATGTCATATGTCACCCCTTTAGGTTATGATGTCATTGCTCAGGCTCAGTCTGGAACTGGGAAAACAGCCACGTTTGCTATCTCCATTCTGCAGCAGATAGAGCTGGATATGAAAGCCACACAAGCCCTGGTGTTGGCCCCAACCCGTGAGCTGGCCCAGCAGGTAAGTGCCACCCCCTCGCTAAATCATTCTGCACCAGTTGTTAAAACCCTCTATGTATCTGATCAGCTTATGCTGTGAGACCTGTCTAACCAATCCCCCCATGTGACACTTTCCCCTTGTCCAATGACATGCTTTAAGCTGAATCTGTCTCCTCCCTCAGATCCAGAAAGTAGTTATGGCCCTGGGAGATTACATGGGTGCCGGGTGCCATGCCTGCATTGGGGGCACCAACGTGAGGGCTGAAGTACAGAAGCTGCAGTCGGAGGCTCCCCATATAGTTGTGGGCACCCCGGGCAGAGTGTTTGACATGTTGAACAGGCGCTACCTGTGTGAGTATCATGGCAGCTGATTGGCTGCTGGAACAGGTTGTTATTAGAGACCATTCTAATTGGTGCTTGCCATGAGTCCATGACAATAGTCTGTATCAATGGGTCTGTAGAGCAAATAGTCACTAAGGGACCTGACTGACACTTTGCATAGTAAGCTCTATGGGCCAGACTTGGGCAGGTTTAATATACAAACATGGGGGTGGCACAGCTAATCTGACGTGGCCTCATCTGGGCATCAGTCGTAAGCTCCATTCTCACTGGGCATTGCTGCTTATATTTGCCGGGGGTAAAGCAATGCACCCCATATTCATCCCAGCGCTCTGACAACTGCTTCCTTGCTATGGGGACACTCGGGAGGGGGGGGGGGAGTCTCTGACCCATCTGTGAATGGAACTGCACCTCTCTCTACAGATTAGGGGCAGAATGCACACTCGCATGGGCTATTAGTGCTGATGTGTGAGGAGGGATACGGGGAGCGTGTGGGGTGCAGCATACGGGGAGCGTGTGAGGAGGGATACGGGGAGTATGTGGTCACACTGCAGCAGTTCAGCACTTGTCTTTCTATGCGCAGCCCCTAAATACATAAAGATGTTTGTTTTGGATGAAGCAGACGAGATGTTGAGTAGAGGTTTCAAGGATCAAATCTATGATATATTCCAGAAGCTCAGCAGTAACGCTCAGGTAAGTGGACCCTAAACTAAGCCTGATTGGTCTGACCTTTCTGTGGGTGTGGCCACCATCTGCCCACCTTACACTCCCCTCTGTATATTCCCCATGTTTCTTTTGGATCCCGCCCTTATGCTCCGATACCCCAGCGACACTTTGTGCCCCAATATAGTTGTGTAAACAGTTTAGTGATGATATCCCATGCGTGTCATCTGACTTCCACGTCTCGCTCTGCCTTCGCTCTGCACTGTCTGCGTCCTGCAGCTTGGGTTTGGCTAGGGCAGAGGATTCTGGGAAATGATCAGACCCGTTTATCTGAAAACTGCTCAGCACTGAAGTAATTACCTCTCCCTGCTCAATGGTGCAGTTGTAACACAGTAACTCCTTTCTCTTCTCCTCCTCCTCTCAGGTGGTCCTGCTCTCAGCCACTATGCCTGCCGACGTGCTGGAGGTGACCAAGAAGTTCATGCGGGACCCTATCCGAATCCTGGTGAAAAAGGAAGAGCTCACCCTGGAGGGTATTAGGCAGTTCTACATTAATGTCGAGCGAGAGGTAAGTGTTCCTGTGGGTGGAGCGTAGCTGCTGGCTGTCCATGCTTCTGTTCTGCTCCAGTCAGGGCATTAATCATACAATTGTGCAGAGACCCCGTCACATGGGAGAGCCAATGGGAACACTGCAAAGCTTTAATATGTGG
This sequence comes from Xenopus petersii, assembly GCA_038501925.1. Classification (NCBI taxonomy): domain Eukaryota; kingdom Metazoa; phylum Chordata; class Amphibia; order Anura; family Pipidae; genus Xenopus; species Xenopus petersii. Next base: position 158,645,734 of record CM076676.1, on the reverse strand, counting down.
CAGTAAAGTGTCTCCCCGTCACTGGGCAAGGACTAGTCTGTCTGTGACTCTGCTTCTTATATCTGACGGGGCTAGAGGAACTCTCCCATATTCATCCCAGCGCAGTGACACTGTGCCTGACTGCTGGTTCATGCTGTGGGGACACGTAGGCTCCTGCCGGTGCTGCCATACTAAATGTCGTCTTCATTCCCAATACAGGAGTGGAAGCTGGACACACTCTGTGACTTGTACGAGACCCTGACAATCACACAGGCCGTTATCTTTATCAACACTCGCCGGAAGGTGGACTGGCTAACGGAGAAGATGCACGCGAGGGACTTCACTGTCTCTGCCCTGGTGAGTCCCACCATAGCAACCACACCTAGCAACCCCCGTCACTGGGCAAGGACCTGTCTTGTGACTCGGCTTCTTATATCTGGCGGGGGCAGAGGAAAGGTCCCATGTTCATCCCAGTGCAGCCCCCTGTGCTTGACGACTGGTTCATGCAGTGGGGACATGACCCGTTGGGTTATTGAGGAGCTGTCTCACCCCTTGTTCTTCTTTCCCTCAGCACGGAGACATGGACCAGAAGGAAAGAGACGTCATTATGAGAGAGTTCCGATCTGGATCCAGTCGGGTTCTGATTACCACAGATTTGCTGGTGAGTCCAATGGCTGCTTCCTAGAAGGATTGAATGGGCCTGGTTGTGGGGGATGGTCCTGCTCACATTCTGTTCTATCCGCAGGCCCGAGGCATTGATGTCCAACAGGTCTCACTGGTCATTAACTATGACTTGCCGACCAACAGAGAGAACTACATTCACAGGTAAGTGTAGTGGGTGGGGCTTAGGTTTTGTCAGGCCACGGGTTCCCTCTCTGGCCAGTTCTCCGTGCTGGTATCGGATTGTAGACCCTTGGTATAATAAAGTGTCCATGCTCCACCGCGGTTAATGCTGCCTCACGGTGTTCCGCAACTTAAACATGGCCGACACATTGCCAACAGCAGCACCTAGTCGAGGTGAATCCCAACGGAGTGTCTTAACCTGTCCTGTTCCCCTAGGATTGGACGAGGGGGCCGTTTCGGTAGGAAAGGAGTCGCCATTAACATGGTGACAGAAGATGACAAGCGCACACTGAAAGACATAGAGACTTTCTACAACACCACAGTCGAGGAGATGCCCATGAACGTGGCAGACCTCATATAAACCTCCCGCCGGAGGGGGCGGAAAAAATGGAAAAAAACAGAAAAAAGCATAAAATGAAAATAAAAAAAGTGAGCCCCGGGTTTCTTTGGGGCGTCGGCTGAATGGGGTTGTACAGCATTTACCGTAAAGCCCTGTAACGATTGGGCGTGGCCTCCGCTCCCTGTGACCTTCTCTTGCTTTCCAATAAATGTTCTTTTGAGATATTGTGGCCGTAATACGCGTTCGTTGTTTCTTTCCTTCTGAAGTCAACACTAACGGCACTTTTCCCACCAAATCAGTGGACCAAAGTCCCCAGCTCATCCCTTTAAGATCTGGCAGCTCAATGTGATTTTTTTTTTTTTCTTTTTTTTTTTACAAAACTCCCCAAAATTTAAATACCATTTTATTTGCTTTTTCTGTATAGTATTTATTAAATAAAAATTTTTGCAACATAGTTTTGTCTCTTGTCTTAAGGTTTCACCCCCTTTCCCCAATTAACTTCTGCCTGAGGAGCAGCTCATTTTGTCCCCCACCCTGTGTCAGTGCTGTTTTTGGTGGGAAAGGATTTTAGGATTCTGATGGCCCCCAGGCCTTGCAGGACTCTACTGTAAAACCGCTTTATAGAATTCTCATGTTCTTATGGTGGGGGGAATTGTTGATGGTTCTTTCTTGGTGCCATTGGTTTTTTAATATTTGGGTTTGGGGAATTCAGGCTCTGGGTGAGACTTGGTAATGAGGTGGCTGGAATGAAGTGGTGACATAAATATCTTCTTGGATGTATCGGAGATGCACATTGAGCTGCCACATCAGTTGACTTCTGGACCGAAGGTCTGGAGTCTTCCACCATGAGCCGCTGTTCTTTGCCCTGGCTTGCTGGAGGGCTACTAGTCACATAGCCATAACCAGGACCACTCCAACCCAGATGAACAAGAGGAATTTCACCTGGGTAAAAGTCACTGACAAAGACATTTACTCATTGAGTAACAGCTCTGTTTGACCCACGACCCAACTTACAGGTGATCCATCATGTCAATACTATGGGACTGTACCCCTGGCTTATTTTGTACTGCTATTGGCTACAAATGACCAGGCATAACCATTCTACATGGAGTCTCCAGAATAGATGTACATTGGGCATGTTGTGGAGCCAGTAGGGAAAGAGCCTGCTCACAAGAACTAACAATCTGTAAGAGGAAGTGAGACCTACAGTGAGTGTGAGCAGTGTGGTTGGAGGAGAGTACCTGTAGGTTAGAATGGTTGAGTATATTGTGGCGGCTGGAGACCAGTAGTGAGTGGGGAAGCATAAGGGGTAGAGTATTGGCTTGAAAGAAATGGTGGACTTAGTGTGACTATTTCAAAGACTGGAGGGAAAGTCTTAAGGGGATGGGGCAGCAAAGAGTCCTGGAGGTGGGAGTGCGTTTCTGATGTGCGGGCTGACCGAAAACCTGCAGGTGAGTTTTCTCCATGTTGCTCTTGAGACGAGAGATTGGGTTAGAGAGGAGAAGAGGCCGTCAGTGAGTGAAGTTACAGGCAGGGCCATGTGACTAGAGAAGGGCAGGAACCGAGGGAAATAGTCCTGGAGGGTGACCGGTTATTGCAGCCCATACAGCAAAACGGGACGTACATCCAAGTTTCATGGGCTTCAAAAAAGAGGGAGGTAATCAGTCAATGCATTGTAAAGAACACTGCCCAAACTACTAGATCCCAAAATCCCCCATCTTGTTTGTTCTCAGGTCTGGGGAAGTAGGGAATGACCTGAGTTAGTGAGTCATTTTGGATGTAGGGAATGACCTGGGTTTGTAAAAAATATTGGGGGGCAGGGAATGACCTGGGTTGGTGGAGAGACATTGGGGGGTGGGGTAAGGAATGACCTGGGTTAGTGAGAGACATTGAGGAGGTCTGAGACATTCTTCCAACATTCCAACGCTTTACATCCATTTCTCTTCCCCAAAAATCTCCAGTCCTTGTCCCCACTGAGCAATGTCTGAGCCATGAGGCCCAGTTAGACCCATAGGCCTGGCTGCTAATTCCATCCATGGACACCTCTGTGGTCTTTGCGTCAGTTTCAGAACCATCACCCAGGGCTAGGCCCATTGCATAGGACACTCAATGGAGGAAGCAAGTTTCTGAGAGTCACTCAACAGTCTCACATACGTCTCATCCAAGATAATATTCCTTTTAGATCCAATTAACATGTATACCGGTACTGTTGGTGCTGCCATGTTGCTTCCTGAACTTGATGTGACTGCTGACATGTAGAAATGGCAGTGGCTGTATTGACTCCAGTACCATGAAAAATGGAATTTCTACCTGCCATGATTATCCCCAGAACTTTCACTAATGGGATAGACCCAAAGGAACCAGCCGACGGCACTTGGCCTGCAACCGTAGTGATGTGGAGATAAGCCAGAAGTGAATGCTCCATGGAAATCCAGAAAAGAGTATAAAGGGTATCATTATTTGCAGCCTTGGGACCCCAGGGCAATCCCTGTAGCTGCTCCCGTGCAAAGAAGCCTCGTAGTGAAATGACCGCGCTGGGCTGCCGTACGCTGTGTCTGACTGCATGGCTGTTCCTCTGTGCTGCTATGCTGCCTGCTACTGGCAGAAAACTAGAAATGCAGATAAAGCCATTGTTTCTTGAGTAAAAGCAGCAATGCAGCACTTGCAGAATATGAGGTGCAATGTCCCCTTTTTGGCTGGGGTTTAGCACAAATGCAGCATTTAGCCCCTCGAAAATGGGAATTGGGGCAAGTCCCCTCCCTCTCTTTGTAGCACAACCCAAGGAGAGGGTCAGTGTCACCAGCACTGTTAACACTGGTCTACTGCACAAGTGCCCACCGCCCAACCCATGCATTACTTGTCCTTAACATCTCCTGCCGCTGCGCTCATTCTAAAAGTTTGGGTCCCCTTCATTTGGGGTCCCTGATTAACCACAAGCTGGCATAGCTGACCAACACAATATATGAAGGAAAGTGGTGCCCTTGACTTGCACTGCTCCATCTGCTGTTAGTGGTACCATATTGGGTCAGGACCTTTCAACAACTACAGTTTTTGTCAGCAAAAGCTTAGACTGCCCATTAGAGGGGCAGTGAGAAAAATTGGAGTTTTCACTTACCGGTATATTCTTTTCTAGTAGTCTGAACTGTCAGTGCAGACGTATGGGATATGTCCAGGTTCACCTCTGGAGGCAGGACAGAAGAATTGGTCTCTTGTCCTTAGTATATATCGGCTCCACCTCTGTTCCCCAGTTCTGTTGCAAAGCTCAGTGATGTGTTTAGGAGACAAGTAGTAGGAAGGAAGGTCAAGAGACAACAGTATGAAACATAGTAGATAGAGAGAGAAAAGTGTCCTTTCACCTATACTAAAATCAGCCTTGGTGGGATTTACTGCACTGACAGTTCAGGCCTACTAGAAAAGGATTTTCCGGTGAAAACCCCTATTTCTCTAGTCGGCCCTCCTGTCAGTGCAGACGTATGGGACGTCCAAAAGCTGTCCCTTAAAGGGATACTGTCATGGGAAAACATTTTTTTTCCCAAAATGAATCAGTTAATAGTGCTGCTCCAGCAGAATTCTCATAGTATGGTATCTGCAAAACAATAAAAAATGACCGATATTTGTGGACAAATGATGTGTTCGCTATATGGACGGGGCCACTATGGACTCTTAATTCATTCCATCAAGAGATTAACATTGCCTTACCCTTTATAAAATTTACCTTGAACTCTGACAGTGAACAGATTGCATTTTTGGACACCTCCATTATAAGGAAGGGGGATACTCTGACTACGGATTTGTTTCGCAAATCCTTAGACAGAAACACCTTACTTCATTATAATTCATTCCACCCTATGCAAACCAAGAAATCGCTACCGAAATCACAATTTGTTCGCGTAAAGCGAATAGTGACAGAGAGTAGTCTGCAAAAGGAAAGGTTGGATGAAATGGAAACAAATTTTCTACAGAGAGGTTATCCCCCCGAGCTACTTAAACAACAACGTGAGGGAATTGAAGCCTCACATACAGGTCCCCAAAGTAACATCAAAGGGAAACCTAAACGTATCCCCTTTGTCTCTAAATTTAATACAGTGAGCCAAGAGGTGGCCAAAATCATACGAAAACATTGGGGCATATTGAGAGATGGGGTCCCCGAGGTAGAAATTTTCCAAAATATGCCACTGATGTCATACAAGAGAAATAATACCATAGGATCTACATTAGTAAAATCAGATTTGGGGGGATGTTCAAAGGAAGAACGGATTTTGCGCCCTAGAAATATGGGCACCTTCCCTTGCCTGTCATGTAACTGTTGCTCGAATGTCCTTAAAGGCGATGTTGTACATCATCCTCGAAAGGGCACTCCGATAAAAATCCATGGTTTTTACACATGTAATACTACATTTGCAATTTATGCAATAAAGTGCCCATGTGGTCGACTTTATATAGGACAGACAACTCGGGCTGTAAAAGACAGAATACGGGAACATAAATCGGCAGTGAAATTAAAAAAACTAGATCAAGCGGTTTCTAGTCATTTTGCAGAAAAAGGTCATGGGGTCCAGCAATTAAAGTTTCAGGTAATTGACAATATTCCAAAACTTCGACGCGGCGGTGACCGGGTTAAAGTGCTGTTAAAAAAGGAAGCACAATGGATACGACGCCTAGAAACACTGGAACCCCATGGCCTTAATCGCGAATATGACTTGCATCCCATATACCGATAGTATTTTAATGATTGTTTTTAATAACACTAGTGCTAAATCATTTTGTCCACAAATATTGGTCATTTTTTATTGTTTTGCAGATACCATACTATGAGAATTAAATCCTATATAGGAAGAATATAATCCACAGGAAACAAGTGGACACTTTTCCATATATTACAATGTATCTGACAATGTTGCCTTTATGTTTCTTTTGTGCATCAATCAATTTTGATTGTTGGCCCCTAGAGGGCGATCTAACATGTGAGTATAAAACTGTGCAATCAGCAGTAATTTATTAACTTGATAAAGGGCCACATAGGCCTGAAACGTTGTTCATTTGAGATCCAAGCCAGAAAATGCAATAAAGGCTTTTTAAGAAAAATACGCTTTGGATGGTGCTGTGATTCCGTTTTGGCATTATTTATCCGGTTGGAGTGGACAACCCTGCACGTGCATCATCTCGATAGATTGTTTGGTTTGGGTGAGTGCTGACCAATTTTCCCAGCAGAATTCTGCACTGAAATCCATTTCTCAAAACAGCAAACAGATTTTTTTATATTCAATTCTGAAATCTGACATGGGGCTAGACATTTTGTCAATTTCCCAGCTGCCCCAAGTCATGTGACTTGTGCTCTGATAAACTTCAATCACTCTTTACTGCAAGTTGGACTGATATCACCCCCAGCAGCCAAACAAAAGAACAATGGGAAGGTAACCAGATAACAGCTCCCTAACACAAGATAACAGCTGCCTGGTAGATCTAAGAACAACACTCAATAGTAAAATCCAGGTCCCACTGAGACACATTCAGTTACATTGAGAAGGAAAAACAGCAGCCTGCCAGAAAGCATTTCTCTCCTGAAGTGCAGGCACAAGTCACATGACTTGGGGCAGCTGGGAAATTGACAATATGTCGAGCCCCATGTCAGATTTCAAAACTGAATATAAAAAAATCTGTTTGTTCTTTTGAGAAATGGATTTCAGTGCAGAATTCTGCTGGAGCAGCACTATTAACCGATTCATTTTGGGGAAAAAACATTTTCCATGACAGTATCCCTTTAAAAGAGAAAAAAAACATGGGTGGGTATGCTGATTTGTAAAAAGTTCCGTAGTGGTTATGCTACTGCAGCTTGTAAAACTTTACGGGCAAACACGGCCGCTCATGAAACAAAAACATGTAACTGATAAAACTTGATAAAGTGTTTGGTGAAGACCATGTGGCTGCTCTACAGATTTGTTCGGGTGTAGCCAAGTTCTGAAGGGCCCAGGAAGCACTTTGTGCTCTTGTAGAATGAGCTTTAACTTGGAAAGGCTTCTGTATATTGGTAAGAGTATAGGCTTGATTAATTGTGCCACTTGTAAACCTCTGTGTGATGAGACTAACAGTGAGCCTGAACACCTAAAAGTTGCTCTTCTCTTTTTGTAAAACTTAATTGCTCTAACCACATCCAGTGTATGTAGGTGCTTTTCCTTATCATTAGCAGAATTTGGGCAAAACTAAGGAAGTACGATTTCTTGGTTAATGGGGAATTTAGTCACAACTTTAGGTAAGAATCCCGGGATTGTGCGCAGCACTACCTTATCGCTGTGGATTATCAGCCATGGTTCCTTGTGTGACATAAATAAATGATGATGATGATGGTTCCTTGTGTGACAGTGCTACTATTTCAGATAGTCTTTTTGCTGAAGTAATAGCAATAAGGAAAGTGACCTTTAGAGTTAGCCACTTTAGGTCTTTGGGGCTCAAAAGGTGATTTTTGCAGTGCGGACAACACCACTGTTAGATCCCATGACGTGGCTGGATCTCGGAAAGGGGGGCCTGATTCGTATCACACCTTGCAAAAACTGTTGAACATCAGGGTGTTCTGCCCATTTATAGTGAAATAGTTCTGATAGGGTTGAGACTTGAGGGTACTGGGTGCCAATCCTTTTTTGAACCCAGTGGAGAGAAATTCGGTAACTGTTTGTACTGTGCTGTGTTACAAAAATACAGGTAAGTGGAGGGCACTCTCATTTAGAAATAAAGAGACAAAAATGCAATAGGAGGTGCAAAAAAACCTACAGTCACCCCTACAGAGCAACCAAATATAACTTATAATTTGACAGTAACTCAATGTTTTACAAAGACAAAACACTCCACATGATTGTAATATACATACCACCCTTTGGTACAAACAAGGCAGAAAAGGAACTACAAGAAGCGGATACACCTGCCAAATGAGAACAGCCCCAACGTTTCGGCACACAGCCATTGTCAAGGGGAGAATCCCCCAAATTGTTTTTTAAAACAGTAAAGCATTTTCTATTATACCACCTGAGTCAAATGATTTATTGTGAGTGTGCAGACCTGATATTTGACATGTACTGTGCTGTGTTCCCAGCTTAGACTTCTAGAAGAGCACCACTGGAGAAAGGTTTATAATATGCTTTTGATGTGGAAGTCTTCCTCGCCTGTAGTAAGATTGTGTCCACAATTTGGTCTCAAGTGCCAGGCTGTCAAACGGAGCATGGGTAAGTTGGGGTGATGAATCCCTGGAGTAACAGATCCGGTTGTAGTGGAAGTCTCCATGGTTTGGATATGGACATGCTCACCAGATCTGTGTACCAGAATCTGTTGGGCCAATCCGGTGCAATTAGTATGGTTGTCAAACCCTCCTGCTTGATTTTGGCAATAATCCTCGGTTGTATTTGCAGGGGGGGGAACGCATAGACTCTGTTGAAATTCCAATGAATCACTAGGGCATCTATGAATGCCATCTTTGGGTCCTTGGTTCTGGAGCAGTAGCATGGAACTTTGAAATTTTGTCTTGAAGCTAACATATCTATCTCTGGCGTTCCCCATTTAGTTGAGCAAACACTTTGGGGCAAAGACTCCATTCGCCCTGGCCGATTGTCTGCTGGCTGAGGAAATCCGCCTCCCAGTTTAGCACTCCTGGGATGTAAACTGCGGAGATTGATGACACATGGAGTTCGGCCCACGTTAAGACTTCTTCCACCTCCTGCATCGCCAGCTTGCTGCCTGTTCCCCCTTGTTTGTTTACACAGGCCACTGCTATGGCATTGTCTGACTGAATTCTGACTGGTTTGTCTGCAGAAGTTTGGACCACCCTTGAAGGGCTAACACTATAGCTCGAAGTTCTAGCATATTGATCGGCAAGCGAGACTCTTGGACAGTCCATTTTCCCTGTAGTGTGTGCGATATTCTGCTCCTCACCCGAGTGTGCGTCAGTCATCACAATCTCCCACATTTTGGGTGCCCAGCTTCTGCCTGAAGTTAGGTGAGCCTGAACCATCCACCACAAAAGACTGGTTCTGGTCTGTGGCGATATGTGGATGTGTTGCTGGAGGTCTTAATGGTCCTTGTTCCAGCCTTGAAGAAAATTGTGTTGCAGTTGTCTCAATTGAAATCTGACATATGGAATTGCCTCTAGAGCTGCTACCATGAATCCCAGTAGATGAAGACAGTCTCTCGCTGTCACCTTGGTTTTGTTGAGGAAGCTCCTTGTACTGGAAAGTATGGTGTCAATCTTGTCCTCTGGTAGCTGTACTACTTGTCTTGTGGAGTCGAATTGTAGTCCGAGGAAGCATATGCGCTGAGCTGGTATCAAGGAACTCTTTTGGTGGTTTATCAGCCACCCATGTTAAGTTACTACCTTTAAGCTGGCCATAGATGCAAAGATCCGATCGTACGAATCGTCGTACGATCGGACTTTCCCATCTCCCGACCCGCCACTAACCATTCAGATCAAAGTCTTACCAGTCAGATTAGTTAAAGAACAGATCAGCAATGTTCTGCCCCTGTACGATATCTATGTCCAACCAAAGCTAGTGACAGTCTCCCACTGAAAATCCTACGATCGGCAATACACGCAGAGATATTATCGGCAGCCGACAGAAATTTTCTAACCTGTCCCATCGACCAAACGACCGACCTCCGCTGGACGAAAAATGTCGGGACTCTCCACACACGGTCCGAATATCGTACAAATCCTCGATTCGTACGATCAGATCTTTGCGTCTATGGCCAGCTTTAGTGTTATCGCTGTATCCTTGATTGCTAGTTCCTTTGATGTTGACTTGAGAAGGTCGTCGAGATAGTCCTCAAATGGGCCACTATAGGTGCTAGAAGCTTTGTGAACACCCGCAGTGCAGTGCAAAGGCCGATTGGGAGAGCTACAAATTGGAGGTGTTGGAGTGTGTACTAGTTCTTTTTAGTGATGACTCTAACTTTTTATCCATAGGGTCTTTAAAAGATGCCTCCTCAGCAGGCAGCGTGGTTTGTCTGGATAGTCTAGCAATGACAGAGTCCACTTTGGGTGGTTTATCCCAGAGCTTACGCTGTTCTTCCGGAATTGGGTAAGTATCATAAAAGCGTTTTTGTTAAAATAAATCTACGGTCTGGTTGCTGCCATTCAGTGTCGACCATTTGTGTCATGGAGTTAAACATAGGGAAAGCTCGTGTGCGTTTTTGTTGGACCCCCAGGAACCGTTTCATCTATTATATCTAAAGTCTCCATCATTTCTTTTAGCAGTTTTTTTTTTTAAATGTCTCGTTTGGCAAAGGTGGCTCTTTATGTATCTGAGTCACTGTTATCTGAGTTAGCATCATCTGAAAGCTGAGGCTCTGAATCATTGAGTGAAAACAAATCAATATATGTAAGGGAGGTCCCTCCTCAGCATCTGATAGCTCCGTAGGGGATTCCCTGGCTTTTCGCTTAGTAGTAGGCGATTGGGCTGGAGGCTCAAAAGTGACCCTAACCCACTCAAAAAAATCACCTAACTGGGGTGGAATTTGAGGTCTTTGCTCTGAAGTACTCGCTATAGGTGGAGTCAGGGCTGATCCTATCAAAATTGGGACCATGTTGGCGGGGCCCCTAGACAAAGTGTTGCTGGCTACTGACACAGCAAATATTTAGGAAAATAAGGGCATACAGGCACAAAATAGAAAGGAAAGGGGCAGTGCGGGGCCCCCAGAGGTGCGGGGCCCAATTGGTCCAATTGGCCTAAGGCCGGCCCTGGGTGGAGTTTGCATTATTCCCTGGCTTTGAAGTTCTTTACCACGCTGTGCTCCAACTAAATGTTGGCTAGTGTCCATTATAATAGGCTGCGGGCTTAATGGTGGCGGTTCACTAGGCTTACTATCGGAACAGAATGAGGTCTCAGATCTCCGTAAAGTGTGTTTACACTTTTTACATTTCTGCGTATTGTCTGTTTTTTTGACAGACTTTCTTACAGTTTTGTCTGAATAACCCCTCTGAGGTCTCTCAACAAGTCAGATCTTTCCATGATAGCAATGTATGTTATGCAATATTGTATGCCGCTGGTAGTGTGTGCTGCTAAAAGGAACGTTCAGCACTGTACTGAAGGCGCATGAGTCGGATTCTTCTTTTGATAGAGACACTATATGAAAGAACTGTATAAAATCTTCCTTTGTTGATCAAACTTGGTTAGAATCACAAAAGTCCGGATGAGCAGGGCAGGGAGTGCATGGCTCAACGCGTTTCGTGACTACAAGGTCACTTCATCAGAAGCCAGAAGAAAAGTTTTAAAAAAAAAGTTCCTTTACCGTCCTTCTTAGTAGAGGAGTGGTATGCGGATTGCGCTTTAGGTCTCTTTGTGACACGCTCCTGCTCTGTGTACTGCGAGGAAACAAATGGCGGTGGTATTAAGTATGCGCACCTAGACGTCCGAACGTCGTGCGTATGATGTCATCACGATGCGACGTCATACGGCACGCCTAGCAATTCTAACTTTGGGCCCAAAACATCCTGTGGTAAGCTAGGGTGCTACTGTTGGCCGTGTCTTTTGTGGTCTGGCCTATGGATGACGAGCGTCTACCTCTGGACGCTCAAAGTCCCTTTTCTTGCCTTGTAGCCGAGATGGAAAGGTGGCTTGTGCTGTAGCTGTGTGTGGCCCATGAAGCTGCTCAGCGTTCTGGTATAATGGCAGTACCGCATGCCAAATTGGATATAACGCTGTCTGTAGGGTTACAGGTAGTTCCGCATACCTTACCATAACACATAGCAAATTTTTCTTAAGGAAGGCCTGCAGGTAGTACCGCATACCTAGCCTTATCGCAGATACCATGGTAATGCTCGTGCAATTACCCTCCTGTTGTATGTTCCACTTGCTGCTAAAAGCCAGCAAGGAGGGAAGCCGTTATCGTTGGGAGACAGCTCTGCATGCCTCCATCCCTAATAGGGATTAAACCTGAAAAAAAAATATTTCTATCCTTCACTTCTGAAGGCAGGACAAAGAACTGGGGAACAGAGGTGGAGCCTATATATCCTAAGGGAGGGAAACCAATTCTTCTGTCCTGCCTCCAGAGGTGAACCTGGACATAACCCATACGTCTGCACTGACAGGAACATGAGTTTGGACCTGAAGAATGGTCACAAACTGTGGCTCAGTCTATTGGTTCTGTTTCCCCCACTCTGTGGATTTTGGATCAGATATCTCTGGAATGCCCTTAAAAATATAGACCTTGGAACATCCAGTAGATGCACCGTAGGGGCTTGTTCTGATACTGACCCTTTTGGGATCTATTTGCAGAGGAAATGCCCACCATGATCCAGACCCAATGACTTTAGTCAAACAAAGGACATTTGTTCTTACCGTAATTTCTCTTCCTTTGGAGCCAAGAAGCAGCACCTATGAGATTGATTCCTCCCTTAAAGATATGACATTTAGACACACCTCCAAACAATTAAGTACCCAATAACCCCCCACCCCCCTTGTCCCACATTCGTCAGTGTCATAAAAAGTAACACAATGATGCATATTAACCATTTCTTGAAACAGCAGGTGGGAAATACTGCTGCTGGTTGGATCCAAAGGAAAGAGAAATTACAGTAAGAACAAATTTCCTTTCCATCCTTCACAGCAGCACCTATGAGACATAAAAATTATAATAATTCTACTAAACAGGGAGGGAATTCCCAGACATCACAGAGTGAAGAACCTTTCTGCCAAGTGTTGCTTCATGTGAAGCCCAGATGCCTATAATGCTTCAAAAAGGTATGTAGCCATTCCATGTAGCTGCAAATGTGCTCCACTGACTCCTTTCAGCCACAGATGTGGCTACAGCTCTGGTGGAATGAGCTTTAATGAAAACTGGAGGTGGAAGATTTGCTAATTCATAACATAAATAAATAGTATCCCAAATCCATCTGGCAATAGTAAACTTGGAAGCTTTACTGCCTTTTGTGCGACCTGAAAAAAAGTAAAAGTAAACTTTCAGGTTTCCTAGAGGAACTGGATTTCCATAAATAAGTTTTCTCTAGATTGGCCCTTCTGTCAGTGCAGACGCTATGGGGTTAAGTATCCACCTCCGGAGGCAGGACAGAAGAAAAAGAACTGTGTGACACCAGTGAAATCTCTCAGAGATAACCACTGACTGACTGGATTGGATCGCGACACTTTCTAACTTCATGTGCACCAGAAGTTTTACTTCTTAACCGATCGAGCCGCACTTCTGGGTTCAGGAGCTTTTGGCACCGGAACGTCACACAATTCATACGTTACTAACGGGCGCCATCTTGGATCCAAGGGTCGCGCAGACTTGCAGCTCCGGATACAGAGCAAGCTACAGAACACGCTCTAAAGGTTAGAGGCTCTACTAAGAGCTAATTTAGTTCTAATCACCGCATAAGGAGTAACATAAGCGGACTTGAGGTATTGCAGCCTGCAGGCTTTCATACTGTTGTATCATTTACTCTACATGAGTAACTACCAACATACTGCATAAGGCATTAGCCTTGAATGAATATTGGATGCCACGCATTTGTCTACAGACAATAGAGGGCATTAATGAGAGAGTGATAAAAGTGAAGGTACTAAGTAAGGTTATTTATCCATACAGATAAACATGGAGTCTGACACAGCCCTAGAGGACCTCAGAAAAGATATGTCCAATGCCACAACAACTCCCAAGGTAAAGAAGTCAACTGAGAAGAAATCCCATAGCCAATTCCAAAAATGCAAGCCTTGCAAACACACCTTATGTAAAGGGGAACAAGGGATATGTCTGGATTGCTCAAAACCAACAGATTAAGCACCAATTCTCTCCCCACATCCAATTCTATCACAAGATATAGAAGATAGTACCCAGATCAATGAGGCACAAGATCTTTCCACATCAAAGCCACCTTATAAGAGGAATTATTTGACTGGATTAAATCTATTATTCAATCATTAATCAGTCAACCTCAAATTCATAGTAAGAAACGGAAGGCACGTTTGAGCTTGGACACCAACTCCTCTGAATCAAAGGACACTAGTGACCAAGACAGTGATCTAGAACCAGGAGAACTCTCTGTCAGTGATATTTCTTCTGATGACTCAGACAATGAACATCAGTACCGCTCAATTGCAGGTCCCGACGCGGCCAAACGTCTCTTATGGGAGATATTAGCAACACTAGAGATTAAAGATGAGACAACAACTACATCTAAAGCTGACAGAGTTTTGGGTGTTCAACCCAAGAAATCTCGGACTTTTCCCATATTCGAATCAGTATTTCAGATAATTGACAATGAGTGGTCTAGGATAATCCACTCACACTGACTCAGAGATTCCTTAATACTTACACTGGGCCGATTGAACAGCAAAAAATCTGGGACAAAGCCCCAAAAGTAGACTCAGTGATAGCTCGTCTATCCAAAAATACCACACTACCAACAGAGGAAGCGGCCTTCAAGGAGCCGATGTATAAAAAGATGGAGGTGGCATTAAAAAAAGGCTACACACATGCCGCAGCAATCCTCCCACCAGCGGTGGCATCAGCAGGATTAGCACAAAAAGATTCTGGTGCCAGGAGTTGCTAAAAAAACCTACATCACCAGAGGAATTACAGGAGGAGCTTCAACGCATTTGTGCGCCATTAGCTTTTCTGTCCGATGCAGCCATGGATACTGTTAGGCTGGCAGCTAAAACCAGCATTGATACGATTGTTGCCAGAAGAGCTTTTTGGTTACGCCATTGGTCTGGAGACACAGCATCCAAGAACAAATTACTCAATCTACGCTTCACAGGAGACATGCTTTTTGGGCCAGATTTAAAGCAAATCATAAAAACGAAATTTAACTTACCGTAATTTCCTTTTCCTTCAAGTCCATACAGCAGCACCTATAGGGTTAACTCCCCCCACATAGTAGGATGAGCAAGGACCAATCAAAAGTATAAGTGGCGCCTCCTCCCCCAGTGCCCTGTGTTATAAATAGGGATGCACCGAATACACTATTTTGGATTTGGCCGAATCCACAAATCCATCTTGGAAGATTCGGCCGAATACCGAACCAAATCCTAATTTGCATATGCAAATTAGGGGCAGGAAAAGAAAAAGTGGAAAAAAATTGTTTTGCTTCCTTGTTTTGTAATAAAGTCAGGTAAAATCCTGCCCTTCCCACAATTTGCAAATGCAAATTAGGATTCGGATTCGGTTCGGCCACGCACAAGGATTTGGCCGAATCTAAGTCCTGCTGAAAAAGGCTGAATCTTGGCTGAATCCCGAACCAAATCTGGGAATCGGTGCATCCCTAGTTATAAAAAAGTACACACGCTACTGCACAGCAAACTTTATCAGGGTGGGGAACAAATAGTGCTGCTGAAAAGGAAATTACGGTAAGTTAAATTTCGTTTTTTCCTTCATGTCCTATACATCAGCACCTACGGGACATAGCAAGCAAACGGGGGGATAACGGCATCAAATCCTCTGAAAAACTGTTTGGAGCACCTCAGCCTGCAAAGCATCAACATCCAGCCTCTAGTGCTTAGAGAAAGTGTAGGGTTGACCAAGTTGCAGCTTCACAAATTTTATCCGGAGGAACAAGAAGTTCTGCCCAGGATGTCGCTGTTGCTCTTGTCGAATGAGCTTTAATAAAAATTGGGGGATGCAATTCTGCAGCTATGTAACACGTTTGAATAGTATCCTTTATCCATCTGATCAGGTTATTTCAACACTGCCTGGCCTTTACTCTTTCTGGACATAGCAACTCAAATATGCTCAGATTTTCAGCAAGGTATTTTTTGAGCAAGGTTTATCATCCGACAGATATCTAATGAGTGATATCTAATGAGTGATATCTAATGAGTGATATCTCTGCTTAGTATTATTAACATGTATTTATATAGCGTAGCACTGTAAAGTAAATGTGATTATACAACTAAATCACATGAATTCAATACATAGAACATATTGAGTTATTCAGCAATCACTTCAACAGAGAATAGAAAAAGTTCCAGCTCCCAACCAAGAACTCAAAATAAATCCAAAAGACATTTCAGATACCTTTTCCCAGTTCTGCCGTGAGCTTTAGAACTTGAAGGATGACCCCGCCATAACTATTCCCTCTCCCCTAAGATTCAGGATGGGCTCAACTCCCTGCAATCCCATTGTTTCACCAATCAAAATTCAACACTTGAACTGCCCAAATCTCCACACATTAACTCCTTAATACAATTAAAATCTTAGCCCTAAACAAAGTTCCCGGGCCGGATGGGTACACCAGTAAATATTTGCCAACCTACTGGCCCCAGATCTCACTAGAACACTAAACTGTGCAGCTCACTGGGTCCTTCCCAAAAGAGATGCTTTTGTCTCACTTCTCTACAATACCTAAACCAGCTACAGACAGTACTAAATGTGTGAAATATCGGCCACTATCACTAATCACAAATATGTCTAACATCTGTACCCCGGCGGATTCAGAACACTTCACACATCCATCAACTCTCACAAGTAACAGCTGTATCTAGGAGTCACATGACACATTGGATAATCCTATCACAACTACACACAATCAACACCTCTGTGAGTTTCTTCACATGTCACCTCTTTGAAGAGTTACAATGTGCCATTGTAAATGGATTAGTGGAAGAGTTTATATGCCGAGAACTTCCCACACCAGTCAGTTGTACTGAAGAAGCTGCTCGGATGTGAAACGTCTTCATTGATTACTCAGCAAGTCCAGTTGTTTTTAGATTGACCTATACTAGATATACTATGACCTGGATGAATGAAAATCTTCATAGTCATGTCCATATCACATTGGGCAGACCAAGGAATTTCTGAAAGACCTATACTCTGTGAACATCTTAAGAACCTTTGAAGCCCTTACAGAAAAATTGACTTTGCAACCAACAGATCAGTATGAATATATCCCAGTCCCTCACTGGCTCAGATCTCTCAACAGAGACTATAAGACGGAGAGATAACCTACTCACATAGAAATGATTTGCCAAAAGTGCTTTAATGGGAAAGTCCTCATTTCTAACTGCTACAAAACAATACTAAGCCAAGGTCCAAACAGTGGTGGGACACACAGTGAAGGTGGCTACCAAATGCACTAACCGTATGGAAGGCCACACTAAGCTCCTATACAAATGGCACATTACAGCATAACACATAGTTGACTCCTCACTAGGCTACACCAGGCTGGAGGTTCTCATATATATGTGCTGGCACTGCCCAATAACAAAACTGTTTGAAAAGCAAGTTTTTCCCTTGGTCCCACAAGTATTGCTACAAGACCTACCTATGCAGCTACAAATTGCATTGCTACAAATATATCCCATCAAATACACCAGAGCTGCCAACTGCTATTTCATATGTTTAATGCAGATACAACATTAAAGGGGATCTATCGAGAAATTTAAATTCTCTGAATGGATAGTTGAGGTGGAAATAATAATATCTTCACATATATTTCTTTAGCAGAAATGATTACTTTTTTAGTAAAATGACATATTACTACATGCAATGAGGGTACTTTCTCTGACAGACACTTCAAGCTACTGCTGAATGGGAGTGGCTTCTTACTAGCTATGATGTCACCTAGCAACTAGCAAAGTCCCACCTCCTCCATGCTAATTAGCATCCTCACACCAACAGGGCCGGATTTACATAGTGGGCGCCCCTAGGCCCACTGCCGTTTGTCGCCCCTGTCCCCTCCCATTTTTTGTGCAAATTTTCATCATCTGGACCAATGTAGGTGTGGTTGAGCAGCATGCCGCCCCCCTAAAATCCTGCCGCCCTAGGCCCGGGCCTAGGTGGCCTTTCCACAAATCCGGGCCTGCACACCAACTGTTACTGTGGAAGCTCCTTGTGAGAAAAGTAAGGCTGTCAGTTCTGCACATTCTCTCAGTCAAGTACAGACAGAGAGATTGGTAAATAATTAGGGATGCACCGAATCCAGGATTTGGTTAAGAATTCGGCCTTTTTCAGCAGGATTCAGATTTCGGCCGAATCCTTCTGCCCGGCAGAACCAAATCTGAATTTGTATATGCAAATTAGGGGCGGGAAGGGAAATTGCGTGACTTTTTGGCACAAAACAAGGAAGTAAAATTTTTTTCCCCTTCCTACCCCTAATTTGCATATGATCATTTCATTAATCATGTGCCCAAATATTAGTGAAAAGATTCGGCCGAATACCGAACCGAATCCTAATTTGCATATTGTTGGAGTTTTCAAAAAAAAATATGGTCCACCCTCTGCTGTAAGAATTGGCCAAGAAAGCAGGGAGCTGGTGAGAATTAGGGAAACATTTTTTTTTTATTTCTTTAAATGATATCACGGCATATAACTGGTTTGTCCCGCAGTAAAACTGTAGTTGTGAGTTATCAACCCCTTGGGAACATTATGAACCACATGACAATACAATTGTGTGACAATACGAACATAAAAGTAAAACTATTGACATAAGTGCTGACAGAGAGAGACCACATTCACAGCTAAAGTGTTACTAGTAAGAGCTCCCCACTACCAAGGGTCCCTTTCCATTAGACTTTGTAAAAGCAGTGCCAATGAAATGTAAAATATTAAGTCCTAGGTTGAGCCCTCTGAGCAGACAGGTCATAAAGCGCAAAAATCCCACAGATTGTGCAAGGGGAGATGTGCAAATTTACATTGTGTGTACTCTGAGATAACTTTTAAAGGAAAACTATACCCAAAAAATTAACACTTGAGCAACAGTTTATATCAAATGAAGTAGCATATAAAAGAATCTTACCAAACTGGTATTTATATTTAAGTAAATATTGCCCTTTTACATCTCTTGCCTTGAACCACTATTTCATGATGCTCTGTGTGCTGCCTCAGAGATCACCTGACCAGAAATACTGCAGCTCTAACTGTAACAGGAAGAGATCAGCTGACCAGAAATACTGCAGCTCTAACTGTAACAGGAAGAGATCACCTGACCAAAAATACTGCAGCTCTAACTGTAACAGGAAGAGATCACCTGACCAGAAATACTGCAGCTCTAACTGTAACAGGAAGAGATCACCTGACCAGAAATACTGCAGCTCTAACTGTAACAGGAAGAGATCACCTGACCAAAAATACTGCAGCTCTAACTGTAACAGGAAGAGATCCCCTGACCAGAAATACTGCATGGCCAAATGTGTTCCTGCTGATTTATCTGAGTAGGAGCTGGGATTTCACCTATAGAATATTTACCCATATAGGGAATCCCATAGTCAGAGCACAGGGAGTTAGTTAACCCTTTCCAGTCAGACATCATAGTGAGTGGAACTGGTGCAGCTGAGCTATTGCTGGGGAGTAATCCCTGTAGGATAGATAGGACTTCAGCCCTGTAGTGAGTTGCCAGCGTGTACACCTGATCTGGACTGTGGATTTCCCATCAGCCTCTGTGACACGTACAGTGGATCCTCAGGAATTCAGGAAGCCTTTCCCTACACCAGCATTCCAAGCTCAGTGTGGATTAAAGCTGCCAGACTGCTTCCCTGTATCTGCTCTGCCTCACAGGATCCTTCTTCTTTCACTATCACTGGGAGTTGGTGAGACCTTCACTTTATACATCAATCTGGTGTTGCAACACATAATTCTCATCTTATTACTGTAGGGTTAGGGTTATATCCCCTCAGACCCCTAGTGTGCACACTCACCATTCTTAAAGTGACAGTAGACATTTTCATACAAAAGGGTGATACTTATATTGTCTAATATTCATCGTATTATTGTTATTTCACTGTTCTTATTGTATTGCATATATTGCATTTCTAATACTACATATTACTGCATATCTGCCTATTGTGTGGTTTATTGTCTGCTACAATTGGTACCAAAATCACTGCTATTGCAGTTCCCAGGAGGTTATATGTCACCAACATCTGGTTTTAGCCCTGGGTGGAGGCACTTAACTTATCCAAACCCCTAAATCTCCCACTTAGCGGAGGCTTGGGATCTATACTGTATATCTATACCTGGATATTACTGCCAAGAAAGGGTTACATATGTTTTACAGACAGAAACAAGCGAACAACACCTATGCAATGCTGAAAATGCAATAAAATAGCTAAACATGCAATAAAATGGCTAAAAATGCACCAAAAGCATCAAATTTGCAATATAATCCCAAAAAATAACATATAAAAGGTATTGCGCAGTATGGTACGCTATTCGCAATGGCTATAAAAAAAAAAAATTCAGGCAAAAAAACAAATGATGCAATAAGAAAAAAAAGCCACAAAATAGTGTATGTGTGTATGTGTGTATACAATTCTCAAAATTACGTTATGTGCGCATGTGTGCGGGTACAAGTGTGAGTTCTGTGAGTGTGCGACCCCCCCCCGATCCCCAAAAATGTATGTGTTAGTGTGAATGTAAATGTGTATCAGTGTAATAAGTGTGTCTGTGTGTGTAAGTGTAACACTAACCTGCAAAATGCATGACAATCCATCTGGGGTTGCAGGAGGGGGTCCCACAAAGTGGAGGCAGATGTCTTCGGTGAAGATCCAGTGAGTGGGTGGTGCTGTGGGTATAGGAAGTGCAGGCAGCAGCAGGACACGTAGAATTCACGTTCCTACTGCTACCTTAGGGCCCCATGGCGATTGCGCCCCAGGGGCCACTGGATCCCCCACTCTGCTCATTGCCTAAAGGTGGGGAATGAGCAGGGATGGAGCAAGCTGCAGCCAGTCCCACCCTCCTGCAGCCAGCCCCCCCTCTACAGTCAGCCCCCCTGCAGTCAGCTTCTCCCTTGAGTCAGTCCCCCTGCAGCCAGTCCTCTCCTGTCTGCCTCCGTACTTTTGTAACTTTTAAAACATGGTTTCACACAAAGCTGCTGTACTTCTGCAGCTCCCCCTCCCATCCGGAAAAGTGGAAAGCTAGGTAGACCTGGGACCCCCCAATATATATACACAAAAAACTAAAATGAATGAAGCATAGAAGATGCTACTGGATTAGACAGAAATCAATCCCGTCCCATTACACATGGCAGTTTATTTTGGGGGACAGAAATATAAAAATTAAAGGGTGAATTAGCCTTAAATGCACTGTTAGTGTCACGTAGATAGTGACATTCAATTGGTCTTTGACTCTGGGTTGGGAAGGATTTGTCTTTCTGTTGTGTCTCTCTGCAGTGTGACAGTTAAACTGCTCTCTAAGGGCACTGCCCCCGGCACTTCATTTAATAATTATTTGTAATAACAACAGTCCCTCCACAAGAACACTACAAAAGTTTTTACTCAAATTTGTTTCTGGTCTTAAAGAGAGAGGGCACTTTCAGGCCAGTGTTAAACTTGAAACCCCTGAATCCATATGTGTCAAAGCAAAAATTCCACATGGAATCAGTTCCATCGGTATTAATGTCACAAGAACTGCTACATGATGAAAGTAGATCTTCAGGATGCATATTTGCATATCCCTATCAGAGAAGAATCCTAGCGATACTTAAGATTTGCAATTCTCGACAGTCATTACCAATTCAGAGCTCTTCCCTTTCGTCTATGTACAGCGCCAAGAGTATTTACCAAATTTCTCAGCCCCCCTTATTGCGCACCTAAGGCGCTGATGGATTATGCTCACCCCATACCTAGAAAACCTACTAATAAAATCCATGTCATACAAGCAAAGTCAAGTAGGTATGTGTAGAAGCTCTTACCCAACACTTCTGGCTCATAAACCACAGAAAGAGCCAACTCATTCCAACACAGCGCATCAAATTCCTAGGAATGTGGTTCGACTCCTCCCTACAGACAATATCATTGACAGAGGAGAAGATTCAGACAATCTCGGACACAGCAAAACAAATTTGCCGTCAGACCAAGATATCAGTGGAACTTTGCCTCAGACTACTAGGATACATGGTAGCCACACTAGAGGCCCTACCATTTGGCAGATTTCACATGAGAAGTTTCCAAAATCATTTTCTAAGCCATTGGAACAAGAACAATTTAGCTCTCACGCAACAGATTCCCATGACTAGGCCAGTCAGATGTTCTCTAAAATGGTGGACACTAGTACACAACTTAGTCCAGAGCAAAACATGGATCCCACACCAGTGGACAGTGGTGACCACAGACGCCAGCCTCAAGGGAGTTGGTCACCAGAGGAATCCATGCTACCAATCAATGCAATAAGAAATGTCATCTTTCATTGGTCCAACAAACTGAAGGGCCAACCTCTCAGAATCCAATCAGACAATGCCACTGCGGTAGCATACCTAAACAAACAAGGAGGTACACGCAGCAACAGAGCGATGCAGGAAGTAGCTCAGATACTCACCTGGGCAGAGTCCAACGTTCCGACCATCTCAGCAGTCTTCATACCGGGAGTACTAAACTGGGAGGTGGATTACCTAAGATGGCAGCAAATAGAAGAGGGAGAGTGGGCCCTTCATGTGGAAGTCTTCACAGAGATTACATCCAGATGGGGAATGCCGGTTATAGACATATTGGCGTCATGACACAATTTCAAAGTACCTATATACTGCGCCAGGTCCGGGGGAAGCGTATGTAGATGCCTTAGTCATTCCATGGACCTTCAACGGAGTATACACCTTTCCCCCACTCGCTCTCTTACTAAGGATCATCCGCAAGATCAGGCAAGAAGGGACACTAACGATTCTCATCGCCCCGTATTGGCTGAGGAGAGCGTGGCACTCAGAACTGGTCAATATGTCAGTAGCTCCTTCATGGAGATTACCCCTCTGCCAGACTTGTTAACTCAGGGTCCACTCAACCACGACAATTTATCCCTACTGCATTTGACAGCCTGGCTATTGAATCCGAGATCTGCCGCTCCAAGGGTTTTTCTAGACACGCCACAAGCATTTTAATGAAA
Source organism: Xenopus petersii (assembly GCA_038501925.1). Classification (NCBI taxonomy): domain Eukaryota; kingdom Metazoa; phylum Chordata; class Amphibia; order Anura; family Pipidae; genus Xenopus; species Xenopus petersii. The sequence continues at coordinate 158,622,789 of CM076676.1, read as the reverse complement.
GCCAGAAAACCAGTCACCACAAAGATCTACTATAAGACATGGAAGACATTTATAGAGTGGTGTGATTCCAAGGGGGTACAATGGCGGCAGGCCTCCACACAAGCCATAGTTTTATATTTAGCAACTCTAAAAGGGCAGATTTCAGCTCTATCTCTTCTCCTCCAACATCAGTGAGTGAGGGAACAGACCTTCTTCAGTTTGTACAAGGAGTAGGTAAAGTTAGACCACCCTACAGAGATCCCACACCCCTTTGGAACCTTACTACTGTACTTACAGCTCTACAAGGCCCCCCTTTTGAACCCTTAGCGTCATGCCCTCTCAAATCCCTGACTTGGAGGATGGCTTTTCTCCTTGCAATTACCTCCGCAAAGCGGGTATCGAACATGGCAGCATTATCCCAGAAAGAACCATGCGTCGTAATAGATCAGGATAGGGCATAGGGATAGGGTGTTTAGAACAATTCTATAATTTTCACCCAAGGTGGTGTCAGCATTCGACATTAATGAGGAAATTAAATTACCATCTCTCTGCCCCAATGGTATTAAGGGGTCACCTGCATCGAAACGTACCATAGCCAGATGGCTGGTCGACACAATAAATTGTGCTTATGACCTTAGTAAGAAACCCAGGCCATTTAAGGTTAAGGCACACTCTACCAGAGCACTGGGTACATCATGGGCACTGCACAATGCAGCCTCCCCAGAACAAATCTGTAAAGCGGCCACTTGGGCTTCTTTATTCACTTTTGCGAAGTTTTGCGTAGACTTCATGTTTTTCACTCTGCCCCTGCAGCGTTTGGTAGAAAAGTCTTACAGGCTGCTGTTAGGCAACAATAATAATATCCCTCCCTAGTTATGGGACAGCTTTAGGACATCCCCATAGCATCTGCACTGACAAGAGGGCCAATCTAGAGAAATGAGGATTTTTGATTTACCCAAAAATCCTGGAATAAAATCTCGTCATTTTGCAATTGTTCGGAGTAGCCTTGAGATCCACCAATGGCATTCCCCACCTTCTTGTTATTAGACTGAACACTTGCTCGTTCAGACTCCACTCCCCCTGATCCAAACTGTGACGGCTGAGGAAGTCGGCTTGCTGGTTCAGAACTCCTGGAATATGCACCGCTGTCACTCCAATCAAGAATCTCTGGGCAAAGAGCATTACTGGTTCCACCTCCTTCATCATTGTTACACTTCCTGTACCTCCTTGGTTCTTTATATAGGAAACTGCTACCATGTTGTCCCACCTTACACAGACCTCTGTGAAGATATCCAGCTGCCGGTCTTCGTGAAGAGAAATACCTCATTGGAGATTTGCTGGAGACATCCACCACAACATTTGTTCTTTCCCCTCCTTGGACAGGTAAGTCCTCCTTCTCCCTGTTCCACTGAGTAATGAATAGATATTGTATGATTCTCATATTCCATCTTGCCCACTTGACCATGGCAATTGTAGACGTCAGAGTACTTAGGAACTTCCTAAATTGCCTGGCCGGCATCCACTGTTGTTGCAATGTCCACGTTACCATTCTGGTAATCTTGACGATCTTCTCCCTTGGAAGAGATATCAGACCTAGCCGAGTATCTATCAGGGCTCCCAAATAGACCAATGTCTGAGTTGGTTCCAATTGACTTTTCTCTAGGTTGAGAATCCAGCCGAATCTCTGGAGCTCCTTCATTACTAATTCTCGATGGCTGACCAATGGCTCAGAGTCTCTTGCTACTAAAAGTAGATCATCGAGATAGTGGTAGATCTCTATCCCCTTCCTTCTTAGTCTTGCTATCACCACTATCAAAACCTTTATAAATGTCCTGGGCGAGGTGGATAGCCTGAATGGAAGACATCTGAGCTGTAGATGCTTATTTTGGAAACAAAACCTGAGGAAACGTTGATGAATCTTTGCCACAGGGACGTGTAAATAAGCGTCTCTTAAATCTATAGAGATGAGCCAATCTACTGGATTTACCACTGCTTTCACTGTCTGTAACGACTCCATTTTGAAATGTCGAGGCTGTATAAACTGGTTCAATCTTCTGAGATCCGGAATGGGCCTCATCTTGCCCGATGCCTTGCGGACTAGGAAGAGGGGCGAGTAAAATCCCCTTCCTACTTCTGACTCTGGCACTTGCATCACTGCCTTCTTCAGAATTAACTTTCCGATATAATCAAACAAAATAAATCTCTTTTGCTCCTCCGCCGGTGCCGGCATTTCTACAAAGAAATTTTGAGTTGGAGTACAAGCAAACTCTATCTTGTACCCCTTTGTGACCACTGATGCCACTCATGCATCTTCTGTTTCTTCTGTCCAGACCCAAACTGTAATAACCTTGCTCCTACTGGAATCTGGACAGGCATTGCTGCTTTGGCTCACTTTTTAGATCTAGCCTCCCTGGCCTTATTACCTCTGAAAAAACTTGACTGGCCTGTCTTCAAAGAGGTTGTCTGAAAAAATTCTCTGCCCGGCTTGTACGTTTTTGCTTCTTCTCTGCATCTAAATGGGAATCTCACACAGAGCCTTTCCAAATAACATTTTTCCTTTAAAAGGAAGCTTACAAAGAACATTCTTTGAAGCAGTGCCTTCAACCACAAGGCACTCAGAGCCGCTATAGAAAAAACCATACTCCTTGCGGCTAATTTTGCCAGATCTACTGAAGCCTCCAAGCAAAAAAAAAATCATTCTTTGTATTTTCGGCTTTATTGGACGGAAGCATAGTGATTGAACTGATCTGTTGAATCCATTTACTCTTTCTACAGCAATTACAGGCCATTCTGATGTTACTTAAAAGCTGCATGGACTGCTCATTCACTGTCACTCCCTGGCCTTGAACAGCATCATCAGACCATAAGGACACAGCCTTAATAACTGAAATTAGAGCCACCGCAGACCTACACATAGCTCCAGCAATCATATAGTCCTTCTTCAATTCTGTCTCCATCCTCTTTTCCATGGGATGCTTAAGTGCGGATACATCATCTATAGGAAGAGCCGTCTTCTTTGACAAACGCACCACTGGGGCGTCCACAGTTGGTGGTGTATCCCAAATTTCTGTATATTCTACTGGGAAAGGATACATTTTTCCCAACCTAGGTTCTACTGGCACCTTTCTAGGACCCTTCTGCCATTCTGCAGACAATAAATCCTGCACTTCCTTATGCATCGGAAACACTTGTTTCTTCTTCTAGGCTGTTCCTCATCCTGGAGAACTAGCGTTTGCTTAACAGCTGTAATTAGTGGTGGAATCAATTTCATATCAAAAACTGAATCAAATTCCTCATCTGAGGAATCCATCTCTGAATCTTGAACATCTTCTTCCGTCTGTTTCTTTTCTGGGGCTTTAGAAGGCTGCTGCACAGTAGCCTCCTTAATACCCTGTGCTGCTGCATGTGAAATCCAAGTAAGTATATCCACAGAGTAAGGATCTGCCGGAGTTAGATCAGACCTCGCTGAAGGTGAATGAGTTTCTTGAGACTGAACTCTACTTCTCTTCCTGCATGGGGAAAACTGCTCTAGATCGCCATCAAGCAGCTCTAAAATGCATAACCTGCATAATCTTTTCCCCTTGGCAGCAGGCTTGTTACAGGCACTACATGCAGTAATCACTTCAGTGTCGGATTTAGTAGCGGGCTTCCGCTTGCTAGATGTCTCCTCCATCTGCAGAAATAAATCCAAGGTAAATACCTCAGGCTCTTTTCGAAGGTTAAAACACTTACCTTAACGTGACTCACCATACACCTGAAAGGGCGGCGCAATTCTCGGCACCCAGCTCAACTCTACTGTAGCTCAGCAAAAAGTTTGCAGCCAGGGCACAGGAACTAACTGCCGGCATCCTTTTAAGACGCGAAATGTGAGCGCAGCAAATGGCGTCATCATATCGCGCCCATCTATACTCCATCTACACCAATGCTGATAACTTGTCCCCGGCCATCACGAGGGACCCCAGCCTGAGGAAGCGATATGGCGACCACACTGGCCAAGCGTCGGGAAGAGAGCCTAAACTGTGCCCGGAATCTAGCCACAAGGACTGGGTGAGTCACAAAGAAAAATCTTCCCTTCAAACAGGGGAACAGTCTCACACAGTGGGTAGGGGAGGAGGGGAATTTAAACAGTGCTAGGGGATGTGTCTACACAGAGATGGGGGCGGGGCTACCCAGAGTGTTAATGTTGACAAGGGAAAGGATTTTCTGGTAAGTCAAAAATCCTCATTTCAATGCTCTTGCTACATCTACAGAATGAAGTCTCTCCGCCTCTTTGTCCACAGGATTTGGAAAAAAGAGGGCAACACTATCTCTTGATTAATATTGGAACTTGTGGATACTTTTGGCTGGAAAGATGGAACAGTTCTCAATATCACCCTGTTTTCCAGAAAAAGAAGATAAGCCTCCTTAGCAGAAAGAGCCCTTTATTCACTGACCCTCCTCACAGAGGTAATTGCTAGCAGAAAAGTCAAATTCATAGACAATATTTTAATGTTAGAATGCTTGATAGGTTCAAATGGAGCATTACATAGCCCCTTCAGAACCACATTCGAGTCCCGGGTTGGCACGGGTTCCTTATATGAAGGAAGAATCTTCCAAAGGGCCCTTATAAAATGTGTCACCAAAGGATTAAATGAAAAAGCAATTCCAGTGAAAGCTTCCCAGGCTTTAGTCCCTTCTCAGATCCTTGTTGTAGGAAATTTAACACGTCACACACAGAAGCGGCCACCGGTTCCACCTTGTTCTCCACACACCATTTGTTAGACCTTCTGAATCCTTGCATAGGCTTTATTTGTGGAAGCTTTCTGAGACTGCAACATGGTTTCAATTACTTGTTGTGAGAGCCCATACCTAGTATGTAAGGGCCTGTCAAGTTCCGCACTGTCAAGCTGAGTCTCTTCAGATCCTTGTAAAAAGATATTTGACCTGAGACAGCAGGTCCTTGACCCACGGAAGAACCCAAAACTCTCCATGACTCATTTGCATGAGTAGGCAAACCAAGCCCTCTTGGGCCAAAAAGGAAGTATTGCAATCACTCTTGCCTGGTCCTCTCTCACCTTCCTCAGCATATATATATGTAGGCCAACCTGTAATCCCACGTCACTGACACTGCATCCTCCGGAGTATCCTGGGCAAGTTTGGCATTCCTTCTCAATGCCATTAGGTCTATTTGTGGAAGTTCAAACCTCTTTGTGATCTGCCAAAACAAGGACCATTCTCCGGGCAGTATCACCTCTCTGCTCAGGTGATCTGCCCATACGTTGTCCACACTATGTGGACTGCCATGATCTGAAAAAGATTGGCCTCTGCCCAATGAAGCATCTTCAGAGATTCCCTCAGCAGCAGCGGGGATCTGGTCCCCCCATGGCGATTTATATAGGAGACGACCATAGAATTGTCTGTCTGGACAGATTTCCCCACAACTTCTGAAAGCTTATCATTGCCAAGCTTACTGCTTTCCACTCCCTGAAATTTGAGGATAAAGTCCTCTCCATTATGGACCAGGTCCCATGGACTGAGTGACTGCCTAGATGGGCTCTCCATCCCTTGCTGGTCACATCCGTTGTCAGTACACACCACTTCCTCTGAAGTAGTGACCTGCCTTCTCTCAGCCTGACAGTCTGAAGCCAGCACCTGAGCTGGGATCTGGTGTCTCTTGACTGAATCCAAGATTCATCTAGAGAACTGAGTTTCCTGTCCCACCTTCTCAGCAGTTCCTGTTGCAGCAGCCTCACGTGAAGACGAGCCCAAGGCAACGCTTCTATCACTGAAGACATTAACCCTAAAACTTTCATTACCGTTCTGGCGGATATGATTTTCCTGGGAAATCGCTAAACTCATTTCTTTTGAATTTATCATGAATCCCAAGAACTGTTTCCTTCTCTCTGGTTGTAGAGCTGATTTCTGGGTATTCACCACCCAACCTAAAAACTGAAGGAAATTTAGAACTCTCCGACACCGCCTTGAGCCACCAATTGTCCAGATATGGTACTATGTCGATGCCTTCCGCTCTCAATACAGCCACTACGGCCGCTACAATCTTTGTGAAGACCCTTGGGGCACAGGAAGTGCCAAATGGTAGGGATGTGAACTGGAGGTGCCAAACTTCTCCTAGGATGTAAACCACTATCCCAAATATTTTCTGTGTGGCTGAAAAATTGGCACATGCAAGTAGGCATCCCTCAGATCTATGGTTGCCATATAGTCCCCCTGATCCAGGAGAATGATAACTGTCTTGATTGAATCCATTTGAAAAGTCTTTCTCCTTATAAAGACATTTAAGTATCTTAGGTCTATGACAATGTGTGAAAAGTTTTTCATCCACTTTTGGAACTAAAAAAAACGTGGAGTTAACTCCAAATTTAATTTTGTCTATAGGTACTTTTTCCAAAACCTTGTTTGGGACAAAATCCAGGATTGCCACTGCAAAGCTAGCTGCTTTACCTGGTTTCTTGATTGAGGGGTAATAAGGAAGCGTGGGCTGGGCAGCTTTACAAATTCTATCCTTCAGCCCTCCTGTACCACTTGGAGTACCCAAGGCTCTTGAACTACTTCCACCCACTGTTGTGAAAAAAAGCGAAACCTTCCTCCTCCTGCATTTGAGGCCTTAAAGGGGTAGGGCCTTGCTATAGACTGAGGTTCCTATTTCCACCTCTATAGCAATATCTAGGAGGAGATATTCTTCGCCTATGAAAAAGGGATCTTTTCCAATTACCCTTAGGTTTCTGCTGGGGTAAATCCTTTCCCTTGCCATCTGACAGCTTTTCCATAAGTTCATCTAACTGTTTTCCAACAAGGTGCTCTGGTTGAAATTCCATATTGCATAAGTTATTTTTAGATGTAACATCTGCTTCCCAAGGCTTTAACCAAATGGGCCTTCAAGCTGTAGTAGCCAGTCCCATAATCCTTGCTGCCAACCTATGATTTTGAATTGAGGCATCACACAGAAAATCTGCCGCCATCTTAATATCCTGGAGGGATTTTAAAATGCTCTCCCTTGGAACTTTCACCTCCACTTCTTCCTCCAACTGCAGAATCCAAGATTATGGTGATCCCAATGTTATTAATAGGGAAAAAAAGATAAATATATAGGAAGCCCGGTATTTTTTTTCCGGAAAAGGTAGCAACCCTAGCTGCTGCGAACAGAACCCTTAATAAAAAAAAACCTACCCTATATAGACCCCCCACCCTCCTCCCCCCCCAGCCTAAATGTTACCCCGGGCAAATGCCCCTAAGTCTTTACATACTCCTCCGTGCAGATTCTGTCCAGCGGAGTTCACGGGTGCCATCTTCTTCTCTTCGGTAATCTTCGGGAATGAGACCAGCGTATCGCCGCATGAACAGTTGGAGCAATTTACTGTTTAGCGACACGTGCGCCGAAACTCACGAAAATTGCCAAAGCGTTGGCTTCATTCTGAAAATTACCGAAGAGAAGAAGATGGCGTCTGTGAACTCCACTGGAGAGAATCTGCATGGAGGGGTAAGTAAAGACTTAGGGGCATTTGCCCGGGGTAACATTTAGGCTGGGGGGGGAGGAGGGTGGGGGGTCTATATAGGGTAGGTTTTTTTTTATTAAGGGTTTCTTTCTCCTTTAAGGGAGGAATCAATCTCATAGGTGCTGCTGTGAAGGATGCAAAGGAGATATCTGCTTTAGTGATCAGTGCTGTTGGCTCCAGTTGAGAATAGAGCCACTAGGTTCAGCGCCAGTCAAATGAGAGACAACTGAGAAGACTGAGGAGGTCTATTTCCATGTTCTGAGAGCACTAAGAGCAGAGGATTTGGGCCTGACTTGTAACAGATATGACAGAGAGCAAAGGAACATATCAAGAGACAGCACCAGCAGTGGGCACATTAAATGTCACCTGACGAAGGGGGAACGCCCCCGAAACATTGTGAGGCAATAAATGCACCAGGGGTATGACCCCGGTTTAACTCGCTGTGTGTGCTAGCCTGCGTTACTTGATTATTGGTTATTTTGGGGGTGCCGTCTCCCTAGGGCTTCTAAGCACCAAGCAGAAACACTATTGAAGGGCCTGAGTGTGCACGTGACCTTCCTTTTACACATTAAATGCCCTGCACACAGACATGGTAGCACCCCAATGGGCCAATGTGTGACAGTTGGACCAGGAGAACCAGAAGGTTCCTCCCCCGGCCCATTACACAGCTCAGAAACCCTGCCCGTCTGCTCCTACTAGCACTTGCTCGCACTTGCTGACATGCCAAGCTGTGGGGGCTACAGGAAACACGTGGCCCCCGATGAACACAAAGTGCAGAGAAAGCACTTTCCTGACCATTCTGCCCTCCTTTCACTTCCCATTTTCTAAAAGGAAGTTTGTGTCACAGAGACACATGACAAGGGATGTGAGTGAGACAGTGTGAGACAGTGTGAGACAGTCGGGCAGAAGTCAGTGTGTGAGCGAGAGCGTGAGGGTCTCTTACCTTCCCATCATGAGCTTCCACCGGGCTGTGCTGCTGGGCCTTTGCTTGTGTCTAACTGCCGGTGAGTACTGCCCCAATCTCTTACCCTCCCTGTCATTCCCTTTTACCACTGATGAACAATCTCTGCCTTTCCTAATTACCCTGTCCCTTACTTTCTACCCCAGTGCTCTCTTCTTCTCACCCCTTCACTCATGCTGTGTCTCCTGCATTACAGTGTGTACCACCGACTCTGGGACCCCCAATATGCATCGCACCCGGGCTCCTTGCTTGTCTTGCCCCCACCACACCACAACTGCCAGAACCACTCCTAAGCACACAACTACCCTACACACAACTACACACCCTACCACAATCCCATATACCAACCACACCACTACACAACACACAACTCTTCCACACAACCAGACAACTACACCCCCAGTTACTAACCACACAACTACATTCCCAGTTACTAACCACACAACTGCACCCCCCATTACTAACCACACAACTGCACCCCCCATTACTAACCACACAACTACACCCCCAATTACCAACTACACAACTGCACCCCCAGTTACTAACCACACAACTACACTCCCAGTTACTAACCACACAACTGCACCCCCCATTACTAACCACACAACTGCACCCCCCATTACTAACCACACAACTACACCCCCAATTACCAACCACACAACTACACAATACACAAGTCAGCACACTAATCACACAACAAGGCCATACACCGCACCTACCAACCACTCAACCACGCACTATTCCACCACGGCACCTACAAATTACACAAGAGTGCCCCCCAGCCCAGAGCCGACACCCTCTGACTTCTCTGTTAACGACACCTCGAAAACGTGCCTGAGACTGACGGCGGTACTGGAGATCACAGTGAATGGCACGGAGAGGATAGTGGTAAGTTACACAATCTCCATTTCATGCCCACAGCCCGGGCACAAACTAATCCAGTGGAAGGAGTATAGAGACCAGTAACCCAGGGGGTCTGTTGTTTCTGCCAAAGTAATGGCAGGGCTTGTAAACTTATAGATGAAGTGTTTTTTTTCTCATACAGGTGCCCCCACCCCCCATGACTACATCAGAGGGAAAGTGTCAGGAGGATCAGGTGGAAGTGACACTTGGCTTCCCCCAGGCAACGCTCCATCTGGCATTCACAAAGGTAAAGCACAGGAGTTGTATGGCATGGAGTGGCCACTAAATGGTGGGTCTGGGAGTGGGTGAGGGGGAACCCTGAGATACATTGCCTCATACAGGGAATGGGGGCCACTAACAACACAAACACAGAAGACAGTGGGGGAAGAGATTGGGGGGGACACAAGGCTCCTCTGAGCAGCAAGTAATATTCTGATCCCCAGCATCTCCTGTTCTCTTGTAGGACTCCACTGACTTCTACCTGAGAGACGTGAACGTGACGCTGCTGGAGAAAGGTGCTGTCATTACTGCTCCTACAGGGGGCACGATAACTTCTGTATTGGGTGCTCTTACCCTACAGGGGCACAATCACTTCTGTATTGGGTGCTCTTACCCTACAGGAAAAAGCATTTGCGCATGCAAAATGCAGCTCAAAATGCCTTGCCCTTCTTATTGGCCACTGCAGGGCTCACCTTGTCTCTTCTCTTGCAGAACCTCATAACACATTTGGTGCCAGCGTGAAAGAAATGGAGGCCCCTTTGGGACAATCCTTCTCCTGTGAAAACGTGACACTGAAGGTGGCCTCTTCATTAGTGGTCACTGCCTCTAAAGTCAAAGCCCAGGCCTTTACGTTCACTGGATTCAACTATGGGCCCGGTAAGTTTAGATGCATTGGCACCACTCAAGCCTTCGCTCCAATTTCCCATGCACTGCCCATAAATTGATTTTCAGATTAGTGGCCCCTGGGTGAAGGTGACCTCTTTCATTGGTTCTTGATACTGACTAAATACTCACATTGGTATATGGGCACCTGTAATGCTGGGAAGCCGGAACAGCCCTTTTTCTGACCTAAAGATTCCCGTGAAATAGGCTATCGTGCCCATGGTTGTGGCTCTATCTGGTGGGGACCGAGTCCCACTCAGTTGTAGGGTTTTAGGAGGGAGTGGTGGATATGAAGGTTAAAGGCATTTCCTTATCTTTTTGCCCACAGCCAAGAACTGTTATTTAAAACCCAACATGACTGTTCCCATTGTGGTGGGTATCGTCCTACTGGTGCTGATCCTGGTGGTGGTTCTGGCTTATATCATTGGCCGCCGTCGGAGAACTGGTGGCTACGAGATGCTATAGATCACTTGGCACAATGGAATGAACTACACGAGGGCACTGGTGGGGGGTCTGTAAACTTGAAATAAATGTTTGCCACTGAGTGATATCTGTCGTGGGCTTGGTTTTTCTGGCCAAATGAGTTTGCAGCATTTCATCTGAATAACAGGTCCACTTGAGACCAGTCGTGGGGTTTTCCTGAGGTTATATGGGGCTCAGTTCTTCATTCTTCAGACTGCCAGAGGAAACAGTAAGTTTGCCAGGAGAGGGTGGGAGTAGATATTAGGGGTATGTTGTACAGCCCAAGGGCATATTTGGTTCATAGGTTAAAAGAATATCTTGTAACTCACCCTCTTTTTATATAATATTAGGGATATTGGGGGCAGGTAACACTGAGCTTTACTTGACATAATGCTAGGGATCATGGGGTAAAACACATACTTTATCACTGAGGGTATCAGACATTTAAGGCTGATAGTAAAAGCAGAGACCATCTTTGGAGCAGCCAATTCCTCATAACAAGGGAACAGCTAAAAGGGTTTAAATGTATCAGCAAGGGCAACGAAGGGTGGCAGAGAAGGGGAAGTCAATCAGCAGTGATATATAAATATATTCATACAAGAATGATATGTGGTATTAGCCCGGCCCAACATACATGCCGGTCCTGTTTATTAGGGGTATGTTCAGGTGTTTGTTCTGTAAGTGGGTTTATACAGATAGAATTCTACTGACTCATGTGACCTCTAGTCTGTTACTTCCTCTATGGGAAATGACAGGAAAAGTGTGTATTGTGCAAAAACGGGGATTCAAAAGTGTTTGTGTTTTATGTACAACGTACAGTCATATGATCTGCCCACAGCACTCGTGCAACTGCACAGCCCATCACAAGCCAGTGTGTACAAATCCGAAGCTTCAGTTACGTAGGCATAAAAGGGGCATCTAGAGTGTAGGGGCATCCTCATGATTCCCCTGATAGTGGCCAGCCATGATATTGCCACCTTTCCCATTGTATAATGCCCCATGGAAGGATTCTGTGTAGAGTCCCCAGTACAATATATTCATTCTGATCCATTTGCTACTGTGAAACCTCCCTCCTTCACTTTACACCTTGCACCAACAGAGAATCAGCACATCACAGTGTGCCGGACTAGAAGGGAGACAGGAGAGGGCCAGCACTCTGTATAGGTCCCGTTACACAGGGATATACGGTATAGATGGCTATCTGCCGGACTAGAAGAAAGACAGGAGAGGGCAAGAGCTCCCGTACAGGTCCCATTATTAGTTAAATCGGGTTGAAAAAAGACAAAGTCCATCAAGTTCAACCCCTCCAAATGAAAACCCAGCCCCATACACATACCAAACCCAGCCCCATATCTATACTAACTATAGAGTTTAGTATCACAATAGCCTTTGATATTATGTCTGTCCAAGAAATCCTCCAAGTCCCTCTTATAGTCATTAACTGAATCATCACCCGGCAGTGCATTCCCCAACCTCACTGTCCTCACTGTGATGAATCCCCTACTCTGTTCCTTTAAATGAAACTTCTTTTCCTCTAGTCTGAAGGGGGGGCCACTATCGTTATTTACGATATAGATGGCCATGTGCCAGACTAGAAAGGAGACAGGAGAGGGCCAGAGCTCCCATACTGGTCCCATTAGGGATATACAATATCGATGACCAAGTGAATGACTAGAGGGGAGACAGGAGAGGGCCAAAGCTTCCATACAGATCCTATTACACAGGGATATATGATATTAATGGCCATGTGCTGGACTAGAAGGGAGACAGGAGAAGGCCAGAGCTCCCGTACAGGTCCCATTAAACAGGGTCCAGGGATATACAATATCGATGGCCATGTGCCTCATTAGAAAAGAGAGGGCCAGAGCTCCAGCTACACGGGAATATACAATCTTAATGGCCACATGGCAGACTAGAAGGGAGACAGGAGAGGGCCTACAGAGAAATGAGAAATAATAGCAATAAAACTGTAGTCTGGCATTCAGTTCACTTTATTATTTCAGGGGGTCATTGTTCCAGTAACTGGAAGGCAAATAACATGATAAGTTGAAAAGACACAGAATAACAAAGTGAAAAATATTAAAGAGGCAGAGATCTCCTGTGAGCAACTCTAGGACTCCCCATGCACTCGCCTTCCTCAGGGGCTGATTTATCAACATTCCCATGGATTTATGGTTTAACAAAGTCAATTTCCTTTCATTGCAAATTTCCAATGTTTTCAAATTATTTGTAAATGTAATCGCTCTAAAAAGCAACATCTGTCCCTTTCTGTTCTCTGTGCTCACTGCTCCTTCTGACTCCTGAAACAATGCAATGTCTGGTCAATAACTTGCTTTTTTCTCTGTACTGATACGGTTTTGTACTTGAGAGTCAATAACTTCAGAAATTCATGTCGGTAGCAAAACAATCAGATTATTGGATAACATTTGACCTTCAGAGCACATAACTGAGCAAGTGGGAGTGGGATATGGGCAAACACAATCCATGGTAGCCTGCCCTACTGCTGTGTGCTGCCCTCCAGTGGTGGAACATCATGTAGGGCATAACTCAGATTCCTTGGTGTAAAACTTATACCTGCTGCAGAACAACATGGTTTAGTGTAGCTTTAAAAGGGCAGATTTTCTTCCATAATGAATGGAAGAAAATAAAATAATGGTTTAAGCATTCCTCCAGCTTATTCAAGATTTGCTCAGATCTTCTGTGTTACGCACAGTCCCTTAAATGGTTAATTCAGAGCACTTAGCAAATAACACAGAGTGCATTCTGATAAATCCATCTACACTCTTGGGAGTTTATTTCTACATTTGCATGTTAAAGAGGAAGCTCACGTTCACACTAAAGTTTTATATTTTATAGATGGACCTATTCAAAGCAACTTTGTCTGACTGCAGTTGATAATGCTGTCGGGTTCTCGGGGTCGTAAGCTCAAAAGACAGACCCTCAGCAAAAACACTGCAAGGCTTCAATGTTATTCACCTTTGATTTTGGTTTCAAAACTGCTCCCTGGTTGCTTTGGTAATCAACCCCTAGCATTCTTGTAATGGTTTCAATTCCAAGTCCTAAAAAAGTATATAAAATTTTTAAAAAAAAGCATTTTTAAATGTCCTTATATAATTCTGCTGCCTACGGCATACCAGGAGCTAATTGTAAGGTGAACCACTAACGTGAGTAGCAAATTCATGGGGGCAGACAAAAGTGCAAGTGCAACTATGGGGTTTAAACTTGCACCCCGCAGTGTTAACTCAGAGAACATTTCTGTCCAGGGGCTGGCTGGACTGTACTCCACATAGGGCATTAAGTATAGTAAGAACAGGGCCCAGTTGTAGACTGCGTCTGTCACCTCCCCCTAACTTGTGTGTCTGAATGACAAGTGGGGAACAGGAGGGGGGGACATATAGAGGCTGTGGGGGGGTACCAAATGCAATAACAGGGCAGATTTCACCCAACATTTGCACTGTGCCTTGCTTGTCATAAATTACCCCTATGGTCTGCTCAACTGTTCCTACAGAGTTTCTATATCCTGGCCTCTGTAGGAGCACAAGCTTGAAACTCCCTGATCTAAATTCAGAAATACCAACTCAGCAGTGTCATTAGGAGATAATGATCCAATCCTGGCACAGCGATACCCACTGACCCCGTGTCATTAGGGGATAATGATTGATTGCACAGAAAGTCCTGTTCCTCTAGTCTAAAGGGGTGGCCTCTGGTGCATTCATCCTTTTTCTGTGAAAAAACATCCCCCGCTATCTGTCTATAATGTGTATGGTGTTAATGTTAGGCTAGGGCCAAATTCCGCTGATTTCAGTCATAACCCGAGCAGAAGCCTCCTCTCTTTTCCGCATTCATAAGTGCTGAATCGGCTTTGACGTGAACAGATTCACGTTTGCACCGCTACCGATTCAATATTTCTGAATGCATAAAAGAGAGAAGGCTACTGCCTGCAGTGTGGCCCTAGCTTTGCTGTTTAAGAGTGAAGAAGAGTAAGGTTTCTAATTCTCCCTTATAACATGGGTTTAGTTAAATTACATTCAGATTTGGGTCCAACTTAATGAAACCATAATTAGTTCTTTTGGAACTTTGCAAGAGCAGCTCGAATAGCCTTTGTCATCCCATCTACTTCTTGCTCTTCTTTATTGTCTTCTTCATCAGACTCACTTGGCTGTTCCAGCTCTTCCTCAGCTGCAGCTTCCAACCAGTGTTCCTCAAAGGGGTCTCCACGATGCTCACAGATGTTATGTAGTGTGCAACAAGCTGTGATCAAGGTGCGTAGAAAGTCAAAGTCGTTACGTTTAAAAAGGCAGCACCAACGACCTTTTAGGCGCTCAAAAGCCATGTCTACCACACTTAGTGCAGAGGAAAACTGCCTGTTCAACTTGCCACACTCTCTACCAGTTTCCTCTGTAAATGGAGTCATCAACCAAGGCAGAAGTGGGTAAGATCGTGGTCCCAGTAAGTGGATGGGCACCTCAAAACCATTAACATTCATGGTGGAGCTAGGGAAAAGAGTACCCCCATTAGCCATCTTATATAGCTCTGAGGTCACCAGGACCTGTGAATCTGACAGGTTTCCAGGGCAGCCAATGTTCAGATCCCAGAAGCAAAGATCAGCATTTACCACAGCTTGAAAAACTACTGAATGCCAACCTTTGCTGTTGAAATACTGGCCAGACCTCTCAGCTGGGGCATGTACAGCGACATGCAAAGTGCTGACTACACCAGCTAGCTGTGGCAATCCATGATGTTCCTCAAAACCCTTTAGCGTGTCCTGCAGCATGTTTCCTCGAGGAATACTAATAAACCTGGGGGCAAGGATAGAAACCATTGCCTCACAGACATCACGAACAATAAAGGAGACAGCAGAGTGCGAGACACCAAAGATATTTTCATTGGTTTGATACTGAGATGAGGAGCCCAAACGCCAGAGCGTTATTGCCAGTCTCACCTCTACTGGAATGGCCTGATGCATGTTAGTCTTCTGGAGGGACGGGCGTAGCTGGTCACACAAATAATCGAATGTGGACTTTGTCATCCGGAAACTCTCTAGCCAATCAAAGTTAGAGAAGGCTTTTTCGATTACTGTGTCCCACAAAGCAGAAGAATGTTCTTTGCTATAAATTTGATGTTCAAAACTTGGGTGTGGTTGGCATAATTCTGATGCAGAAACGTCCATGTCTGAAATTTGTCGTGCCATCCACAGAACAGCAAAGCGCAGCTTGTCCCTCGATTGGGTGTGGCGGAACATAAGCATCCGTCTGCGTCTCTGCTGCTCCCTCAGCTGGCGATTTCTCTTGAGGCGAACGTAGTAGAGAGTACAGAGGTTAATTACCCCCGCACAGAGATTGGGGACGGCTTTCTGTGGAATTTCACTTACATTATAATTGCTCGGCCTGTCATTACCATTGTTTGCCCACTGGCTGTTTCTCAGGTGAGGCGGCCTTTGGCTTGGCTGACAGTTATACACCTTACGGTCAGGCCCATTGTGGATATTGCCCCTCGGAGATTCCTGCATTGTCACAGGTCCTTATAGGTCCAACGTTCTGTCCCTTTTGTGTGTGAGACAAAAACCTTCTTATTTGTGTAAAATTAACTCCTTCACTTAAACGTCAACTTTCTCCTCATACAAATGTGCATTGACTCAGCTAGCAGTCATAATAACACGTTCTACCACATGACTTATTCTCTAGCTTCTCCTCTAAACAATCCCGAGGCCCCACACCACACAGCGTCTTCCCGCCTTTTTTTTGCAACGCGACGGATTGTGGGAAAGAACACGACCGCCCTATCTATATAGCATTGATTTAACGCCAGACAGAGTCCAAGTACAGCGACTCAGAGGGATCCGGTGACTCACCTAACATGGCGCCGCTCGTTACACTGACAGGATAAGACTGAATACCGCCCCAACTAAGATGGCCGCGCGAACCTAAGAAGCGCCACCGACATCCTCGCGAGAAGCCGGTTACAGAACCCGGAAGTGACCCTTGTACCGTATTGTTCTTGGTGTTTATCGTTCAATCATGGAGGCGGCACGTGGGTGGCTGGTGCCAACAATCGTACCGGAGCACTGCTTCGATGAGTTCTTCCTGAAATTCAACGTGTTAGATGGTGAGTCAGCACAAGAGACCCCCACGTCTCTTGGTTTGTTCCCACTTACCCACAATCCCCTAGTCTTGCTCTCTCTGTAGCTTCATTTACCCACAATCCCCGGCTCTCTCCCAGGGAACTCTGAGTATCACTCATGTATTATAAGGGATAATGTACCCCCTACTGTAAATGATAAGGATATTAGAAGTCTCTGAGGGGTTGTTCTGTGACCATATAAAGGCACAAGGCTGCAGGCTGAGTTATACAGGGAACTCTGAGTATCACTCATGTATTATAAGGGATAATGTACCCCCTACTGTAAATGATAAGGATATTAGAAGTCACTGAGGGGTTGTTCTGTGACCATATAAAGGCACAAGGCTGCAGGCTGAGTTATACAGGGAACTCTGAGTATCACTCATGTATTATAAGGGATAATGTACCCCCTACTGTAAATGATAAGGATATTAGAAGTCACTGAGGGGTTGTTCTGTGACCATATAAAGGCACAAGGCTGCAGGCTGAGTTATACAGGGAACTCTGAGTATCACTCATGTATTATAAGGGATAATGTACCCCCTACTGTAAATGATAAGGATATTAGAAGTCACTGAGGGGTTGTTCTGTGACCATATAAAGGCACAAGGCTGCAGGCTGAGTTATACAGGGAACACTGAGTATCACTCATGTATTATAAGGGATAATGTACCCCCTACTGTAAATGATAAGGATATTAGAAGTCACTGAGGGGTTGTTCTGTGACCATATAAAGGCACAAGGCTGCAGGCTGAGTTATACAGGGAACTCTGAGTATCACTCATGTATTATAAGGGATAATGTACCCCCTACTGTAAATGATAAGGATATTAGAAGTCACTGAGGGGTTGTTCTGTGACCATATAAAGACACAAGGCTGCAGGCTGAGTTATACAGGGAACTCTGAGTATCACTCATGTATTATAAGGGATAATGTACCCCCTACTGTAAATGATAAGGATATTAGAAGTCACTGAGGGGTTGTTCTGTGACCACATAAAGACACAAGGCTGCAGGCTGAGTTATACAGGGAACTCTGAGTATCACTCATGTATTATAAGGGATAATGTACCCCCTACTGTTAATGATAAGGATATACAGTAGTTGATATTGCTGGGAGTTATTACACATCAGTATTATATCTCATATTGGCAGTCGGAGGGGAATCGTATCTGTGCATTAAGACTGCAGCTTCTCCTCCCTCCTTTGTTGCCGCTGTGGAACCCCCATAGTTGATGAGTTATTATCTGGGTGCAACAGGTACAACAGGAGGTGTATTGATTGCAGCAGAAGCCAGTAGAGTGTAGAGGAAGGGGGACTTGGATTCAGCTAACTGAACTCTGCTTAGGCATCTGGGTACAATCTGGTCAGAACCCAGTTACAGGTCAAGAGCCAGAAGTGTAAAACCAGCCCCCCCCCCCCAAGGAGTAAAAGCAGCGCCTGTGAAAAGAGTGTCAGTCACCCTTACAGCATTACTGTACTGAAAATGTGCAGGAAATGGCAACGAAATAAAGGAAGGGATTATCTGGGGATCTATCAGCAGAATCATTGGCACTTACAGTCAATCTCATTAGGAGAGGTAGGGGGTGCTCTTGGGCCCTCAGAGTGGCAGCTACACGCCTGATATTGAACCCCCACCTCCTGACCAGCTAAGGAACAGCTCATTCACCCCAACCCCCATGTTGTAACCCAAAGCTTCTCTCTCTTTTACATTGCAATTGTTCTACATTGTTTTTGCAGTCTTAGTTCTACCTCACTGCCATATTCCCTCACTGCCATATTCCCTCACTGCCATATTCCCTCACTGCCATATTCCCTCACTGCCATATTCCCTCACTGCCTGTACTCAATTGCCTGTTGCCCAGCTAAGATTCCCTTGCATCTCCCACTTTATTTCTCTCTCACCCATTTCCTGATTCCCATGAGCCCTTCATTTTGTCTCGTTCTCTCCCCCAGTTCCCTGCCTGAAGATGGCGCTGAGTAAGGTGCTGGGCTTTGGGATCATCGCTGGCTCCATGATGGGTGAGTGTGTGCCCCCCACAGTAAAGATACACCTGTAACTAAAGGTTCCCCAAATGACATTTGTATCAAGTAATTGTTTAAATTGTTCCTGTCTGACCATGGGAAAGAGAACAGCCCAGGAGCAGGAAGTACTGAGAATCAGAGCTCTGTACCTGGGTAAGTACTGGGGGAGATTGGATTCACTTACCCAGGGGGAGGTTCCTGTCTGACCATGGGAAAGAGAACAGCCCAGGAGCAGGAAGTACTGAGAATCAGAGCTCTGTACCTGGGTAAGTACTGGGGGAGATTGGATTCACTTACCCAGGGGGAGGTTCCTGTCTGACCATGGGAAAGAGAACAGCCCAGGAGCAGGAAGTACAGAGAATCAGAGCTCTGTACCTGGGTAAGTACTGGGGGAGATTGGATTCAGTTACCCAGGGGGAGGTTCCTGTCTGACCATGGGAAAGAGAACAGCCCAGGAGCAGGAAGTACAGAGAATCAGAGCTCTGTACCTGGGTAAGTACTGGGGGAGATTGGATTCACTTACCCAGGGGGAGGTTCCTGTCTGACCATGGGAAAGAGAACAGCCCAGGAGCAGGAAGTACAGAGAATCAGAGCTCTGTACCTGGGTAAGTACTGGGGGAGATTGGATTCACTTACCCAGGGGGAGGTTCCTGTCTGACCATGGGAAAGAGAACAGCCCAGGAGCAGGAAGTACTGAGAATCAGAGCTCTGTACCTGGGTAAGTACTGGGGGAGATTGGATTCACTTACCCAGGGGGAGGTTCCTGTCTGACCATGGGAAAGAGAACAGCCCAGGAGCAGGAAGTACAGAGAATCAGAGCTCTGTACCTGGGTAAGTACTGGGGGAGATTGGATTCACTTACCCAGGGGGAGGTTCCTGTCTGACCATGGGAAAGAGAACAACCCAGGAGCAGGACATACAGAGAATCAGAGCTCTGTACCTGGGTAAGTACTGGGGGAGATTGGATTCACTTACCCAGGGGGAGGTTCCTGTCTGACCATGGGAAAGAGAACAGCCCAGGTGCAGGAAGTACTGAGAATCAGAGTAAGGGTAAGTACTGGGGGAGATTGAAACCACTTACCTGGGGTAGGTTCCTTTCTGATCAATGGGAAAGAGCATCCTAGATGCCTTATGTGGCTGGGTAAGTACTGGGGGAGGGGATACACTTGGTTTGTAAGAGTTGGAGCAATTGTTGCTGGTGAGTGGCATTTATGGGTTAATAAAGGAGTCCTATGATGTTCCCCAGTGGGTTGTACAGTTGTGGTACTTACTGTATTGGGTGGGCCACTGATGCGACACTTTCCTCTCGCCTCACCAGTCAAGGTACCACAGATAGTGAAGCTCATCCGAGCTGGTACTGCTGAAGGTCTCAGTTTCAAGTCCATTCTGCTGGAGCTGCTGGCACTGACGGGCACCATGGTGTATAGCATCACCCACGGGTTTCCATTCAGGTAGGGCAGCATTGTATTCAGTGACTCCCACACGGTGGAATTAGTTGCCCTGCCCGGGGGTTGAGCTGCTTCTCCTTTATCTGTGGCTGCCACAAGCCGTCATGTTCCGCCCTACTGTCTCTTACAGCACCTGGGGGGAAGTCCTGTTCCTCATGCTACAGACTCTCACAATCGGATTCCTTATTCAGTACCTAGGGGGCAGCACAACTATGGGTAATGGCGGATCTCCTACATGTTTCCTCTATGGAGGCTGCCCTCTTTACTTTCCCCACTCTTTCTCCTTTCTTCTGCTTCCTACAACTATAGACTCTTCCCTGCCTTCTCTCCCCTCTGGACTCTTTCCTTCCTCATCCTCCCTTTGGACTCTTTCCTTCCTTCTTCCCGACTCTTCCCCTGCCTCCTTCCCCTATCTGGACTCTTTCCTTTCTCCTTCCCCCTTCTGGACTCTTCCACTGCCTCATTCCTCCTCCTGGGCTCTTTCCTTCCCCCTTCTGGGCTCTTCCCCTTTCTCCCCTAAGTCCCCCTTGATCTTTTGTTTTGCCCCCTATTGCAGGTATCTTGTTCCTCGGAGGCTTCTTCTCTCTGCTGGCCCTTTCCCTGTCTCCTGTGATCCCCATGGCTATGATTACGGCTATGCAGGCCACTAATGTACCGGCCATTGTTATCAGTAGGGTAAGTGTCTGTCGGTGTCACCCTGCAGGGGGAGGGGCAGATTGATAGCCCGCCCCTTATGTAGAGAGGGACAGCACCCCCCCCCCCCCCATGTCCTGCTGAAAGTGTTCCCTTTGCTCCTCAGTTGATTCAGGCCACCACAAACTACAGGAACGGCCACACTGGGCAACTCTCTGCCATCACGGTGTTGCTGCTGTTTGTCGGCTCGTTGGCGCGGATATTTACCTGTGTACAGGTAGGTGTGGGTGGGTGGCTGCTGTTGCCTGGGTGGGATTTGGTTATTCCTGTCCATGTGACTGGGATTGTTGTGCAGGAGACCAACGACTCTCTCATGATGGTCACCTACATCGTGTCGTCCGCCTGCAACGGGCTCATTGTGGCCCAACTGCTCTACTACTGGAACGTGCGGCCCCCCGGGAAGCCCAAACCTCAGCACAGGAAGAAGAAAAAGAACTGACTGCTCCGTGTTCTCATTCCGTCCTGCTGGGCCTTCATTCTGTCTCACTCCAATCACCTCCATCTGCACAGAACCATCGTTCCTTCTGTCTGTAATTAGTAAAGACTTTTTCATTTTTCTCTTGTTTTTCTTTTTTTCTTTATAAAACTTCCATTTACATTTACTAATTACTGGCCCGGCAGTGGGCCCCGTGTAGGCTCAGTTCTACTAATCACATATTTTATTGACCCCCTGCCCTCCCCACTAGTTATGGCCTGTTCTTCATCTTTCCCCGACCTCCTCACTATAGTCTTGCCACTAGACCCTTTAAGCTCCTTCATAGCCTCCACCTTCTCCTTGTAGAAGAGGCCCATGGTGACCTCCATATGCAACTGGGGATCTCAGCATGAGCTTCATGTGCCCAGACACCAGTGTATTTGCTGTTCCACCAGAGAACCTGCATTCCAGAGTGCAAGCCTATGGGTCCATTTACTGTCCTGTGATGGCTAAACATGATGCCCAACTTCAGGGCCCTCCTCTCAGCTAGGCTTTACCACCTTTTGGGTTTGTGAGTTCCAGGCAACGGAAGGTGTGATGTCACTGGACCTCTGACGTCATGTGTTGGGCTGCTTATGTCATGGGGCCAGGCGACACTGGGCAGGGCTATGGATGTGGCAAATGGGCAATTGCTGTGCCAATCTAGAATAATCACTCCTTGGAAAACCAGGGTGGTAGTTTTGATCTGGGCAGCCCTTCTGATTGTCCAAGTGAAAACCAAACATGTGGCAACCCTACGCCCCACCTCTCCCTGCCCCCTCCAACCCCAGTGCTGCTTGCTTTGCTGTTACAAATTAAAGATGGTGTGTGTTCCACAGTGGAACACACAGCAGAGGGAGGGGTGGGGGCTTGCCTGTGGGCAGGGCCAAGGCCCACCAGGATTTTACCCATTGGGCCAGTCCAACGCTGTTAAAGAGGATATATGAACATTGAATACAGGTTTGGGACCTGTGATCCAGAATACTCTGGACCTGGGATTTTCTAGGTAACGGGTCTTTCTGTAATTTGAATCTTCACACCTCAAGTCTACTAGAAAAATCATGTAAACATGAAATAAAGCCAATAGGCTGATTTTGCCTCCAATAAGGATTTATTATATCTTAGTTGGGATCAAGTACAAGCGACTGTTTTATTATTACACAAGAAATCCATTTTAAAAAATTTGGATAAATTAAATGGAGTCTATGGGAGACGGCCTTTCTGTAATTTAGAGCCTTCTGGATAAAGGATCCCATACCTGTATAAGCTTCATCTCTCTCTAATGAGAAACTTTCTAAATATAATCAATCAAACATTCTATACTGTTAATGAAATACCCCCCGAGCACCCTCTCTCATCAGCAGGAGGTGGAGTCAGTTTTTGATTGACAGGTAGGTCTAATACAACTTTTTGGGGGTTTCAGCCTTTGTCTAGTTGCTGAGTCTATAAACATAACTGGATCTGATCTTGTTTCTCTTCATACAGACTGAATGTTTGATTTTGTGTGCCCTGCCCCCTCAAATACATATTCGACCTTCCTGTCAATCAAAACTGGAGCCAGAGCTCGGCAAGGAGAGGTCACATGACCTACGGGATAGTCACATGATTCTTTCTTAGAAGGTACAGAAAGCCTGAGGGATCATATTTAGGAAATGTCTATTCAGTGAGCTGGAGCTTATGTTCCATTCTCACCATAGATCCCCTTTAAGGAGTTTGATTCAGTTTGGCAGAAACACTTAGGGTTCAGCTGGCTCCTGAATTGGGGGCCCCCTACTTTGCTCCTCTTACAAATGGCTTTGGGTGCTTTTATAGCTCCGGATCCTTGGGAGACCTCAGAGAATGTCCCACATAGGGGAGTGTCTCTATTGACCCAATGGCATTTTTTTTATTACTATTATTTGTATTACTATTAATAATAGTATTATAATGATTATTATTATGGGGTCCGAGTAAATTAAAAGTGTTGCGCCTTGTTCCTCTGGGTGTCCAACACATCCCCGAGTGCAACTTGGAGGACAGAAGAAAGTGGAGGTGGAGCTGCTACTGGACAAGCTACAGAGGGGGGCCCAGGAGGTATAGGGGCCCATGAGGCCTAATACATATACAGTTTCAATCAATATTGGTAAAACAGCTCAACCTCTAGACGTTTTGGGGGCCCAGGGATATCTGGTTATGTCACAGATTGTAAGCTCTGGGGACTAATGTGGGATCATTGGGAAAGCTGAGAGGTGCTCCCACTTACTTCTGAACCCCCCACACTGATCTGACACTGGGAAGAGAATTGTACTGGGACCAGACTCACAGCGAGGGGGCACTTGGGCCATTAATGGAGATGGTGACAAAAGGTCCTGTTGCTAGGCAACTTTTCATGGAAACAGAACTATAAAGGGCCCTTATTTAAGCAATGGATTGTACATGTGATTGGATGTAGCACCCGCCCCTTCCATTCCAAACCCCCCCCCCACTGGTCAGTAGGTACTGGGAGTGAGAATTAGCTGCTCAACGCCGACCCCCCATTCTTCACAGCGACTCAGTAGCCCGGCTACTTGCCCATACATTCATTCATCGAAGACTATTACATTCCTTTCTCCATCCTGCAACACCCATGTTTTATGTGCTCCCCCATAATCTGCCTCCCCCCAAAATCCCACCCATCTATAATGTCTGTGGCCCCTTTTTACTGCACCAAACCCCTAAACTCTGAAACCTCTGCCCCAACTGAACCAACAATAAAAGCCTCACCTTTCAGTTAACTTTTAGTATGTTATAGAATGGCTAATTCTAGGCAACTTTTCAATTGGTCTTCATTATTTTGTTTTATAGTTTTTAAATTATTTCCCTCTTTCGTCTAATTCTTTCCAGCTTTAAATTAGCGGTCAGCTCTGTAAGGCAACACATTTATTGTTATTGCTACTTTTTATTCCTCATCTTTCTATTCAGTCCTCGCCTATTCATATTCCAGTCTCTTATTCAAATCAGTACATGGTTGCTAGGGGAGTTTGTACCCTAGCAACCACATTACTGCTCAATAAAAAGCTAAATAACTCCACAAATAATAAAAAATGAAAACCAATTGCAAATTGTCTCAGAATATCCCTCTATACATAATACTAACAGTTAAATTAAAAGTGAACAACTCCTTTAAATAAAAATGGAAAAACCTCAACCGAAACGTTTCAAAAAGACTGAAAAATAGTGAAAAAAGTGAAAACCAATTCACGCCTCAAGCAAAACAAAGAATAAAACGAAAACCTTCAGCAAAATAAAAATTAAAAACAAGAACAAAAACAGGGATGCTCCTCTCAAGGTGGGAGTTGTTCTTTGGGGAAATGTACCTGAAAGAGAATTAAAGAGGGGCACATTAGATTGCAAGCTCTTTGGAGCAGCCAACTTGCAGGCGGTGCACCTGGTGACTTGGCCTTGGGCGTATGTAAGAATGGGCATCGGGTTAGAGTGGACATTGGACAAGAGTGGGCAGTGAGTAAGAGTGGACAGTGGACATTGGGCAAGAGTGGGCAGTGAGTAAGAGTGGACATTGGACAAGAGTGGGCATTGGGTAAGAGTGGACATTGGGCAAGAGTGGGCAGTGAGTAAGAGTGGGCAGTGAGTAAGAGTGGGCAGTGAGTAAGAGTGGGCAGTGGGTAAGAGTGGACATTGGGCTTCTGTGTAGAGCCCAGGCAAATAGGGGTTAGTCCATAGTGAATAAGAAGCCACTAAAGCATTTACACAAACAGACACATTATGGGGTAACTGACCTTTAAAGGAATAGTTCAGTGTAAAAATAAAAACTGGGTAAATAAATAGTCTGTGTAAAATAAAAAAATGTATCTAATATAGTCAGTTAGGCAAAAATGTAATGTAAGTTAGGCAAAAATGTAATCCACTGGAGTGAGTGGATGTGTAACATAATAGCCAGAACACTACTTTTCAGCTCTCTTGGTTTACACTGACTGGTTACTCTGGTTACCAGGCAGTAACCAATCAGAGACTTGAGGGGGGGGCCCATGGGACATATCTGTTGCTTTTGAATCTGAGCTGAATGCTGAGGATCAATTACAAACTCACTGAACAGTTATGTCCCATGTGGCCCCCCTTATAGTCACTGACTAACTCAGAGTTAGAGAGCTGAAAAGCAGGAAGTAGTGTTCTGGCTATTATGTTACACATCCACTCACTCCAGCCTTTATACATTACATTTTTGCCTAACTAACTATATTAGATACATTTTTTATTTTGCACAGACTATCTATTTACCCAGTTTTTATTTTTATACTGAACCGTTCCTTTAAGTGCCTGAGCTGAGGAGAAAGTCAGCCAGATACCCCAATAATTATCAGGGTCACCATTACAGGAGAGATGTGATGTCATTGTGCTACAGGGAAGAGATTCTTGTCCTGGGGTCTATGAATACACAGAGGGGACCTGAGCTCAGTGAATAAAGAGGACGGTTCCTATATTATCAATAAGCGTCAGCTCTTGGGCTCAGCCTAGAGCTTTCCTGTAGTTACGCGTTACAGTAGCTAGTAGAGTTCCTTGTTTTGGGGGTGTCTGTCCTGCTGCTTCAGGACTGGTCAGTTCTGGTGAGAGAGGGAGAGTGGGGGGATTTATATACACTGGGGGGAGACGGGAGATGCTTTATTATAGGGTGAGGGGGGTGCGTAACCCAGGGAGATCCTTTACCCCAGTACTGGGGGCTGAAGAATTCCTCTCCTCCTCCCCCCAGTCCTCTGACACACACACTGACATACACATTATGCAGCCTATTCCCTGAGTGTGAAACCAAACACAGCTAGAGTGTGTGCTCCCTGGCCCAGCCATATTTACTTGCCAGATTTTGGTGGCTATTGAGAAGGGCAGGGGCAAAATCAGGGGCAGTGAGCTTACAATCTAAGATCACTATCACATTCTCATCAGTCCCTGCCCCAGTGAGCTTACAATCTAAGGTCCCTATCTCATTCCCATCAGTCCCTGTCCAAGTGAGCTTACAATCTAAGATCACTATCACATTCTCATCAGTCCCTGCCCCAGTGAGCTTACAATCTAAGGTCCCTATCTCATTCCCATCAGTCCCTGTCCAAGTGAGCTTACAATCTAAGATCACTATCACATTCTCATCAGTCCCTGCCCCAGTGAGCTTACAATCTAAGGTCCCTATCACATTCCCATCAGTCCCTGCCCCAGTGAGCTTACAATCTAAGATCCCTATCACATTCCCATCGGTCCCTGCCCCAGTGAGATTACAATCTAAGGTGCCTATCACATTCCCATCAGTCTCTGCCCCTGTGAGCTTACAATCTAAGTTCCTTATCACATTCTCATCAGTCCCTGCCCCAGTGAGATTACAATCTAAGGTGCCTATCACATTCCCATCAGTCTCTGCCCCTGTGAGCTTACAATCTAAGTTCCCTATCACATTCCCATCAGTCCCTGCCCCAGTGAGCTTACAATCTAAGGTCCCTATCACATTCCCATCGGTCCCTGCCTCAGTGAGCTTACAATCTAAGGTCCCTATCACATTCCCATCAGTTCCTGCCCCAGCGAGCTTACAATCTAAGGTTCCTATTACATGTATGTAAAAGGAGGATAGGATGGAGCACACGATTCAGCAGACTCTTGATGCAAAATATTTATTAATCACGACAAGTTTTCGGATCAACATGGATCATTTTTCAAGAGTAAGATACAAATAACCACAAATCACCTTTTAACACACAACCCACCCTACAAACTCCTTCTTTAGTGACATCACAGACTCTTCAATTGGTCATCATCATCATCATTTATTTATATACCAGAAATATTAAATTCAAAACGACGTCACTTACAGGAGCATCTGATTTACATGTGTGAAATTTAGACAGTATTAATTTAATTTAACAATCCAATTCTACATTCAATTATAAGATATAGTTAAGGCAAGTCTATCAGGGTCAGTAAATAAATATCTTACAGTAGCCAAACTTTAGATCATTCTGAAGGGAGGAAAATTGTATAGATTAATATAGATTATAAAAAACACTTCATTTAAACCTTTAGGGGCTAATGCGTTTAATTTCAAAATCCAATTAGCTTCTCTCTAGAGAAGTTTAAAGTCACCCCTCTATTTTAATTGTTCTATTGTACCCTGGTCTATATTAACTATTAGTTTTAAGTCCAAGAAATGAATCTCATTAGTGTGATGTTCTAAAGAAATTACACTTCAAACTACACTTGTTGTCATTAAGGTAATTATGAAAATCTGTGATCAAATCAGGTGGACCTCCCTAAATAAATAAGTGGTCGTCTATAAAGCGATTGTACCAAATATATACACATATATACCAGCCCATATATACATTGGCATAAGTGGGGGCAAAGGATGCCCCTATAGCGATCCCGCATCTCTGGAGGTAGCAATCCCCAACGAAAAGAAGAAGTTGTGAGTAAATAGAAATTAATTACATTTTGTGTGAAATTCTGTGACGTGTTTAAGATTTCAGTTATATCTCTCATTCCCATAGTGGGCGGTATAGATGAATATAAGGACTCGACGTCCATAGAGATCCAGCTAGACTTATCTAGCCAGGTTATTGCCTTCATATTTTCCAATACATGACCAGAGTCTCTTAGATAAGAGTGTAAGCATGAAAGGCTAAAATCCACCCAATCAGAGAGGCCCTCATTGGCTGAGCCAATACTCGCCACAATGGGTCTCCAATCTGGTGAGGTTAAGGATTTATGGATATTGGGGAGGTGGTGTAACACTGGTATCACTGGGGAGAGCCGTATGAGGTAGTCCTTATCTCTAGGGTCCACCACCCCAAAGAAATACCATAAGAAACCAAGTGGTTTATTTCAGCCGACAATTTTTTCTGTGGGTTGGACGGTAATTTTTCATATACATCTTCCGAGTTGTTGCGTGGCCTCGGCCAGGTAGTCCTCTGTGTTCATTATCACTACACCTCCTCCTTTATCAGCCTGTCGAATCATTATGTTAGGGTTATCCTGTAGGGCCTTCAAGCCCTTTCTTTCCTCTATGGATATATTGTTGTAAATCATTTTCCTATTTTTACCCTAGTTTTTCTTAAGATCAGATTCAACCAATTCTCAAAACATGTCCATAGAAGGACATCTGGATTGCAATGGGTAAAAATCGGAAACTCTTTTTTTGGGGAGAAAAATATGGCCTATTAGTCCCTCTTTAGTAAAAACTCAGTTTTCCTCCTGTAAAGAGACTACATCTGTTAAAAAACATTGTTTCTGAAAGGTAATGAGGGTTCTGGGTCCTCCGTCAACCCTCTCGGCTCTCGTGTCACTGTTCGTATCAGTGGTTTCATCACCAATGTTTGGATTTCCATAGTCTGTGCCCATGCCTCCACTGTTGAAGTGTCTTCTAAGGGTCAGCCTGAATTTATTGGGTGGTTTGTTAATTGGTGCAGTGATTTGATTGGTGTATTTGTGTTTAAATATTTGAGGCATGGCTCTGTAGGGTTAGCCTATGATTCTTTACTTTCAACTATTGTCCTGGTGGAGGTTTGCCTTCATTGAGTGTCTGCTCCCAATTGGTTTTAGGTTTGTCCGCTCCCCGTGCTGAGGGTTAGGGCGGTGCACCTGGGCCACTTTCCCTGTGTGCTGAGTAACTGCTTTATTTTTGGAGACCCTCATGGGCGGATTTTCATTAAGGCTAGGGGAGGCTAAGCCTCCCCAAAACTTTGACACCTGAAAAAAACCCACTGCGGAATTAACAAAAATCTAACCTCCCCTTCGTCTAGAGAAGTCTGAGTGTGGGGAAAAGAATCTGGGGGCAGCGTCTCTGCAGAACGCATCACAGACGTCTTCTGTCATGCCTGCCTGTATAAGTGCCACTTGGTTTTGTCTGGTTTAGGACCAGGTACAGCTGGCTGGGAAGCTGATTGGCTGTAAAGTGAACTTCAACCTCCCTCCAGCCAATCCAGTTCCTGCATGGCTTTGCCTGGACTCTGAGCGGAGACCAAGCAGCATCAGAACATGACGTTAGCGTTCTGTAGGAACATTAATTTTCTGCTATATTTATGAGGCAGAGTTCAGCTGATTACTCTGAAGGTTATCACCCCACTACTAAGTGCGAACCGTAAGCACATAAATCGTATCCTTTTTTCTAAAACTGCTTTTGTATCTGCGTCACCCTCACCTCCCTCCCAAAGCACTACTTATCTACACTAATCCTATAACCCCTGTTTAGTTATGGCTGCAACTTCTGTATGTAGCATTAACCATTTTCTTGCCCTAACTAGCTTTACTATTTTGTTTAAACCTATAGTTTTTTCTGAGTTTATTATGTGTCTGATTACTCCTAAAATTAGCATTGCATTTATCCAGCTATGGGTTTTGTGACTATTATGCATGAAATGTATGCTGCTTTTATCCTTTTTTTTTGGGGGGGGGGTTTAATATAAATGTATTTAGCATTGATTTTATACTACATTGTTTTCTGGGGATCGTAATTAATACAATTTGGATAGCATTTATTGTATCCATAATTCAAGGGCAATATACACGCAACTGGCAATTAATTTACCTAAATTAATTGCAACCCTGATGTTTCACTGCTTCTCATTTCATATACTGTGCCAGGTGTATCAGTAATTTATCCACTTTGCTGGGGGTAAGTACCCACAGCCTTTTATTATATGTAATGTGCTTGTTGTATAAAACTGCCTTTCACTGTATCCTTAGGGTCAGCAGTTGGGCAGCCTTAATTTAGACAAAAGACTGAGCTTGGTAGAGAGGAGTCTTTTTTTCAACCTAAAGTCTGTGACTGCATATAATGTGCTTGAGGTGCAAACACTGCCTCTTACAGTATGGAACATACTTGGGGTACCAGCACTCTCTCTAATTGTATATAATGTGCTTTGAGAGTCAGTAGCCAGAGCCTTTCATTGTATATAGTGTGGTAGGGGTGCAGGACACTACAATTTTTGTAAAATATGATTGTGATCCCATTACTCATTTCACTCATGGTATGACAGCACACAATAGTCACATGCCTGTCTGTGAATGCTACAAGGGTATACTGTATTGTAGTAGTTTGTCCTAACACCCTTCAATATATTGTGTCCTTATATGTGGGTATATATACTTAAATAATTTTCCAGAACATGCTTATTAGTAAAAAATTTTAGTTTATTACAACATTTTTTAAAAACATTAAACAATCCCCGCTATAAGGGGATTGTTTAATGTTTTTAAAAAATGTTGTAATAAACTAACATTTTTTACTAATAAGCATTTTTTGGGACCCATACCCACAACCTGCAATCTGCAACCCGGACCCGCAACCCGCATTCTTACCCGCTTGGAACCGCTACCCGACCCTAGCCGCAAGTACCTTATCAGCAACCTAGACCAGTGACCCGCTGACCATCAAGAATCAGGAAGTGCTATCATTGTAAACTGGAAGTGACATCATCGGAAGTAGCCGTGACCAGAAAAAAGGAGTAAATATTGCAATTGAGAAGACCCGCAGCCGGACCCGCAGAACCGCCGACCCGCGTCTTTACCCGCACCCAGAACTTCTCCCTTCAACCCGCAAGGTACCGCAGGTTTTTGCGGGTAACCCGCGGGGTACCCGACCTGCTGCAGGACTCTAGTTTGATTGTCTGTCATTGCACTTGAAGTCAGTTGGAACTCTGACAGGTACTTGTGGTGTTCATTTTTACTCCAGTTGAGAATCCAGTACATCTGCCAACATATGGCCAACTCTAGCCTCCCCAAACAAAAAAATCACCCTCCGCCTATGGAGACCCTATACCACAGATGTATTGGCTTGAATTTATTCACATCCAGCAGGGTATTAAATAGGTTAAAATGGTGAGAAGGGGAGAAAGGTAGACCATTACTTAGAATTTTCTTCTGTGGTTCTGTTAATTCAACTGAGGTGAGGTTAATCACATTCAATAAATCCTGTCCCTCATTCTTGGATTCTCCCTCGGGCTGTAGGATCTTCCTCTGAAACTTCTTTCCCCCTTTTCTTGTCCTCTTGTATCCCTGTATTTCCCTCTGGTCCAGTCCTGTCTCTCCATTGTTTGTTGTTCCGTCTTTTTCTTTGATTGTATCTCTTGACCAGAGTAGTCTTTTGACCTTCCATGAGCTTCATTGTCTCTCTGTTTTGTTCTGCTGGTGAACTCTTGCTTTCCATCGCAGGATGGATTTAGTTCTATTCCATGTGTACACCATATGGTTTTCATAGTCCCGTTTGTCTCCATTTTCGTGTGAGAACTAGTTGATTCCTCTAGATGTTCCTTCTAAGATGTTTGTTTAATTATTGATCACATTTTGTAAAGTCTGATGTCTTCTCATAACATATAAGAAGGAGCTGGGATTCATTTATTTATTTTCTAATATCAAGTTTTGTTTCTTATAGTCTATAATTAAACTCATCAGCTCCATTGAGCAATTATCTTTGACAAAAATTGGATCTTTTTTTAATCCTTAGGCCCCTGGGAATCCATTCAAGGGAGATATATTTTTCCAGACTTAAAATGTCTCAGCATAATAGTATTTCCTGTGACATTAACTTCCCCAGGCGTCTAAATAACATGGGTGGTGTGGTGTCCCCTCTATGTCAGACTCCATGTCCCCTAGTGATGTATCAGACATGTCCAAGTCCTCTCATTTATCCAAGGCACAAGATCTATTTAACTCAGCAAGGTCCATGTCCATGTTGACTTTCTTATTCCCAAATGGAGTGGAATAAATTAAAGTAAAAGTTACCACCAATAGTAAAATCTATTTACAGCAAAGTATTCTTAGTAATAACAAATGGAGCTATTGTATATAAAGTTGTTTGTTAGCTGC